>JAFIDM010000001.1:128465246-128578999 GCA_023159025.1 Thereuonema tuberculata
GAGAATGAAAAATAGAAAGAATTTTTTCAATGAAACATCCGCGACAGGAATCGAACCTGCAACCTTCTGATCCGAAGTCAGACATCTTACCCATTAGGCCATGGGAACTACAACTCTCTTTATATTGCTTTTTTGACTTATCTGTCAAAACTGAACTGACTTTGACTGAAAAGTAACAATTGTAATTAAAAAGAAAGTCAAAAAAGAAAGACGAAGTACGTCATTAGGTAGAATACCGAGAAATCAGTATTTGTAACTTAAAAACCACTGAAAAGTATCAATTGGAATTGGATAAACGAGATGAACGAGAGTGTCGATAACATCAATCGAATGATAAGTCTAAGAATACAAGGAGAGACTACAGAGCATTCAATACAAGTGCGAATGAAATTGACACTTCTGATAATCCATCACACGAACATCTCTATATGCCCAAGGGTCTGAACGCATTGAATCTCAGTGGAATTACTCAACATCGTTTGTCATTGAAGATTGGATCTCCAATAATATTGTTGCGAAACATCAATCCCAAGTTTGCATACTGCAATGGAACTCAACTTAAATGCTGTTCATTCGATAATGATCTCATAGAAACCGAAATTATAACAGAACTCACAAAGGAGATTTTGTTTTCATCCATAGGATGTCTATGGAACCATGCGGTAATCTACTTCCATTCACTTTCACAAGAAAACAATTTCCGATCAGACCTTCTTATGCAATATTTATCAATAAAGCTCAAGGACAAACTCTAAATAAAGTTGCCATATAATTGGAAACGTTGTCTTAACTCACATACAACTTTAGGTCTTTGAGTCACAATTTAACAGAATTTGGTTATCTTCACTCTAAAGAATACTCACAATCAATTTGTTGCGAAGAATTTCGTATACAAGCTATGATCTTCATTTATCATCTGTATCAACTAACGTCCATCTGAAATCTCTTCTTCAAATATCTATATCGAACAATCTGATGGCCTAGCTAATAGATGTAGATAATTTTCACTATTTGTAACTCAAAAACCACTGTAAAGTATCAATGGAAATAAAAAAAAGAGACTCAAGAAAGAAAGAAGCACTATTTCTATTAAGTAGAATACTGAAAGCTCACTATTTGTAGCTCAAAAGCGACTGAAAATTGTATCTATATTACGAAAATCTTTTATTTCTCTTTCGGTCTGGTGCAATTATTGTAATTTACAAAAATAGAAATAATTTCTACAAGTTATCTACTGGAATCCAACATGCAACCTTCTGCTCCGAAGTTAGACGTCTTGGGCATTAGACCACAAGGATTACATTCTAATCTCTATAAAAAATAAAAATATATCACAGATATATGATTCACACGCTGATTCTAAAAGCAGTCGTGAATTGAGAGAATATATACATCAAAAATTAAAATAAAAAAAAACTTTGTTTTATTTTACTTGATGTAATTTGTGTGTGTGTGTTTTTTTAATAAATAACAAATTGTTTTCCGTTACATAAGCGAGGCTTCCGAAGCGAAGCGACGGGTAGCCGACTAGTAGGTTAAAAAAAATAAACGATTCTTTCTTATTAAATAATAAGAACCAGAAACAAAGATGAGAAAGTCAAAATACGAAATATTGAACAACTTCATGTAATTTCTCTTACGATCTTAAGCTTTCAGACTATATCTTTTAGAATTATTGGAAAATGTCTCTTCTCAAAGCAACGGCAAAGATAAATACAAAATTTCAGAAGCATCTTTCCGAATGGCAACTAAATCAAAATTTAATGGAAGATTTATTTACTTTGGGAAACTATAAGTTGATCTTGCACGAGCAGCAACACAGGCAATAACAAAACAAGTAATGAAGTCCCTGATATTTTTCTCAATAGAATTCAAAAAGCTTTTCACTGGGCTTCACTTCCGATATTTTGTTCCGGATTTCTCGGAAACAATAGAAAGAAAGAAAATGACAGCAGTACAATATCCCTTTTTTTGTGGAATTTCTGTGGGCTGCTTTTGACACCCTCGTAAGATTGATGGCTTTGCGGAAAAGTTTATCACCCCAATTCCATATTTTCTTCTTCTTCCCCTTGATATAATCCATCTTTTGAACGGTTTCCATACAACGAAAAACCGTCAGTAAATAAAGTCACAGTAATAGTATCCGCATTCTTCACGGGGTCATACTGATGTTTTTACAGATATTACTTTTTATTGGAATTGGTAATAAAAGATCCTGTTTCACTGGAATGAAGAGGATATGCCATTGGAAATCATGGGATAAAAAAAAAAACTTTATTTTTGAATCTAACCAAGAAACGACCAAAGTTATTTTTCAGAGCTTGCCAAGAAATGCAGACAGTTAATCATAGGTCTTTTGTAAGTCTTGCCTCAAATTAGGTTTCTCTCAGATTTTGATCTTTTTTTTTCCACAGAAACTGTTTATTGTTTTGGCATTGGTTAGGCAATTAGGATCAAAGAACCATTCTTAAATATTATGCTTTTAATGTTGTTGTTTTGAGATCAAACGAAATCTTTCATAATATCGATTTCTCATTAGGATTCAAGAACTATTCAAAATAGCAAAAGCTGTTCTTAGTTTTTTAAGACTTGGAAAAACGTTGATAGAATAAGCCAATTGAAAACAACCACATTAGGTTTTGCTTAGTTATTTTGCTGAAAAGAGGAAAACAATGAGTTTTTGCAATTCATTTTCGTATTAAACCAGGGTAAATATACTTATTAAAATGCATTCCATCTACAAAATGCCTAACCATTACAGAAAGCTTACAAAAATTTTGTAATTCCAGATATATAGTGGATAGTTTCTTGTATATTTTAACATGTGCTTATTATTATCTAAAGATACAGAGGATTATAATGCCAATTTACAAAATTTAATCTCTTATTATAACATGGTATATTTCTGCAAATATGTAAATGCACTAAACATTTCTGAAAACTCAAAAAAAAAGTAAATGCATTTAGTTTTCGTATCAATTGTCAGTAATTCTTTCTTTCTTTAAATCAATTTAAAAATATATTCGGAATTTAATTTTATTACATATTAGTTTTTCAACTAAACTAACTTTTCAAATTTGGCAATTGTTTGTTTGTTGGATTTTTAATGGCGCAAAAGCAGCGGTGGCTAAGCTGCGCCAAAATTTGGTAATTTCATATTTAATTTTCCCAAATAAAGTCAGTGTTCACTAATTCATGATGAGCCACAAGTGTCATCCATTAGAAAGACTTTTCTAATATCTGTAATTATTTATTGTTCCATTTCTTTCTTGTACTTATTACGTCTATTATCGTAAGGGATAGCGACATAGTTAGGAGTTTTTACCGCCCTAGTCCCATGATCGTCCATAGATTCAGAAACCAACCAAAAATAATAAAGCGGTTTTATTTTTCAACTAAAATAAAACGACGGAACGTGCACCTGTGCGCCTGGGGTCGTTGCTCCTGCCCCTATCTACTCTATTAAAGGGAAAAGATCTGTAAGAGACATCAAAACCATTGGTTAAGAATTTTAAGAGGACACTTTGTCTAACATAAGGATGAAGTAAAAGAAGAATATTTCTATTTACAGCTGAAATACGGAAAAGTAGGAAATTGTATTCTTTTCAGTGTTTTCCACATTTCTATACTTAATACTACAAAGAAAATTATTAGTCGATGATAATACGAACTTTAAAATTATCTTTGAAAAGCCAGCGATAAACTAATTTAAGTAGTAATTTTATCCATTGGAATTTTAAAAAAAAATTGTATGAAAAACTGCACTGTGATTTTTCTACTTTTAGAAATAAAAATGAACAAATCTCAAATTTCGAAATTCAAGGATTTCATAGCCTATTCGCTGTTTATTGCTCTTAAAGAATTTATTTAAATTATTGCTCTTAAAGAATTTATTTAATTCAGTCAATCAAATAACGCATCAAAATTCTGATGAATGGTGAAAGGAATTTGTTTTCGAAAATTTATTAATTTGTAATATGCGAGATGGATAACCAAAAAGTCATGCCATGAAAATTCAGATACCAAACTTTGAATAAAAAAAATTCCATTTAACGTTGATTCACAATTTAAGTAGAATTTCTGAAAAAAAAGTAAATGACACTGATTCAAATTGAAACATTAATTTAACTCATTTGTTACTTATCAAATCATTGTCAGAGTGACTACGATGTCGTACTACGATCGAAATTATGCTATTATTAATGTTTGCAAACATCACCACAAAGGAATATGCAAATTCTAACCACAGCTCTTCCCTCATGATGATTTCGTCATCGCTATGAGGAATACATGCAAACCTAAGGTAAGTTGAGCGAGTTCTGTTGCTATGCCAACCCAAGGAAATGATCCCCAAGCAGCAATTCCATCCTTCACCTCAAGTACTTTATGATCGCAACGGGATAATGAATCAAGTCCCGGGAAAACAAAAGCATAAAGAAAAAGAAAGGGAAAAAAATCCTCGTGGAATTCATTGTAGTACAGCCGAAGATATTGAGGGAAAGACGCTCAGACAAATTTACAACAAAGCATGTAACGAGCATGTTGAAGACAAATTATGGTTTCAGAAAAACTAATTTTGGGAATAAGCTCCGAGAGTCAAAACAAATCCTATATTTCACTTATAAATTGTTAGAGCCGCAAGTATTCGACGCCCATGCTTATTAGATTTCTGTTGCGAATATTGCTTTTAGACTTGCAAAGATATAACGATGAATTATAGTGTGTTAAAATTCAAGTTCGAATCTTCAGCAGATATGGATACAATTTTCGTAACTTTAGTCTATTTAAGATTATTTTAACGTTATAAGTTTTAGTCTCTTTGATATTTGCTTTCTCTAGAAGGAAGTAAGCACATAACTTTTAAACCTTACAGAATTCCACCGCCTACATTTCAGTTGAAGACTTTTCTTATTTGTTATATTTTGGGAATCAATTCGTAGCATCAAGCGATAAGTTAAATTGTAGAATCATGGAAGATGTAAAAAAAAATAACACTCGCCTGAACTATAGTCAGAGTATTTTCAAAAGTGTAAAACTGAATAAAATTAATTAACGAACATATACAGAATCTTTGACTAGCTGTTTCCTATATACTAAATTTATAAATTAAGTTTCTAAATTGTAGCAGAGACACAATAGTAACACACCCAGTTTCAAAATTTTTCGAGTGAAAAATGATTATTAAAAATAAGGAAATTTTATTCAAAAGATTAATTTAAGGTCTAAATAAAGAATTACTTAGGTGAATCAAATAAATAGTAAGTATCTTACTTACAACGTCAATAAGATGTAACTGACAACCTTCATGTAAAAAAAAAAACATCTTGTAATCCATTTCAAAAAGAAACTTAAGATGTCTGAAAGGTCTTGCAGTTGAAAGTTAAAATAAGTTACTCGTAATTTACAAAATAAATACTTCTTCTATGCCTCTTACTACATTAAAACATATTTTTAATCCGAATTTTCGTAAGATCGTTTTCTTTCTTCCTTTTTCAAGTTTGTTGGTTATAATAATGCATTTCCAGGTAAGATGAAGTATTTATTTTGCAAGTATGTTAAGAAGCAGATGGGAATTGAAGAAGAAGTATGGTATTAATACTCGTAATTTATCCTGTTGTGTCTAAATATTGATTTATTAGTTTAAGATGGGAAATGTCGTTCCAATCTCTTCATCTGTCAATTTGAAAGTCTGTTTTCTTCTTATTCCGAAAGCACGAAAATTAAGACAAAGGATTTGGCAAAACATTTATTGGACATGTTATTAAAAAATATAAAATTTCCTTCCCTGTCATTTTAAATTAACGTCTGAGAATGTCAGCAATGAATGCAAACGGCGAAGTAAGAGATATATTAAATGTACATCTGCTTTATTTTGATCTGAAATAAGTGACTTTCGTCACATACACATACTTTCAATCAGGAAGTAATTTTAACATGCAAATATTAGTAATATTTAAATTTTAAATTTAAAAATTTTTAATTTATAAAAAATAGAAACATTGTTTTTGGATATTATGGTTCCTTAAAATAGAAGTTTTAGTCTAACAGTAAAAGTTAATTTTAAGAACAATAGATCACAATTATCCTATTATTGGTTAAATCCTACCAAGTTAAAAAAAAAATGATTTTTCCAATTTAATTGGCATTTTAAGGATTTGGTTTTATATTCTTATATCAATCATGATTTATATAATGAAATAATAATAATAATAATAATAATAATAATAGGCCTACTTTGACATAAATTGCTGTTTAAGCACAAAACCTTAAAAAGTATTATTATTACTATTATTACTTATATTAATTATTATTAAATAATTTTCTTGAAGATTTTCTTGATATATTAATAAACTCTTATGCAAAATAATAACATTCGATATCTACATTGGAAATTAATTTCAATTACAGTCTTCTTGTTATGAAATTCTTTTATTTGAAGAATCCAAATTTCCTTTCCAAAAGAAACATCTCTGCTTTTCAATGGAATTTCAATAACTTTTTATATACCTGGAACTATATTTGCATATGTAAATATTCACAAAGAGCACGTGACTTTCAAAAAACTTAATGGCATCCATAATATTTTAATCGATAAATTTGATTTCATTTTTGAATTTAGAAGGTAAGTAATGTCAGAGGACTCGTTATGTACTTTAAAATTTTATGTATCCGAGAGCTTTATGGGAATGTTGTACGCATTGAAAAGCCTGCGATTCTGTAACAGTGAGGAGATGGTAACGACCCATGTATTAGAACTCTCCATTCATTCTTGTTATAATGCGTCATAAAATTTAATGAGGCGAAAACACACAGACATATTCCCCACAGGGCAATTGGTAGATGCACACTGAACCATCATTTCCTCAAGTTTCATTATTGAAGCTTTATTTTCTTCTTTTCCGTGTTGTGAGCTAATTTTTTAAGCCTGAATTTCAACAAATACAACGTCCATATTCTTTTCAAAAGAAATTATTTCCTACAATTAAAGCTGAAAGTTACTAACTTTCATTGTTTTAAGCACAACAAAAAGAAGGGAACCTAATAAACCTTAGCAAAGAAAACATCCATTTAAAACTTTGCCACAAAATTTCTTTCCCTAGCTTGGCCATTTCATCAAGAGGGAAATGATTTCTATGAAATAATTAATCTGTGAAATAACAAATCACATGATATTAGATACAAAATTCCAATACAACTGGGTAAATCACACCAGCTAGAAGTAGCGTATATAATAATGTAGATGACAGAAAATAGCAACAATAAATATCTAAAAATAGTCAATTTCTAGATATTATTTACATCAATTATTCAGTTCATCTGGTAAGTACATGTCTACGAGTTGGATGATTCAGGTTCAATCACAGAAGGAGTTAAAGAATTATTTCTAGTTGCTCAGATGATTCCCAGTGATCGTCGAGGTCTCTTTCAAATGAGTTTCGGATTTATTATCTGAAAGTTAAGCATGGACGACTCACGAATTGACCCTCCAATTTCAATTTGATTTCCTAAGTTACTGATCGCCAAAGCCTTACTTGCTGCGCTGCCGCCTCCTTTTGAGGATAAAGGTATTGATGTTGTGACCTTTAGCCATTTACTCATACTTATATTTTATTAATGAAGTTAATTTCATTAATAAAATATAAGTCTACATTTAAGGAAGTTTTTAAAATAAATGAATTATTTAAAATGTTTAGTGAGGTTTGCAGTTCAACTGTTATTGCTGGAAGAAGAGATATATACCAGTGATTTATTTAAAATAATATTTAAGATAAAAGCAGTTGCAAAAGTTGCTTCTAAATTTAATCTTTCGAAGACTGATGACTTTCCTTATTTCACTGTTGACATACATTCTCTGTAAGTTTCTATTAGAATGTTTACTTAGAGTTAAGTTGTGTTTTAAAAGCGAAGTTACCTTGCTTCGTAAAATAGCAAATTACAGCTTTAAGAAGCTAAGTACACGTAATCTTGCTGTGATAACAGTACATCACTTTAATCTGAAGTGGCTTTAAAAACACTGCTTGCGCTGAATTACAGGTAGGAAAACACTGTAATTAACTGTGTAATTCACTTACTAAGATTTTTCTTTCTTTACTTAGATTTAGTCTAATGCTTAAGTATTAGTGTTAGGACTTATGAGAAAAAAAAAGTCACAAGTAAATCACAGATTTCTTCCTTTTCAATTCTTAAACTGTTTTATTAAGGTTATGACTAATTCTTGAATTTATTTTTCTTTCTCAGAAATAGATAAAGTATTTATTCCAGGAAAAGTATTTGAACAAAGGTTATAGACTAATAAAGTGACTTCTAATAGTCGAAAATCATGTTCCTTTTCTTAGGACTATCACTTAATTTCAATATTATATAATCACTATTTCTGAAATTGGATTTCTGGAACTAATATATCAAAACAAGTCCATAAAAATACAATGAAATAAAACTTCCCAGTGCAGATTTTTTTTTTCACTTTCCAGAATTTAAAACTAACAATTTCATTATCTTTGTAAATCTTAAGACGAGATTGAGTTTAAATTTGAAATTTAGAGAAATAATGACATAAAGAAACTTAAATGAAATAAGGATCAAATTGTAAACAGTTTAGTAGGATTTTCAAAACATTTACAGAAAAGTAATAAAAAATAAGAAATGAAAAAAAGCTTGAAGCAAAGTTAAACTTTTTGTATAAAAGGCATATGGATTTAATTTTTTTTTATATTTATGATGTTGTATTTATTCAGTAATTTTAAGAATATTATTGAAAGCAAATTTATTGAATGATTTTTTTTTAATGAGCAGTAAAAAATTTTTTATTCATTAAAAATGTTTCAAGTTTACATGATTTTTACATTCAATGTTGGTAGAAAAAAAATAAGGTACTTTAATAAAAACATTATTATTTTATGAACATTAATTAATAAAATAATGCACCAAAAAAGAAATTTAACTTACCTTTTTTTCGTAAACTTTTTTGTAAATATTGGAGACTACTATATTTCGTGTAATTTTTTAACATCTTTCAATATCAAGATTTTGGGCGACCCATTTGGGAGCTATTGTGATAGCGATCAAAATTGATAGCTATTGCGTTTGTCCTGTCCGTCCGTAGATGTCTACTACTAACACACCCGAACAGAAGGTTGGATCGACAAACAAATTTCACCATCGTGTTCAGTGGCCCAAACACTGGAGGAATAGTATTTTCAGGACCGCTAAAATTGTTTTCTTTGGATTTCCGCTATTAGCTGAAACGTTAGAAATCAAACATTTCAGTTGTCACCTATAGCGTGATCGGTAAGTTCTCGGACTCATATGTTGAATGTTGTCGGTTCAAATTCGTGTATCCAGTGTATTTTTTTTTTTTCTTCTCTCAATCTTTTTTCCTCAATGGGGATTTATTTTTAGCTTTTCTTGTTTTGCTAAAGTTCTTTTTATTTTTTTCCTAACTGTTTTTTTATTTTTGTATTTTATTTTTGTATTTTATTTTTGTATTTTATTTTTTATTATTATTATTTTTAGTTTTTTTTATTATTATGGGTCGCCATTAAATTTGTGCTTTAATACAAAATTATATTCACTTTTTTATATATATTTAGAGATTAGAGATGATGTAATTTTTATATTTGTTATTTTTTTATATCTTTTCCAAATTGGATCTTGTCGAAAAATTAGCGCGAGAAAACTACAAAAACTTTCTTAGGAAACCATTCGGATCTAAACAACAGATTTCAATCTTATCTTAAACAATGGGTATTAATCCTTTTAACTAATCCATTAATTTGTGGAAAGTTCAGTATGATTAAAATTAATCCGATTTAGCTAACTTAAGTAGGCAATGCTAGTTTAATTTGTTTTTGAGAAAATAGAACATTTGTGCTTGTTTAAATTCAGCAAATATTGTAATTCGAATATAAATGTAGTCTTTTCGTTTTTATCGTTTTTAAAAATAATAAATAAATTTTAAGAAAGAATATTTAATGGAAACTAGGCTTTAAGCTCTTTCAGAAACTTCTTTTGTTTATCTATCGATCTATCTATGTAGATTACATATATTATAATGTGTTTAAAAAGAATTTTCTTGTGTACTTGGTGGTGTATCCAGATAATCTTCCTTTCGGAATAAAAATCCTCCTTAATGGAGAAGTCTCATTAGAGTTGTCGAATCATTTTAGCTTCTACTGAAGTAATTTCAAATCCGAATTTGTGACTTCCAGGAATCGAAAAGAAAATGCTGCAGAAAGACGAATCAAGTTACGTTGTTTGAGTTGGAAAGACAGATCTGCGTTGGCGCCTGTTTGTAGATTGTCTTCCTCGAAAATAAGGGAAATTTTCTGCCCTAGAACACGTTAAGGATGTTTGTTTGGGATGGTGATTGAATAAAATAACCGAAATCACTGGCTTTGACTTGATCTAGTGGTAAACAGGTTTTGCTTTTTTTTTTCACAGATTTCGTATTCTTTTCTAGGTTTTTTTTTGTGTTAAGATAAATCCAAAACAACAAATTTCTGTACTTTTTCACACGAACGTATGTGTTTAATCAGTAAAATATGAAGAAAGGCTACTTCAAATATAAATGAACTAGAAATTTAAAAATATGTAAATTAACAAGTATTACTATTACAAGTATAACAAGTAGCATCTAGTATTTACCTTAAATTTCTAATTTTTTTTAATTGATTGAAATTAAAAGTGTTTTATTTTTTTTACTTGTCAGTTTAAATATTGTTTAGATGAAATTCAACAAACATAACTTTCAAAACCATAACTTTCAAAACTTTAAATATCTAAGAGATAATTAATACGTATGCTGATATTCACTTCATCACGAAGGAATTACATTGGCGAATAAAATAATGAAAAGCTCGAAATCACATTGGATAATAATAAACTCCAAACCTTGTTATTATTGCAGTAATGATATTTTAATTCCATATTCGAACTTTAACTTCAGCTTAAGTATTGAATTACTGCTTAGCAAAGGAATGGAAAACTTCTTGAGATGCTTAATTTATGGAGTCCCTGTTGTAGATAAAATTATATCTGTAGATCAAGCATATCAAATAACCCTTTATATGAGCAAAGATCAACCTAAGTGAAAGGAAACAAGGGTGAACAAAATGTTTATTCAATAACTTTGAGCGCCTTTTTTGAATAAATTTGTTGTTCATACTTGTTTCTATTCATTTCAGTTTGTCGTGATGTTCCATTTTGCAGCGCTGCTAAATATCTCCCTATAACACCGAAGGTGCCGTCAGCGGACATACTTTCATAGATGAAGAAGGTATGTGTTGGAGCTACCTAACTTCCATTAAAATTTGTAGAGAATTTGGATACGCAACGTATATAGTCATGTAACTACTATTATTGTATGGTCACTAGGTTGGTTGGTTGGTGTTTTATGGCGCAAAAGCAGCTATGGTCACTAATGTATGGAATATATATAAGATACATCCAGAAATTATGAAGCCAACTAGTAATGTGAGGTGAATCACATTGAATAATCATGAAAAGAAATTATGTATATTTTATATATTCCACGAAGCTCTTTTGACACTAAACTAATGAAATGAGTGTAACTACTTCCATGTCAATAATTTATATAAATTAAAAGAACAGTGATAAGTGTCCAATAATAATAAAGCCTTTATCCAAAATACTGTTAAATTTAAAACTCATCAAACTCCAATCCTACCAAATTTATTAACCACTTCGGATCTTAATGTGTTGACTTACATAAAAATAAAAATATGATTATTCAAACAAAAAAGCAACGCTACAGATACAAAAATATTAACAAAATTAGAGGCCAAGGAAAAGCATATGATCGTTCAACTTTTTTAATAAAAGAAAATAGTTATTATCAAAGTAGGAATAGAAGGATTAGGGCACTTCCACAAATCTAAACAAGAAATTCGAAATAAAATAAAGATAATTCATTGAAGCTTCTTCTATTTCTATTTTCCGTATTGAGATCTTGTTGTTTAGTGGTAGCTACTCTTAAATGATGATCGGCAATTAAGCGTGAAACAGCTGCATTAAGATGTCACTTGTAAACACCTGGTTTCAACCTTTTGTGAATTATCAAACTTTATCCAATCCTTAAGTCTTTAAAAAATCTAATTTTAGCCGTGATTTAGAAATATTTTTATTTTCTTCCAACAAGCTATTCTTTTTTTTTACCTGAGGCTACCGTGAGACTGATTTACCCTAAGGCTGTTTCCCTATTGGCAATGCTTGAATTTAATACTAATTGCTTCTTGATATCCCTTAAGTCACTTTATTCTATTTTCTTCCCGTTAGTCTGATGAAGGAAACAAATGTTTATATCGAAACAGTAAATCTTAATTAAAAATAATAGTTTTTGAAATGTCCTAGTGATTTTCCATTCATCATAATTATCAACAACTACAAAGCATAGGAAACTTGAAATCTAATAATAAGCTTAGGCTGTTCAAAGTTTTTTTCCAATTGATCAACTGAAACTGGAGGCCAGGAATATAGCATAAAAGAAATAAATTTTTTATTATTTTTCTGCAATATTTAGAGGTTAACTTGGCCAATTTTTATTGTTTACTATACGTTTTTCATTACATGCGAGCTCGTAGCAATCGATAATCTAACAGATTAATCCATGGCAGATAAGTTCTATTTTTAAACGCTTATCTTGCAATAAACAATTTTCAAATCATTACCTCAGAATGGCCTTCGCCTTTCTGGTTTAGTGTCTCTCAGGCCAATAAGAGAGGCTCGATCGTTTTCCCAAGAGATCTCGCTTCTCTCTCTTCAGGAGGATAAAATTCTTAATGCTTCTGATCAGTCACCAGGAATACCAATGATCACTCTGGCGAATATTGGGAATACCTGAATAATCACCTGAGGGAATCAAAGCAATGATTGGAGGAGCACGTAAACATGATGGAGGGATAGTCTCTCCTTGGCCTTTATTCCAATACACCAAGAAAGAAGGAACGACTGGAAACACTTAAGGTTAAACTGATTTATTTTATTACATAATAAAGAAATCACTAGGAATTGAGAATTATTGTCTTTTTTTACCAATCAATGAGGAACTTAGTGGCAGGGCTTTCCAATTAGAACTATACTATTTTCACCTACCAGCACACAATTAAAAGGTGAATTTGTGCTAAAGCATAAATTTAAGGACGGCCATAATAATAAGAAAATTTAATAATAATAATAAAAAAAAGAAAGTAAATTAACGGAAGGGAAAACAAGTGAATATAATTTTGTGCTAAAGCATAAATTTAAAGGCGACCCATAATAATAAAAAAAAATAAAAATAATAATAACAAAAAAGTAAGGAAAATAAGAAAAAAAAGCCATGAGAGAAAAAGATAAAAACAAAACAAACAAAAGAAGTAGATTTACGGATTTGAACCTACAACCTTAGTCCGAGAAGCATCAAGCTATCTCATGACAATTGACATGAGATGAATGCATTTCTAACATTTAAGCTAATAGCGGAAATCCAATGAAAACAATGCCAAATATCGCGAACATGGGGGGGGGGGGGGGTTGGTCTCTGAAATACCCCACTTCTACAGTGTTTGGGCCTCTGATCACTATGGTGAAATCCGTTTGTCGATTCGACCTTCCGTTCGGGTGTTGTTGGGGGTGGACAGACACGGACGGATGGATAGGACAACACAAAAGCTACCGATTTTGATCGTTATCACAATAGCTCCCAAATAGGTCGCTAAAAATTACCACTGACATTAATATTTTTAGAAGGAATTTATAGTTAATGTTCCAAATTTTTATTGGAGCTTCGAATTTCTTGTTTTGTAACTGACTTTTTTTACCCAAGAGTCTTACTTACGGGTTTAATGGTAGCAATATTAATAAGTGGCTGAAGAACCTTTTATTGAAATTTCAGCAGTTTGGGTTAAATAATGTTAAGTAACAATGTTGAGTTATAGATAGTTTGGCGTATCTGGTTAAACTTAATAATAATTTTGAAAGCTTTTTTTCCTGATGATCCTTTGCAGTATCATGCTTGAAGCCCACGATTGAAAGATAAATCCCATTGAGAGCTTAGTTTTCATATAAAAAATGAGAGGAAAGAAAAAAAAAGGATTAAAGCCTCCAGGCAATTAACGCCAGTATTAATTCACTTCATTATAATGTGAAATTGAATTTAATTAAATTAATGAGATTAAATATAATGCTCTTACGTTGTATTACTCTATCCAATAATGTACTAATAGATCAATAATTTGAAAAAAAAAATACTTGATTTCATTGATAGTTTAATGATTTACATATGATATAGTCTTTGGAGAGGACCAAAATTCATTTACTACGTCTAACTGAGAAACGATTCCTTCAAAGGTAACATGTATCAAATCAACAGATTTTCCTCTGAAGGAATAATTTCTCAATTAGGAATTCAAATTTTTTTTAATGATGATTTATAATGCTATTTATGAAATACTTTCCTATATTTTAAGGTAAATTAGAGATCTAGCTATTTGAAACTTTTCATACTGCCATGAATAAAATTCAAATTCATCATTCTTTCAAGATTTGTATGACTATTAAATTATTGTGTATTGGAGAACGAATTGTTATAAAAAATGTTAAATTATTGTATCCATACAAAATATCTATTTTTTCCTTCCTAAAATAATAAGTAAAGCTTCTTTTTTTTTCTTTTACTAAAACACTAGTAAAATTACAATTTCCTGAATAAAGACATTTCCTAAAAATAAGCTAAGTTTTTACATATTCATTGAATTTAGTTTTTCCAACTTTCCTAATAAATATTCAAATTCCCCAAGTACAAAATTGCGTGGCTTATTTCTTCGGATTAACGCGATTCTCACTGGAGCAAGCTTTAAGAAGGTAGTTTACTAGGTTTCATTCTCCCAACTAAATGCAATTTATTCATACGAATACAGAGAAGTAACAGTAGGGGTCACTCTATGTTCAGCACTAATACATCGTGCGGCTGCCACAGTAATATACCAGTGTATTATCTGTCTTGCGCACTGTGTAAGTCCTCTGTGATCCGCCAAGCAGAAGCGGACCTCTGGTCAACATGCTTATTAGAAGTTAAAGCTGGATGGAGCTTTCAAATGCCAAGCGCAATAATGTTGTTTTCCACAATTCAAGACTTTCTTGAGATGCAGAAAAATGCAACATAAAACAAATGTTCTCTGGGGCCGTTTAAAGTAAGCTGAAGACGGAGTAGAGTTTGGCAAAATTAACTGTATAAATGCAAAGTTCCGAAGTGTCACTAAAAATAGCAGTGAAGAAAATAATAAAAAATTTGATTACCAACTTCGTGTCACATTTTGAAGAACCAATTAAATTTCAAAACAAAGTTCTTAAAGGGTTAAACATTCGAATAAATAATAGAGTGAAATCTTTAAATTAATAGTTTGATATGAAATATTAATTATTTTTACTAGACAATTAACTTATAAGTTTTGCTAATAATGTTTTTCATCCGATTTCAATTCATTGATGTTTTAAACAGAATTAAAATTAATGATAAATAAAAAAGAAAAAAACAGCATAGGTGCAATAATAAGTTCTTAAACTCACTTAGCCAATACCATTAAATACTATCACATAGTATGTTTAATAGTATGTTAAACTATCAATCTGTGAAATGTTAAAAAAATAGTAAAGCAAAAGTAGTAAACAAAATTTCAGAAATTTTATAGAACTTTTTGGCTCTTTACACGAACGAACAACAAATAAATGAAACTGAAAAATAAAAGATAAATATATTTATGTATAGGAAATTTTGTCAGGATGATTATTGCTATATGGTATTTCGACTGTTTGCTTGAAGGTTATTTGTCTATGTGTTTGCGTTAGGTGCTATTTGTTGACTGTATTTGCACGGTCTTCAGATGATCAGCAAATTTACAGGAACTCATATGTTTATGTTTTGCTTGCTGTTGGCTTTTTGATCAATTTGTTGATTTTAAATATACGAAAAAACATAACTCTAAAAAAGTTTTCTGATTTAACCAAATTCGACAGGATTGCATTAACTACATGTCTTAAACTTTAATCATATCTTATCGATTACTTTTCATAGTTTCTGTACAATATTGCCTTCTGTTAGTTCTTTACAAATTTTTAATAACAAGTTTTATATTTTCGACATTAGCACCATAAGTTTTATGCTAGAAATTATAGTTTAATATAATGACTCGAACATCTTCGCCAATTTCTTAAAATCGCTAGTGTATGCATACATAATTGAAAAGTAGTCTTAAACTCTGTCACCTTTAAAATTATAATAAAAAAAGTTGCTTCCAACATTTACCTGTTTTCCAAAATAATTCAAAAAAGTATGTTATCTAAGGAGGTTGAAACTTTAATAATAGTTTTAAGTTCGCGAAGTCCCACTTAGTACATACTAGATCTATATCGTTAGTCAGAAGAAAGCGACAAAGATGACCAATAAAGCTCGCCCTTAAAACACAAACAACAGCTGTTTATCTATTGTAGCTGAAGTTAAGTGTTAAGTTAAAACAACTCAAAGTATACGCTTTATTGACTTGATATAAACTGAGCTATAAATGTGGAGGGGAAAAAAATCATCATTTATACATTTAAAATCGAATTGACAAAAAAAAGATGAACTATACTAAGACTGCTCTAAAAGATCGACTATTACATTATTATATGGGTAAAACGTATTGTAGTCTACCGTTCTCATACCAATTTAGATAAAAATGAACATCTTATTAATATGGATACTCTTTATAAGGGTATAAGAAGGTTGGCTCATCAACTATGATATTCATTTGTTAAATTTAATATTAGATAAACTGTAAGAAACTTTATCTATCTATACTAAGCTAACTATTAAGTCTATGTTAAAGTAGATTATAACAATCCTCTAACAAATTGCTGTAAATTAAGCTTGCTTAAATTTTAATACAAATCAAAGGATTGCGCAATTTTAAAGTTCATTCGTTTCACTGGATACCAATTAGGAAATGGAATCAATAATCATAAATCATTCTACAAATAAATTGATTATTTGATCAACGAGGGATGTGTGAAATATTATGTATGCAGATATTCATTTAAAATCAAAAATTAAAGAAAGCGAAGGAGTTAGTAAATTAGCGAATTCATTTCCGATGGACTGACTAAGCGAAAATATTCGCATGCTAAGATATTTTCAATCCAGGAATAGATGCTGTGAAAGTTCAATGAAGAATCTAAATAAAGTTTCATCTTTTTCTCAAGAATTAACGTGATAATAATTCCTAAAGGATATGCTGTTATATTGGTTTTTGACCTTTAACCTTGAGATTTAGTTTGAAAAGAGAGCTTGCTTTAATCTATTACTAAAATTTCACCTCACGAAGTTAAAGAGTTTTCCAAAACTTGAAAAGGCAACAATAAAGTCATAATAAAAAACGAGTTGGGAAATTCATGTATTCCTTCAAATAAGTTTTCTTAGTGCATTTATAAGATAAAAAATATTAATAAACATTAATATTGGTGTAGGCCAACTATTTACTAAATGACATCCTAGAACAGCTGTTCAAGCTCTTTGGTGGTCATCAGCAAACAGCGAGGTCTTAATTTATCATCTTTGATGGAAGTCTGGTGGAATGCTGACACAAGTATTTTTCAACCTATCTATATTGTATATATTTTCACTCTTTTTGTTTTTTTTTCTTTTGAAAGTGCCATATTGATTCTCACGATATTTCTTCCCATTAACTTGAGACCAAGCTTTCTACTGGTACTACTCTTAGATGATGATCCCAAATTGAATGAAACAGCTCAGCTCTTTTGGAATGAAACCTAAGTAAACAGTTGATCTCATCTATTGATGTTTTAAATAGTTTTTAAGATGTCATGATTATCAGCTTCAATAATGTGTGTTTTGTATTTTAGCTCCTTGGTCCTTTCGTTATTGGTCAGATAACACTGACGATTATCATTAATAATGTAACATCTGCTTGGATAAATACTTTTGGGTCATCTTTATCGCAGGCGGATAATAATACACTAGATTCTTACTAATCCGGCTGTCCTTGCACAGACGGGTGCCGGATTAGACGGATTACTGAGAGTGCATAAAAATTTTGTTTAATTTTTAAAAATTAATATTATAAGTTTACTGTATATAGTATGTAGGAGGTATTTCAAAAATATAAATAAGAGGCAAGAACACGATAATAGTAAAAAAAAAATGATCAGTACATATTATACTGCCTCATTTACAACAATGAAATGATTTAGTAAAAAATAAAATCATACCTCCCAAACTAAATGAAAACAGCTGTTCTGAAATGTCACTAGCAAATACTTGATCCCATACATTGTTTTTAATGAAATGATCTTTTCATATCACTGCAGTAAAGTACAATATGTACTATACTATAATAATGTACTTTACTGTGGAATACTACTGTGTATTATTCTCAGTAATAAAGTACTTTATGTACATTACTGTGTAAAGTATACTATGTATCATACACAGTAAAAGAAATGCACAATTGTAATACGATAGTCGAAGACGATAGTCGATGGTTATGCTTTGGCACGCAATCGTTTTAGTAGCATTACTTAGGCACTGCACGTGTCTGGTTGTTGCGTATGTACTGCAGGAAGACATGTGTAGCTGCGGCGCCAACAATGTGAGAAATAATGTAACAGAGAAATCGCCGTGCTCTCTGCCTAGATGTCTTCTTCCTCATCACTGTTATCTTATCCTTCCTGCACACTTTTGATGATTTCTGCAACTGTTACAGCTAAACTAAAACCTTTCACACATGGTGAGCGTGCCATCACTGCGCCGCATGTATAGCAACAAATGGTCTTAAAATAACCCCGGCCTCTTTTACTTCACAAACTTACTTCACGGTCCTGAGACGGACGCCGGATTGTTGAGAGGCTGGATTATCGAGACCAGGTTTTTAAGAGCCTGATTAGCAAGTATCTACTATAGTTGAAAGGATACATCTATTTTCGACTTTTTGGTCTAACTCTTTCTTTCTTCTAAGAATATAAAGCCAGTTCCAAGTTTTAGACCATATCTATTATATTCATTGCTTTTCTACTAAGCTGGGTAAAAACATCAAAAATTTAAGTATTCACAAAGTTTAGGATAACTGAGTGTTTATTTAAAGGATGAAAATTAAAAATTCTCTAAAAAAAATTCATGGAACCGATTACATTTAATGAATTTTCGGTAAATTATCAGTTTTTAATTTTAATTTTAATTTTCTTAAATTGGATGAATTTTCCAAAAACAGTTCATATAGGATATTGAAGGAGAACCTCCGTATCTCAACGCTACTAAAAACTTCATGTGAATAAAAAACGATTTAAAATTAAACCCGAAGTCTAGACTCATTTTTAAGCTATTTAAAAATAATGCACAGATGGCGGTGAAAGTATGTCTTTCTGCTTATTTCATTTAATTTCTTTTTCCAGTTTCATGTTCTTTCTAAATCATTTTTATATTATATTTGCTTCAATGCAGAATCAGAACCCTCTAGCAATGATATCTGGAATTGAAGCGAGCTAAAAATTTAAAAAGATATCTTAAAGTGCTTCCAAAAGTAATAAAAATTCAGTAATATGTATTTTCATTTCGTTATTCTGCAGGGAAAGCATTAAAGCAAAGCAGATGTAGATTCAAGAACAAATATTCTTATTTATTCAAACTTTGATTTTTATGATATATACGACTGAGATCTTAATATTATTTGAACATGGTACGGTTAGTTACACATAGCTTTGAAGCTATTGGGCATTTTGTACGCAAGCCAATGGTTTGCAAAGTAGTATATTCCCTCATATATATCTAATACAGTATGCGCCAAAATATGAAGTACTGAAATGAAAAGATGAACAAAATTTCATTATTGTCATCTGTGAGTTTATTTCTCCTCAAAAGAAATTAACATACACACTACATACATACATACACACACTATTAGTGTGTTGATTTATCACGGTATGCGTAATGTAAGTGTTCAAAGTAAGCACCGCCTCGCTGTAGACAGTATTCAAATCGTTCACGCAGATTCTCAAATATATCCTGAAACAAAGGTTGCTGCAGACTCCTGCAAAAGGAGATGATTTGCTCACGTACTGCAGGCACAGTTCATGGTGGATCTTCACAGTTTAACACACTCTCCTTTCACATTCCCCACAAGTAGGCATCAGATGGTGTAAGATCGGGGGAATGCGACGGGTATGGGAAGTCAGTACCACATGAAATGATTCGTCCTGGAAAGTTTTCCTGCAGCATGGCTAGAGATTCTCGAGCGGTATGGCTGGTCGCCCCGTCCTGTTGATATCACTGTCTATTCATCTGAATGTTCTTTGCACGACAGAACCTTCTCATTTGTCGAAACAGTTACTGGTCGATCAAACTTCCCCTTCCGTTGACACAGTACACTACTAGAACGGCGAAATTTCGTAACAATAGACAGCTTAACTGTGTTACTTGGTGCCGTCTTATTAAACTCCTCTTGGAATTGTTCTTCCACCTTTTACAAACTCAGTCCACCTTCATGACCGCTTCCGTATGAGCGGAAATAATGCTCAACTATGAATACTTTTTCATCCGTCGAGAGACCCATTTCCAACAACAACTGCACAACACAACTTTTCACTACTGCGAACACGTGCAGCTGGAGCTATACTCCGTCGACAAACGCAACCACGTGTTTCAGTACTGTATATTTTGGCGCATACCGTATATTGTAATTTTACAATCCTAGAAACGTATTTGGCGGGCGTCGGGCTGACCATCCAACCTCAAATTAGTCCCGTTGGTCATATAACGCTGGGAGCCCTGACCTCCCACGACCCCAAAGGCTGTCCCTGGCCTGTAGTGGGACAGCTTTTTAGCTTTTAGATACGTATTTATTAATGCAACTCTTACTTATTTTTGAGACTATCTATAGTATCTTTTTCCTAATAAAAGCTATTAAAAGTTCCTTTAAGTGCAATATTATTGTAATCTAAAAGGAATTGTCTCTAGTTTAAGTAAGTTAACAGTAGAGAAAGATTATTAAGTTAGATTATAAGTTGAAAAATTAAACTAAGAGATTCAGTTGTCGAAAAGTTGTTTTTGCTTCTTAGAAATTATTAGTAATAGGTAAAAATTAAGCAACACTACTTAGAGAATAACTATGAAATATTCTGTCAAAAGGTTTCCAGGTTATATTTGAAATTCGGCAATAATGCGTCGAATACTCCATAAATCTTTCACAAGTAATGTTACGGCAACGATCTCCCTCTATCGACAACTTTTGGTATCGTCTGCATCCTTTTACGGTCATAATAGTGACAACTTTCTATGGAGAAAGGACACTATTATCCAATAAATTTATTATAAAAACGAAACTGAAAAACTTCAAATGAGTGCTATAGTTTATAGGTCAAGTTCTTGTTTTTTCATATATAGAAGGGTCTCCACTGGCGTTGCACAGGGACATACGTAGGCAATCTCAAAAAAAAAACTGCCAGACAATGTTAAAGTTAAATATGGGTATTGCGCAAATTGAGAGAAAATGGGTAAAATTGCGATTCGTAGCAACTATGTTTCCCATCTACAGAACTGTAAGTAAATACTGTAATTAAGTTTTAAAAAAGTTTTTTTTGAAAATACCGTTCTTTCAAAATTGCACTGTGCACTAAAGCTTCTGTCTAAAATAAAGCTCCATTCTATAGCTCCTTTTACAATTTTGTGAGTAGCTGTACAATATTTTTTACTGCATGAATGGATACCTTATTATTGATTATCATCATCATTATTACTACTATTATTGTATATTATTATAGTCCTCCTCACCAAGTCCAGGGGAGACCACTTCAGCTAAAACACTATTATACTGCTTCAAGCTACGTATCTTTCGGCTAAGTTGCGATTCCACTACATATCTAAGTCGGAGCTCTTCTGTATAACACTCAGGAGAATACGTAATTTAAAACTAACGCTGTAAATGTTCCAGACAGAGACAAGAAATAAAGATTACTAACAGGACGACTATGATCTTCAAAATAACAGTAACGGAAAAGAAGGGCTACTGAAAACATTGAAAACAAAGTAATGCTTGAGTTTTGTAAGTTGGGAAATTTTAGAGCTAATAAAAGAGAACGAAGACAATGTACTAAGTAAACTTAGAAAAAACAGTGTGCTGCTCTCATGTTGAAGCTGTAGACACAATCCAAAAACAAATCCTCCCCGAAAAATCATTTTGACTGAAAGAGTTCTAAATTTGTAACAACTTCTTGAAAAAATTTGGTTTATGTTTGTTAAAGTAATATCATTTCCTAAAGTGCCAAAAAATCTTTGTTTCAACGGAATAGTGAAGGAAAAATCCATACTTACAAAAATTATTAAAAGAAGTAACTGGGAATTTAATTGATAATTTACTGATTAGGAAATACTGATGAAATTGTGAGGTAAACTTTCCAAGGCCATACTTCTCCTCATCACTTCGGATCATCTTATAAGACGATTTATAAGAAATATATAAACTGTACTAAGCTAGAAGCTGAAAATGGATTGAGTTTGAAAGATTATCGTACAGTCCAGATGAGGAACAGCAGAGGAATAACAAGGAGATATTTAACGAGAGGTGCCAAAGATTTTGATCACATTTTGTAGAAGGAAAGAAGACCTAAAATTAATCGATAGAGTATCTGCCTCGTTTTGTAGTCGCTCTTTCGTTTAGAAATGAAAGTTAAAGTTCATAACAACTTTATTAACATTTTCTATCTAGAAATACAAGATTCATAATTCATCTTTACTAGCACTTTACCAATTTCAAGGTTTTCATAATACTATTAACGAATATAACAATCAAAATAAAAACGCACACATTTAAAGGATTCAGTGAACTATTTTGGAAATTTTGTACTGGGAACCAAAGACATACTGTTTCCAGGTGCATACCTCTCATCAGTTGGATTGGCCCAGTAATCATAGTTTATTCAAATCCAAAGAAAGATAAACAAAAGACAAGATTAAACAAAACAATGGCCCTTGAGTTGAAAAAACTATCTTGCTTTTTTTATTGTTACATTTGTATCACGCACGTTAAATTTTGTCATTACTATTAATGAGCTTTCGAATTGCTGTCTCAAAAAATTGATATTCATAACACTAAATCTGTGGTATAAAAGTACGATTCGGGGAAATAACTATCTGACAGAGATTGATAATGTCAATGTTACATCATTATACTAACTTGCTTGCCTTTAATAGAAAGAAGATTACGAACTCAAATATAAAAATTTGTCTTTGGGCTGATTAACGAAGTAGTGAATGTGTAATAAATTAATTAACGAGTTTTATCTTTAAATAACACAAACAGCTAATTTACACTTAAGTAAATAATAATCCTATGAAACAGTAAATACTGCTTAAAGTAGATCAAAAATGATTTTTAAATTTATAGAAGTATTTGTTATATTAATCAATAAGATGCAAATCAAAATAAATAAAGTAAATAAAAACATTATTTTTAACATAAAATTTTCACAAAGATTTAATGTTTAAAAGCCTCTTGGATTTCATTTCATAAGGTAAGAGTTTCTTGATTAGAAATATGAGAGTTTCACTTGGCTCAAAGAGATTTTTGCATCATTAACCTACTCTTAACTCACTTGTGTTAATCCCTTCAACTTAATGTTGAATATTTATTTCATTAAAGTTTGCGTCCCTTTTCTATAAATAACCCTGTTTTAATTAACAAACTGAGTTGTCTTTTATAATTTCTGAAATAGCAGTTCCATGTGTCACTAGATTTATGATTTGTCTTTTATTTTATGCTTTTATTTGAAACCGCTTATTTCAAACGGAAAAATTCTTTTCGATATGAATTTATATTTAAAGTTCCAAAATCTCTTAACGTTGTTTTTTGTGACATCTTCATATTATGACATATTAAAATACTAAAAACAGTATAGTGAATCTTTATTTATTAATTTTTTGTAACATCTTAATATTATGAAAAAATAATAATTTCATAATATTAAGATGTTTCAAAAATTAATAAATACTGATTCACTGTGCTGTTTTTAGTATTTTTGATATCGAAAATCCAAACAGACTGTTTCTGGTTTCATAAACGTCATCAGTTCGATTCGCCCCGCTTTATTCATGTGCGTTTCTGTTTTTATTGTGATTTAATCATGTTTTACGAATGTTAAATTTGTTGTTCTGTCTTTTTCTATCTATGATGACTGTTATAAAATCAGAGACAATCTGCCTTGGTTTCCCGGTATCAAAATACTAAATACAGCTCATTTATATTTATTTATATTTTTATTGTGATGTTATTATGATTTACGCACATAAGCTAAGCGCCTGCTTGCGGAGGTTAATTAATGGCCTATTTTATTCTTAATTTAAATTTTGATGTTTTTTAAAAAGAGAGACCTTGTTTTGTTGAATTATATTTTGTTTATGAAATGTTTATGAACGGTTATGAAATCAGAAACAGTCTGTCTTGGATTCACAGTATCAAAAATACCATAAAAAACTGCTCCGTGAATTTTTATGTGCTTTTATATTTCTATTGTGATGTTAATCTTTGATTTTATTTAATTTTTTAACTTTTGGAAAATTGTAGAAATTATTCTAGTTATATAATTTAATCCTAGTTATATGCTATAAACTGTTATGTAGCAATGATTAATGATTTAATAATGACACTATTATCGACTGACATTAAAAATATAATTGAGTAATAAATAAATGTAAGTACATACATATTTTCTCAAAAATGTATTACGTAATTGTTTATTAAAGAATGTCAATGTTGCATTCTGATCGTATTGAACACTAAGTGTTTAAGTAATTATGGATTTTATATAAAATATTTAAAAAAATTCTAAATCGGTAATGTATTAATGATGATTTTTCATAAGAAAAAAAAATTCTATAATTTATTTAATCCCATAATCTCTTGATTTCGTTTTAATACCTATCTTATTATTACAAGTAAAAAATTATTATTATTATTAATGACCAATTCTTTTTACACCCTTTGCAAAGTTTTAATTTACTTTCTCGCTTCAGTATTCTTTAAATAAAGAAAAATCAAACGATCTTAGAGTAAAAGAATAATTATTTATACTTTCGACTATCAGAAAACATCCACAATTAATTAATTTAAGAGAATAAAATTTTTTTTTATTTTTCGTCAAAGATGGAACTTTTGAAAAGACTGTCTACTTAGTAAATATTAGGAAAGTTCTAAGTGCAGAGAATGATTTCCTTGGCTTTTACGATACCTTTAAAATAAAACCTTCATGCTTCAACTATCATTTCCATCTATCTTCTTCATGTTCGCTCAAACTTGAAGATCATCCGACGCTGACAGACCCTTACGCCATCTATCATTCGAAAGCAAAGAGAATTATTTCTGGAGTTTATTTACAAATCTCCGTGAAAGATTTGTGCAATCCGTAATCCCATATCAGCCAATTATCTTTACTTGCCGACCAACCAAAGCAGAAATGCCAACTGAAGTGGAATGGGGTCCCGGTATAAGAAGCTATTTAATTTGACTGCGTATAATAAGTTCGATCTTCCGACAATTCTTTCGCTAGTTTCGCATCGGAAAATACCAAATGCTTGTTCAAGATTAAGGAACGGAAGTGCTTAGATGGCTTCCGCTTATCAGAATCGGATAAACAACAACAATGAGCGAAAGAATAGAAATGGAAGAGGGGGGCGGGAATTGGGAAGCATCCAACGATAATTGATAATCTTTCAGGAAGAACGGGGTTGGTTTTTTTTTTCTTTACAACTTGTATAAAAAAATCCATCCAATGCAGTCAATGGGAAATGGCTGATAACTTATGCAGAAATAAAAAGGAGAAATTTTATTTATTTAATGACTTAACAGCATGCATTCATCGTTAAATCGCTATAAAATGTAGAAGCTCTGGGTTCAATTCTCCGGCATCTTACCAATTTTTGTTTAATTTTCATATTGATTATTATATGGTTTGTCTTTATTTTCCTTTAACTAAACCGAAAATTTATTAAAATGTTAATTAAAGTTAAACTTTATACTTGTTTAAAATTCTTAATTTTGATAGTAAATTTTATTTCATTTACTTGATTTCCTTTTTTTAAAATTAAAAGTTCATTAATAGAAAACAAATGAATTTCTAAGGAGACACAAGCACATACAATTCTTAACAATGGTAGAAGGTTTGTTTATCATTCTACATAACTATAGACAAAACAACGGCTGAAATTTGCTCTTGAAATTCGAACAGTGCTACTGCGTTAAGCGTCACTGTTATGCAAATTCAAACAAGAATTGTGAATAGAGTATAAACATATACCACTGTCTTACTTTGGATATACGATATTAATTAATATTATTGCGATAAAGATGCCACAATACTAGCAATTAAAAATAATAATACTCTATTACTAATATTCTTTATTAGTAAACTATTAATAAAGAATATTAGTAATAGAGTATTATTATTTTTAATTCCTAGTATTATTGCGGCATCTTAGAATTAGAAAAATTTGGAGAGACCTTCACCCTGCAATGGATAGAAAATGGCTGATAATGATGATGATGTACTCTGTTCAAATTGCAATGGGAGGTAGAGATCACACAGAAAAATATATTTCGCTAATGAATATATGTTCGCTGACAGCAACCTTCGGTGCTAGAGGGCTATTTAGTTGCGCTAATATTAGCTATAGTAGAGATATAGAACACCAAGACAAATGTAAATGAATGAAAACAAGTATGTTTATTTAAAAAAAGTGAGCAAATGTTTGGTGATTTGCCACAGTGTTTGGGAAGCGCTGTCCATACAATCTCACAACAGCTCTTCCATTTCCATTGACAGCCCCATAGGCTAGATGCATGTCAACCATCTCAAAATAAAACAAAATAGAAAACTAAAATGACACCTGCTTCATTATCTCACATGACATGACATTGGATAGAACATCCTTTTTGTATAGAAAAACTGGAAACAATCTTTTATTGGAATTGACATTCACTTCAGTAATGTTCTTTGACCCAGCAGAAGCAAAAATATTTATTGTTATGTTTAAAACAGTTGATTTTGCTTTGGTTGTGGCGAGGCACGTTTCTTGAAGCAAACAGCCAGGCAGCGGTAAAAAACTGATGTCCTCTCATTAGCGCAACAAAACGACTACACTGCCAGCTGTGTGATTTATAGTATTGAATATCTAATTTGTAATACTTTACAGCTAATAAACACAGTTTTAATATAGCTTTAAAAATTATAGATTTCTAAACATCTATAATGGTTTATTGGTTATATTGCAGTTTCTCTTTATACCGAAAATATCCCTTATATCATGATGGTTTGCTACTAAGATAGATTCGTTTATCAATAGATAGATAGATAGATTCGGCTATCTCAGTGTGTTTTCATATTACACTAGATGTACTGCAAGTACTTTACTGCTGTACTGTAGCAGGAACTTACGCAAATTTGTATTTTCAAACACCTTTTTGCTTATAATTAACTTTAAAAGCGTTTGTACCCACTAATAGGTTTGTGTACTGTATGTATGATTCTGATACACTACATACTGTACTGTACATGACTTTCGACTGACAACCAAATGAATTAAGACTCGTTCGTCGAAAAGTAATCCTGTGTCGAGCATTATGTGAATGTTCCGGGAAGCTTCCTTACCCTCTATTATGTATTGTTATTATTAATTGTTTGAATCATATTTTTTTGATGGTCATGCTAATGGCGAAACTTATTTACACATGTTACAAACTTGGTTAATCCCACAGATTGAATACGCGGCTATTAAGGAACGCGTATGGCTATAGCAGAACGGGACACTTGCTCACTTCACTCTTAATATGCATGGGTTTCTTCATGAACATTTTCCAGGACTGGATTGGTCGCGGTACTCCGGCATCTCCAGCTGCATTGAAATGGCCACCACGGAGTCCTGATCTCACGACAACTCATTGCCTGACAACTCATTGCGGGGAATCATCAAAGCTTACGTGTCTGAACGTTGTTATGCTACAAATTGAATTGCCAATGCTGTTGAGGATTCATTTCGAACCATCACACCGGATATGCTGCAAAAAATGTCAAGTAGGACGTGGTGGCGTATGAACTTGTGTGTATATCATGAGGGCGAACACACAGACGCAATGGACACTTAAGGTGTAAATATTTTCTTAAAATATGACTAACAAGTAAGGAGTATGGGAACTTGCTGGCCACACTGTAAATTATAAGAAAAACAATGCATGTATTTTTTTTTCCCAGAAGATGTAAATGAAATTTCTCATACATTATTCAGATGAAGTGTTAATGTTACTTAATATCATTAACAAATAGTTTATATTATGAGATATTTTTATAAAGCAATCTTACAAAATTATGCAATTATATTATTGAGATTTCATGAACAGTTATTTAATTTTATAACCAAAAGAATATTAAGTACCCGATTATTAAAATTGAAAGAAAATTCCAAAGAAGAGATCCACAGAATTACCAATTTTTTTTTTTGGTAAATTATCGATTTGCATTGTAATTTCTAAATTCCATAAATTCTTTTCTTTATGAGACAAGATGTAGATGCAATCGTAAATCGATTAACGCAGAGTAACACAGAATAAATTCCATAAATAATTTTGTAATAATAAACATACAGAAAATTTACTGTTACCCCTAAGAAATAGCTTTTCATTCCGCTCTGATTTCGTAAATAAATTTCCCGATTTGCCACAATTTATAGCAGAGGTTACCTTTTTAATTCTTTTCCTCAGTGGGAAGTCGAAAATTTACAATGCCATCCATTTTTTTTAGCAGACTGTAAATAACCTATTTTGCGTATTTACCTTTATTTACAGTTGCACAGCAAAAAATATGAAAATTGTTCGCATGTTTTAACAACTTTATGACTGTTTTTGAGGCTTTGTCTTTCGCTGTATCACAAAGCGGAAATAAATCTCTCAATATCCGAAATTTACCACCGACGATACACAACAGTTGGTCTTATTTTGTAAACTTCTTTCCTTATTCATGATTGCCTCTTATCTTGAAAAAAATTTACGAGTTCAATAAATCCAAGCAAAATGTTTACGCTGCCAGAAGTGCATTATAACATTTATTCATGTCGACTGCAACGGATCGTGTAAATTATAACAACTCGAGTTGCCAAGAAATAGCCTTCTTGCCTCAGTTGTAAAACTTTAACATAATGGCTACTGAGAATAAAGGTGGAGAAACTATTTACGGGTAATTAAGAATTGTTATTTTTAAAATAGAACTACTGTCTTGTTGGCATTGCGAAAGTCTGGCAGTACTATCCTTTTGTTTTTAATCCTTCAAACAATTTTAAATGAAATAATTTGTTATAAAAACGCAAGAATTTTTGAATTGTGTTTTAGTTGACACCACTATTTATATCTCATTTTTATTTCTTATATTGCCATAAGGTAATACTCTTTAATAATTTCATCATTATTTATCACATGAATCTGACTTTTTGTTGAAAATTTATGATTTTTAACTCTGTACTCTCATAGTTAAATTTGCATAGTTCCTCAGCAGACCTAAATTGTAAATACTCCCTCAGATTGCTGTTTTAAGACAATTTATTTATCTATACTTTATATTCACTTAAAAATTAACACACATTCATATTCAGTAATTGTAAATATTGTTGAAATGACATGACGTGATCTAATAAAAAAATGAATGCTTTGCTTTTTTTTTTGTCGAATTTGTTTAATTTTTTTCTTATAGAATTTTTCTTATTTTTTTTCTTATTTAATTTTTTTCCATTTTGATCACAGTTGTAACATGACAATATATAATCCAACTATTCCGATTATTCATTAATGTGGAAATCAGCCTCGCAATCTTTTTAACAGTGCAACAGAGTTGAGTAGGGGTAACGGGATTTTTTCCACCTCTTACACAATCATCATTCCGATTATAGTTATTGTTGCAGGATATTTCACAGTGGAAGTACTTATTATCCAGAAATCTCTGGTAAATCCCGTGTAATCCAGGAAAATACGAGGTAGGGCATGCATGAATCTTAATGATTTTCAGTCACGCTCGCCAATATCAAAGACAAACCTAGGGTTCATAACAGAACATAGAGATATTTTTACAACAGCTCTCATCAACAAACAGGCCCGCAATGTCAATGAGGCGAAACAAGCAATGCTAAAAACAGTAAATTACCAATTATTGCGAAACACAGGTTTACCTAACTCCGGCAATGAGGAAATACGCGGAAGTAGGGTAATTTACGACAACATCTGCGGTGACAATATGTCCAAACACAAAAATGCAAATTGGTAATTACTTCAGTGAGCACGTTTTCCAAACTCCTGCAACCAACCTAGAAATGTGACAAAAATTCATAATTTATGACAGCCGGGTTTTGCGCCCAGAATTTCGAATCAAGACTCGATCCTATTTCGAACACACGACTCTATCTGGAAACTGCATTACGGCTGAGTCAGCAAAGACTGTACATTCTCCAGTTAATAGAAAGAGACAACAGATCATTAGTTAGGATTAAGAGGAACATCAATGCTTTCAGAAGCTTTGCAGGGATGACAGACAACATTAGACCAGCATTTCGATGGCCAATGTAATTAACTTTTTAAGTAAAAATAAATAACACGAATAGAGTTGTATTTAATAGATTCATGCTTTTCTGAAATTGTTTGGGCAGTTGGAAAGAACAACATTGGATCAACATTCATTTTAAAAATTGAACTTTTAGATGCTTTATGTCTTTCTTATTATGTTTCTTTGAGTCTTTAAAAGATAAAATCGTAAATGTAATATATTTCTATTAAAATACATTTATAATATATTTACATCTAAGTTAAAGTCAATTTTGTTAGAAAACTTCCACGAACGGCAGTCAAGTTTTAATAAATCAGAATAAGATAGAAAAAGATGAGAGAATTTCAAACCTTGTGAGCTATTCCGGCTAACGGATGTGATTCATCCAAACAGATTTGTCTTGGGATGATTAAGATATGAAATTCTTAATGCTTAGGAGAAGAAGCGTAAAATTCCGAAATTACTGCGACGAAAGGGCATAACAGTTAAAATTTTGGAGGAATTATTTAAAACCTCTAGTAGTCTTTTACTAAGATTTAACACCATTAATAATATTAGAAGCTAAATTAAGTTATTAAAAGCTCAGCAAATTCAGTATTTAATACTTTTTTATTTCTTACTTTTGGTAAACATAGGATTTCTTATTGGAATATCGGTTTGTATGTAAATGATTTCTGAACATAATGTTTTCGTTCTCAATTCCTTCTCATCATACTTGAAATTATAAAATATAAAATAAATGCATCTTCTTTAATCCACACCATATTTCAGTTCCCTGAACAAGAATCTTCTTCGGGTTTATATTTGAGGAAAAGAAAAACGTTCTCCTTCCTCTACAGCTTTTCTAATCATGATGATGCTTCAAATAAGAGATTCGATATTTTTATATACAATGTATTATTATAGAGGTTATTATGAATGCTAAGACCAGAATAGAAAATTACAAAAGAAAAAGTGGAGAAGGATGAAGTAAAAGAAGATGTAAAGCATAGGTAGCAAAGAAAAACATGTCTCTTGCTTTAAGGGAAATTTGAATTTTAATTTTTGAAATTTAGTCGTCTCCATTCTCTTCATCATCATAGCTTAATTACAGCCATTACTTATTTTAGTTTTTGAAGAAGTTAATTCAACTAAAAATTTAATGATTTTAAAGATCAACCTTCATACCAAATATCAGGTAGTATGCTTGGAAGATGATTATCAATTTCATTGAATTTTTTTTTAGGAAATCTTAAATAAAAACATTGAAGTAATGCAATAGTTTTAAGTCCTTAAACGCAAAAAAGAAAAGCCGTTATGCAGTATTTTAATATAGCTTTGCTTTTCTTATTGTTCCTCTAAAATGTATGTTAGCATGTTAATAATGTTGAAGTTTAACTCAGAATTCTTTTTAAGAAGACTTAAAAAACTGCAAAGAATTAAACTATAACTGTGAGAGAAATCTTTAATTCCCCCTGTTAATGTTTTTTATTGCAAAATTAAATATTAATATTTTAATATTTAAAGTTTAGTTAAAAGTTAAAGTAATCCACTGAGGCCTAGGCGGCTTTGGAGGTAAGGCTTCCGGTGCTTCCTAAGTTGAGACAAGGTGATCAGCCTCACGCCCGCTCTTCTTTAACATAGGGAAAGAGACTCAATACCCATCCTTCAGAGGAATCGATGGACGTAGGACCCGTCTGGAGGAAAATTCTACGTCCCAGGAGGCTGAACCGTTTCCTCCAGGTTTCAATGAAGCGCCTTAACATTTGGCTACTGGAACCACATTTTAATATCTTTCTACCAAGACAAAAATTACAGAATTTTACCAATTGTTTTTTTATATGGAATTTTTAAAGATTGACTTAAAATAACATAATTTCGTATGCCTGTCCGTATATGTAAATGTCACTCACTTAGCCAATGCAGCTAACTTAATTAGAACTCCACGTTGCAGAATCACGGTAAGGATCACTTTCATTCATCAACGGAATTGTTGAACTGAATAGTTTGGAAATGGTGGTCCTAAATCGCTAGTTGTGTTGAAACGAAACAAGGCGAGGAAGTGAAAATAAGAAAACCCCTGATAGTCATTCTGTTCAATTAATTGTTCGTTTTGGTAGTGATGTGGCTTTTGTTTGTTCAGTTGAACAATGTTTTTTTCGAAGTAATGGATATTCGAAGGAAAATTAATTCTGTAAATAACCTTTCAACCTTCTTTGACGTTTATTTTGATATAAAAATTATAAAACTATGTTATCATTAGTATTTTTTTGATGAAGTATGGTTTAATAATGAGTGAAGATACCTTTATTAATTTTATTCAAATTATTACTTAAAAATGTCAGATGATTCTATACTATAAAATTGTAATTTTTCAGATCTTTTGATCTTTAAAAGATTATATTGAAAATGTACTATGCCGCATATAGAACTAAACATGCTTATCTTTTGCATTCCTGAAAGGGTAGAGGGATCAACAAGAACTGGTTCGCGTTCGAAGAAGTTTGCGAAGAATCTACCAAGAATGCGATGCAATGGTCTTCATAGCACTGCTTGGGTGAGGCCTATTGTCCCGGCCTTTAATCCGAGGAGATGGAAAAGGGGTTAGGACCTTCACACTTTCGCAGAGTCGGAGCAGGAATACTGCGAGGCCCACAAGATTGCCATCTCTTTCCTTACGTTGGGGGACTGGCCCATAAAGAAATGCTTTCGTGATAGGAAAAGGCATGGGGAGCTTACGGATGTACGTGACTCTTAGAACAATGCTGGGTTTATTGAGGGATTCATCTTTTATACCGTATTAGAGAGCAGAAACCTTATTCCCCAAACATTCCTTGCTGATGAAGTGACACGGCTTTTCAACAAAGCCAGTCCAATATTTGAAATAGACCCTTTGACCTCAACTATGTAGACCCTTTAATACTTTCATATCGATAATCTGTTCAATTTGTCTTTAATGTTTTTGCAAACTTCCTAAGATAGTAATATTTTTGGAGCTTTTGATTAAAATGCAGAAACGCTCATTTCTCCACATTTCAGTCTATTTTTTTTCTAATTTTAATGAATTTCTAAGGAAATTGCGTCGAGTTAATTATCCAAAGGTCATGATTTCCTAACTTAGCATGGTGAGTGACTTCATTAATAAGGAACATCAAAAGATAGAAAAAGTGATTATGTTAAATTTCTAATGAGTCATGGATATTTCTGAATTTAAATTTAAATTTAAAAAGCATTCAGTAGTGAAATTTGTAACATAGGAAAGCAATACACTTCCTTACTTTTACTGTAAAGTTAATTTGATTTAAAAACCTTAACAACGTATCAACGTAGTTTGCCTTCATTAATAACATTAAATTTTTATATCTTCTGCTTGATACTACCTTTAGCATAATTTCTCTTTTATTTAAATCACTGGCTTAAACATGTTAGATATTTATCATGTCTTACTATGATTATGGTAATTCATGTTTAATTAAATATCCTTTCTTTTTCTTAACTGCATTTTTTAATAGATTTTAAAATTGAGATCCATAGTTAGTTTGTTTTGACGGAAAAGCTTATCAAAGCCTTACACATAATAAAAATATTAAAAACGATAATTAATAAAAATAAAGTTTAACATGCTTGTGAATAATTTTGTGCATTTTGATTTATGTTCTTTAACGATAATATAATGTGGCCGGGAAGTTCCCGTACCCCATATTACTTAGTAATAAATATTTAGTATTGAAGGTTATTTCAATTGTTGACACTAGAATGCAGGGTTGCACTAGAATGCAGGTGTTCGTGTTGGAATGCAGATGTTGTTATTCGTTGGTATTATTGGTTGGTATTATTATTGTGTTCGAGGAAGAGTATGAGTATTGGACTCAATCAGATTGCAGTGTTCAGCTTTGGCAGAGATAATAGTTATACTATTGAGGAGCGGTTATAGGTAAGTGTGTGGGTGCACGAACAACAACCCACAGGACAGACAAATAATGGCAGCATTCCAGAAAAGATTTAATAAGGCCTCGCCTTGAAAAGTAACAATGCTCAATTGGGAGAAACATGCTTTTGCTTTAGGCAGTGTTAAACATAGGCCGCGGAGTGGAAGAAAGACGACAAGATTGGAAACATGTGTCAGAGACTCTGCTTCGATTCAACAATCGCCTGTAAAATCGACACGTAAACGTGCTGCTGAACTTGGTGTAACGAGGACAACAATGTAGGATCACATGAAGAAAGATCAAAAGTCAGATCGTTTCGCCCAAAATTCGACAATGAGTTATAGGATAGAGACCGCGCATAATAGCAAGCAGTGCTTTGTTAGCACAATTCCCTAATGCAGTGTTCCGTGCAAAGATGCTGTTTTCACATGAATATGCGATTTATTGCAGTTCACACAACAAAAATGTTGTCTTGTGGGCGAAAGAGTAACTTCAATACATTCCTGGGGTTGGAGAGGAATCCATCTCACTTAATGATATGGGCTGCAATTACATCACGTCAATTGTTTGGACCATATTTTTTTGATGGTCATGTTAATGGGGAAATATATTTACACATGCTACAAACTTGGTTACTCCCACAGCTTGAAGACGCGGGTATCATGGAACGCATAGGACAGTGCACCTGCTCATTTGGCTCTTTGTGCGCAGGTTTCTTCATGAACATTTTCCAGGACGCTGTATTGGTCACGGTATTACAGGATCACCAGCTCCATTGAAATGGCCACCACGAAGTCCTAACCTCATGACGCCTGTGAACTCATTGTAGGGAATCATCAAAGCCTACATTGTCTTAATGTCGTTACGCTACCAATGAAGAATTCAGTAATTCTGAAATCAGCAATCGGCAATTCAGTCGAGAACGCCATTTCGAACCATCACACGGGACATGCTCCAAAACAATATTATGTATGCAGCAGGATTGCGAATTTGTGTATACAGCAGGATGGCGAACACAGAGACGAATTGGAAACAAATGTATTTTTTTTTACTATGACTACCAATGAAGGGGTACGGGAACTTCCCGACCACACTGTATGTGTTCATTGCTTAAATAATTCCATCCATCTTATTTTGTCAGAAATCATACTTTCCTCTATTCTATGTTTTATTGTAGATTTAACGTGTTGTTCTAGATTTCATCTAATTTATAGAGTAATACTGTCGCTCACAATACAAATAACACAACCACACATTAGATACTCTCAAACATCCGTTTCGGCATGGCCGAGCGGTTTAGACGGCGATGTGCCGTTAGACCGATGTGTCGGAACCTGGTTCGAATCCCGGCATGGATGTTACTTTCTCCTTCTGTGTTTCGTCCGTTTCTGCGGGTATAGTGTGAGCTGCCTCCTATGGCGTACCATGGGCAACGTTTCGTCGGCTAAATGCTCACATTTCTTGCCCCTTGTTGATGCCAATAGTGTAAATACTAAGAGGCCGAGCGTTGGCGGAAAGAAAAAAGATACTCTCAAACATCGCTCTTATAACATAGTATAAGCAAACAGTTCCCATCATATAAATTTAATCGCGTAAATGATGATTCTTTTAACATAATTGTTAGAAACCAAAAGAAACATTTTTTTTACATTTCCGTCAAATAAGTCAATTAAGAATTTCAATTAGAAACTTTCAATAGAAAAGTGATACCTTTTCTAGTCGTCTCTTGAATTTTAACCCACTTAACGAATTCATTTTGCCTCTGTTAAATCATTACAATAACTACCTAATGAAGTCTACACTGTGAAGAAAATGAACTTCAGACCTATTTACAGTTTGAAAACCAATAACAATATGTAAATATAATATTTCTGCATACACTTTTACAGAAAAATTTGTAAACAATTGTCATCTGAAATTTTACTGTCCTTTCCATAATGAATTACATATTATAAAATAATGAAAACAAATCCATAATGACTAATGGAGGTGTTCTGCCAATAGCATCTGTACATCTACACATAACATAATGTAAGGATATTTGAGGATATTGTTTGGGAAATATTGTTTATGGAAGAGTTGTCGAAAAGCGTAGATGGCTGGGAATCACAATTTTTGGAAAAGAGAATCCAGTCCTCCTAAGATACTCATTAAAAGCTATCTGTTTCTAAATTTAACAGTTAAGAAAAGAGAAGAATCCTCACTGAGGGAACATGGAGCCACAACTGGTTGTTTTTTTGGGTGTTTTTTGTGTAAACGTTTTCTATTTTTCTGATTTTCGCTTTTTCTGAAGCAGATATAAAATGAACAATAAAAGTTGTTGTTTTTTCTTCTAAGAAAATGTTTTTTTCTTTTTTCTTAAAAATAAAAATTGAATTAATATTTAAAACCAATAAAAGCATTACGGTAAGTCTTAAAGTAGTTTTGTTTCGTAGTATCTAACATTTCTATTAACATTGATGAAAAATTAATGAAATTAATGAAAAAGTTATATCAAAGCTCATCTGAAAATAGTAAAGTTTGTAGTTTCTGAGCTTCATTCAAAGTGATTAGATTACATTATTCTGAACTTGTTATAAATATAATAATATAAATACAACAAATGTATTAATTGTAAAGAATATAACATCCATTACTATTCCTCAAGACATCTGATTTTCTATCCATAAAAATGATCGTGCGACAAGTACTATTGTGACACTTTCCAATGCTTATTGTTGGCGAATGCTTCAGATTTTAAATTTATTCCGATTTACATTACTTTTTCTTGCGGATCTCATCTATTATGGGATCTAATTAATAACTAATGAGTTAATTAATAAAGTATTTTTAACGTTAATTTTTAAAAAAATATAATTTTAACAAATAGCTTACGGTTTTTATTACATTACACAGCGACACAATTCCTACCAGAAGACATCTCGAAACTTTGAAGTTTGGGGTAGCCAAATAAGAGGAGATTGCAATATTTTCTTGTATTCGTTCTTCATTATTCCTTGAAATATGTAAAGACGGAAGTGCGAAGTTCATATGTTTTGCATATTTGTTTAAATATGGAAAGAAAAAAACAGTGCAGATTGAACTATGTCCTTTAGAGCGCCGTTATCTGATGAAGGGACTAGTGTTGTACCATTACCAAAATATGGCAGAAGACTCAGCTGTCGCGATGACGCGAAATAGCCTATAGACAAGTCTTAAATGTGAGAAGACAGGGTAGTCAAGGAAAAGTGCTCGTTGATTTTAGATTCGATCATAAGGAAGACAAAACAGAAAACATAGATATCGAAAAAAAAAATACAAAATAAAATAAGAAGTTACTGCAAGAATTTAAAATCTACTTTTCTTAAATCTAAATTTTTTAAATTTCTAGTTTATTTTGTTTTAAGTTATATCTTCTGAATATAAACAGTTTTTAAAAAGTCTTAGTTTTTTTTAAAAGAATTGAGACAACTAGCATTATTTGCTTAAATTGTTTAAATTCGATTCATTTTAATTATATTAAAAACTCGCCCGAGGATTAACAGCCCGAATAACCTCATTTTTTAGGACATCAATACAAATATAACGTGTCTTCTACTGAAATTTCTATAAATTTTACCGCCCTTATTTCTCGAAGGACCCAAACACAGCAAACATTCTCATATACAGTAAACTCCCGATTATCCGCGGAATTGGGTGGCGCGGCAACTGCGGATAAGCGAATTCCGCGGATAATCCGAAAAAGGAGGAAAATCAACACAAAAATGCTTTTAACATGTTTTATTTACATTTAAATGGCAATACATACAGTTACAGTACAAACATTATAACCAATTATTTTATTTTAAATTATTTATTTATTTTTAAATTTTATTATTACGGGAAGGCTCTACCGTAATTGAGTGTAACCTGCCGGCCTACGCTCCGCCCACAAGGTCGTTTTTTAAATTGTTTGTCTGTAATTGTCTTCACTTACTTTATTAGCCTCTTTTATTGTTTACCTTACTCTATCACTTAATTTTTTTTAATTCCGTAATTTATTGTACAGTAAAAAAAAAAATGGAAACAGGAGAGGTCTGCGGATAAACCGCCCGCTGATAATCGGGAGCTTACTGTATATATATTTAGATTATCTCTTGCCTTTAAATAAGTGTGCAAAGTTTCAAGAAGACTTATCGAGCGGTTGAAAAATTGTCATATGAGATACAAATTGTCAGGATGAGATACAAACACACACAGACTGCTGATTTCATTAACATTAGTTTCTTACAAAATAAGTTAAAAAAAGAAATGAAACATTTATTGGAGTTCAGTTCAGACACTTACGACTTACATGGCACCGAATTAAAATTTGAAAAACTAATTTAATTTTTTTTTTCAGATAAGTGAATAATAGTGTTTTGTTTGCATCATCCTAATAATATACTTTTTATTACTGCCGAACAAAATTTCTGCCTTGGGCATTACGATATTAAAAACTTCAACAAATGTAGAAGATTATATTATTACCTCTTTAAGAATCTAATTTAGCACAAATACATTCCGGGTTCTTTAACGTTCCGGCAAACCCAGCTTAGCGTTGAATTGAGTCATGCGTTTATTGACAAACTGGAATCCCGATTCACATTATTATACATTAATAATTCATCCGCTGCAAAGAAGAGAAATCGGATGATAAGGTTTCTGTTCGTCTGAAATCAACACAGTCTTCGCATGTTAACGTAATGATTTATTCATTCTAAGAGTAGCACTGTCTCGGTTACACGAATAAATGCAAAATAATGATGCTACATTTAAAAACCAAAAATCTGAAAAACCGATAAAAAAGATATGTTCTCTTATTTCTTTTAAGATTTTAGATAAATTTTACTAAATAAATAGTGTCATTATTGATACACTATTTTGTTTGATAAAAAGTTAAAGCAGATAAAATTTCAGGACATTCAACTTTTATAAATAGGTAGTCTCAAAAGTTTGATATTAATTAGATAATTAAAATATCACGGCCTTATCCTTAAATGAGAACTGACGATGTAAGTGTACAAGTTTCAGAAGTGACCAACATAAGGAATTACGGAAGGCAGAGGTTAGTCGGATAATTGCCCGATTCAATAAAAGAAATAAATTATAAATCACTAATCTATAAATTACTAAAATCTTTTATTTATCTGTCTGTCCGGCGCAGTGCAACAATGGAAAACGGTTTCCTTTTGCATTGTTGTGAGGAAGTTGTTGTTTTGCATTGTTACGCAACTTCAATAAGTTGAGTTCTCTCCGTCAACAATGGCGCGCGCTCTCAAATAATGAGTTCATTCAAAAAGGAATAACATATCACTATTTGCTCAACTATTCAACAAATCATAACCGCTTTCATTGGAAGTGATTCTTCTTGAATTATCCGTGCTCTTAAATAACAACCAGTATAAATTCCTAATCATATTTACTGTAAATTCAAAGAATCACCAAGCCAAATTGTTAATAGTGAATAAGGTTAGGAATGCATATTGGTTGTTATTTAAGAGCATGGGCTGCTTATATATTTTCATACATCACATATTCTAAACGATATTTGAAAGATATTGAGAGGAAACGATTGAAAAGAGCACAACAGACAGATTTGGATCGAAAGAATGAAGCCGAACGTAAAAGACGGTCAAGAGCTAAGGAGACAATGGAAGAGAGACAGAGGTTAGACGCCGAACGACATCAGGCAGAGAGAGAGAGAGAGAGAGAGACAGAGACTTTAGGTCCCCGAACTCTACTTCATCTAACATCTTTCTCAACATTTCTCAATCTGTACACGGGAGATGGCCTAGTTACTATAAAAATTAAAAAAAAAACCGAGCTCTGCTCGGTAAAATGAAACGAAAATAAAGTAAGAACACTGTAGAGAATCATCTGGTTATTTAACCCCTTTTGCGGGGAAATGGACAGCTCTGCAGTGAATACACGCGACGTTGAAAGGAAAAAGTTTTAAAAATGATTATTAAGTAAAATTATTATTTTAATATTGGTTTAAATAAAGTTATTATTTTATTATATGTAAAAACGCATAAAATACAAATTTATTACGAATAAAATAAAACAAAGTAAGAACACTACAGACAATACCCTGGAACCCAGATCCCAGGTCAATCATTACCTCCTAAATGAGTTTTCCCAAAGTCAAACCCTAGCTTAATCGCTTTCTCGCACTCGAAAACGGTAGATTCACCCAATTTCATGAAAATCCTTAGGCCCGTTTTCAAGATTTACAATATTTGCTCGCTTTACAGTATTTAATTTGATATCCATAAATGGAAAACGCTCGTATACAACATTTCAATTGATATTAATTCTGATGGAGATATCCTACAATAAGCCAGAGGTTCCCAAAGTTTTCGGTCCCTCATCCACCCTTTCGATATAGTATAAAATTCTCACTCATACCTAATATTTTTTTTAAAAATGAAAAAACAAAATTGTCGATATAAAGGTAATTTTTATTGGTTACTTATTTTTTCCCCGAACATTTCATTATAGATTTAAGATACAAATTCAATTTCCATGAAGTCAGAACAAACTTTTCCTTAGCTAGATTAATATATTATGTATTCTTTCAGCCTTGGCGTAGTAAACTAAAAGTGATCAGATATTGGATGGAAGAGGTAGTAGATCATTATAATTCCAGTTTCTTTTAAGTTGATCCATAAATAAGACTCATACCAGCTAATAAGAAAATCGGCTTAGCCGTGTACATGCATGTACAACAAACATAGAAAGAAACTTACATAGTGATACTTCGCATACTTTGTATGTTTAGTCAGTTTTTAAAGTACAAATGCATGGAAGCTAATTGGACCGAGACGGCAAGTATTCTCTATCCTTTCAATATCAAAACCTAAAATTTGTTTTAATTTGTTAAATATTCTACTTCTAGAAACATCATCATTCCTCCTTGATCTCCCTCACGTTCTTTAGGTTAGGAACCACTGTATTAAGATGTTAACTTTTCAAATATAAGTTAGCACTCCATCCATTTTTGAAAGAGAACGAACATATGATTACAGGCTCGGATTTTTTTAAGTTGTCAGAAAATATATCTGTTTTACCAACTTATATCCATCTTCCACATACTATCGTTAACTTATTAATCATTATTATTTATTACATTTTATTGGGTAAAAGAAATAACTAGGGTTTCCGGGTTCCACTTCCTGTCTTTTGTTGATGTCCCAAACGTGCTTATTTAAAATTGAATCATCATTTATCATCTTTCCCACATATAGAACTAATGAAAACTGTTTTCAAAATGTAGGCCTATTTCTGAAAAGATATTTTACACTTTTCTCTCTTACAATGAAAAACAATTGATAGAAAAAATAATTTCTAATTTTTTTTTCTTAAAAACTTTCAGAAAGTGATGGCGTTCATCTTTCCAATAATATTTATAGTGGAATTAAAATTATTTTTTACCCTGAAATGAAAGATATTTTTTTTTTTTTTTTTTGCAATTTCGTCCAAGTTTTTTTTTAAAGAGTTTTAACAATTATTTTTCACCAAAAAAAAAAAAAAAAAAATCAAAATTTAACGAATCAAGTCTTTTAAAGATTATTAAAATTAACTAAAGAAACCCATTGTTCTAATTAATCCAGAAATAGTTAAAAAAATGGGTTATAAACATGTAATTTAATATAATCCAAGTACATGTTTCGGATGTTATTTACATCCCTTTTTAAATCTGGCGAACACAAATTTAAATCTGAAAACAATCAACAATTAATTTTTATCAATCGAATGATCAATTTTTTTATTATTCATAAAAAAAATTGTAATTATTAATTTTTAAATAATATTACTAGTTTGAAATAAGATATCCGATATAAAATATATTCTCTTTCATTGATATCCAAAGAAAACTGTTTATTTTCTTTACTTACTTTTCAGATGACTGTTATTAATGAGAAAGTGATAAAAAGTTCAGGGAATGACGAAATTTCATTCTCTAAAGAAATCCGGAAAATCCGGAAATTGCATCGCTTATGACGAGATTAGAAAGAAAATAATATCTTACGAAATGGGAATTGCGTAATTTCCAAATGAATCACCAAAGAAAGCATCAAGGATTTCTAATTTGCAATAGGAGAAACCTATTAAGAAATGATAATAAATCATTTTATGTCTTCCCATTACAAATCTGTGGATTTTGAGGCATCTTCACGTTAAATGAGCTTTCAATAAAATGTATTTTCCTTTGCGAATATCTCAAAAGGATAAATAGAATTTATTTTCGCAGTAGATAACTTTTTTTTTATACATAGTTTTCTTAATTAAAAATAGTGAGAATAGCTTTCAGTCAACGATATTTCGTTAACAAATTATACCGTTGCTGTCTGAATCCAAGAAGTAGTCATTGTAGTTCTGTATTTTACCGCCAGATGTCATTTAGTTTTAGTTCCTTTTGTTTTTAAGCTATATGCTATCAATTTATTTCCTACGAATGCTTTTTAAAATTAAAAAATTTAAACAAATTGTCTAATCGAAACGATGATTCCTTGGTGAGGATGTTGTAACTATAATCTTCCATGAACGATTAATTCCATGTAATACTTTATCTAAAAATACATCAACATTTTTTTTCAACTAATTTTTCAAATAAAATAATTAATATTATATTTACCACACCTGAACAATATATATTGACTTTCAGGTTATCCGTAGTCAATGGTTGGAATACGACTATGTATCTGTAGAACTTTAGAATATCAATCGGTGATGAGATTAGTTTTCTCTTTATCAAAAATAACAGCTGCAATTTTATATTTTCTAACATTCACTTAAAACTGCATCTGCTTATTTTTGCTTACAAGGGTGGGGGGAAGGGATCTAACGTAATACTTGAATGGCGCTAATGAGTTTTTACACTATTTTCATTATTGAGGCATCGCATCCCCATTGTTCGGGAAGTGTTCCTACCAAATTTCGCACATAGATTTTTTTCAACATATAATAATCAGTTCACAAATACTTTACGATAATAAGATTTTCTGATGTAAATAAGTAAAGGTATGTTTGTATTCATTAGCTCCCAACATAGATAAAAAGAAAAGAAAAGAAAAAAAAAAAAAGAGTCAGCAAGCAACAAACATCTAATAAACGCTATAATACAAAAGTTAAGTATGCTTACATTATTAGTTTTTCCGAAAAATTCTCCAAAATTATTAAAAATAAAAGCAAAAAACTTTAAATATATTTTTTTTCTTCATTATTAAAAATATAGAAAGTTTAAACATTCATTATAAGCCAACTCGGTGAGATTCCAAAATTGCCTGGACCGGTTGACTTTCAGAAGCCCAGAATCAGAGAACAGCATTTTCATTACTACTAAACAAGACGGTGATATATATAGAAAGAAGAAAAATAATAATAATAATATTCGATAAATTTCACAGCTTCCTTTATTTAAAAATAAACTGACACACAAAGTAAGAAAAGTTATAATAAATATTCTTTTTTATGATAGTATCTAATATGATATTGGATAATATCTAATTTCTATGCCTGTATATCTCGAAGTCATCAGACATCAATTTCATATTACCATCCGGTCTAATGGAGAGGAAGTAATTAAAAAGAGACTTACATTTTATAACAGTTTATTTAAATATTTCATTTAAACTGCTACATATTTTTGCATTATATTAATGCATAGCTTTTCTCTCTAACAAGCCGCCCATTCGTCGACGCCTTTTAAAAGTCTAACAACATTATCGACCACGAATAATTACTACATCAATTATTCAATTATTCCTCCTTTATAGTTTTAATGCTACATGCAATGGAACGTATCGCCACGTTAATGGTTTCGGCAGAATCCTTCAAACATATCATTACACAGAAAGGCTGTTTAATGCCCTAAAAATGGAGAAATTAGTGGATTTGTTGCAAATTATCATTGCAGGTAGCATGTAGCTAATGGGGTAAACAGCTACTCGTCTTGTAAAGAATTTACAAATATTTTTTAAATAAAACTGGAAGCTGCTGTAGATCACTTTAAGTAAAGTGATCTAAAAATATTAATAGCTATGCAATATCTGTAGCTTTAAAGAGAATGAATTTTTTTTCACATCTTCATAGAAAGACATATATATTTAGAAAGAAAAGTGTTTGTGTATTTAAACATCTATGAAAATGATAGATTGTTAAATACAGAAACAAATGATATCAACCATGATGAACAGTGCAACCACGAGAAAACAGAATTTACTTTGAACTGTATCATTTCCTACTAGTTATTAGCATTTCATTACTTAATATTGTAAATTAAGCTGAAAATTCCTATGCCAACCTCATTTTATCCCAACAAATGAATCTTGGTCAACTACTAAAAAAGTTTTTGTTGAATATAAAGAACTGGAAACCATTATTAGTTGTTATATCAAACGTTCACGTGAAATTTTCATCTTTATAAATGGTTGTAACTTTTACTTTTTAAAATAAAATTATTATACTACGAAAATACATTTCTTCTTAAAATATAATTGATAAAATGTAACTGTTAAATGCAAAAGAACGATTGCCTTCTTAATAATTAAAAAGTTGTTTCTACAATAAACTTTTAAAACAAATTGTTGCAATATTCCTACCATCCATACGATCTAGTCTTAAATAAAATGCAATACTTTTATAGCGAAGTAACTTATATTAACATTATTAATACACTGACGTACCAGGAAAACTGCTTCATCTCTATTAAGCTTTGTTTTTTTTGCTTATTTTTTTCTAGTAAGGTATAGGTCTTCCATTCGATCGGATTACCTCAATAATACGATGGGGCATTCACGAGCTCTCTGTAGTACTTGTATAGATAGCATAGACTATGCCTCCTCAATTCTCTAACATTCGCCGGTGGTGGAATCCTGGTATTGATGTCATGTTGAGCTCCATTCCATATGTTCTCTATTGGATTCAAATCGGCGAAAACCTTGGCCAATTCATGATATCAAACTCAGATGAATGCTTCCCTAACCATAATTTTTGATGACTGCATACCTGTTTGATGGAGCGCCAAATTGTCCTGCCAAAAGAATCCACTCCTATTTGAGTGAATGAATATGATAAGAACTGGAGCAAATGTGGATAAGAATAGTTACGTAGCGTCCTCCCATCAATGAAAGTTTGAAGATGTATCAGAGGTTCTAACGCGTCCCAGCTGAAAACATCACATACCGTAACAGAGCCTCAATAGCCCTAGACTGACGGTTGTTGGCTTGCCTCGTGGGAGTTTCTCCACACGAGTAATCGTCCATCAGCCTAAAACATTTGGAATTGCGAAACGTCGGATAAGGCAGTCGTCTTGCGTCCACTGGCAGAGAAGCGTTTTGGGTTCACGAGCCCAGGCGAAGCACAGAACTCTGTGCTGTCAGGTCAGCAATCGGATCTGAGTGGACTGTTGGATCCTGCATCCCATTGAAGAAAGAGAACGTTGTATTCTCCGAACGCTGGTGTTTCATGTGACCCTAGCATTGAATTGTTCTATTATCTACTATAATGTCGTACACTGGTCGGATATTACAATGCCAGACGAAGCTGTCTGATCGTACAGAATTTTTGTTGGACGCAGCATGATAGATGTCTTCCCTGATGCTTTAAAAACCGTCCTAGCAAACTTCGTTAACTGTCAGTTCATTAGGAGAGAGAGTTCTATTAAAACAATGCATACGCAGTTAACAGCCGCAAACCATCAGTTTTATTTGTAAAAATCTCTGTCTAAGTATCCATATCAGTAAGTAATAGTATTCAATCCAGCTAAATTATAAAGTTTAACAACGACCAGGTTTCAGCTAGGCAAGCGAGCCGTTTACAAGTGACTTGTAAAAAGCTAGCTTGTCTAGCTGAAACCTGGTCGTGTTGAAGCTTTTTAATGTGTTTTTTAGACCATCATAATTTGTGTTGGCCTTAATTTTTTAAATAACTAAAAAATTATAGATCTTAAAAGCTGAGATTTCAAAATAGGTTTCACTTCCTACACGGAAGATTTCTGTTTTGACTGTATCTATTATTAAATAAAGTTGAGATCTACAACCCTGTGCGTAATCAAAAGTAAACTTTCGTGTTTTTATTAATGTTTTCTGAAAATAAGGAAGCCCGTAAAGTGTAATTATCCTTTCCATTGTCTCTCTTTCAATCTATTATCGTTGGACAGCCTTATCTGAATGCACAACAACCTTGAAAGCTTTCCAGGGTACCAATAAAGCTTAAAGGTTTCTTAAGCTTAAAGAAGATTTATTTAAAAAGGTTAACTCAATAAAGTTAATAAATATATAAAAAAAATCCAGTTAATCTATTTTTTTTTCAAAATTTACCAATCTTTTTCCTTCCTTCATTAATTATTTAACTTCATTAATACTAGAAAAGTTTTCTTAATTTTCAATTTCGTTATTAGCATAAATTTAGATAAGTAATTATGGCGAGGAATGAACGAAGGATGGAATGGGCAAATATAGTTTTATCTTATTGAATAAAACTATAAAACTTTAAAATTATAACTTCTTTATTACCACATAATTCTCCATACTTGCTATATTTCGGAGTCCTAATTGGCTCTACTTTCTCAAGCATTACATAAAAGGAAAAGAAATCTTCTTTCTTCTTCCCCAACTAAAAACAATCATGAATTTGATATTAAAAAAATAATCATGAATAACAATAATAGTAATCATAATTAATTTTTGAATATCAAATTCATGATTGTTTTTAGTTGGGAAAGAAGAAAGAAGATTTCTTTTCCCTTTATGTAATGCTTGAGAAAGGAGGGCCGATCAGGACTCCGAAATATAGCAAGTACACAGAATTATGTGGTAATAAAGAAGTTTAATAAGTTTAATTGTATTATTCGTGATGTTTTGATTATACAGTAAAACCTCGTTAAGTCGTCACTCAAGGGACCAAACATTTTTCACGACTTAAGCGGAGTGACGACTTAGGCGGAATGGGAATTTTTGAAAAAAAAACAAAACACTGAAATACAGAATTTCATGAATTGCTGTAGGATTTGGTGAGAAAAACAAGATTGATTTTCATAAATCAATACATGCAAATGAATGAGTGGACAATAAAAAAAAAAACAACACTTCATATAGTAACCACATTGTAATCGTTTTATCGTTTAATGTAGTCCTGGGAATATGGGGTTCTTTGGCAAAAGCTGTTTTAGAAACATTTGATTTTTCAAAAAGTGCAATTAAGTCTTTTTTTTCTTTAAAAGATAACGAGGTAAGTTTTCGTTTCCCTGACATGTTAAAAAGTAATCGAATCACGAAATTGCAAGAGAAAAAATAGCCCTAAGAGTGGGGCTTACTCGCTATGAAATGAAGTCACACTCAGGAGCGGTCAAGAAAAACATCTACACTCGACAGAGTCGCAGCGAGAAGTGTGCTTTGAATGATTAGCAGCGAGATTCCAAGAACCCGAAGGGGTAGGAAAGGAATGAAGTGACAGGCGTGGTCGAAAATTCCCCGTAAAGGCTTGGCTTTCTTAAAGTGAAGGGGCGGGAGTGAAAAGACATCACGATGGCTTGCAAAATGGAGAAGAAAGATGCTTTTGGCCATTTTTGAGGATGACGAGTTATCCGGAGTAGAATTAAATTTGGTGACGGGTAAAGGAGGGTTATTTTACATTATTGTGTATGAGACCTTGTCGGGACCAAAGGAAAACGACGACTTAAACGGAGTGACGACTTATCCGGGTGACGACTTAACGAAGTTTTACTGTTTAAGTATAAATTAAAAGTACCTTGAATGTTAGTTATGGTTAATTTATGAAAATAATTAAAATTTTAACTGAAATTAAGGATCTAATTAGAAATTCAAATGAAATTGAGTATTTTCTCTAAATCTGCATTACGATACACTGAGACAATGTAGATTTCAGTACGAATTTTCTGAGCCGGGCACGTCTCTTAGTTGACACCGAAATCCTGAAATTCATTAAAAAGTGATTTTGATCTTGAATGTTGGGAGGGGCCCTTGGCGAGACCATATAATTGGCAATAAAGGAAAGCTCAAATTTAATGCAATTGTCATTTGGGGGTGGGAAGTCTCATGGTTATATTAAATGTTAATGATAGGTGGGGTTGCTTTCAAAACGACTGAGTTTTTCTCACAAACCAGACCAAAACAAGCTACTGCAGATATTGAGTAAAGCCTCAATAGAATTTTCAAATGAAATGAGCTTATTTTTTTTTTCAAAAAGCCTATCTATTTTGGAGACGTTATTTGGAGAAAAGTATGTAATAGATTACAGTTATGAAACGGCTGGAATTCACAGTGAAATGGAATTTTGGCTTTGTAGTAAATTCAACTATATTTTTTTCCATTTAATGGCAAATAGTACAGTTATCGACGACTTCCATCAATGGTCTTCTTAACACGTGATCTCATTTCATAAGGGCTCTATGATAGAATTGAATTTAAGAACGAAGGCTCGTATTAAAACATTAATATAAAAAAGAAATACAGGTGTGCGCCTTTGTTTTTTTAAATTTAAAAATGTAATTGATCGAACTTTCATACTATACTGCTTAATTAAAAGAAGATATAGTTGACTTACGAACTTTTAAATAACATAACTTTTATGTAATGAATGAAAAACAAGTAAATATGATTTTGTGCTAAAGCATAAATTTAAAGGCGATGCATAATAATAAAAAAAATAAAAATAAAAAAGGAAGTACATTAAGTAAGGAAAAAAAAATTGTAGGAAAAAAATAAAAATAAACGTTAGGAAAATAAGAAAAACAAAAAAACAAACAAAACACGCGGACATTGAGAAAAAAGATTAACAGAAGAAAAAAAAAAAAAAAGGAGTTCATATACGAATTCAAACTGACAATCATAAGCATATGAGTTAGAGACCTTAAGCATCAAGCTATAGCTGAAAACAGAAATAAAATTGGTTGCATTTCTACATTTAAGGTAAAAGGGGAAATCCAATGAAAACAATGATAAATATCTCAAACATGGGGAGGCGTTGGTCCCTGAATATACCTTATTCCTACGTTCTTTGGGCCTCTGAACATGACGGTGAAATCCGTTTCACGATCCGACCTTCCGTTCTGGTGTTGTTAAGGGTGATAGACACGAACAGGACAAACGCAATAGCTACTGATTTTGTTCGCTCTCACAATAGCTCCCAAATGGATAGCTAAAAATTGCAATAAAATATTTTAAATTTAGAAGCTTACTTCTATGAATTTTCATACAAAGTAGACGCCGATACACAAAATTTAAAAAGATTAAAAAGTTTTTAACACACGAGTCGATAAAGCCTGATCGCAAAGGCGACCAGATCTAAATCCCTTTGACTCCAATTTCAATGGAATCAACGAAGGGATCATGGTGACGTTTACGGATCATTCCAATTTCGACTTTCAAAGAAAAGAATTTTCGAGTTTATTCTAACGGCCAGGTATTTTGGCAAATAATTTTTTGTCTTTTCCTAAAATTTTAGTTCCAAAATAAATTGTACAGGCCCTCCCCGAGGATTCGTTAACAGTGTCCCGCGCAGGTGCAAATAATTATATAACACCATTTAAAGGTTCTCTAGTACATTAAAGTATCGCCTCGGTATGCCAAATGTTGTTACCACATTGGGCTATACGCATTACAAATGAAGAGTTTGGAAAATTAGATAAACTTATACGTCAAGAAACGAAAATCAATGAAAAAGACATGGATAGCATTCCTAAGTAAACAAGGTAGCAATAGCGATTAGCAGGGCCGTCGCGTGGTTTCTTGGCGCCCGGGGCAAGATTTCGTCAGGCACCCTCCCCCCGCCAAACTCAATCCCACGTGCACCCACCCGACATTACACCTATTTGTCCTCACAAATACAAATTCGAACACAAACACACAGCGAGCGACGTGACGTGGCACTATGAAGTTCATTATTAGCTGTGCCGGACTTAAACACCCAGGGCCTCTAGGCACATGATATTTGCGCCCCCCCCCCCAATCCCCAAAACCTAAAAACAAAAAAAAAAACAGAAATCTCCAATTCAAAAAACTGTATGTACATCGAACTTAATTTTTTCAAATTTTTTTGTTTTATTTTTGCCGTTGCCGCGGCGCCTAGGGCGATCGCCCTGGTCGCCCCGCCCACGCGACGGCCCTGGCGATTAGTAAACCAATCACAATTGTTCGCAACGGCTTCTGAAACGTGAATAAGAAAATTATTCAAAAGTTAATACAAAACGCCTAATTATAAATAAGCGGAGTGAAAAGTCGGTCGCGTGCAAATTAAAATATATTCTAACGAAGACACTTTAACATCTTCGACTAAATTAGAACCACTTCTACAAGAATTTAATCTCAAGCTCGTCTCACCTTCAAGAAGCATCACCAGGTATGGAACGTGTCTCGACGCAGTCTATTCTAATGTATTCATCTGCACTCGCTATTTATACGGAATAATCGTCATTCTGAGCTCAAACCTTGTTAATAGACTGAATTCAATAACTTTTGATTAATTTTCTTCATTCACGTATCAGAAGCCGTTGCGAAGCATTGTGAGTGGTTTACTAATCGCTATCGTTACCTTGGAGCCCGACCAGCTAGAGACACAAACTCTACGGCTCTGAACTACTTTTGGCCAGACCTTTTCAACGACACCCTAATCAAGTCTCTAGCCCTCGTGGTTGCTGAGTTGATACTTGTCCACAGATAGACAGACAAACCGGGACTATTAGGATCAGAAGCCTAAAAGGATTGTGCATTGATGGCTTACGTAACCAAGTCAGTTTGTTCATTAATAATTATCTAATTAATGAATACGCAGCCAAATTAAGACTTGTTAACTTGATACAAAACAATTTACAATGAAAACAAAAATCCAGAATTTTTTTTACGTCATAAATCAATGGTCAATCAATAAAATAATGATGAAACACAATAAATTCTGAAATCGAGTTGTAAATTATAAAATTGTTTGTAAAAATTGTTTTTGTACTAGTAATGTAGTACAATTACAAATAATATAAGTGTAAGTTCACAGTTTTCATATAGTTTTCTATATATGAGGAAAACTATATATCTTTCTGTATACTAGGGTTCCCGTTAACATTTTTCTCATGATTTTTTATGAGTTTATGGTTCCCTCTTTCAATGGATTCTGTTAAAGCAGTAATTTCTAATGGTAATTATCTACTTAAAAGATTGTAACGCTGTATATGTACATTAATATATACAGCAATAACTTATTTTGATACAAATATAAAATATTTATCTTTTAGACTAATTTCAATTAATACTTAATTATTTAAAACTTAAACATTTTACGATGAAAATTAATAGCAGTTCAATAATTGATAATCTTTATATATTTATGGAATTTGATACATTTAGGAATATGAACTTTAATTTATTTTGCCTATGAAGTTGAAACCTTAAGCAATAGTAACCTTAGTTTTGACACTGATAAATCATATTTTAATCAATTCTCAACAGTGTATCTAAACTTTGAACACTGCGTTATGTTTGAAGCTTCACTTATAGTTGTATTATGTACAGATCTTAGAAATCATAGAACTTATATGTAGCAAACTTTTTTCAGATATAAATTTCATTTGAAATTTAGATCTTGTCCATATAAGATCAGGGTGAAGCTGTGAACCTTCCAACTACGCGGAAGCTTTACGAATCCGATTGACAATGGCATTGTGCCGCCGTTGAAAAGCAGCTGCATAGGACACGCAATGGTTAAGGACGTGTGGCAATCTTCTCACTACATGTAACACCCAGAGATACCATGAGATACCGTATTGACTTATTACTATTATGCTAAATATAAAATTATAAATACAGTAAAACCCCGTTATTACGCTCGACAAGGGACCGTGACCTACAAGCGTAATAAGCGGGATAGCGCTATAAACGGGGAATGATTTATATGATGGGGAAACATTTAGACACCATTTTACAGGAAAGATACTTGATTCTGAAATAGATATAGTACAAATGTGAGCTTATTTCCTATTAAAAAAATCTTTGATTGTGGTTTGCCGTGTGTGTATGCTACTGTTATAAATTATGACATTTTCAATGCGGTTCAAGAAACTATTAACATCAATTGATACTCCACTAGGAGCAATACAAATGTATTTTCGGAGCAGATTTAGTGCACTGCCCGCTATTTCACGCGCCTTTTCTTGAATGATTGGGTCACTTAATGGCACTGATGCATCACGGGACTGATGAATCCATTCAATTAGAATTTCCTCGGCATCTTCACATTTTCCACACTTTACTTTTTTACGTTTGCAACCATCCTTCGCTGCATTGATAATTCCATTCTTATTTTTTATTATTGTTCTCAGACTGGATCAGGGAATTCTTAGATTCTGCGAAAACCTTCTGATTTAGTGTAGAATTCTCGTCGTACTTACGAAGAATTTACAATTTTTCACTTATAGAAAGAGATTTCCGCTTCGACATTTTGCACTAACTTACTGTATCACAGACCCGCACTTCAAAGAGTTCGAAGATTCCCTCCTACCAGGGAAAGAAAAGAATCGTTACAGTGTTACATTTCTTTTCGATACAAAATTTCCGATATAAAAAAGCGCTACAAGCGGGATTTGAAGCGTTATAAGAGGGTAAAAGTATACAGAGTTATATAGAAAATTCCAGGGACCGCACGAAAGGAGCGTAAAGAACGGGATAGTGCTATAAGCGGGAGCGTAATAACGGGGTTTTACTGTAACAAAATTTAAAAGCTAGTCTGGTACATAGATTGAAACCCCACACTACGACAGTAAAACATCGCTTGAAAAGCAATGCATTCAAAGGACAGGAAACTAAACTCCCAAAATACGCATTTCATTCGCTTTATGAAACACCTTGTATATGCTTTTCGATAATGTAAAGCAAGAAAAACATTCATAAAAGTTAATTTCTATTTGTTTATCGTCTGCAAGAATATTCTATATCAAGTAGTGCGAGAGAAGTAAAATAGAAATAATTTTATAATGTGATTTAGATCTTTCTTACTCAGATGAAATGGAATAAAATCTTTCTGTAAACTAGCTGGACTTACATTTGGACTGTATTTACAAGACAAAAAATAAATTCTCGGGAGCTAATGTATAATAATAGAAATAATGTGTAATCAGAACATGCTGGATGTCTAGTATCCTAACTACGGTACTGTCTTTTTATTTATTTCCTTTAGTTTTATAGTACCTTTATTTTGATTAAAACCCCGAGGTATAAAAAAATAGTAAAAATTTTCTGCTATTATTATTTTTTTTTTATAGAAGCTCGTCCGAACTTAAAGACGATCTAATCAACAAAACCATAATTTTTTTCGAGCAACTATTTAACAAAAGAATAAAAAAAAAATCAGTAACAACGCGTCATAGCTTCAAGTAATCAATATGGACAGAATTCAATAAAATGCCAAAAAAAAACCCAAAGTAGGCTACTCTTTTATTTACTTCTAAATAGTTACTATTTAGAAATGTTTTTACTGAAATTCAATCGACTCCAAGAATAAATAAATTTAAACCAAAAAAAAAAAATCTTTGGATATTATGTAATAGCAACGTGTGTTGGTTTCAATGTGATAAGATTTCAAATGGATTTCTTTATCACTAAAAAAAAATACTTCAATAAACAACGGAGTTTGCATATCACTAAGTAAACTTTGATGTAGTCACTTATTTTTCACATTTACATTTTATATTTTAGAAAAAATCTGAAATAGTCTTTTTTTTTATAAACTCGATAGCCCAGTTGCAACGCTTTTAACTGCGGTCTGCAGGAGCTGGGTTGAATCCCCAGCAGAGGTCGGGATTGAATTCTCCTCCAAACGGTCCTAGGATCAACATAGCCCTCTAGCGAATGGGTAAGCTTTCTTTCCTGTGAGTTGAAAGTAGCTCAGCATCTTAGTCCCTTTGGTTATGAAACGCCGAAAGCCTTACTTTCCGCCACCCTAATAGCCTATACGCCTATTGTGGATACTTTAATTTAATTTAACTTTCACACGGACTCCTCTAAGGATTAACATTTTAGATACTAAGGCGTTTTGATCCCTCTGTAGACAACATTAATAAACATTACGTAACAACAATCTTATTGTTATGTATTATTGTTTTGTACAATTTCTTTTATTAGTATAAAAGTAGTACATAAACATTTGAGATTTGTTTAGTATTAAACAAAATCGAAGCGATGGCTTTACTAATTATTACTGTTCTTGATGTAGTTTACTAACTTATTTACTTGTTTCCAAATTTTTTGACAATTATGTTACTTATCAACTTCGTCTTCTGTATTTTTGAGTTTCTAGGTTCTTATTCACAGTGCAAGTAATAGGAAAATTCTATGTGGCAAAATGAATCTGTATCGTCTGTTATTTATTACAATTTTGCATTAAAATTTGAATCAGTTGCTTAAAAGAGTTTTACGCGTATCAAAATGTCATAGCAACTTTAGTTACTATGATTTAGTTTTTGTGTAAAATTTAATAACCTTTATTTATTTGGCCAAATTGTGTGTAAAAACTGAAACAAAAAAAAAAACGAAATAATTTATCTTAAATTCAACCTACAACTTGAAAAGTTTTCTATTCTGCTGTGAAAGTGTTTCCGATTCGCTTGCTTTTATTTCTAGTTAATCTGGAAGCGAAAAAAGTGAAAGAAAAAGTGCAATAAAAAGGATCGAATAAAGGAACTTCTTGTCGTAAAACAGCAGGACTTCTTCATCGTGCAACAGTGTGAACGTTAAGGGAAGCATCACAAGACTAAGATACTGAATGCCAAACGAGGAAATAAACAAGAACAAGAGGTTTCAATGATCCCTTAAAAAAATTTTGAAACGCCCGGCTACATCGACCTTTTAACCTTTAGAACTAAAGATCAAATGTCTTATGGTAGAAGAATGTAGAAACCTCTCAGCAAATTTACTTGAAATGCACTTTCGAAGAGGAATTCAAGAACTTAATTCTATTTTCCTTCTTAAGCCGTCTCCTTGAGTGTCTTTACTGTTAAATCCGAAGACGTTTTAAACTATGTTTTCGTATTTACTGCTTTTTGCTCGAGCAACAATGAACCCGTTGCAATCGAATCTTGAGGTCTGTTTGTAACACCTGTTTGTCACAGTCTAAAAGTAACTGTTTGAATCAAGGAAGAATCAATAGTCAAGCAAACAAACACACTCTTTAGCAACCTAAAGATCGAAGTCTGCTAATTCGTCCATACCGGAACATAAATTCTTTATTCTAGTTTCGAATTTTATAAAACGTGTTCAAGATTTCATTCAAAGTTTATAGTCGATCAGAGTTTCGTTCCACACAGAATCAGTTGCAGTCTTTCCTAAGATATGGAAGAACCATTAAAATCAATTTTTAAAAATTTTTCTCTGCAATATAATTACTCTAGACGATGACACATTTGCACACTCTCATTCTTCGCTATTTTAAAGTTGTTTTTGGCCCTGTTAATTACTAATTAAGAGAATTAGTTCTATGAATTACTAATATTTCATACCAAATAATACCAAAACAAATGTTATTTGGTAAAGTTTAGGTGTTGTTAGCACTCACATAATACCGTATAAAAATCCAGACTTATCTGTCTGTTTCTTTCTCACGTTAGTAACGCGCTATAACCTTTGTGGAATGCATTATCCTAATTACTGACTAACACATTTAATTAGCAGGAACCTGAGATTCTTCCTCTTCAATGAGACGTTCAGTACACCGCTGAAGTAAGGTCAACCATTTTTTTACACTCACTAAGCTCATATGACTTAATAAAAATACACAACTTATGTTTCTCGTACTGGTACAGAATTCTTTGACACTGTTGAGGTACTACAGATAGGTAAATGGATAAGAAATGTTATTGACAGAATTAAATATAAGACCCCCAGCTACATTATTTAAAAAAATAACCATTTCAGACATTAAATTATTTAAGAATAAGGCCTGAGACAGCGTAGAATGTTTAAGTATGAAATTAGGTCTTCGTAATTTACGTGATACGTACTTCAAAATGCATAAATAAGTGAAATAGAAATTTAGATTCAAGATGTCAAATATTTCATTTCCAAACTAATATGTCTATCGTTTTCCTGCTTTTGAATTGAACTTATGATTTGTGGTATCATTTTATAACATTAAATATGCGCTATAAAAGGAAATCAATAAGCCATTTGGATTAGCCTTAATCTTTCTCTGAAGGGCTCAGGGTCGTTATTCCGTTTTCATAAATGTTTAATATCCCAAATCACAGCTTCCTTGCCCCAAATCATTATTAATTTAGCGACGTAAAGAACAATTCACTTATCAAGTTGACTTATTACTAACATCAAATCGTGAAATTTACCGTTGATTCTCTTTCAGTTAAGCCAGAGGGTTCAATAATTGTTTTACAAATTTAGAAATGACTAGGATCCCTTGAAAATATCTACTTAAAGTTATCTGCTAATATACAAACATGTTTTCAATCCAAAGACTATACATTGAATGGAAATAAATTATTTTATATCAACTAACAATAAAATGCCATTTTATTTACAATATTTACGGAAATTCATAAGAGTTAATTTATATTCGTAAAGAGATATTGATACACAAATATAAGAACTCTTACAATCGTTAGAATTTTATAGGATACTTAACAAAATATTAGAGAATAAATTAATGATGTTATTACTAATAAATACGTTTGTATTTATTTTTAACCTTATTCAAAGCACACTTTCTAACAGTTCTTGAGGGAGTTTCTAATAGAAGGACCTTTACAAATATTTTAGCTGTTTAGAAATAAGTCCAACTAACTAACTAATATCATAAGAAAAATTAATGTATGTAAAGTACACATTATTTAACAAAATATTTAGAACAAATCTGCTAAACATTTCAATTTGATAAATCTTTACTGGTTACTTAATCCAGAGTTGAAAATCCTGAAATGTCTGTGAAATTGCTCATAAGTCGATGGTCATGAAAAGTCTTTAAAATTAGCCAATGCCTATATAAATAAGAGAATATAAAACAACCTCAAAATATGATTTCATTACATCAAATGTTGTAAATTATTCTAAAATATAATGATTCTTGTGCAATGTTAGCTTTAATATTCTTATTAAATTTATCGAAAAAAATGTTAATTTCAGTAACTCAAAATATCATAAATATTAAGAATCACCTCAATATCAGAATTTATGATTCGATTACCTGTTATTTTTAAGATGCTGAAATGTCATATTAATTTCATTTTACAAATTTCTAGTTCCTATGAGTTCCGAATCAATTAAATTTTTAAGTTTATAAGGAAAATCACAAGAATTTATTAATAGATTTTCAATGGAATTAATCTGAAAGCCACAGTAATTCTACTTTACTGAAATTGAAATGATAGAAATCTGCTAGACATGAATCGTCACATTTAACTATTAGGATGTCAGATTACCAAAAATAACATTATGTTTCACATTCCGTTAGTGATAAGAATGTATTAAACTTATATTGCTAAATCCATTCAAATTCAAACCTAACTTATGCTGCGTTCTTACAAATTCAAAGTGTTTCGAATTGAAGCATATAGTATTTAACTTTAGATTCAGTCGTTCTGAAGAACAGAATTTGATCTTCTCTCAGGCAATTTCCTTCAAGATATGATTTATTCACAAAACTTGAAAGGAGGTAGACGTTTACGTCATTACGATACTGCACTACTCGATTCAGGACTCGAAGTCTAATACCAACCTAAAAGGTAAAAGGAATCAAGCAATTTCCAATTTTTTGCTTGTGTTTTTTCTGTTAAATTTGAAAAGACTCCGAGTAATATATAACTGGAATAGATAGAGAATAATGTTAAATTCAAAATTGAAAAGCAGGAAAAAAAAATATGTTATAAACACAAAGAAAAATTAACCTCACGATCACCCTTCCTCTAGTGGGAATATAAAGCAATAACATAAAATGGAAAGTTATTTAATTTACCTTTCTTAAAACATTAAATGAATGAACCAAGATTAGAATCTCCCTTCAATCAGATGATAATTCTAAAATAGCAATAAACAAGTGGAGTTTGGAGAAGCATTAGTAGATGTTTCCAAATCTTATTTAACTTAGATTACAAAAGATAGCTATTAATACCAGTAGTTAAAAAGGAAAACATCTGCCCAGATCATATGCTAATTTTTGCATTTCAATGTACATGTAGTAGGCTACAGCAAAATATATGGAGATATAATACAACAGAAGTTAAAGTGCCCCACTACAGGGCTATGTGACCCTTGTGGTCGCGGGAGATAAGACTTCCAGCGTTTCGTGACGAACGGGACTAAGTTGAGGTCAGATGGTCAGCCTGACGCCCTTTAACCCTAAATGGCAAATGTTAAAGTAAATAGTTTACCTTAATGTACATAATTTAACGGTACCATGCCGTGAAATCATAAGGAATGTGAGTAAATTGATATATAAGTTGATTTTCCTTATATCTTACGCTTTAGAAAATATCCTCCTAAAACTAAGTAAATAATGAAATTTCAAACAGTATTATAAAGATTATTTTTTATGAAAATAAAATAAAAAAATATCTTAGTGCAGACAATCTTTTATGTTTTTGATGAAACTGATTGAGCTTTGTATATACAGTACTTCTATTATAAACTTTAAGGATTTTACGAATTATTCCCCTCATAAAAAACTATTGTCATATTCTATACAATTCAAAGTCTGTTATATTGATGACATTTAGATCGATAGCAGTGAAGAAACGTTATGAACTGTCTATTATAAACAATTGAGATCATTTATCTCAATCCATCACTGATATGTAACGTACACAATCGAAAATCAATCGCTTAATTGCAAGTATCTTGTTTCTAATAGTAAATTTTCTACTGTCAGGAACCATTATACTTAACACTTTGGCTATATATGACGCTTGAGGATTGAGGCTATTAATTCGATCTAAATAAATATCAATCTTAATTAGTTTAAATTGCTCTGATTTGGTTCGTAGTTACAAAAATTTGCATCTCAAAGATCCATTATCTAATTTTCCAAATTTGATTCATAGTCAAAGTTGAAATGCTCTAAACCATCAGTTCTGTACAGCAAAAACAACAAAAAAACTCAGTATAACAGGAATAAAGCTTGAACATTTTGTTTAGAATTAAATCATTAAATCATGATTATTTTATTAAACACTAACGAAGATTATAATATAATTTTATAAAAGGTAAAGGGAATTTAAGGTAGATTTTCTTATCAAGAAAAGTTTTTTGGGAAATCTTTAAAATTTTAAAAGCTTTAACTGATTTTTATTTAAAAAAAAAAACAAAAAGCAAAAAACAAAAAAAAATAAAAGCCAAAAAAACGATTATGATTTTGTTTTTCCGTCCGTCTGTACCTATGGTACTCATGAAAGACATTAATCTTCTCTGTAAATCAATTGGACATATGATTTCTTATAAAACGTCTAATTTTATGTTAATCATACTAAAACATATAAATTCTAACAAACTGAAAACTTTGACAATTCTGAAATTCTTCATACACGTAGAAGAATTTCAGAGGTCATTTCCTATTCGGAAGTTTATTTGAACATCAAATTTCTAGATTACATTTCTGAGAATAAAAATGCTGAAATCCACAACCGTTAGTGTAGCTGCTATGAAGTAATCTCGGAAAACTGTACCCACACATCCAATTTCAGCAAGTTGTAGTAGCATCGTCTACAAAGTTGCTGCATATTTTGTAGCTGAGAAGTGGAAGCACTCTATGCTTTTAAATCTTTCTTTTTCTTCTTTTATTTGGTACCTAGTGGAATTATTTTAATATTTTATTTATAATTCGTAATCCACAGAAATAAGAGGAGAATCGTAGGAAATAAGAGGAGTGACATAATAAATTCAATTATAAAATAAAATCAAGAAAAGAAATTAAGATAAAATTTAAGAACTGAAATTACATAAAAATAATGATAACGATGCCTTATTTAGAATAAAGTACATTTCTATTAGGATAAAAATGATAGACGTGTCTATGATTTTTTTTCTTATTTCTCTTATAAAAAATCAGCAATGATATAAAAAATTGTGTTTAGTCACACATTAACATTATTTTATTACAATTTCATTTTAGTAAATAATCAATTATAAGTGGCTCCATATTCCTTATTTCCAAAAACAAAGCTCGTTGTGGACTTTGTAAGCCTCGCAGTCTTCCTTGTAGAGATCAATTCACGGCGACCTTTTATAATCTGCAGCCCTAAACGTGAATGGGCAAATAAGCTCAACTTCGTGATAGTTTAACATGAAAGCCCCATCAGATAGGGTGCGGTCGCGCGGTCTGAGACCTTAGGGCCTTTTTCAGTTTAGTCGACGCCGCCGATGCCCATGCCACCCACCTGGGTGGAGTAGCATATAATAGAAGCGCAACGAACTCGAAAAGCAATGCGGGCCAAGGCGACACATGGTGGTGGCTTCGATTACAAATGACGTCAATGTTCGATTGGAAAGCATGGCTGCTGAATGCAAGGTCGAAGATCTATTAACGTCAGAGCAAACTGACACGGCACCAACCCTTTCTTCTATAATGCCTTTCTAAACAAATCGAATATAGAAGTTATAAAATAAACAGCTCTGCTGGAGAATCACAGAAATCTAATGATTTATACTTAATATTTTTACAGAAAGTTACTGACTTTTATTTTATTTTTTTTTTGATACTGGAATATGAAGCTTCAAAAGATTTAAGTAAATTTTAATCAATCAAATGTTGTGTAAAAACCGTAACGATCCAAAACTGCATAATTCAAACATAAATGTAAAAAATAAAGTATTATTATAACAGCCATTTAAAGAAATACGAGGGACAAATATAAAGTTTGAAAGAAAAAAAATTTAAATTATTCAACTGGGTAAAAGTTCCATAGATTAAAAACTACAGTACAGTTCAATATAAAGTGATAGTTAGGTATTAGGCATTGGTTAACTAACCGAAATGAGTACATCTGAATAAAATTTGGTTAATTCCCTTTGATTTAATTATTTTGAAGAAATACTGTTGAAAGGTAATTGAGAATTGCATTACCAAAAAAAAATATAACTTAGATTTTTTTTTTATATAAAGATTTAGAAAAATCAACCTTTCGATTTATATCCTTTTGCTTGCACCAATATAAATAATTCTTCAGTACGTTAATTTCACTTTTATTGAAAAAATGATATTTTCCAAAAAAATTAGTTTGCATTGAAAATAGATTATAACAATGAAGTCAGTGATTTGCAATCCTATATCAGTTAAAAATTGGATTAAAAAACAACAAATAGTAATTCGTTTAATTATTATTATTATTATTTTTTTGCGTTTCTGCTTTATTACAGATAATTTAGATTTTTTTACTAATAATACCCGTAAATTTTTCATATCTTTGATAGAAGACACAGTTGGATCCATTACTCTAGCATCTTATATCTTGATGCGGAAACATTCCCCTACCTGTCTTTATTAATAGCGTTTCATTCCGCAGTAACCTTGGCTTAAAGATAATGTTTCACTGTGAGAATAATCAACTGAATCTATTTAAGCAGATACTGTACTTTGGAAGACAACATATACATAGGTAAAAAATCATAAGAAAAATTAACAATTAACAATAACTAACTTTTCTGGTTGTTTACATTTCAACCAGAAAAATACTTCCTTTATGTGAAGGGAAATTGTCAAAAAAGAATTAAGAGTTAATTAACCAAATCGTTTTAATTTCTATAAATTTTAGGGTTTTTAAATATAAATTTAATTAAGTAGAAAACACAGTCGACACACCAATTTAACATAAGAAAAGGAATTCACTATAAAAGGAAGCAATTAATTCAGGTACTGGCAATTTTACCGCTGAGGAAAGAATTAAATGAGCGTATGAATTAAGTAAAAGTAACATCATTTATTAAAAATAATTAATGAGATTATATCGTATATAACACATGTTGAAACTGCTGTTTCGTACTTGGCGCTCATCAGTCAAAACCAGTTCCCTCTCTAATACTAACTTTGGTTTTGCTATATTTTTCAAGTCTGAAATCTATAATCTCCATTCAGAAAGGCATTGTAATATAAGCTTTCTAAATATTTAGAATTTTGAGATGATTTTGGAAGAATTAAATTCTAATTTAATTTAAATATTCAAAATTGATATCTAGATCAGTTGTTTCGCAGTAAGGAACGATAAAGAAAGAGGGCACGAAATATATTCGTATTTGTTTTTGTTTTTTTATTTCGATGGTACGTTGTCCATTGATAGACGTTTACAAGAAGAAACAATATATCAAAACGAAATATGTCAGTGTTATCATATCAGTAACTGAAAATAAAAACAATCTCAAAGAAGTAGTCTTAGCGTACATTAGAAAAAAAAGTATTTAGTTTTTTCAAATGGATGTATATTTCCAAAATAAAAAAAAAATAACAAAATTACATAGTGAACTCAGCATACAAAGTTACTTGAAGCATTAAATTTATATTAAGCAAAATTTAAGCATAATAACAATTATGCATTAAAAGTATTATTGATAACGAATTATCTAAAAATTCGATCAATATTACTTAATTTGAATATCATATAATTATTATCTAAAAATCTTTAAGATAATAAAAATCTTTTTTATAAAATTCTTCTTTTTTTCCTTTGGTGCAAAATGTGTACCCAAAGATTTATTACCAGAGCGATAAGCGCAGTTTAGTACTAGAGAAAATTATACGTTTGATCAAACTTGCAATTTGATCAAACTATTTGAAAAGTGAGAAGCTTTAGAAAGATGTAGAAAGAAATTTTAATTCGATGCACATATCTGTTTGTCTATCTAAAAAATTATTTAAAGTTATAGTAGGTTAAGGAATGTTTTATGGAAATCCAACCTTTAGTTAAAGGTGTAGTTTAGTTAAGGGACAGAAAAACATTAAACGTTAAAGCCGTTACAATGCAATGTAAGCTGTAACTAAAAAGTTATCAAAATTACTTTTTGAAATTTTGATGGTAACTGAACATTTCTGAATGAGATTTCCTTTTTAAGTTTCACAGAAATTGAGAACTAGATGAGGATCTTAGAACCATAAAAACCATCAATGCACAAGGTGTACTTAATGCGCCAACATCACGATACTAAACACGCATTAACCTACATATAAGGTTCAAAGGTTTTGGGTAACTTTTAACTTCCCTTTGTCCTTCTTAACAACAATTCGAAAGTAATATGACTGCTTTATAAAATTCGTTAAAAACATGTAATACTTCCAAAACAAATTAATTATATTTTGTACAATTTTCTATGTACAAAACATATATTATACTTATTTAAACAATAATTTTATATTTCGACAATATCTTAGCTTAATATTGACCTTGAAATACAATTTAGGTTTTAATTACAATATTCTTAATAATGCTTTAAGCTTCTTCTTTATTTCATGAAAATATTTATATCCATTAGTAGAAAATAAAACCTAATAAATTAAACAGTATCATAGTATGTTGTAATACAACAATTAATTCCTTTTGAAGACTTGGGGACTATTACTTAGAAAAGTAATAAACGTATAAAAAATATCCCTTACTGTTTTACATTTATTTATTTATTTATTTATTTATTTGCAAGTACATGTATGCTTTGTTATGTTTAATCTATTCTGTACTATATTGTATTCTATATTGTATAATAATAAAAAGTATAATTCTGATAATTCGCATTGTAGAATTTTTTTTTTACTTTTTTATACAGCAACTGCCGTTATAATTTCATGATTTATATGAAATATTACTTTTCATTAAGAGTTGCTATGGAAAGCCTCAAGTATTGGAAAAATTGGCGGAAGTTAAGCAGCTGGAATACTGTAGCATATTTTATTTAGATTCAAAGCCTGACCTTTTAATGAGTACATTAGTAATATCATTAAAGATAAACTACTATTTTATATTCGAAATATAACACTCAGAGACAAACTATTCAATCTCACCACTTTAATTCTAATATTTCTTTATATGATTATATGTTTGAATTTAGATCAAAAGAATTATAATTTACAGAATTACATTGCTGATTTTTTTTCTTTGATATTCCTGGTATTATTCAAATCAAGAATAACCTTAAATAAAGTCCCAAAATAAATTGATGTTTTACGATTTGTACAATTCGAGGAAGTTATATAAAAAAAAGTAATAATGCACATTCATAAATAGACACGGAATGCTCTGCAGTTTCTCTGTAACATCTCATTTACAATGGCAAGAAGTTGCGTGTTTATGAGGGAGATCAATACAGTGAAAACCCTAGTTTAGTTCAGAGTTTTGCATCTATTTGAGGAACTCATTCAGTTTTTCGATTGAACTAATACACTTTAGCGTAAACGGACTTGTAAATCATTTAGAGATGAAAAATGTGTGTCCGTAAGTTTTTTAAAAAAGGTAATTTTGAATTTTATAGTAGGTGGGTGGATGCTGTGGCTTTATCAGCCGTTCTTATAAAAGTAAATAGCCTGATAGACGGTAATTTGGCTATTAAGGATTTTTTTTTCTGTTGTTAACAGGATGTAATCAATTCCTTCTGTAATTTTTGAATCTTTTTATGTAAATTAAGCAAAGTTAAATTACATAAACCCTTACTAATAAATTGATCTTAGTAAATTACTTAATAAATTTCAATTGTAACGAGTAAGGATTGAAGAGTCAGTGACGATGAATCTTGTAGAAGTTAATTTAAAACGTTTATATGGTTTGGAATATCTGCAAAAGTTTTCAGCGAATTCAAGAATTAGTGTAGTCTATGTTGCGTTTAGTTTATTTTATTGGCAAAAAAGTAACGGACTCGATCAATATTAAGTACCCTCAGATTTCTAAACTTTCAAGAAAAGGAAAAACAATATAAATCAGATCAAAATACAAAAAGTTTTAGACTGTATTATCGAAATTTTTGGCTGTATCAAACAGGCAAAGCTCAAAGCTGGCACTTTTGAGTCTCGCGAAGCCAAGATTTCAATCAATCAATTAATCATTTGCAATTTAGGAGGTAAGGGTTGAGAATAAGACCAAAAAAATGTGATCCCTACTCTATGCTAATATCGGAAGAGGAAAAACCTTCAAATAAAAATGTCTTTTGCTACGTTATCTAGGCAATTAATCCAAACAAAAAACTTTAATGCTATCATTATAGAAAACTTTTATAACTTCATTTAAAATATATCAATGCACACCGTAAATAATCCTGTGATAACTGTTTATTCATAATATTTCATTATCTTTTAGCGACCTTCTTCTTTAAAATTCATTCACATAAAAGGAATTTCATAATTCTTAACTAGATAAACATTAACAATCAATGTAATATCTATTTATTATAATAACAATGATTTTTTAAGTTAAAATACAATAATAAAATGGAATCAATAAAATTGCATGAATAAACAACAAAAACAATAAGATCATGGAAAAATAAAAACAATGGAACATACGATATACCATTTTCAAAAAAGATTGTTCATTTTTAATACAGTTTTTAAACTTATTTAACGTGAAATTACTAACTTTAAGAAATTTATCTTTATATATATATACAAGGAAATGCGTTTATGAAGCATGACTCTATCATGAATCTTTCTCTTTCATCGATAATGTGAAAATAATAAAATAGTGACAATTGGGTCTGGGTTATGTTGACAAAATTGACAGTGATCTGCCCAGTCAGATATTGCCTGTTTTTTTTTTTGTTTTTAAAAGCTCCAATATGTTCTAGAACTCTTTCCTTTAACGTTCTACCCGTACTCCCAAAATAAATCTTTCCACAGTCCCTACATTTAAATTTATAGACAACTCCCATTGTGCTCATGTTATTATTATTATAATATTCATTAATATTAATAATTTTAATCAACTTGTTGTCTCTATAAAATATAATTTGAATATCATTCGGTTTTCATCATTTTATAACTGATTTATCTAATTTTAGTGCTAACGGCAATTTCATGATTTTCTTAAATACTTTAACTTCTTTCTTGGATTCTTTTGATTTCATTTTTGATCTATTTCTGAAAAATATATTTATTACTTTGTTCATAAATTTAATTTGGATAATCATTCAATATACAAACTTGTTTCATTTGATTGATTTTATCTTTCCATAGACTTGTATTCTCAGTATTGGTTATAATTCTTTTAATATTATTTTGAATAATTGCTTTTTTGGTTAAGATGCTCTGATTTAAAATTGAGCACATGTTTATTTTTTAGTTCCCTTTTAAAATGTTCATATGTAATATAGTTTAATAAATTATAACTATATTTCACTATAAATATCTTCTTTAATCTATAATATTTCAATCCATTTCAAATAAGGAACTTCTTCAGGTAAGGATAAGAAAAACTTTCTTTTTCCTTTTCATTTCATTCGTTACGAAAAATAACGTCTAAGTTGGTGTCCAGAAAAGCAATCAACCAGCCAGCGACAGAATTTGAAACCACGTGATAATCACGGCGAATATATGATTACAATTTAGTGATCATATATCATGGGAATTTTTCATTTTCCATGATGTATGATCACAAAATTGTAATGGAGAATAAGAAATTATTACGCAAAAGCAGAAATCACCAAATGATCTGAAAAATATATTTTTTTTCTTTGCTTGGCTCTTCATAATTTTCTAGATTCGTGAGGGAGCTTTTCAACAAATGCGATTTTTCCTTTCGTAGAAAGTTGCTGCTTTGGTGAAATCACTGTCTTCGAAAATTCCTGGCATTCTTTCGACCGATCTCAGAATTCCATCCACTGCCTTAATTTGTAACAGTTCCCATTCATTGCTGCGTTGACTTGTTTCGCTGCAGGCGTTCGTATACTCAAGGTTTACAAACGAGAAATTCACCACACAAAAAGAAAAAAAGTACCCACCTAACTAAAAGTTCATTTGACTCAACCACTAGTTCTATAGCAGCCACCATTTTAAAGGAGATCTGGATCCAATAGTTTTTATTTAGTTTCTTTATAGCTACTAATATATCTTTTTTTTTTCGTAGTTAACGAAAAATAGTCAAACTACGTAGTTTATGAGATATAACTTTTATCTAATATCTTATTAATTGTTAAATTAAAAAGCAATGACGGAAATTTAATTTTATTATTTTTTAAAACTTTTACCTGTAAAGTAGCCTATAACTTGTTAATTTTCTTTTAATAAAAGAGACAAACAATCGAAAACTTCAATTCAATGAGACAAGCTATTGTAATTGCTCAGACATTCGATGACTCGATGACACGAATTTCCTTTTGGTTTACACGACAAGGCCTAAGCAATGCGACAACTGCTTTGCTACCTGTTAATCAAAAATTGTCCAATGAAACTGAGTAAGGTAACGCAATTCCTGATTCTTCTTCTCATAAATGTATGCCTCTACAAAAAAAGTATAGGAACTTCTATTTGTACAACATATTTTAAGCAAAATTTCAAATTTATAGGCAAGTATCTGATCATTCATTTTATTCTTATCATTTATTATTCTATACTATAAAAATATTTTATTCTATACTACAAAAATGGAGTATATTTTTTAGGTTTATTAAGTTCGTTAAGTTTATTACATTATTAAGTTTTTATTGAGAAGTTGAATTAACCATTGCGCAATTTACCATCCAATGTTATAACTTTGTAACGCTCCTTTATCTAAATCAGTGGAAAAATGGGTTAGAACTTTAATGTTTAAATATGATTAAGTGGAATAAATAAATAAGTCGAAATAACCACATCCGTAATCAATATTAAACTTATTTTAGTAAAAATTTTAGGCATACAAATAAGGTATCGTTTACATCAATACACAATTGTCTTGCGTAAAAGACCTCGATTTTTTATTACATGTTGAATCAATACATTGGTCCTATACAAGGATATAAACTGCCAAAATACTTTATCGTTAAAGCGGATATCACGAAATTTCATACATCTAAAAAATTATTCATCATAGAGATTTATGATTATGATAGTAGAGGAATCTTACATAGCTTAATCTCTTATTTTTAATTGAAATTGGATCCATAGTGGCCGAAACTACGTAACAAAGTCTAGAAAAATGCCTTCATCACGATACATAAGCATAAGTATAGAGAATTTACATTTGGTATGACTGTTTGATATAGTTTGGATTCCGCCAACTATACATTATTACAGAAATTGTCTCATTTTACTTGAAAGATATAACCTTCTGTCCAGTCATTAGAAGATTATCAATGTATTTGCAATAATGAAAGAAATTTAATCCTGGTCAATCTACATTTTAAAAATTTAATTGATCTTAATATATTTCAGCAATATGAAGTATGATTCATGAAACTTTGCCATTCTGTAAAGCCTTGATACCAAATATGTTGAACACGATCCGTTTTATACATCGCTTATTTTAGTGAGATCTTATTAAAATAGTAGTTGAAAATGTAGTTGGAAAAAACCTCTCAGTATCGCGATCTTTCCTGAAATACCGAATAGCTTCCTCTAGATAGGATAAATGTTTCAAGTCGAATCAAAAAATTGTAAATAAAATCAACAGGAATTACATTTGAGATTGGATGAAACACTTTTTTAGAATTTATTTGTCTCGGCATATATTTGTAATTCTATAAAAAATTAATAATCAATTATTTATTTTAAGTCTTTCACTTTTGTGGGAATTCTTTACTTTCTCGAGAAAATTTAGATTATTCTAATGTTATTTTAAAATATATATCTCATTCTATGTAACTGCCTTCACCTTATTCTCGAATTAATATACTTCCTGTATATAATGGAATAAAGATAGAACTAAGTGTACTTTACTGAATCCATTAAATGATCTAAGAATTATCTTGTCATTCACTGCTAAAAAGCAATCTTTCTTCAATATTAGGTAAAAACGAAAGGATGAATTTACTTTTTTTGCTTCTATGGTAAGATAAAGACAAATAAAAAAAAGTTAGCAAGTTACTTTGCTTCTTAAACTTTCGGATAAACATGAAAGTAACCTAAAGCAAAATTAACTTAAATATTTTATGACCAAAAGCAAATGAAGTTGAATGAACAGTAAGTACTTGTATTCCGTACATTCAATTGAATGACGAGAGAGAATTACTTAACAGATGATTGTTTGGTATCTTCACAGAATATACGAAGCTTTAAGTAATAGAAAACTGTAAAATTCTATTGAAAAATTTGTATTGCAACATTATTTCGTATTTTACAATGTTTGTATCTTACATTCGTAAAAACAAATGTTAAAAATGTTTGCTTTCAATTATAGCTTTAAGATTGAGTTGTAATGATCAACAAAAAAATATAAAGTCTACATATCCATTTGCATACAGTAAATTCATTAGAACTGGGTTCCAGGAGAACTGTTTTGTGCTCATTAACACTCATCAGCCAGAGTTGTCAGTTAATCAATAGCCCAGATGGAGAGAGAATAATGGGATTCAAACTTGGTCACGCCAGTGTCTGATGCAACTCTAATTGATGAATACTGAACATCTGTCCCAGTGTCTCATTGATAAGTGCCTGCAATATGGAAATGAATATGCATAAGTAATTCAACAGTGCAAGTTTTTTGATTTTTATTGATGTGCATTTTAACTAATTATGGTACTTCGAAGTTCTCCTATTTATTGATATCGCGATGAAATGCTGAAAAAAAAGTTTTAAAAATGTAAAGTTTTAAAAAGATATCATGGTTTCCCATCCACTATTTAAGCAGAGTCATTAAAAATTTTACTTATCAGAAGACAAATTTGAGTGTCCTACTTGCCCCACAGTACATTTTTATTTTGTTTAGAAAATAAAATTTTTCGCAAGTTTAAAATAATAGTGGAGTGATTAATCTTTCACGTGGATAAAAGCAGGCCCAGTTTATAAAAAAAAGTAATGCTGTATGAACTGTACAATCGTATTTCAATATTACGAGGCTGTAACTGAACTTTAAGTTATGGTTTTGAAGTACTTAAGATCTCATTCTCTTATTCACAGTACTTTACTGTAATTATTTTTATAAAATTAACTGTAACAAAGTGTTTTGTGACCGGACAACGAAGTCGTTCTTTTCGACTTTTTACATGATCTGGAATTAAATGAAAACACTGGTTCCCTTAATATTGATAGGATTCGTATTTATGCGAACCGTAAAATAAATTATTTAAATAATGAATATGATACATCATATATGTATGAATAGAATTAAAGTTATTTTTAACCAATTAAAATAAAATCTGGCTTTTCACACTAAAAAATGTCTGGACCAATCTCCTTCAAAGTTGGTGAGTTTTTTATTTTTTTAGCAATACTTAAAATTAATAAATTTTTAGCAAGACTCAATAACTAAAAAATGATAATTTCTGGCTTAAAATATCAGAACAAATATCCGATGTATTTATTGTCTAATTATTTATTGTTACTATGCAAAAGCTTTGTTTACTTATCAGAACGAAGTATTCGCTACATATTTGTGGTAACGTATTGTTACCCGTAAACTACATTTAAATTTTGCTATTTAAGGTTTGTTTTTTTTTTTTAAAGCAAGAAAATTTTTTTAACAATAATTTTAATTTTTTGGTACTATTTTTATTTTAAATGCGTAAGCGTCTTACTCTCCGTAAACAACTATGATTTGATTTATAAAAGCTTTAAATGATAATTTACAGAAGGGGATTTTTCGCGTGCTAAGTAACTGAAAAGCGAAGCGGAGTATATGCTTTTCATACCATGAAATATATTAACATTTGAAAGCCATCAGCATTCAGCGACAGTGGAAGGAAGGGAGGTGTCACGAATAAAGTAATTTGGACTATAGTTTAATATGGCCCAAAAATATGAATAAAACCGAGTATTAAGAAAAAAAATCAGTTTTGACGGAAGATAAATAGAAACACTCAGAAAAGACAAAAGCATGATAAAACATTTATAATTTTTGTTAAAAATAGGAAATTCTGGTGATGGAAAATGTGGCTGAATTTATTACACATGTTGCAAAAATGAAATAGATTAGGAATTGTGGAGACCCAAAGTCACAAATTTTCAAAGCGTTCTAAACTTTCGTACCATTTTTTTCTTACTCCGATGTAGCTGCAAAATCAATAAAAACCGTCTGAACTTCGTTCCTTGATGCGCCTTTAAGAATGCGTCGCTAAATTATTTCTCTAGGAAAATTAATTCGAATTCCTGCTTGGTCGCTTCCAATAAGCTTTTGTGGAATTGAGAAAACAATTTGCCTGCCCGTTAAACAATCAGTGCCAATCTGCTTTAAATGTCGCCGACATTTATTGCCTACTGTTTCTCAAAGGATCTGACAGCTTCTGAACGTGTGTTTTCTTCACACCCATTCTTCGATTCCCACCTCCAAGAAGTCACTCACTATGTATTCGGCACCTGAACCGTAATTTTGCCATTCCACTGACTCTAAGGTAATAATTTAGATTCGTGTCTCAGGTGGGCTTCTGTAGCTGTGGTTTTAGCTATCTCGAAGCAATGCCGCACTTGATCTACCGCAAGCAACGAACCCTAGGAAGAGACTCAGCTAAGCCTTCAGCTGACGACAATCCACTTAGAAAACTGCATATTCGAAAAGACCACTGTCATTTCTTTTCAATTCTGAATTAGATTATATTTTGAAATTTTTAATTTTCACTTTAATGAAAAAAAAAATTCTTCCGAAAAAAAACAAACAAAAACAAATAAAATTATTCCTAAGCAGCCTACAATGTCTGAGGTGAATTCAAAAGTCTTCCAATTCAAAGATCACCTATTTTATTTTTAACCATTTTCATTTCTTTTTCTTGAAAGTTGTAAGTTACATTCACTTCAATGTAACTTCAATTGCAGTAAATCAAATGTAGTGTTTGATTACAATAGTAAACACAGTAGTAAACAGAATAGTAAACACAATACAGTAAACTTAAATATTGCTTTGTAAAACTAATTATATATTAAATGAATTGTTTAAATGTTTATTTAAGATATTTACTTTCTCTCATTCATTTTATTTATTATTCTCATTTACTATTCTCTCTTTCTCTAAAATGTAATTTCCTACGTCACCATTAAAATTTCTCAAACAAGTTTTGAAGTTATTAATAATTGAAATTAAATGTAAGTTCAATAAATTTGTGCAAAACCATTAAGAAATGAAATAGCAAATGCTAGTTTTTGAGTTTTCGATAATCCTTATACTGATAGTGTACGAAGGTATTAGTCTACGAAGCATTATGATGAAGATCTATGAAGATATAATAATTAAATTTGTATAAATATATTTTTCTATATTTTTTGACTGCTATATATAAACGTGCATTTTAAATGTATTATTATGTCGCCTCGCCTGGGGAGGAAACCGAAAATTGTGTAAGGGAAGATATTCGTTTAATAACTATATTAAATATTAATATTGTTTATTTATTTATTTTTAAGTTAGTAAAGCTGAAGCTGGCAGATGAGGTTGCTAAAAAAAAATACGGAAATATTAAAAATTACCATGAAGGTCTGGATTTTCATGACATGCTATTTTCCATAACAATTCCATTATCTGGGACATGACTACTTCTCAGGTTATTCTGATACAAATAATACGGTATTTACTGTGGATGTTTTATATATACGTACATTTTGGCCTATTTGAGTTTAATAACATTTTTTTTGTTAAATTTACGACATTTATTCGAGTCAATTTTTTTATTATCGTATTTTTTTTAGTTAAAATTTTTGTCATATTTTAAGTTTAAATGTAATCAGTAATAAATCTTTGATAAGAAAAGAATATTTTTAAAAGCTATAATTAATAATAATGTTAACATTCTGGAGTTAAATGTGTAAAATCTAGTATTAAAAGCCGTTAATTTAAAAAAAGTATTTTAAAAAATTATTATTTTTCAACTTTTTTAATTCTACTAAACCTAGCTTTAATCAATATTATCTCCTTTTTCTACACAGAATTTAATCTTTGTAACTCAATAAAGGTAATATCTTTTTGCACTGTAATTACGAAAACACGTATTTATAAAGATGTATTTGTCTGTGTTGCGTAAAAGTATCCTTCAAGTTACCATGGGATTCCCCTAAACCAATATTTATCATTTATCGGATTTCCAGGAACCTGAGGAAGCGGTAAAGTGTCCCATAAAATGATAATCTTCTTGCATCGTAGACAACCATAAGATTCTTAGTCCATTATTTATTCACAAATCATTCTATCAGGAGCATCTGAGCAATCACTTAGGTCCGGGACCAAGTTAATGGAAGGAAAAAAAAAGATATCACGGGTAATTTGCTACATAGAACGGGTGGAGGGTGCAGGAACGATGGATACAGGAAACAATAAAGCACACACACATAAAGCAACATGAAAGATTCGTATAGGAAAAGGGCAGTAAAGAAAAAGTAATAATAATAAATTACAAGGGAAACAGAAATTACCTTGCAGGCTATAATTTTTGAACTTTTATTTTTAGTTGAACGCGTTTTTGCGTTTGTACAATTACATTATTCGCTTTCTTTGAAACCACACACATAAAGATATGAGATCAGTACTTATAAAACTTAGCAATAAATTGCGTTATTGTTATCAATTCTACAGAAATTCGAAGCTTGCATGTCGAAGCATGTATAGTTTATCTAAAAAAATAAAAAAAAATTAAAGTACTACTTTATAAAATTTTAATAATGTGGGTAGAAAAATCTATTATACATATGCATTTAAGCACAATTCACGGAGTTACTACATAAAGAACTTTTCATTGTTTTTGTGTACAGAATTTAGTTAAAACTGATTTACTTAAATCAAGTTTATAAAAAAGGCTATTCCAAAAGTTAGAAAACAACAAGAAAGTAACAATAAATTCACTAAAAAATGAACAGCTACTTTAGTATTTGTATTGATATAATCTACAAATGAATAAAATGAATGCATTAAGTAAAAGCCTGGTGAATATACTTTCTTAATAATTATACATATATTGTTTTTGATGGGTATAGACCAATAGATATAGCAAATGAAAGTAGCAGGCACTACACTCTTAATATAAGGACGAAAAAGTAAGAAAAACAACCAACAAACCAATTATTGTCTTAGAAGAATTTATTTCTAATAAATATTTGAAAGAAACTCAAGACTCGTAAATTGATACGATTATTGTAAAAGCTACGGTAATTGTGCTTTTACGAGTCAAAGATTAGAATTTGTCATTAATGATTAAATTTATATACAGCAAGTAATGTTCAAATCACACGATAATGGTTTTTCTCCATTAGTTTGGCTATTAACGATTACGTGATTCTTCCAAAATTTTCATCACAAGTTTCATAAAAAAAAACGGTTTTAAATTACCATGGAGATCTGGATTTTCAATGATGAAACTAATGATGAAAATACAGAAGCAAATCATACGATTAAAGGGCTTCAATGATCAAAACTATAACGAAAATTATGATCGTGTGATTTGGACTTGAGCTCACAATAAGGGATTTCTAATGCTAACTTCAGCCCTAACTTAAGGTTTTGCCTAAGATTTCAGTCTAAGCATTACCTCAATTAAAGTCAAAACATAATTACAATTATTATTAATAATTAGATGGAGATTTTACCTTCATATGAAAAATATAGAAAAAAATGGAATTTTTATCCTCTGGGAACAAAAATAAGGTTCGTGGGAAAACAAAAAGACAAAAAAAAATCTCGGTATCCGTGTTTTTTTCCTTAAAAATTTCTAAACCCTACATGGATAATTCTCACTTACAGCATTAAAATCGAAAAATGCTGTCTAACGCTGTATATTAATACTTTTTAGCTATTTCATTAATTTGTACGAGTTTTGAAATGCATAAAATTAAAATTCATTCATACAACGTAAAGTTTCCATTATTTGTATTAGAAAAATATTGTAATTTAAAGGTATTAATAGAGTTTTTGTTTGTCTCAATTTCACTTCTTCAAGTTTAACGATTGAAGAAACGTTGACTTAAGTTCTTTCAAATACTTAAATACCGTTAACGCAATAAATAGATTCAATATGGCAAAGGGAAATCTCAATATCTTAGGACTTTGCGTTGTTTATTTTCTTGAAGCCTTCGACTAGTTTAGATTTTTTTTCTTTGAAACGAATTCACATATACAAAAAAAAAAAAAAAAACGCATTCAATTTAGCATTTTTCTTAGTGAAAGCCACGCATTCCTCACAATAGTTCTGGTCTCATTTTTTTTAATGACACCGTATCCAGGAGTGATATTGATTTTACAATGAACTCTTTTGTGCTACACAGTTTAAGCACGACAGCTCGGCGTTTGATCGGAGGGTTCTGCCCAGACGGAAGTCCGTCCGACTCCAGTATAGCTTCTGGGCGTCGAGTCTAGTTTGCAATGTTTTCTCGCGTATGTTTCTATCGCATTTGGCCATTCAACGACCACCTACCCTCTCTCCATAAGAGTAGCAAAATCCAATTTGCCGTTAATTCCGGCCTCGAGAACAATTGCTGAAATTGCATTTGGCGATTTTTATGTACTTGAAGTCTTAAATGAAACTCCATTATATAAAAATAGTTTTCCCCTTATTACAGAAGGAAAATAAAGGTGAAAAATACCGTAAGGTTTCCTTTAGTCTTGATGACGTAACATTTAAGTAAAATTTTAAAGCTAAACAATCTGAATTATTAAAAGAACTGAATACATTTCTAGTTAACCAATTTAATTAAAAAGTTTTCAGTCGAAAACCAGGCGGCACCTGGGTTTATTTAACTGAGTAGAATCCCTTCCAATCCACATATTGGTTTGTTCATCTATTTCCAATAAGGCAGATAAATCGCCTGGAGGTATCAACACCGCCTTCTCTCGAATGCTATTAAGCTTAATTTGACTGTCTGTAATTATGCGGGAATTTCGTCATATTGTATTTTAAACATGACAAGGAGATCACCAGAAAATTTAATTATGAACTTTGTTGGGAAACTCCGTCATCAAGGCTTAACTAATTACCTATTATTTAATTCACTATTATTTAGTCTTCCTATCATTGCAAGCTGTATTTTATTCTTTGTAATTTTTGTTTATTGACAGAAATGTTATCTTTAAATTTTTAGCTAAATGTATTTCAATTGAAGTATTCTTTGCCAAGAGCATCTACTAAAATTTTCCTATTTTGATTCACGTCTATTTAACATGGTCACTGTGTAAAAGTAAATTTACCTCCTTTGGCATGTTGCAATTTTATTCATTGAAGTATTCAGTGAAGTTTAAATTACTCAAAAATAAAAAGCTTTAAGCCTTTCTACGTTATTCTGTTAAGATACTACTCATGAAAGGGGGGAATATGTGCATTCAAATTACTGGATTCAATTTAACTGGTTAAGCCAGTTTAATTGACCTCCTGTCAATTACTTCAATAATTAGTTTGGCTTTATAATTGGACATGAATCAAGGATATTTTGTTTTCAGGAGGCGTTTCAAAATGTTAAAACTATAAATAGCGTAAAATAAAGAATTGTGAATGGGACGAACACTGAAACGATTCCACAAATCTCTGGCAAACAGTCACGCACACTTCTTTTCCTAGTTTGTCCCTAACTGGAATTTTTAAAAATTCTCGAGCAGTTCAAGCTATGTTCCTGGAACTTATTGAGATATTGCCAACTTTCATGGTGCTTTATTTTCTCTGATTATTATTAAATTCATTGTTTAAAAAAATGACATATTTTTCATTTATGTGGCCGAATGAAAAATTTCCCCAGCTAAACATTGAAAATTAATTTTAAAATTGCAAAGCATCAACTTCACACACTAAGTTGCTCTCATATTTATGATTGAAATTTGTGGTTCACCTTATCACTCATTATTTCCAAAAATTGTATACAGTTGTGTATATTGTGTGTTATACATATGCACAGTTAGTCCTAATAAATGTTAATAAAGTAATAAGTTTAATCTATACTTTGTTTCCAAATTTCCTAGCACTGACTGGAACATTGACATTTATTCGCAAGTATCCTAACTAATATTATAAAAGGGAAACTCTAAGTTTGTTTGTGATTCAATCACGTCTCAATGGCCCAAGGGATCTAAATTAAATTTTGCATGCAGGTAGTCTACGACACGGAGTAGGATAAGCTACTTTTCATCCCCGTCGATCAAATAGTTCCCGTGCGATACGATTGTATGTCAATACGGCACCCCAGATCTGAATGAAAAACTTCTCACAACTGTCGTTTTATGGCGCTAGCGCAGTTGTAAATCGCTCTATGGTTTGATTGACAATAAGTGCATTTAAGGAGATTGTTTGCAGGCGAGGACCACGATTAACTCAGGTGTAAGCTGATACTTCTATAAGGCGATTTAAATGGTGATAGATATGCAAGGCTTCATATGTAGCAGGCTAGTTTGATTATAAATAAATATTAAAAAATCTTATTATTGATAAAAGCTTTTACTTAGTTTTCGCCAAATGCACAAACATAAGTAAAATATTAAATCAGACGTAATTTCTAATCGTTACAGATATGAATAAATGAAAGGAAAAAAAAATCATATTATATTTAAAAAGTATTTTTAGCACACAATTTCATTCGAAGTAGGAAATTTTGAAAAAATGAAAAGAAATGATCAGTTACTGTTGTTAGTAGGATTTTTGGGGCTCCAGGCGAATGATGGAAATGTCGCCTCAAGCTTCTTTTCCAACCAAAAAAATCATTAAGATACACACTATCCTATTTCATCACTCTCTTTCCACAAATGGTTTAGTTTACCAGTGCCATGATACACACCCTTCCATATAGATTCTTGCAAAACACTTTCTATAAAAATTTGTAGTTAGATGGTCGACTAAAAAATTTATTGTTATTAGTTTAAACGATACAGAAGTTTTACGAAAAAAACACAGAAATCAGTAATTTATTTCTAAGATAAGATGCATGAAAAATAAATGAATGTTTCAGCTAGTAAAAATAGTCGATTAATTAATATACAGAAATAACATGAATAAATTTGTTAAATATTTACGAAAATTCACAAAATCACTAAGGGAAACTACAGCTTTGTAAAGATCTTTTAAAGGTTGAATTTCTTGTGTTTCTTATTTTAGTGTTAACCATAAGTAAATGCTAGAGAAAAATACAGATTTTTTGACAGATAAATTTTGCCAAAAAATTATTTTGTGAGAGAACCCTAATGAACACCCTGTTACTATACTCTAAAAAATTTGAAATGAAATTAAAACAAATATACAGAATTTGCCATATTTTGTCACCATCGATTGGATCTCCATTTAATACAGTGAATCGGATCTAAACTTGTGAATTTGAGCAATTTAATATATTGATTTCTGTATTTTTACTAAAAGTTTTATAATAACAAACGTATATACTTGAAATTTACATTTTCATAAAATGCTTTGTAAACTGAAAAGTATTTTCAGAGATGGAAAAATAATAGGCATGGGAAAATTGTACAGCGTTGTTGAATTAGAATCTCTTTGGAACAGATGTGAGTTAAATCCTATCCATAACGATGACTGGAGTGTTTTCTAACCAAAACCCATATTTACTACGTTAAAGAGAAACAACAGATTTCACTGATGTAGTCAAATACAAAGACAGACAATTCAATTGCAAAATTTCATTGAATTGAAGTCAAACAGATATGCATTTAGATAAAGTATTTCAGAATACACTAAATAACTATCATTACTTAATACTTCAAAGGAAAAATGTTGAAAAGAACAAATTGTAAATCACAACAAACAGTAATCTGAATTGATTACTATACTTATAAAATTAAGAAATTCAAATTATCTATTAAATAAAACGTTTGTAAACATTCTTTTTCTCTATTTCTTAAAATTCAGTGAGAGATAATGTTCTCTTTTGTGTGGTATATTGAGAATTGGTAAGTTTTTAACAATTACCACACACAGTATTTCCTTAACTATCTTTCGGAAGCTTAAATTTCCATTTATAAAATAATGAATTTATTGATATTCATTATTTTATAAATGGAACTCCTACCACGAAAGCATTTTGCAAACACGAAAAGGTTTCTTATAAGTTTTATTTTGAACAACAAATGCATTTTTGTATTCTTTGCATTTGAAAGTGTAGATCGCTCTATACACTATTTTTAAATTTAGATATATAAATGTTGTGCATTTGGAATTTAAAGTTTACCTTAATACATTATTTTTAATTAAGTCTTAATTAAATATAATGTATTAAGACTTACATTTCTTAAGCAGTATTATTACCACTTTCTGTTTATTTAGTGCTATTTTATTTGAAAATTTTAAATTCCAATCTCTTTAGGCTAAGTTTTTTCTCAGAATAGAATGGTTCTGTTTATTTTTCTGGTACATTTTATTTTCAGATATCTCTTCATCATTAACTTCTGGGTGTAGAGTTTTCTTGGGCCGCGCGGTTGGCGTTGTCGCTATGACATCGGCCTCTCACCTCTGAGTACCGGGTTCGGTTCTCATGTGGGTTTCGTGATGGTGGACGATCCGCGCTGGGCAGGTTTTCTCGGGGTTCTCCCGTTTCCCCTGCACTTCTCCCACCATGCTTTCTCAGTCTTTCTCTCCATCTGTTCATATCTTCGTGGGACAGTGCAATATACCTCCGGTCGCAGTGCTTGGCTTCTCTGCCACCCACATTCACTACATAACATAACATAAGAGTTTTCTTAAAAAGATCCAACGCCGGGAATTCCATCAATGATTAAGTAAAACACAAAAAATGTGTGTTGATGGAACAAACTTTGGCTGAGGCCACTATCGAATAGAAAATTGGCTTGGCAATTAATAATGGATTAATCACTTTATGTATTTCAATCTCATGTTTTATGGAAAAACTGAAATGTCCTAGACTGTTGATGAATGAATGTAAAAAAAAATGCGACGTTGTATAACATTGTAATTCCCTTTATCTTGGATAAAGCCATATCTGTAAATTCAAATGTTAACTTTGTTTTTTAATTATCATTTCTACTTATCAATTGATTTGTTTTATTTACATTTCCAATAATTTGGACGAGCAACATTAAGAGTTATTGTCATTTTTCTTATAGCTGTTATCACGAAAGACAAATAGCTTAATATAAAAAATATGGCTTATCATTTGTTGTTTTTAGGCCATGGAGATCGTTGATAACTTCAGTTTGTATACATTGTTGCTATTGTTATTAATGTATCTACATTGTTGCTATTGTTATTAATGTATCTACATTGTTGCTGTTATTATTAGATCTTATTGTTGTTATTTCAATTTGCGAAATTCAGAACTTGAAAAAAGCAAGTTCTGATTCAAAGCAATCGATGGCTCCGTGAAATATCGTTTGTATTTATATGAAATTTGGAAATGACTTTAAAGAAGAAATATATATATAAATAGCTTAGTCTTTGCTTTCTATTCTTGTTTTTCCTAAGGTGAGAACCTCTGAACTAAATGCAATAAAAGCCAGTATTATTTGAATAATTGTGTACGTGCCTACATCCACCAACAACTGAATTTCGCAACAATTCGCTGGCGCGTTTACCTGGATACAGGAGGATTGTTGCATGGTCGACGCCGTCGGCAATTTGGAATTTAGCATGCGTTTTCCCAGGCATCAAATTTCCGACTGTTACAAATGGATTTCAATATTAAATGTATTTCTTTTTAGAATTTAAACTTTAATTTATTTTTAGTTTTGTTTTAAGTGGTAGGTTTTACAGTTCAGTTCATGAAAGAAAAGCTTTTGATGACGTAATTTCCTTATGGACTGATGTTTCCAGGACGTAACAGCACCATCTATTGCTAAAGCAGCCGGCACACGATGCAGCTTTGGGCCGAGTTGCAAGTGCAACTTTTGGCCTAGAGCGTTTTTTTAGCTGCTTGAGCACAGTTGCTACCGGAGTTGCATGGAAAAAAGCTGCAAAGGCGAGGATTGCAGCTCCGAAAGCTGCAAGGAAGCTGTACGGAATTACCCAATCACAGAGCAGCGTTGGAATACGTCAGTCATGACATCATGCTCAAGGAAGAAACATGGCGTCGAAACATATTTCCTTCGCTTGAGATGGGCGAATCGCGAATACAGAAAAAATATCAGATTATGTCGAGTTTCTTTCACACATAAATACAGTTTATATGTAAATGCAGTAATTTAATGCGGCAGAATGTAGCATAGCGTTTGAAAAACCTAGATTTTTTGAATTTTTCACATTGGAAGCGGATTGTCGCTAATTCATCATTTCCGGAAACTGCCACGTGACGTCATTGTTTCAGTGAGCAATGGATTATTATTGGCTGTTGGTCGTTGTTATTCGTGAATCGCATTATTGCCATCAACTGCGATTACATACCGGCTACTAATTTTTTAAAACTTTTTCTCAGATGTTTAACATAAATCACAAATATTTAGTTTTGGAACGATATCACAGCAGTATCCTTGACGTCATGTCCAGTGACGTCATTCAAATTCGTAGTGTGCTTCGTTTGTTGTCCGCACGGCGGCGCGAACAATGTTGCATCGTTTGCGCCCTGACTATCGTTTGCAACTTTTTCTGTGCAACTAATTTGCATCGAGTTGCACAGCAAAAGCTGCATCGTGTGCGGGCTGCTTAAGATTCGTAACTGAAATCTTATAAACATTACGAAAACATTCTGTAGTTTCTACAATTCCGAATACATTTCTATATTATACAGGACACTACAAAACAATGTGTATCACAGCTGCCAGTTCTTTAGCTGGTGTTGGCCTTCAAACGCATCGAATTCTTCCCAAGAATCTAGGATGTCGTAATGTATCGGCGCAAAATATGTGCTGATCCAAGCAGTGCGGCTTTTTGGAGTTGACCGATGGAGATTTTGTCAATATTTAGATCTTGTAAGTGCTTACCAAGGTTTTTTGGTATAGCACCCAGTGTGCCGATAACCACTGGAACCACCACTGCCGGCTTGTGCCATAATCGTTGAACCTCGATTTTTAGGTCTTGATACCGTGTAACATTACGAAAACATTCTGTAGTTTCTACAATTCCGAATACATTTCTATATTATTATTATTATACTAAATTATTAAATTTTTATTGTTACTAATTATTATAACATTTTGCAGGCAAAATTAATAAAATAGGTTTAAAAAACATAAATAAAATTGAAAAAATATCTTCATTAAAAAGATTTCTTAAGATTTGGTTAATAACTAATGTTAATCCTATGGTTTAATAGGATAAAAAAATAATAATAATAAAAAAAAACTGTCTTTTCAAAAAAATGATAATTTATGTTTTGTTTTATTTTATCTCTTTGTATGCATCAAATCAGTGATGTATCATTTACTTTGTTATATAATCTGATTTCTGTATGTTATTATTTTTTTTGTTTAACCTAATGTATTCGAACCTGTTGATGGGATTGCTTTAGTTCAATCCTAACAGGACAAAAATGAATTTAATAAAAGTAAATAAAAAAAAAAAATACACATTTTGAAACACAGTCAAAAATTCGCTGACTGGAGCCTTTAGGATACAAGTTTCAGCCAGAAACCTAAGTATCCACCAGGTATTATTATTATTATTATTATTATTATTATTGTCATTATTTTAATAATTTTATATTTTTTTAAGATTATTTTTATTGAAAATGTTTTTATTAATTGTAATTTTTTTTAAAAAATTAATTGGAGTTGAATGTGTTTCTACTTTATTTCACTTATTACAATTTGAAGTAAATTGGGTCGTGAACGGTGTCTGGCCAGCAGGGCTTGGAGTAGGACCGGCATCTGCTTTCGCGTCGGTAAGTTCCTCGTCGGTTGCTAACGCAGCTTTTCCGCCGTTGATTAGTCTTCTCACTGTGTAAATTGAGACGTTCGTGGCCGATGCAGTTTGTTGAAGTAAATCACAAACAGTTGTAGCTTCTCCCTGGGTCTTGAAATAATTAAAAATGTTCCACACTATTCCCCTTGCTTGGCTATGCAAAGTTTGTCCTTTCTTGGTCACGCTTATACGATCACAAAACGACATTTTGGACTGTCTGCTCGGACATGACTGGTGGCGTTTGTTCCAGACAAAATCGATCGCTAGGTAGTGACCATATATGGCAAACCCTTTTTTTTGCAAAATACTATAGTTTAGCAAAAAAAGCAAAAAAATTGGGTTTAACGTGTCGTCAATTTTATTTAAAAAAGACTGTTAGGCCCAACACAAGACTAAACAAAACAAACAAATGCCTTCTCAGACTCATTTTTATGAGGGGGACTAGACTTGATATAATTATTTTTTTTCTGAATAATTTTTTTTTTCCGTTCCGTACACGATGCTTCCGAGCAAAGCGACGGGTAGCCGTCTAGTAATAATACAATACAGTATATTTCTCACAGTTTGGTTGAAGAATTAGAGATGTATTAGTCACTGCTGAAATATTAGCATGAGAAATGTAAATGTAAATAATTTGACAACTTTAAAGGAATCATATTAATTCTAGAATAAGAGAGAATAATTATTAATATAAATCAAAGAACCAGAAGATTCACTTGTTTCATAAATGAAATCTCCAAGTAAAAGAATGCTAAGATTTCTGGGAGTAGAATGGAACAGCAGGAAGAGCACATGTAACAGAAATATAATTAATGTTAGGTGGTTTTGGAATAGTGCATCGAACTGTTAATAGACGACTGCATTGATTTTAATGTCCTGAGTGTTTGTGTTTCATTATGTTTCGTATTTGGCTCTTGGCCAAACATAAAATAATCTTTCTGGTGTCTTGGAAACAAGGTTATGACCAATTACTTACTACTCCATTACTTACTCTTTTCGAACCTAGTTTGAGGAAATCATTTGCCCGGAAAGGCATTTTTTTTCTATTAATATTATTTGAGTTGCCGACTTCTTAATGGCCATCTTTCTTTTTCATTCCACACAATGTAATGTAAATTCAATATATGACGATGCTGAAACGAAATGGCTCCATAACCATTTCCTCAACATTACCCAATTGGTTGGTACTTGCTTTCCATAAACACAGGAAAATGTATATCATCAGTTCGATACATAACTCACAACCTTTTGGTAACAAAACTGTCTGACCAAAAAAGACTCCCGTTCTTCAAATTACGCTCGTGAAAAGGGTAAACACGATAGTCGACGTAAAATATTAGTTTTGTCTATTAAAGTTACGAAGAAAGTTTCTCTCGCCTTTCTTGCCATATTAACCCTAAATGATAGCATGGCCATTAAAATGCCCCTGGAGATACGTCGATGAAATTAATGATCTCTTATCGTAATATTAGTTAATTAAGAAGATTATTGCTTTTCATACGCAACATCAGGCCCTTCAAATTATCAGACCGTAATTAATTCCATCGTTAATTTGTGGATAAAAATAATGGAAAAAAGGAAAGTCAACTGTAATAGACCTACATCGAAAATTAACTAAAATCTATTAATGGGATTTCGTAGTTCATAACAGCAATAGAGTTTATGAATTTTCTTTGAATCAATATAATTTGAAACGGGCGAAAACAAGCTCGACAAAGGAAAGGGAAGAGTTTTAAAAGTCCATTGTAAAACAAATTACGCATAGAAGAGCAATTAATAATTTATGCTGTCAGGGTCATTTTTAATCATTTTTATTATTAAAATGCTCTTATTCTCAACGTTTTTATAAATATTTATTCTTAAATGTTGTTATTAATTGCATTTTCTGAGACTACAATATAATGCGGACACAGAGTATTTCAAATATAATTTTTTGATTTTTTTTTAAATTAAATTTTTTATTCTGTTTTCTTGAAAGAAAATCTTTTGAAAAAAAACTAAATGAAGAAATATATTAAAGTTTTCCTTTAGCTTTAGACTTCACTAAGCTTTCTTTACACTTAAGAATGATACTTGACTCAGCATTTTTGCTAAAGATGCTAGAGAGAATTGCTTCTCATTATAAAATATGTTTGTGCTTGTACATAGTAATATAAAATTGTTCAAAAGTTTGCAAAGGCTGCTAGATTATTACTAGATAACAGTATACACGATGCAGTTAAAGTATTATTTTAGGCAATACTGGAAGGATTTATTGCTGCATTTTTATTTATGCAGAAATCGATGACAGGGACTCCTCAAGCATAAATACCATAGTGGGATGTGATAAAGTTCGGGAATCACAATCTGAAGTCATTTTATCAGTTTTTGTTGATTTTATTTCGATGGTCGTGCCAATATTCTTTCTTTTTTTTTTTTGATCAAGTTTAATCTTCTGCTGATACATTGTTGGCGCGCCAAAAAAGATATTTTGTTAAAAATTCAGTCAACTTTTTAGTTATTTTGAGCTCTAAATAAATGAAGCCAAAATAAAGTTTAGGCTAACACCTCCTCACACCAATTAAAAATATAAAATATATTTAATGCAAGCGAATTTTCTGAAAGAATTCTGAGTCTTTCCTTTTTTAAGCAATAATCGTAAACAAAATAGAAATATGAGAACATGAAATTTGGTTAATTATACGTAAACAAACAAAACGATCTTTGTCTTCGTTACAAAATCATCAATTTAATACTATCAATGAATTGAGTAAGCAAACGAAGGCACAACGCTACAAAGCGTTGTGCCTTCGTTTGCTTACTCAATTCTTTGAATCATCGGGCACGTTAAATTTCTTTTCATTTTAAATACTATCAATATTAAGAAATACAATTACTAGAACCTCAAGCCTAATATTTACTGTCCTCCAAATGAGAGTTGGCCGGCGGAAGTTTGAACTGCGCAGCCCTTCCGGTAGCTGATCAATTATGTTTTCCAGTCACAATGGACGCCGTCGTCTGTTTTCACTGAGAAAGACATGTTGATAACGCCAAATTAAAGCTTCTGTCGACTATTTAGCGTTATTTAAATACCAGTTGCTAACAATAAGTATTTATATAAATGAATAAATATATACTATTTATAAATACAATGCTCTTTTGCAAAGTAACAAGCGATTACCGTAATGGCGACGTCCTGTCATAAAATCAGACAGAAGTGCCTGACCAGACTAATCGATCATACATGCGCAGATCTCACAAAAACAGGGCGGCCATCTCTCATTTGGAGGACAATAATACGCTAATTCCTGAAATTTCATAATTCGCTTGAATTAAATATATTTTATATATTTAATTGGTGTGAGGTTATGTTAATTTTAATAATATGACTATTAAAAGGGAGGAATTGAAAGATAAGTAGGAACTTATAATTATAAAGTTAAAGCTATTTTTGGGCGTCGATATTCTATTCTAAATTTGAAATTTAAGTTCACATAGCAATTTAGTTTTTAGTAAGTTTTGAAATGTTGATAACAATTTAACAATACTTATAAACAAAAAAAAAATGATAAAAAAAGTTGAAAATTAGTTAAGAATTCCTGCTACATATCGTACTTTAACTTCCGTATAGTAAATTTCAGTGAAATTTTACTAGCGTTCGTCTTTTACATTGGAATAGCACCAGAGAGACAGATAGGGATTTGCACACAAACAACATTTCTTCTTCTACAGAGCATTAGCAAAGCTCTGAATTGCAAATCAATACACAGAACCAATCAGGTTTCTTGGGTTTTCTTGAACCCAATTCATTGAAAGTCAAAAGCAATTAACGTAGATGTGTAAAATGGGCCTAAAATTTTGAACTGAAGACTTTTATACTAATCTTAAGCTACATTATTGACTGATTCAGAAGCATTTTTAGATTCTTGAATTTTTAATTTTCCTAGTGTTTTTATATGAATTTTATGGAGATTTTCCAACGTACAAGTTTATTAAGTTAGCTGTTCAGTTTCGTTTACAGTTTTCAATAATTGCATAATTACAACTATAAGTGAAAGATAAGTTGTAATTCTTAGTTACAATTTGTAAAAAGTCTCATTCAAACTAATCATTTATGGTACAATTACACCCCAAGTTGTAATTATAATTAAAATAATGCAATAAATAATAACTATAATAACAAGAACAATGAGTCTGCCAAGTCCGAATCCTGAATGGGGCTTGGATGCTTCTTTCTTCTTCTGTGTTTGTTTGACTGTCACCTTATAGGTGCGTCCATAGTTAATCAAACGACAGCTACATTAAATACCCTATCATAGAGTGTAGCTATGATGACTAATGATCAGAAAAATAGATCTGGAAACAAGTCACAACGACAATAATAATAATAATTCTAGAAATGAATGATAATTATCTTTTATATTGGAACAGAACTGTAATAACATACAGAACGATAACCCCTAAACGAACTCATTATCTTGGTAAGACGAAAATTAGTAAACCTCTCTAATTTAAACTGTGCCCCAAATACCAGCAACTATTTCTTATTAAAGTAAACAATACATCGATGTTGCAGAGAAATCTGATAACAGTAGAACAAGACAGTGTCTTCATTATTTCGTCATTTATCATTCCTTATGTCATAACCTTAAAAAAAAACCTGTCTCTTGCCGTAATTCCTCATGTTCTAATAAAAACGCTTAAACTTACCAAAAAAAAAAAAAAATCAGAGATTCTAAGCACATGTGGAAACTGTCAGACCTCATATACTATCATCCTAACTTATCTCGATATTAACTGATGGATATTATTATTTATTACCAGTTTGTGTTACTCTTTTCATCTCAGAAAGTTAGTTACTATTATTAATAATAATAATAATAATAATAATAGATTTTGTTATTATTACGTACTTTTCTATTATACAATACAATAAGTAATGTTAAGTTATTGTTGTTAAGTGAATATTAAGTTACAATTCACAACAATCAATAGACTTATTTTACAGCAGAAGTTTGGATTACTGGTTCATTACAAATATGCTTTTTAGAGGCCCATTTGGAAGCTATTGTGAAAGCAACCAAAATCGGTAGCTATTATGTTCGTCCGTGTCTGTTTCCCCTTAAGAACTCCCGAACGGAAGCTCGGTTCGATAAACGGACTTCACAATCCTGTTCAGAGGCCCAAACAACATAGGAATAGGGAATTTTCAGGGACAATGCCCCCTCTCCCCATGTTCGAGATATTTGCTTTTATTTGCATTGGATTTCCGCTTTTAGCTAAATCTTAGAAATGCAACCATTTCAGTATAATTTGTCAGCTATAGCTTGATCAGTAAATTCTCGCACTCATATACTAATGGCTGAAAATTCGATTCCGTATATCTACTGCGTTTTTTTCCCCTCTTAATCTTTTTTCTCAATGTTCGTGTGTTTTTTTTTTTTTCTTTCTTATTTTCCTAACTTTTTTTAAAAAAATTTTCTACATTTTTAAAAAAACAGTTTAAAAATGTAGTTAAAAATGTTTAACTTGTTTCCTTACCTTAATTTATTTCCTTTATATTATTATTATTTTTTAATTTTTTTGTTATTATGGGTCGCCCTTAAATTTATGCTTTAGCACAAAATTATATTCACTTGTACATCTTACATGTCCCCTTTTTTCCTTGGTTTACATCCAACAGAGCCTCTAAAATATGATAAATAATAACACTCCAATAGTTGAATCCAAGAGCTGAGAATCAATTTTCTGCATTGCTGACTTTCCACAATTAAGTAAATATTTCGTGCACTATCGAATTACCTCTTAAAACTAACTACGTAGTCTCATTTACAAATTATTTTATAATGTTCTAGGTTGAGGAAACAAGTTTTTCTTACAAAATTTTCTTATATGAAATGAGGTCATTTCTGTACCAAGTTCAAAACTTGTTTTATTTAGGTAATTTCTTTGATTGCTTTTGCCTTTCATAGTGCTTCCCGAGACCGTTACCATTCATACCTACTACATTAAAAGCTATTGAATATTAATATATAATGATAGTAAAAACGACTTCATTAGAAGTTTCTGAATATCCAATTGATAATAATAACTCATAAGGATAATGATAGTGAATTCACTGTGGTTCTGTACTAGACTTTTGGGGGCATATTCTTGTAGTATCGTTTTTTATATTTTTCTGATATAGCTAACTCAGCCAAAGAAAATCATCAATAATTCAAATGTTCAAAGTGATTCTACCAATTAATAAATGAATATCGCGATATGTCACTAATATCAAAACTGGCTAAACCTAACAATAATGAAAAATAACAAAAATTTAACAAAATCAAATCAAAAGAATTCAGTTTGCTATTTATATTCTTAAAAACAAATGCAATTCTCTCCTTCCCCTTCAAAGAAAAAAAGAACATAAGCAAAAAATTCCTACTATGTCACTCTTATTCTTATCTAAACTACGAATGCAGATAGTGAATGAAAGAAACTAATGTGATTTGTATTGTTTCCCCAAGATCATATATAGAATGAGATAAAAGATCTCTTTCAACGTTTTAGCTTCAAATTTCAAATTTCCATTACTGTATTCTTTCATAGAAAAATAAAAACAAGCTGTTTTTACAGATAAAAACAAGGAAATTGCATCCGTTGTGCTTTCTTTATTCATTCGAAATAAAATATTTCCGTTTTAGAATCAAATTACCTTTATTTCAAGGATTTCTGCATTTCTTATTCATTAATTATTCTGAATCTAGAAATTAATATATCAATTTCCTAATCGCAATTATTATTAATGATTTTTTATTAATTACAAAAGATAAAAATTAAAACTTTATTGCAATGTAATTTAACTTTTGTTAAGAATAATTACTAAAAAGTTAAAACCACAACACACTTAATATTTAAAATTTATTGTTGGTGTATTTAACGTGTGTGGTAAAACTAAGAATTGAAAGAAATACTAAATAACACACTAAAAAACATTTTAAGTTATATATTTAAGAAACAATAAAAAATATACATTACATAATTAAAAGGGAATTCTTGAATAGTTTCAGAGGCGTCAGATCCTCCATCATTAGCAAGATTACAAAGAATGGATCCAAATATGTAACTTAAATATATAACTTAAAATGTTTTTTAGTGTGTTATTGAGTATTTCTTTCAATTTAAAATTTATATAAAGATGAAACCGCTACATGTTTCGATTAGCTTACAGTGACCTTCATCGGCCGGGACAAGAGGAGAACCAAAAAAATCAGTCTTATGAAGACCTCGTAAAAAGAATTATTAAAGTTACCCATCATACATTTCATTAACATAAAATAAACACGCTTCTGGCAGAATCCATTATTCTATGGGTAAACAGATTAAAGAAAACACACAAAAAAACAAAAACAAAGAGAGAAATAAGATTTTATGAAATTCCCGAGATGTGTGTCTGTATACTTTGAATAATTTCTATGTTTTTAAACTCATGTTGGCGCTTATTGAGATCTTCCGCTCCATTAGTCTTATTAAGAATAAGACTAATGGATTATTCGGATTAACGGATTATGAATATACCATTCATAAGAATAAGTCGTATAATACTATTTTATCGGTAGATAGGATACTTGATTATGAAATTTTAATGTCATTATTTCTCTCCCTTGTTTTTTTTTTTTCTTTAAACCGGTTCACTCATAGAATAATGGATTTTGCCAGAAGCATGTATAGGCTTCCGTTAATGAACTGGAATGATGGATAATTCCAATGATTATTTGACGAGGCCTTTATAATACTGATTTTTGGATTTCCCTTGTCCCTGTCCGATGAAGGTTACTATAAACTAACCGAAACATGTAACGTTTTTATAAATATTACATTTTAAGAATGTTATGTTTTTACTTTTTAAAACTTTATGATAGGCTATTATAATTATGGAATTTCATGCCTTAATATATTCAAATATAAGCCAATTGTAAAATAAAATCTACAACCTTATTAATTACAAGGAGAAATATCTACATCTAGAATAAAATTCATTATGAGGAAGATGTAATTAGATGTAGATAAGCTATTTTTAATCTTCTTCAATAACAATGAGATCAATAAGGATAAGGAATATATGTTTTTAATTCTGTTTATGTTCTTCATAAAGACTGCAAAATAATTTAATATTTCGACAAGGAAAATAAAATTTTATTCGGAGATATTAAGTTGAGTTTATTTTACTATCATTATTTTCCGCTTACAAAACAAAAGCATTGTTATGTTTTTAATTTTAAAAGCCGCGGTGGTTGATTATGCTAATTTACATTCTTCGCAGTATTAATGAAGAAGAATTAAATAAAAAAAAGCCATCTTGTTTAGAAAGCAGCAGATTGCTTGAAAACCGTTTACACTTATTAAGCTATTTTCATTAGGTGCAATGTCTTCGCCTTTAAAAGCCAGTTTTGCAATAACAGTCCTCCCACACCTCCCGCATAATTGAATCCTAACAGTGTTTCAGTGGTCGATCATTTCCTCTCTTCCCAGGCTTGATTAACGTTACCTCTTGGCTGTAGACGTCACCCCATTCGTAACTAATGAGACGGGGGTTCCCAACAGACCCGCTTGATTTGTGTGCTCTTGGCAGACCGCACTCTGGCGCTCAAGGAGGTTATGGAGGCAAATTTGAATTTTTGATTCCGATCGGGGAATTGTATTCCGTTAATTATGAATGGTATTATGCGGTGTTGGTCCAAATGGAAGGACAGCAAATGGCGGTCGTGCAACTGCTCTCTCGGGTATTGCACTTGTTTCGGGAAGAACAGTCCTTTTGAATGTTGCTGAATGATTTTGATCTCAGACGCATGCTTATCAAAAACTACAATTGAATCTGTCAATGAAATCTTTAGGAATGTATTTCAAGGGAATCTAAAACATGATTTTAATTAACAGTATTTCTGTCACATTATCTTCAAGTAATAGACAAAATCATTGTTTTAATCTGTTGTCGCCTTACCATTGCCTTTTCCAGTTGCTAACATCTTTTTTTTTACCATACCATTTCAAAATCCATTACCAAATTATGCAATGCTGCAAGTTTTGCTGCTTTATAATGCTAACTATAAGAACCACGATGCAACATTAAAATACATCTGTCGTCATGATATTATCAACATAACTACAGATCATATTAAAGTTACGGTAACTACTATTCTGATAAATTTTAATTGTAATTAATTCACCACTCGCTTCTAATTTCTATTTCCTATTTTACAATCTGTTCAGTGTATTAGAAATTACTTTCACTGCTTCTTAAGCGTTGCGAGTGCCCAATCGCTTATAACTTGACAGATCTTTCGACGTATCGTGCCTGTCAGTTTGGAAACAACAACGCTTCTAGATAAGAAATGCAGAAAACTAATTCCTAATGCTCTGCACGGATTGCAGAAGAAGAAATTATTAAGTAGAAACGTGTGGTAAATTCAGTGTAGACATTGTAAAAAAGAAACATATAAACAGAATGTGTTTATTTTCAAAGTTTAATCTCAATTTGTATTATCATGGAAATAAGCATACTTACACCAAATGATGTAAGTATTAATATTTGACATATTAATACTGGATTTCTACTGGTTAAATGAAAAACGACCTAATAAGTTTCCTAGGATTCTTCACTGAATCAAGATGCCCTTTCGCCCATTATCTGAATATAACTCATTAAAAAATAAGCAGTTGGTCGAGTTTTACAACAATCTGAAACCACGTAACAATTTAACTTATCAAATGCACTACTAATTAAGAGATTAACTTTACGATTTTTAATTACAAACACTAAAAGGAATTAAAAAACTGAAGTTTCATCCTTAGGACACTCTTGGCAATGTTTGATGTCAGTTCGAGCAGTGAGAAGTTATCATCTGTTTCTCATGTTTATCTTCCGAAGCAAATCTAATGTTTTATTTGTATACGAAGTTTCATTTATTTATATGTATATTAATACTAAGCCCAATTCATTAATACAAATTTGTTTTAACAAGGATTTTTAAATTTGACCTGATTGTTCATGTCACCCTAAACTCCACGAAAGTGGAACATTCGAGAAACTAAAAGAAATACTGCGCATTCCACCTAAAATTGCTAATATTCTAACCACTATAAGTAAATATTATTATATACTCAGTGTAATATTGCTATAAAAGTTTTTTAATTACCTATATTTTTCACAGTTTTTTTTTACTAGCGATTATCTTTCAAAACTAACGTAAAGGTAATAGAAATATAAAAATAGAAATTCAAAAGCTTGTAAAAATTTTCGCATATAAAATATTCATTAAATTCTCGAACTAAAATTCTTTTTTTTTTTAATTGTTTAATTTTGTCAACTTTTTTTCCCAATGGAAACCATAGTCGAACAATGCTTGATTATTATGTTCCATCGGAATTTTTGTCTTATTTAAACATGACGCTGTACTTAATTCCAACAAATTACATTCTTTCCGAAGTGGACAACTAATAAAAGTTGGAGTAGTTCCTTGAATAATATCAATGTAAAACTTTTATGTGATCAGAACTGAAATACAGTTGATTTTCCTACAAACGCCAAGAATGGATATTGTTGGTGTCTGCAGGCCAATTTCACGATCTAATATTTGAACGGATGGGCCTGGTAGCTCACATGGTAAGTTATATTACTGCGAACTGAGACATCGGGTTAGATCTTTGCAATGGTATGTTTTTTTTTTGTTTTTTCTTATCTTTCTCTTCCTACTTCAATTTTCTAGGACTGGCCCTATAAATCACCCAACGTTATGTAAAAAGACGACCGGGCTCCTTTGCTGGGAATTAAAGGTATACGGGCGTTGGGCTGACTATCCGATCTCAACTTAGGCCCAATTGATCACAGAACATCGAGAACCTTACCCATCATCCCTCGATACCAAGGATGATAATAATGCTAACATTTTTTTTTAATATGTGGAAAGAACAGAAAACAGCTAAGTGTAATATAGTTATTAACGAACATTTAAACGTATTTATCAATCTAAGTTTTATGAATCAAATTGATGTAGAATTTGAAATATGTGTAAACGTCTGAAAATCCGTAAGGGGACATGATGAACACTGATATTTTGGTAATGGGACTTTAATTTTTAAAGAAGTTAAATCTTAATCTTAACAATTTTAAATAAAGTAATTGTTGATAAAAGTGTAATTATTCCACTTGAAGATTTTTAATTTGTTTGTGTGTTTGTAGGCCCTAAAACCATCGGAGTCTATTCTTAAAATTTGGTAGATTACTTATTTATTTCCTAATTTAAAATATGAATACGATTTTTGTGAAAAGGTATTTCCTTATTTCCTTATCCTCAAAATGGACCCCATCGCTCAGTCTCGACTGTGCAATCGACAGTTGAACGTAAACCAAGAAATACAAATATTATATATAAATAATTATAATAATCTTTAAGAAACACAAGGATAGAACAAAATAATCGAATTTCAAAAAGAAGGGGACAAAGAAATATAAGAGAACCACATCACTATGTAAGGTTTATTATAATGTATGAGAAAAATACTCTAATTCCAATTCAAATACGAATTCCTGGTGAAAATTTGGCACTTTTGATTATAACTAGCCAAAGCTATTCATTGCGTAGCGGCTATTCTATTTTAAATTGGATCATAAATAACTATCCCGCCAAATTTTAAAAAAAAACAGTCAGAGATATGGTCAATTTTGAGGCACGGGCTGTGTGGAGATGAAATTCGATGTGTCTATACTAAACTTGAAGAAACACCACCAACATCTTCATGACCAAAATTTCGTCTTTGTATTCCGAAAAGACTTCTTCAGGGTTATACATATTTATATATAAATAAAATAAAAATAAAAGCAAATGAAGAAAAGAACTTCCTCTCTTCATTTTAACATTAAAACAATGTTTCTTCAAATTTAGTATACTATAATGATATATGTAGGGCCGTCGCGTGGGCGGGGCGATCGCTCAGGGCGCCGCGGTAACGGCAACAGGAGATTCCGTTTTTTTTTTTTTTTGGTTGTTGAATTGGAGATTCAGGGGGCGCCTGACGAAATCTTGCCCCGGGCGCCAACAAACCACGCGACGGCCCTGGATATATGAAATATAAAAGATATCGATGTTCTAAGTTGAACCATAAGTAATAATTTAAAAAAAACAAAACAAAAAAAAAAACGTTCAGCCGTTACCGTGATGCGCATACAGTCAAGCCGACAAATACAGTACAAAAATTTCAGGTAGAATAGTACACTTGATGTCGCAAGCTCGTTTCTAACTATTTTTATCATTAATCTTTGAGGTTAAAGTGCTATTCATTCAAATAATATCGAAATGAACGCACAGAATCAACATCAAAACAAAGCAAGTTGTTTGATCACCCTTAGAAATTTGAACAGAATGGAAAAAGACAAGCGGCCTCTCGGTTTCCACTGCTTGATTAACAAAAGTAATGAACGCAGCAGGAAACAAGGAAAAATGAAAATACGGAAATTAAGACATAAAAAATAAAAACAAAAGACAATCGATGATTAATTTTAATCAAGGAAAGACCAAATTGAATCATGAATGCATAATGGAAAAAAAGATACCCACAAAGAATTCTATCGATTCAAATTAATTCCACTAGGTTCTAAAAAAAAAAAATATACACTATGATTAAGATATAGATTTGTAGAAACTTTCTGGAAAACTCATTTCTTCTTATTTCGGAGTTTTTTTTTTAAATGCTGACTGAAAAACAAATTGGTGAATTTCTTTTTTAGTTGTTTATATGTATGTATGTATTTTTATATAATTTAAGTATGTATTCAGATATTTAATTTGTTTTTAGATGTTTTAAAAGGTTATGTTGAAGTAGAATCTAATCTTGTTTGATGTAGGTAGGCTACACGTCAAGACAAAACTACATAAAAAGTATGATGAAAACGATGAACTCATATAACCCATAATTCAGCTGAAAATAACAGATGATGATAATATACAGAGTGTATTGAAACTTCCTGTACAAGTTTTAATCGGAGATAAGGAGCAATAAGACAAACCTATTTCATCAATGAATATATTTCCGTTGACGGCAACCTTCGGAACTAGAGGGCGCTATTTAGCGGAGCTGCAATCGGTTAGAGAAGAGATATGGGATATCAAAGCAAACTGAAATTAATGGAAACAAATGTGAAATATATTTCCATTCAAAGTTGAACTTTAAGCACTTTCTTTGAATAAACATGTTGTTCGCTTGTTTCCATTCACTTAAATTTGTCTTTGTATTCTATATCTCCTCTTTAGTCGATTGCAGTGCCGCAAAATACCTCCCTATAGCACCGAAGGTTGCCATCAGCGGACCTGCATTCATAAATGAAAAAGGCTTGTCTTCGCGCTCCTCTCTTCCATTAAAATTTGTACAGAGTTTGATACCCTCTGATATATACAGGCTGATCAAGTCCCAAATTTTGTCTTACCATCTAACCAAAGAAAACCTATCAACCAAACAAAAACTAGCAAAATGCCTAAAATTAGGATAAAGCCAATGAGTTGGATAAAAAATTAATTCTTGGTGCTTTTCTCTCTCCTAGCCTATGTGGGTATATATAGTACATAGTTCATGCGTATTTATAACTATGGACACCACTTATAGGTATGTCTACATATTTTACATTTTCCAATTATTTTCTGTTGGCCTATAGATATACTGTATTTAAAATCGATTACTGGGTGCTTCAAGGGATCATAAGCAAAAGAAAAAGTCCTATTTACATCTCAAGCTTGTAATTAACTTACTAAATAAATATCTGCTTAGAAATCATTGAAGTATTGACCCAGGAACTTCTGATAATGACATAAACAAATAAAATAATTTATGGAATAGTTTATTTAAATCCTGTTCAGATTCTCTGGCTTACCTCACAATTCTGGAGATGTATATCAAAAAAACAAAAAACAAATGAAGTCTTTTAGTTGGTTAGTTATAAAGTGACTCAAATGGTCAAAAACACAATAATAAAAAAAAATAAAAAAAGTCGTTATTTTGGTTAGCTGCAGTGGTTTGGCGCAAAAATTACGAAGAAAGTCTAGACAGGAGACAAAAATATATGAAATGGCCAAAAGTTGGCAAAGGCAGGTGGAAGTTAGATGGAAATTATCCAATGAATTTGAAAAGCAATGGAAATGAAAAAGAAGATTGGATTGGGCACAAAGCAATGAGTGCTACAATAACTTTAGCCTCGTCAACATTTAAATCAGGTGATGAATTCTGGTTGCGAAAAAAAAGTTTATTCAAACAGAAAAAAGAAAACCATCTTTTCAGTAATATGATGAAATATGGAATGCATTTATATACTTGTATTTCATTTTTGGATGTTGGCGCTATTTGATAAATCATTCGTCATATTTGCGCAATCACACAAACCTCCTGCGGTAACTACAGCGGCTGGCTTCAAATGGCAGTACATCACCACCTTACTCCTACAACTTAATACATTCCACGAACACTCCGTTTACTGGGTCAAGAATGTCTTGTCTCCTTAAAACGTAGAAGTCCTAAAGGCGAGAGCTGCATAAAACAGGTCTGATTGGCTTACTGCCAAATATTCCCTTGGCTCTACGTTGACGAAAACACAACATTTCTTTTTTTTTCTCTTTTTACTCTTGTTTTTTCAGTGAAATATGCAGGAATATTTGTCAAAAGCGCGGCTGCAAACCGGAAATAAAAATCCAGAACTATTCAAAAACAACAATGTATAAAAGCGTATGTGACAAATTTACAACCATTTCTGAATGTAATTCAGGTAGAATTCCAGTAATTTACGAACGAATTCCATGTCCACAATCCTCTAATTTATCATTTCTTGTTCTACTGTGGTATATAATACAAGCAAGTTATTAAAAATGCATGATTGTCATCTTCATGGAATTACTGCAGTCGTTTTTCATTTCTCTGGAATATTTTCGTGTAGAAATAAATGACTATGTACAGTTTAGCTTCTTTGGTAATGAAATATATTTCAGATACTAGATTTGGTTAACTACTTTGCTCTGAGCAGGTACTTTATTATCACTAAATAGGAGAAATGAATGTTTTAATAACTAAACTGTGTGTTATTCCAATAACCAAAACATTTGTTAAATTTAAATTACTTATGGCCAAGTGCACCAACCAGGAAACGAAGCAGTCATTAGTTATTGATGCAATAGTGAATAACAGTCCGTTAAGTAAAAATTCCTGTGCACCAAAAATTTTCGCGAGTCTTTTACTGATGTTCACTAAACATGAAATGTGTTTATAAAAGTGGCTGCGATTGGTTAACAACAATAAACGTCACTTCCGGATTTCTGTGCATAGACGCAGTATGTTCCAAAATGGCAGCCGCCATGAAGTAGAAACAATACACATGGACAGAATTTTTTTTATTGTCGATACGATATGTCCGATAAGAATCTTCACAGTAAGTAAACTTATTCAACATTATTTTCGGAAGATTTAATAAGAATAAATGCAGCTATGTCATCGTCAAAATCACAGGAGTCGGTTTCAATCGAGGCCGACGCCAGCCATCTTTAAACATTGGTTGTCGCGGGGGCTGACGGGAGATTTTTTATTGTATACAGCAAATTTAACTCGCCAGTTTCCGAGGTGCTAAAATTTGCCATCTGATCAGCGAGTTAGCCGTTCGGCAACAGAAAATGTCAGTTGATCGTTGCTTTAGCAGCGATCAAAGTTAACGGAATTTTTGTGCACTCGGCCATTAGTGGTCTGAAAATTGTTTAATTGTTGAGTCAAAGTAAGACTGTCTTCAGCTAAGCAAGTAAATAATTCGAAATATTAAAATCCTTGTATTATATTCATTCTATTGAGCTGTTACTGTATAACTGAATAATATGTTAAGCTTTTATTTAAACGAAAAATCTCCAATTTGGAGTTATCACCCTCTCTAATCCATTATAAAGGGAATCACGGAGACAGAAAACTGTCTTTAAGAGTATAAAATAAGGTAAAGAATAGTAATTATTTCATTATTGAAAAACTGTCGACATTGACATAAGATTTTGAATGAAATTAAATGTTACATATTAGATGCTTTATTAGGAAAATGGTTAAAATTCATTTCATCTCTATGGATATGTAAATATTAAGCTACAGTTCTGAAATTCAAATTTACCACATTCTTTTAATAGTTAATAGTATTCCAGTATTTTTAATTTTTTTTTTCTTTTCGTAGTTAGCGAGGTTTGGATTCAAAGAAACGAAATAAAAATAATTATCCATTAATCAAAAGTGGATATTATATATCATGTTGACATATAATGTTAAAAGACCCTAAGGACTTTTAACTATTCTCTTCATTTTGCCATGATTGGGGATTTTGATATTTATACGCTGAATCATGATGTACTTCCGGGCTTCCGGCGCTGTAAACTGTTGCTAACGACCTAATCAATCTTGTAAATAATGACCAAAGCTTTTATTTTCATTTTAAATAAGATGTAACAGGCAAAGAGATGATTAAGGAAGGGTTAAAGCAGATCGCAACTATTGGATAGATTGCATTTTCTAATTATTCTAATTATCATTTTAATAAAAGTAAGTCCCCTATCCCAAACAATGGTTAGAATTGAAACTATCTCATCTTTTTTATTCATTATATGCTATATTTCATTCAGAGAATTTCTAGACTTCCTCAGACTTCGTTTCGAAAATTAATACTACATAAATTCAAATTTTTAATAATGACAAATATTTCCATGCGACTTTGTTTTAAAACAATAATTAATTGTTTTAAGACGAAGTCACATGGAAATATTTGAAATTAGTAAAAATTTGAATCTATGTATTATTAATTTTCGAAAAGAAGCCTGAAGAAGTTCAGAAATTCTTTGGATGAAATATAGCATGTAATGAATAAAAAAGATGAGATAGTTTAAAGTAAACGACTGACGATAGCTTGAAGTAATGAATGATTAGATTATTTGACTTTTGGTATGTGATCACTAACTTTGTGAGGGGAAGTCAAATTTGTTTGCCTTTGTATGCTTCTGGCCTGTTGAACATGCCCGAGACGAAACTAAGAGCTATTCGGAAATTCTAAAATATAGTGCAGTCATTTGTGAACTACCAATGTTTTTTATACATAAGCCATTCAAAATTTAAGTACTACATGCTGTGACTCAGCTATTTTGCAAACGGAACGGATTCGAATTTTACAGAAAGAAATAAAGTTCAGGACCTTGAAGCAGATCAGAACCAATAACTTCAATGGAACGGATCTGTCGGAAATGAGGGTTCTGGAAAATTAATAGAAAAAAACCTTCTGGTATAATTTTCAAAGATAAAAAAAATATATGATGAAAAGAGAAGGAATATTTAGATGGCATTAAATTTGGAAAAGGGAATTTTCCCAATACTTCTTATTGAATATCTACTATAATTTCTCATGATGCTAGGGGAAAAAAATGACATTCATAAATTTTAGATTTATTTTTTCAAAAATATATTTAGTGTTTTATGCCGTAAAAAAACAAAAAAACAAAAACAGATAAACAAATACATTTTATAATCTTTTCAAAGATAATATCTAAAGATGATAGACAATTATTTTGTGTACTTAATTACCAGTTTTATTTATTACTTGGCGTACGATTAGTTCTTATGTAAATTCTTATGCAAGGATTAGGCTGTGGAAATATCTAAATCTTCTAATCCAATGGACCATTTTTTTATAATTATCTGGAATAAATTCACTTTTATGATTTAATCTTTTTATAGAATTGTTTTTAATTCCACACACATAAATTTGTGGCATCTCTAAAAATTAAACACTCACTAAGCTATCAATAATTGGTAAGTAATAAATTTTATTATGTACATAATTTAGTATATGACTGGTCAGTCATAATCGAGTTCAATTATTTTGAGATCTAAATTAAAAGACACGAAAAACCAATGAAAGAAGAAAATACGTAAAGAACTTCTTAAAAGACGATATCTTTAAACAATTGGTTACTTAACATGCAATCCTTTCGATTTTCTAGCCATTTATTAATTAAACAATATAAGTAATAGTTATTTTTAAAATAAGAATGTCGTATTTTTAGTGGCCCTTTTGTTTATTTACATGCAATTTTAATTTTTTCATGAATCTTTATTCTCTCTTCATAGATGGACCTAAGAGATTTCTTCATATGAATATGTTTAAATTTGTTTAAGAAACTTACCCAAATATTATTACAAGGGAAATTGGTTTCGTTCAGGGAGTGAAAACTGTTCCTCTAATCCTTATTCAAGCTAAGACATCTATCCAAAAGTAATTTAGTTTTAAATAGGTAAAACTATTTATGTGTATATTAATTTATTACATTCAGGTGCCAATAACAAATCGCAATTGCTTTAAATATTTATATATTTCAGTGTTTGTAATACGAGAACAATACAGAATTCGATATCATTTCCAATCTGACGATATCTGCCTGAATGTTCTCGATTCTCCAGAGGAAAATTATTGCCCGTAATATTCAGATTAATTAGCAGCGTCAATTTCAAATAGTATCACACCTAGAATGACAAACGATTCGTAAAAGCCGAATGGTTAAATACAACGTGTTCCTATCAGCAACAACACCGTAGAAATCAATTATCGAAGTGCAGATGCATGTCTGATGAAGGTATTATATATTCCCTTCACGGGTACGATGCGCATTCACCGGCGCACACCCAATCTCTCCAACCGCGACGGAGCTCTGAATCTCCCGGACGAGTTACGCGATTCTTAATGCGGGCCATCCATCGTGAACGTGCCGCCCGGCTACTGGAGCGGCTCGCCGGGCGCGATCGTCTATGACTGCGTAATTGGTATTGTGACAAATGACGGTAATTTTCACACATTCCCTGATTATCATTCGTGGGACCGGCGTGCCGTTATCGCAGTGCGAGCTTATTGTCGTCCAACTGATATGCGGATGGGCACAACGTAACGGTGTCCGGAGCCGGAAAATTAGACTATAATCACCTGACTTCCTCCATAGCTTCCATTACAATAGGCGCGGGAATTTGTCCCACTCTCTTTCACGGTTGATAATTTGACGAGTGCCACTTGAGTTACAGTCGTGGGCAACCCAAGGATGGCAGAGAAAACCACTGATCCGAAGGTAAAGCAAATCCAATTCCATCTTTTGAAGCAAATAAACTTTGATCTGAAGATTTAATTATATGCAGATACAATCTTCACTTGGAATGTCATTGTTGTATAGGAAAATGACAACAAAGTGTTTTGAACGGAGCTTTGGACATTCTTAGGATCGATTTCAAATACGACGACAAATAATTTTAATACATCCACAGAGAAATGTTCGAAATCAAGTATAGAACCAAAGTTAACAATTCTCAGCAAAAGTTGATTCTTTGCTTCTCGACGAAAATTTAGAAATCCGAGTAACATTAAAAGTAACAATAATCAATGAATCTGGTCAGACGATATTGTGACATTTATTGCCTTAGAGAAAAAGGATTGTACATAGGAGATTTTGGCGGAAAGAGGAGGAGCTTGAAAAAACAAGACAAGGGAAATTGTAAATTGAAACTTGAAATCCTTAACATTAATCCTAAATCTAAAAACCAAAGCAGAATAGAAGTGAAAGCATGAAAATATCCTCCAGTAAAATGAATGAAAAAAAACGCGTTTTGAGAATTTATACCAACATGCCAACATCAGAAAAAAAAATCGCCCAAATACAATTCCAGGTGAAAGAGAAGCAAAGAAATCAACCTTGAAATTAACATTACAGCTTCAAGATTATGTTAGAAGAAAACATCTGACTACTAAAATTCCGTAGAAATCAGTAGAAACAGAACTTCATAAAAAAATAGGGTTAATACAAATATTTAATTATACATACAACATGTTTCGCAGTAACAAACTGCATTTTCAAGTGAATAACATTAGAACAAAAATCAATTTTTTATGAAGTTCTGTATCTAATAACAATGTTATTCACTTGAAAATGCAATTCGTTACTGCGAAAAATGTTGTATGTATAGTTAAATATTTTTATTAACACTATTTTTTTATGAAGTTTTGTATCTGATATTAATGGGTTTCTTTGCAGTATTAAGAATTAATAGAGGAATTTGAGTATTCAAAAATATTGAAGATTAACAGAAAATATGGATTGTAAGTAATTATACAATAAATAATTGACTTTTTTATATTCATTTCCTTTGTAAGCTCCATAAATAAATATCCACCGAATATCAGAAAACATTTTTTTATAAATAATATGACTGATAAGGACATGAATTCTGAAATAACCTTGCTGTACTCTATGTAGCACTGTAATCTGCAATTTGTTATATTTTAATTGTATTTAACTAAAATTATTTACTAATTTATTACCGATAACAATTCAAGATTTAAGATTTTAAGATATTGTGTGGTTTAAAATCTTATTACATTTATAACGTAATAATTGAAAGAAATCCTTCAATTATAAATATATTAAACTTAAATAATTTTTATTGACCACATTATTTTGTTAATATCAATCACAACATTTTTCGTGGCGATTTTATTACATTTTCAAGTGAAGTAGAATTGAAACATGAGATTAAAGTCATACATTAAAAAAAATACTTCACCAAATTTCATTGAAGAATAATTAACAACAATTATTAAGAAATATACATCACGATAACATTTAAACTAAATGATAACAAACAGGCGATTATGATCTCAAAACATTGTTAAAAAGATTAACACTGAAATAATTATACTGTGGAAACTTCAAATTATATTCAATTTTCAAGTTGAGAGAATTTTTTTAATGTAAAAAGCTTTTTTTATTTATTTATTAATTAATATTTTTCTTTTGACAGAAGATGAAATCTGGATATAGAGTTTTAAAAGTTCCAAGAGAATTAAAAGTTCGATTTATCATCTTGCGTAAACTGGGATAGTTCTGAGAATTCTGGTTTTCATAAATCCTCGTATATTCTATTTGGCTCCAAATCTAGAAGATTAACTCGTAATTAATTTTCACTCTCTTACTGCTCTAAAATATACTTACTCCTTTCTTTGCAGTAACTGCGGAATTTATTATAATGAATACAGGTACCTTGAAACAGATCTATCCTGGAATGCTTACTAGACACTTAACAAATATCCTTAATGCATTTAGTGATGGGAAGGATACTGTAAATTCCATTTTACTACAGCAAGAAGTAGCAAGAAATTGTAGAACAGTAAGAAGTAGAGAATTAATTAGCTATGGCATCCGTATTTACGGCAATTGCGTCACACTTAAGTTGTCCTTCTATCCTTCTTTTGAAAACATTCTATATCATTGAAATCTATTCCGAAAACGTGAGCTTAGAAGTTGAATTCTAGCTTTAAGTATAGTTTTCTTCCTTTCTTTTAACTTCGGCGATAAGCATCCAAATCGAACAGAAAAAAAATAATAAAAAGGTAATGGTAATGACAATAATAAAACTTAACACAAGAGCATCGTTTATCAGTAACGAACTATATTCTACATGATAACGAGAAAGATGCTCTCCCATTTTTTTGCTCGCACTCTCTTTCTCTCGACGACTGCATAATCAGCATTCTCTTGTCGCTTCTAGTTCAACCACCAAAGAGCGGCGACTCTGCAATGCGATTGCCTCCCTAAATTCTCCGCCAGTCGAAACTGAGCGAAAATCCCATTCATTTTACATCGCGAATTTGGCTATGAGTGGAAGTAAAGAACTCGATGCAAATGGATTACTTAACATCGGCTCCTCTTCCCTTGCCCTTTTCTTTTCTCTCTCTCTCACAAGCAACGATGTAGAAAACCGAAGAATTTTCCGACTAATGGTTTTGCTTTTAAGAGCTTCACGCTCCTTAAGTGCTCAACTAAACGCAGAAATCACTTGTCGCACGTATATGGCCTAACCAGAACTGGCTGTCTTTCTACGGTTTCAGGTCGAGAAAGTGTTCATAGATTAAAGCCACACCAGGTATCGTAATTGGCAACAGGGAAGACTAACGAGACATTCCCGTTTCTTTATCAGATGCACTTTAATGTTGTACAAGAAAGAAAATAATTATTTATGGAATTTAATTGAATCTCTTGAAAGTAGGTCAACGATCATCGAAGCAAACGCACTCTTCTGCAGATAATTGAAACAACTGTGATGTTACTAAGATGAGTTCGAATGAGATTGTATCCAATTACCTTCTTCTGTGAAGTAATTGAACTCCCCTTAATTCATTTTGATGAAATTTTCTGTTTTTCAGTTTCAAAGAAATCATTAACATACTCCTACATTGGTTAAACTTATTTGGAGAATATTTAATGAGCTCAGTATGGATAACTTATAACTTCTTAGATCTGTCAACAATCTTCTATTGATTAATTATAATTAATAGGTAATAATATTAATTATATCATATATGTAACTGGAAAGACTACTTTACTTTTACAAATAAAAAATTTATGGAAAAATCTGCTGATGTATTTTATTATTTAAAAACCTTTATTATTTAAAAATACTTAAAGCTTCTGCTGGTGACATCAAGCAAATAACTTAAAAAATAAATAACTATAAAAGAGAAAATAACAAAAAAAAAAAATTCAAGGAAATAAAAATATATTATCACTTTTTCTCAATCATTTTATATTAATTAGGATAAACATGGTCATGAATTTACAAACAATCATAAGTAAAAAATTATAAAGAATAACTCATAAGGCAAAACAACAAAAAACAGTACAAAAGATATGAAAAACCAACTGTAAAGGTAATAAATAAAAAATATTAAGTATAGGATATTAATTGAGCAAAAATTTAAAAAAATGTAAATAATCATGAAGTAAACACTGATAAAATTTACGTCATTTCTCTGACATTTTTATTTTTTAATTTCTGTTTAAAAATGAAAAGCTTTTATTTGAAACTACCTAAATAAAAAGAGAAGTCCTGACTCCCTCACTGATTGACTCATCAACGCCCAGCCTAAACCCTTGGACCTAGAAAGCTGAAATATTGCACAGAAGTCCCTTTATGATGTAGGCCGGATTTTTCGAAATTCCTTCGGGACAGGGAATAAAGAGTATTTATATTTTCGCTTTAAAAAGTTGCCTTATCGATATATAGGTGTGTGGCGCCAACTCGCAATACATCTGAGTTATCCGGAGAAGGCCACAACGGTATGGGAACTCGTATATTTTCCGATCTCGATATTAATTTGCTAAATAATTAACGTATTTTTTTTATGCTATGTATGCAAGGGTTCCGGAGCGAAACGACGGTACCCGGCTAGTTTCAAATAAATTGAGAAACTAGTATTTAATTCTTTTCAAACATCCAATATTGGAATTCTAAAATTTTGTTTTACTTTGTAAATGTTGACTAATTTTAACTAAAAGCTGAAATTTTAATAGATTTTAACATTATTTTGTTATTATTTTTTCAATCATTTAAAATTAAATTATCCTTTTTTTTAACCTAATTAGTTCTAACTGAACTGTGTTTTTTAGCGTTGAATGTAGTACTTTTTTAAATGTTAAACTTATGATTATTGCTTTATCCTATCATAAATTAAATAAATTATAGTTAATTTTGATTGCAAATGCAATTTCTGGTTAACGTTGGTTATTCAATAATAGGAAATTTCTATTTATTCTCATTAATAGTTCAGTCATACTTTTAAGAAGCGTTAATTAATGTTACCCGAAAATTTCCAAAAAAGAAATCTTTCCTAACAATCAACTTGAATTTTTCAAACTGAAAGATTTTATTTTGGTTTGGTTTTTTATCTTCATTGCTTTAGGTGTAGATGCATGAATACCATTTGCGCGGTCGCATAATTCTCAGAAAACCCGAGAACTGAAGAGCTGGAGATTCAGTGAGATAAGGAAGGGATTAGGAAAGAAACCTCGAGCAACTTTTATTGTGACAACGAACAATAGAGCAAAAATAAAAATAGATCATGAAGGAGAGTAGATAATTATTATGATAAATTCAAATGAAAAGAAACCATGAATTTAAAACTTCATAAAAGCAAAAAAGCTGTATTCACGGAGAATACATTTATATAGTAACAAGCTTATAATGTATATTGTAAATACAGGGTCATTCAGGATTAAGACGTCAGAACTTCATTAAAGCATTCTGAAATTCACTGAAATCATTAAGTGAAATTCAAAGTAATCAGTGCGTGTTCAGATATCATAACAAGGGAAGTATGAGAAGGTCTTTCGGTGGATCGGGGGTGGTTAAACTTTGAGAAACATTGAACTAAATGGTGGCAAGTTTAGAAGAATAACAAGCAACTCCGGTAATCTATCCATCTCCTGATATATAGTTTGAGCAACAGGTATTTCTAAATAGCTGACCTTCAAATATCTTGATCAATTCCCCCTGATTAGAATAGTTAAGTAACTGCTGTTAAGAATATATAGTAAGAAAGCAATAATTTTTTTACACAATATTTTTTTACAATGCATGAGGTAGGTTAATAGTTTATTACTAAAATCTTTACTATAGTCCGATCACGATAACGTGACGATCGGAAGGAACTCCACGTGATTATAACGCATCTGTTTTTCAGCCAATCACAAACAAGCGCGCCTCAAAGCACAGGTCTTTATTAATTTTCCCTCAAAATGTAGCCTCAATACATTTTACAGAGAAGGGTTCAAAAAATTATTTTATAGCTTAAAGATTATTTCCGAAATGAATTGGAAAATGGAGGGTTAAAATTAAAACTAAATTTTTGTTTTTGTTTTTGTTTTATAGCTGTAACGTAATATTCTTCGGAAACTCTGTGAGAGGCTAGTGCTGACGTCATGGGGATAGTGCCGATGTCGAATCGTCAAGTTATCGTGGTCGGACTATACACTGACCAACTCTAACGCAATATTTCGCAGAGAAAACTTCCACTGTTTTGTTGTTCTAATTGCTTTTAATATTCAAAATAAGCCTGTAGAAGCAGAGAAAAGTTATCTCTGCGAAATATTGAGTTATAGTTGATCAGTGTAGTAAAGGTGTTAGTAATATTATCATGACTTTCATTACATCATAAAATCCTTGTTTCTGAATATTCGTAAAAATAAGCATTTTTTAAAATCTATTTGCATCAATTTTTTTTTTACAAAACATTTTCGCAAGGCTTAGATTAATTAACAATATCCACACAGATAACAGAGCACCATAGCACTGAGAATACTATGGCTCCTATTGATATTTAGAATTTTACTATAAAATTTGAAATTTTAAGTAACTGAATTATTAGTTGCGACTCACTCAACATAACATTACTTGTTTGTATGAGTTGTGATTGAGGAAGTTATCACAGATATTTGTATTGATCAACTCTAGAAATTACACTTTACGAAATCTACGCTAAGAAGCCACTTATCTGTCGTAATTTCCTAATTAGTAAGTTTTTTTTTTTAATTTCATCGTTATATTTAAATAGAAAGTCTTTATTATTTTCTTGTTTTACTTAGAATTATTGTAAATTATTACCTTTAAAAAATTCAGCCCAAATTTTCAGATGATACGAAGGTTTTACGTTTCACCTTTTATGTAAAGCATTGAATAGAAGCTCTGTTATGTTAATATTGATAATCGGTTCACACTATGTCACATGTTAAGTGAGCGGAATCCATTAGTAAAAAAATGCATCGCAGTAATTCCAATGATGCATTTTAGTATGCAAGAAATTGCAAGAAATTACTCCCCTACATTTACATCTTTACATTTATTTCAATACTTTTTTTTGGTTGGTCATCGTTCTGCTCCCTTCAAGCAAAGTGACGTTGCCGATCATTTGATTGCCACAAATTCCTTTATATGGTGAAACTTTTCTGTTATGCATTGTATGCTGAGAAAGGGTCCTGTAAGTAGGACTTGAAACTACTCCGATGTTTTATCCTTTTATTTTTTACTTAGTTGTAATGTACAGTGTGTTTTTTTAATCATTTTAAATGTTTTTAACTGTGACACACGTTAAATCTTCATATCCAAGACAATATGTTTATTAGCCCTGTTTACAATATGACAGTAAGATGTATACTTACAGGTTCAATCATACTTCTTTCCGTCGAATGACCCAGTTTCACACAATCTCTGGTGGAAACGCGCAAACGTTTAATGATTGAGCCATCATTATTTGAGATGTTGATTTTTTACAACTAGAATGTATCGCTTCACTAATGCTGAGAGATATGCACTTAGAGAAATGGCTCCTCTGAGCATTAGTTAAGCGATACAAAGTCAACGTGTCAAATGACGATGGCTCACATTGCCCAACTAATGTGCTGCCAAACAGCTCCCTTTAGCATATTCGGGTGGCGTTTGCAAACATACGTTCCACTATGAATATAGTTTGTTTTTGTATTCTTGATCTACCTTTATAAAGTTAATACAGGGAATTTTGAATTATCCTGGATATACATATTTTTTTCTAATATTTACAATAGTAGTTTTTTTTTTGAATTTTTGAAAAAAATATTAATTGGATTTTTATTTTATAGTTCAATGATTTACTAATATAATTCGATTGCTATAAATAATATGTGAAGAAAGAAATGATTTCTGATTCTCATTGTTTGTTAGTCCAGCTAAAAAATTTTTTTTATTTTTTTAAATAAATTCTTACTTCATCTTCTCAATTCACCTGTAACCTCCGTCCCTGCCAATGCCAGATCATCGGTGCTCCCAGCAATTCAAACTCCGTAGCTCTTTTGTAAGGCGCCCTTTGACGTTAACGAGGCATACTGACTCCAGTAGGCACGTGTAAAGCTCACTGACGAAGAAAAACTACTTGTCTGGATCCATAACAGTCCTCTTATTATAAGATGCTCAGTCTAGAGAGCGGTGCTGAGAATAGACATGCGCAATCATTCTCAAATTTTAATCATTTGCATATCATATTCCGCTTTACATTTCCTGTAAGTTTCACTTCATTTGCATGTTTCCTACAATGTAATGTTATATTTTTTTGGCTTTGTCGCTATTGTAATAATTGTAATATCTGTAATGTAATAATAATTATTCCTTAAAAATTTCTGTAGGCTTCCATAAAAATTATAATTTTTTTTCCTTGAGAAAAACATATTTTTGCTTGTTCTGCTTCATTGGTTTTTAATACTACGATGAATGCTATATAAAACTATAGTACTATATAATGTTATCAAAGCGTAAGATGTCTAGTACCAATTATCTTCAAGTTTAATTGTTAATCTTCAGGATCAGTATTGTATTTGTTTGTTAAAAATAGAAATATCTCCTTTTTGGAACTAAATAATAATTACTGATGCAGCATAGTAAACAAATTTATTAAAACTTTTAGTGACGAGTAATGATAATTTCAATACGAACTGTAAAGCTTTTTGAATATTTCAATTAAAGATGAATGAATCTGATGTAAAAGTTATGTCAATATTTGCTAATTTGACAGGACACATTAATGATAATATATATATGAAATGTATCAAATACTTTAATTATCATTGATTATTATCTAATGATCTTTTTCATCATTTGGCCAAATTCAAATTTGGAAACTAATTACTATATTTTCATCAGTGACATTTTAATGTTGTGGAAATATTAAAGTTCTTCCCTCCGAAAAAACAGAAAATTTGACAATTATTATTAAATAATTGGAAGAACTTAAATTATGATAAAAACTAGAGATATAACGTTTTATTTTATTAGCTATGATATTCTTTAAATTAATAAAATGTAAAATAATAAAAATCCAGTAAATTAAAATAATATCGGTCGTGGTTCAACTAGTTTTAAAATGTAGGCGTAACTTTATCATGTATTTTTCTTAAAAAAAACAATTAAAAGTTAAAATAATTTTACTCAAATTATAAAAAAAATTACTAAAACAATCAAGAACAAACATTTGTATTAAATAACAACACAAACCTTTAGAAGATTATATATATTTTAGTATTTTCGACAAATATACTGGAAGTAAGATACATTACTTACTGTGCGACTTCACTAAAATATTACTATTATATAAAGTGCAAAAACAAAACAAAAACTAAACAAAAATGGACTACAAAACTTTCCCAAGACCTGCAACACCAAATTAGGATCTATTACAATAAAGCTACATCTATTACAATAAAATGTTAGCTTAAGGTAACATTCAAAATGCCTGAACTTTTCTCTGAAACACTGTCTTCAACAATTCAACGACCAAATTATAGATAAAAGATAAAGATTGTAGTAAGGGGGGGGGGGCGTCCATTAATTAGGCTCAAAATGGGGGGATGGGTCCGGCAAAATCTCACCAAATCTCATTAAAAGGGAGGAGGGATCAATGAAAATCTCACGTCAACTTTTTAATTCAGAGAATATACTTATAACAGATTATAACATTTTGTTTGACATTACATGATTAATCTTCCTATACTACCAAAAGACCTGGGCGTCATGTGTCCAGTCATTACAATAGAGGAAGCATATGAATGCCCATGGAGTGAGCGAAGGATTAGGGAAGGTTGTGTCACAGCCTATTTTTTTACTTTTACTAAATTTAATTAAGTTCATTATAATGCACCTTAAACGTAGTATCATTTTTCTCCTCTTCTTTCACAGAACAAAATGTTTTAGGTATTTAGTGGTTTGAAGCAAAATACATGAACATATCAAATAAATTTAATTATTTAAAAATTATAGGGGAAATCTCACGTGAGGGGGGGTACCACCACATCTTACCAAATCTCACCAAGGGGGAGGGGAGGGATCCAAATTTGTAAAAAACACCTCAGGTAATTAATGGACGCCCCCTAATACGACATACTACGATAATGGGCTCTTGAATGGAATAAAGGAATGGAACAATAACTGAAGACATAAAATGTACATGTACAAAAAATTTACAAAATTATATACAAGTACAATGTCTTCAATGTACGACTTTATTGTTATCTTTCACAATTATATTTATGTAATGCTCAAATACAAATAGAATTTGTTGTTTTGTTAATTATTTTAGGGAATTAACAGAATTAACCCTTGAACCTATCAAATGCTAATTGCATTCAATATCACAGCATATTATTATAGTTTAAATATATTTTCAATTCTTAGTGCTTTTAATCATTGCTTATATCTACATCTACATAAAACTGTACTTAAAGTTGGGAATTCTTTTTTGAAGATCCTAATTTTTTTTCTTGTTAATAATCTACGATATTCCTTGTAAACAGAAAAACTACTTAAGAATCAATAATATCCTCTTAGCTAAACATCTTTGATATTTTTATTGACATTCATCATAATGTTTTTATTTCAAAAATAATTTTTTCCGTCTAATTTGATGAACCGTATTCTTCTAAATTGACACAATATCACCTCAAAAATTACATAATTCCTACCTTTACTTCATCCTCATGACGCCATCACTCTGAATGCCAAGATAACGGGACCTATAATAAAAAAAAAGAAAAGAAAAAGATGTTACATCTGTGCAACGAATTGACATTACAAAAAATATTAGCAGCCAGTACAATTTTCATTTAAACGTAAAAAGTAAATTAAATAAAAGTAAGTAAAAATTAATTTTAAAGATCCTAAGAATTTTAATTAAAAGCAATACAAACATCCAACCAAGCAACTATAATCGCATTTTAATTAATAGTTTTAAAAAGGAAGAGTTTTGCTTTATCTATGAAATCGATTTTTCATTTCGAACAAGGGCAAGATAATGGAAAACAAGCCATGTAGTTAAAGACAGGAATTTCAGAAATTAAAATTCAGTCGATCATTACCCAAACTCTAATGCAAACTTTACTATGGAAAGATCATGAAGAATCGATCTCAGCAAAGTAGTTGTGTAGAGCAATTACACATAAAAAATATATACATATATAAGTATACACATTTTCTGAAATTACCAGCAAATTTTAATTTAAAAAATTATTAGTGAGTTTTGCACTTTCCTAGCAACATCATGAAAAGTAGTTCTCCACAAATCAGTTGTATGTAATATTCACATTCACTGGGTTTTTTTTTTCTTGGAATCATTACAGTGCTCCGTTCTCATTAAGAAGGGAAATGTTAGTTGATTTAACCTGTATCACTTTTCTTTTGGAAGTGTTGAGAATTGAAATGTGTTGCAATTCTGTATTTATCCAATGATTAAAAAAAAATTATTTTCATTAAATATTTTTTCCCTTCGATACCTTGAGAAGTCGTTCCTTAATTTTGAAGAATACGTTGAAAGTCTTTATATATTTATTTTAAAAAATACTTTAAAAATTTTAATGTAAGTTTTGAAGTAAATTCAATCAATGTTCGGCGATTGCTTGTTTGCTTCTTCAGATCGTTGCCAGTTAACAGTTGCATGTGCAATATCCAATATTGTACAAATGGTATCTAATTACGAATATTAAGGTAATTTAGAAATGAAAATTATTAAAAGAGATACAGTCTATAGAATTGATGATACTGTTAAAAC
>JAFIDM010000001.1:128579009-128597211 GCA_023159025.1 Thereuonema tuberculata
ATAACTGTGTTTTGTCAAAATGTAGAATTTAAATTCTAAAGTAAATAATTCACATTCTTCCACAATCTTCTTTCTTTCCATATCAAAAATATTAGATAGAAACACACTCTTCCATACATTGCATTAGTATTAAAATATTTATTAAAATACTAATAAGGGAGACAAATTTTCAGGAACTGTACATATTCCTTTTTTCAAGTCAATAATATAGGTATAACAGAAATTAAGAATAAGCTTGGCAGCATTGGTTTAAAAACATGAACTATTAATAAAATTAATTGTTGATACAATATGCTTAAACATCTCAAAGTGACTATTAACTAATGTTATTGTTACAAAAAATAAATAAATAAAAGCATGGTGATACAACAAATTTAATTGTTGTTTACAATCTGACTTATTAATTGTAATCTATAATTTTTCAAAATATTGTTAATAATTTAATTCCTTAATATTGGCTGTTTTTCGGTTATCAAATTGCAAGTAATCTCTAATAAGTACAATGGTATTAAAATTTACTATAGCTCCTTTATACCTATTAAAATTTTTTTCTTTAGAGTTTCTAATAACACAACTTTCCAATATTTTTCTTAAGCCTAATTGGGTTTCTTTATATAAAATTTGGACATTTGTGTCCATAACGTGGCTTTTCGTTATGCAATGATATGCTACGTCTGAGATGTCTTTGTTTTTATTTTTCAAGGCCCTACAGTGACACTTTTATTAATAGTTCATGTTTTTAAACCAATGCTGCCAAGCTTATTCTTAATTCTGTTATACCTATATTATTGACTTGAAAAAAGGAATATGTACAGTTCCTGAAAATTTGTCTCCCTTATTAGTATTTTAATAAATATTTTAATACTAATGCAATGTATGGAAGAGTGTGTTTCTACTTAAATAATTCACAGTTGACTTGGTTTAGAGAGGTCTGGAAATACATGGAGGAAATGAACATTATTAAAGAAATGATGGAAAATACAGGTAAATTTAAATCCAGAATTAAAAATTTTTAAGGATTCCCAGAAAGACAAAAGATAAAGAGAGGTGGAGTGTGGACGGAGGAAAGAATAAAAAAAACAGGGAGAAAGAATGCGGAAATACTGAGTTAAGAGGAGAGAGGCGAAGAAGAAGTCATAATTAGCTATTTTACGTGGTCCTTAGCTGGCCAAAATCGAGGAAGAAGAAGAAGAAGAAGAAGAAGAAGAAGAAAGTAAATAATTAATCCAGTCGTTCATTCACTAAAAATAAATGTAATATATTCTATTAATTATAATTATCGCTTATAGTCTTTAACATTATACAGTAATCTTGATTCTTTTAAACTCTAAAGGCTAAATCAAACACTAAAATCAATTTTACAAACAGTTCATAAAGTTCTGCGTTTGCTATGCTTCCTACGAAGAATTAAGAAAGCTCTTGTTACCTCTTTCTTGTAATTTACCAGGAGAAGAAATATCTAGGATCCAATGTTGACTTGAAGCTAACGCTGACATTGGAACACGTCCATTCCAACTTCAAGAGGTCTCAAACACAAAACTATATTTATTGTATACGAGCTGCTTATCTCCTATACTTCGAGGTACTGCACAGATTACTCAGGATTCCAATTAATTCTCCTTGAATTCATTTTAGCTAACTTAGAATATTTATGAACTTAGCCATTTTGATGGAGGATGATTTCTTCACAACTTAGTCTCCATGGTTATAGCTTCTTGTTTATTTTAGTTATCTGCCTGTTTCTTAAGTAGCATTGTTCTCATGTGCGTCTGCACTCCTCAACAATCAACCTGTTTATGCGACGGGATCATTGTTTGCTCTATTAAAAGGTTTGGATGTACAATTCTTCGTTGATGTTACACAATTATTCTTTTATTTAATTTTCTTTTTGGACATAACAAAAATATTAATATCAGGATATATATATATATATATAGAGAGAGAGAGAGAGAGAGAGAGAGAGAGTAAGCAAAAAATAAATCACCACTTTCTTATTTAATATTTCAAGAATGATTATTTATTATAATGAGATTTTCTAATAAATAATTAAATTTTAATAGTTTATTCTTATTTTCGAAACAAATTATCATTATTTGTATCTTTCTGATCTTTTACATCATGTTTACCTTTAATGTAATAAAAATAATAATTTAATTTATTACTTTTTTAAACAGAAAAAAAAGTAAAAACATTTATTATTTGTTGTATTTTTACTGATTTTTACATTATTTATCTTTACCTTTAATGTAGTTTGTAAAGGTGAAAGCACCAAGTATAAAAAAGTATTCCGATTTTCCTTACAACTTAAAAATATTATGCTGTTAAGCTATTACCCATCTTTCTGAGTTCTCTCGACATTTATTTGGCTATAAATTTGCCGAAAATATAAAATCTAAAAAAAAAATGCTGCCCCATTAAAGAGATTTACTTTAGAGAAGATTTATCAAACTTTAACTGTCAAAATTCATAAATTACTACATCCACAACATTTTCCTACTTATTTGGATTGCAATTTCAGTACGTACAGTATTAAAGAGACATTTTATTACACATCTTAAGGATTAAATAGAGATGTAAAATATAATTTAATTGCAGTATCAAGTGTCAATAACTTTCTTAAATATCGGATTGTAATTGATTAAAATCTATTCACACAATTAAATGCTAATGTTATAAAAACTCAAATTCAAGGAAATTCTTTTACAGTATAAGTTTTCTTTTATAAATTTTCTGTAAGTTTTAAATTCTGTCAGGAATAATTTAAGATATACTACATTCAAATGAATAATAGAAATACTGATCTCCCTTTTGAATAAATTACAGAGTAGACAATCTTAACAGTGTAGTTTCTTCGCTATTCTATTAGCCGATGACGGATAAATATCCGGCAACAGATATCTAGATATCTCTTAAATAGAAAATAATCTAGAATTTACTAAATATCTCGAGTAAGAAAGTCTAAGACTACTGTTTTTGTCTCTTACTGCGTTTTTTGTTTCTTTTTATGCATTCAAAAGTGGCAGAAAGTAAAATGAAGGAAATTTTGAACTGGGAATGTTGAGAATTTATAAATGTGCAGACATACTCTGCACTTACGACAAGTTGGGTTCAGGCCACTGTCGTAACTAGAAAATCGTAACCTGAAATTCAAAGTAGTGCCTAGGTTTGCATGCTAGACTGCCATTACTTTTCCCTATATATTTCAGTATACCACATACAGATACGCACATTAAAAAATCAAATAATAAACCAAGAGATAGATAAATGTGAGGCCTTGTGTAATAAATAGACTGTATCATTTATTAAGATCGTGAAATAATGTTTCCAGTAGACTATTATAGATTTAAAAATAAGCGAGGGCAAAGATCTTTTAAGTGACGAATGAAAGATGTTGACTGCTAACGGAATTTCATGGGGCTAATTGTTTCAACCCTTCCATTAGTTCGTAAAGATGTTCAATATGTTCGGAGACAGACTTCTTCAACATGTTTCCTACGCTTATCCACCCAATAATCTCAGTAAAATGTTATTAACAGATAAAGCTGTTTTAATTTACATCAATTTAAACTTTCATTAAATGTTTCATCTTCTCTGTTTGTATTTTATTAACATATTAGCAGATAATTGTTTTTTGAAAAATTAATTACAAACTTTTGTCGAAGCCTAGGTATGTTGGTATTTTGCATACTTGAACAGTGGAATTTCACTTGCTAAGAAAGCAAGTTATAAGACGACAGAAAAAGACAATGCCCTGTGTACACTTTCATTGAAATGCCAATTACGCAAAAGGCTAACCCCGACACTGTGTGGATGCAATTAAAACCCCGACCACTTTAATTGATTTAGGCAATGCGCCAAAACTGATGTCAAGTTTGGTGTTGAACCTCAGTTATCAAATGGATTCTAGGGACTGTGTCTGCAGGTGTTATGGCAAACGCTTCATAGCGAAGTGTCTATGAGCTGCCATTTTTATTGTCCTCTATAGACATCTCGTAAACATTGAGATTTAAATGAGCCAAAGCCTAATTACGTATTAAAGAAGAGGTTTATAACTTTAATTAAATCAAAATTATTCGATAGATTCCTGTTTTGGAATTTATTTCCAAAGTAGTCTTTTCTAAACTCGATATTTAAAGGAGAAAAACAAATCTGAAGTAGAGATATTATAGAAAAATCGAAATATTCGATAATTAAAGTAGTAATTTGGATGTTAAATAGATGGCATTAGAAAAGTTATTATTAATTCATATTTCGAAAGTTATTTTGAAATGAAGTTACGGGAAATTCATATTACCTTTTGGATAATTAAAATGCTCATTTGTCAGAGACATTTTGTTTTGTTAAAGATGACTAGAGAGTTGTTACAATTTAAATTCCTCTACCATTTAATTTAGCTTATCTACGTTTACTAAAAAGTTTATATTTAAATTAATCAGATTATTTTTAATATTTTAATTTAAACAGTTCTTAGAATATCTGAAAATGAAGTTATAATTTATTTTTCTTTCAAACTCAAATAATAATGATAAATAACATATGATACTAAAAACATAATTTTATTTTATTCTCTTTTTTTCATTAATAGTTGGGTTCGGAAAATTAGATCTAAGATAACAGTGAACATTTATATATTTTTCTCAATAGTAAACAAGAAGAAACAAGAAAACAAAATTAGAATTTGTTTAGAACAACTAGTTACTTCTTTTTATAATGTGAATTGAGATAAACTGTTAAGTATGAAATCTAGTGATTTTTAACTGGGGATACGAGAAAAAGCCTGAGATACGTAAAAACAAAATCAGTTTAGAACCACATTAATTAATCGTTAATAACCTATTTAATTTATCAATTTTTGACTATAAGATAACTTTACTCATCCGGAAACTACAATTCCTTTCTTCATTTAATAATTTTTATATGAGAGGAAATATATATAGGTATATGTATACGTAATATATATTTGTCAAATTAATTAACTTATAACTAAAACTTACTAAGTCTTAAAACATTCAAACTTTAAATTTATAAAACTTTATTATATTATATTTGATGTAGAATTATGCAATTTCTACTAGATGCTTGCCTAAAATTTTATTTATGTACACGTAAGTTTTAGCGAAATACAATTACTTTGGGGATAAATAGGTAAAGATAAATTACATCTGAGGGTATGTGAACAAAAAAATGAATACCACTGAGCTAAACGACTCATTTAGCATGCCCCTATTAATTGGCCTGCTAGATCGCCTGATTTGACATCACCGGATTTCTTTCTGTGGGGTTATCTAAAAGATAAGGTTAATCAACAAATGCCAACAGACCGTGATAACATGGTAGAACGCATAAGAAACGCCTGTGCTGAAATTCCCGCAGATATGCTTCTGTCCTGTGTACAGTCATTTGAAGACAGGATCAATAAGTGTATTGAAGTTGAAGGCCGTATTTCTGAACACCTACTGTAATTGGACAAAACACTCCGATATGTGAGACAAGAAAAAGAAGAGACACAACGGAATACATTACAAGTTCTGAAATAATTGCCTCTCTCACTCTCGCAGCGTGGGGGTGGGGGGTTAATTCACGTGTCATTGGATAACATTTTGATAAATATCACATACGTCTACATTTTTATTTCTCTGATTTCATATGATTTTTTATTTCTTGAGATATCTCCAATTTTCAACGATGTTTTACCCATTTTGATTTTTGTCGATTACAGCGCCATCTGCGAGCAACCCCGACGTATAGTACATCAAATCAATGTGAAATTTTCTGGAGAATCCGAATTTGCAATAAAAAATGGGGGTTCCTATTTACGCTTTTCTTCCCAACCCCTCACCTCATAGGGGGTGGGGGTGGGGGGGTCGAGTTTGGTATCATTGGATGTCCCCCTCCGAGACGAACAAATTTTAATTATAAAGTTTTTTTATCCGATTTGTAGTTTTCGGGATATTTCAATGTCTTCAGATAAAATGAACACCCTGTATTTAAGTCCGAGATCTTAAGCATCAAGCTATAGCTGCCAACTGAAATCAGATGGTTGCATTTCTAACATAATGTAGGAAATCAAATGAAAACAATGACAAATATCTCGAGCGGGGGGGGGGTTGTTGGCCCCTGAAAATACCCTATTCCTACCTTCTTTGGGCCTCTGAGCACGATGGTAAAGTAGTTTGTCGATCCGACCTTTCGTTCGAGAGTTTTTAGGGAGATACAATGACAACGATGTCAAATATCTCGAAAATGCGGTGTGGGGCGCTGGTTCCTGAAAATACCCCATTCCTAGAGTCTTTGGGCCTTTGAAAACGATGGTGAAATCCGACCTTCCGTTCGAGAGTTGTTAGGGATGGACAGATACGGACGTACGGATAGGTCAAACTCAATACCTATCGAATTTGATCTCTATCACAATAGCTCCCAAATTGATCGCTAAAAATAGTTACGACGATCTACCGCCTAAAAATATTTCTTTGCCGCCTAAAAATATTTGCATTCTCATTTAAGATTGCTGAATTATCGGAGTTAAGAAAACTTGAAATTCAATGGTGAGAGAAGAGTATCTGGTAAAGACTTCAGAATAAACATAAGTTTCTAAAGCTCTCTGATAAACTTGTAGTTTTTTTCCTCCAATAGTCCAAAATTTTTAGAAGCATACTGTAAAAGTTCTTTCAATAAATTCGGAATATTTATACAGTATGCTTCTAAAAATGTTTGATTGTTCGAGTAAAAAGGTGTGAGCTTATCAGAGAGATTTAGAAAAATATCTTTATTCCGAAGTCTTTAGCAGATACTTTTTTCCTCACTATTCAATTTGAAGTTTTGATAACTTCGATAATAATTTTCATGACAATGCAATCATTTTTAGGAGGCAAAGGAAAATGATATAACTAAAAAAGTGCCTTTAATAGATCGTCGTAACCACATTTTTAACCTATTGATGTGAATCGTTTAGATCAGTGGTTTAGATCATTTCATTAAATAAATATTCGGAAATTATTTTTTAATTTTAAGCACATTTTCAGTATCTTTTAAGTTACTGGAAAAAAAGTTTATTAAATAATGGAATTGTATGTTTTCAGTCAGGTTTTTTTTTTTTTTTTGCTCCTAATAACTGCTTCCAATAACTGAAAAAAAAATCTGAGAGGTAAAGAAAGAAAAGAGGGTAAAAAATCTCGACACTGACATATGTATATCAGAAATCCGAACTAAGCGATTGAAAAGAACGAAATGAAAGGGGAAAAAAAAGGATAAAACCATCCTCTCCCCCACCAGAGACAAGTTGTAGCTCAACTGTCAGGAGGTTTGATGTATGAGCCGCTGAGATGAGGTCTGGCAGTACGGATAACGACGAAAAAAACATGTTCCTTCAAACTTCTGGTCACAGAGAACAGCTGTCCATGGAGACGGACCAGAAGAAAAAAAAATGGAAAAAAAATTCAAAAGAATAAAAAAAAAGCATCAGGAGGACGAGAAATCCGGAAAAGCTTGTGGTGTCCCATACCGGCAAAGGAATTATGCTCAATCAATCACTGCGACAGAAGAAGCTCAAAATCCTTTAATCTATGGAAGTTGGTAACAACAAAGACTGTCATGTTGTGCGATGTCAAAATATCAAATCCACCGCTTATTGAATCTAGTGCATCGTTGTAAAACGTGAATCCCAGAAGACACATTTATTTCTTTCAAATTTTTAATGATAAAAACCGGAGCATTTTTCTTTCTTCATCAAGAGCAATCTTAATTTTTTTTTCAAGTTTTTGAGCAACAGTAAGATTTTAAAGAACCCCTAACAGCTGTCCATGTACTACTGGCAGCGACTAATATTATAATTATTTAAAATTCTTCTTTATATTTCAAACTCGACTTCATAAACAATATAAATGAAAGGCAATTGTTGATAGAATTTACGGTGAAGCCAGAAACTAATTAACTTTTTATTCAATTTTCTTTATGTTCTTATTTGTTGTATATTCTTTTTATCTTCGGGCTACATTAGGTCGAAAGTTAACTGGATATTATATCTTTATTAATAACATATCTACTTAAATTGTTTTTTCTACTCTTTACATCTTGTCATGTTTTTCTGCATCTGACTTGTAAATGCCGATCTTTTAAGAATTATTGTATTTTTCTTCGACAAACAAAATTGATGAATGTAAAGGTTTCATTTTAAAGAGAATGAGTCACAAAGGTAACATATTTTTCATATTTTAAGGCGTCCCTAGGAAAAAAGTTTACACCAAATATTTTGAAGTGACATAAGATAAATGTAAAGAATAATATTTACTTTTCATGATTAATATATTCGAAAGAGGTGTGGGTGTGCTCGATATCTCAATCTATATAATAGTTTGTTTACAATCTTGAAAAGCAGGATCTTTATATCACTTAAAATTATATGAAATGAAAATGTTGAAAGTTCAGACGACTTCACTTATTCCAAATATAATGGTTCAGTTCCGAGCAAATGATGGGAACAAAAACGATGTGAAATGACGTCACTAATAAAAATATCTAATTATGCCTAAGAACGGCCTAGAAATTACGAATGAAGAATCAATTTAGACTCTAACTGATATGATTGCACAGCCCATACTTAAATATGGATTAATCACAACCGTCTATATAAATATGAAACGATGACATATTTGGTATTATCATTACGTGAAACATTTAAAGTTTGGTCAGCTTCTGTTTTTCTGAATTCGTAGGCAATGAAAAAATACAGTGTGTGAAAGTTCCCAAACTTCGAAGCAGTTTGCTTTGATAAATGATCCCTAGTAGAAAAAGCAAGAATAGATCTCTGCTTAAAAATCTTCAATTAGCTTTGTTTTAATAATTCCTCATTGCCTTGTTGCTGACTTGGCACGCTTTCTTATCATTATTAAGAAGAATTATTTATCTTTTTCAAGAAAAATTATTTTTTTTCTTTCATTGGATATTGGAAGCTGCATGATAAATAAACCTAAATAAGTTTTCTTCAATTATTCTCTTTTGTACTATCATTACTACACTATAAGGACTATTCGCCTTCGCATATATATATTAAGATAATTAAGACAGCTTGCTTCATAATACTCCCATTAACAAAAAAATCCCTGCTCTTTCTGAGTCTTAAGAATTTGTTTTTGTTTTGTAGAGAACTAATGTACAACAACTGAAGTTGATTCATTGCTTAATTTATCATTTTTATTGGAATGATGTTGTTTTACTATATTTGTTGAAGAAAGTAGATGGCTATCTTCCTATGGCCTTTACTCTTTCAAATGATTTATTAGATAGGGTAATTAAGTCTTTTACATAAAACGCCACATCCACAAGATTTTAATTTTTCACGACGTGCTTGTCGTTGTTGGTTGCGACTTAGAACTCATAAAAGTTTCAGAACGACATGGGGAAAAAATAAAAAGCATAGAAGTGACAAAGGACAGAGCAATGCTTGACTTGCGAATGTGCATTAAATCTAGCCGCGGCCCAAGGAAGAACCTCGGCCGAGGGTTTCTGCGAATTCGCTGCCGTGGTTGGAGGCGACATTAATGATTCATGGTTTTAATTAGGGAATTATCAAACCAAGACGAGGCTCGTGGTTCTTTTATGAGGAGCAGGGAAATGCGTTCTGACTATCTTGAGGGACCACCACAAACCCTTCGTCTCTTAGGAGAAAGAAACACTCTTTCACAGATTATGGAATTTCAATTCCATAACAAATATTACGTAAAATTCTTCCCAAATTGAAATGTGCTGGAAAAGTTCATAATAAACTGAATGACTGCTATACTAATAGAGCTGAAACATTTTCAGTAATTCAGCTTCAAGAAAATCTAAATGATGTGTAAGAGTGCCTCAAAAAGTATAACCAAAATATTTACAACATTAACCAAAATAGTTAATATAATGGTAAACAAATATCAATGAGAAATTTATTTACAACAGCATCCAATGCCAATGAATAGAAATAGAATAGAAAACTAATTTTTTTCCAACTTTAGATATTGCAATAACATTGCGTTATTTATATATAGTGAAAGCAGTTCACCATCATTAAATTAACTTAATGTTAGCACAGCAGCATGTAACGCACTGTGCTGTTAAGTTTTAATATTGAGTGTGCAATGTTGCAAAATTTAGTGTGCAAATATGTTGCAAAATTGCCTTACATATTTGTATTATAACAGTGAGGAGCGTCTTTGAAGTAATATTACTATATAATAATGCTCAACATTAAAGCATCTCGCTTTATTTTTCGTCAAAGGATGGGCAGAAGAAGAAATTAACCTTCTTTAATTATCAGTCGATCAGTCTTATTCCTTCTGTGCTAACGGGTCTTTGGAAATTCATATTGAAATCTTAATTGTATAGGAATACAATTTAGAACTTTACTAACTTAATATTGTGAAAACGAAACAACTGCCTTGCTTTGATAACAAAGCTAATCGCTATATGGCGCCTTTATCAAACCTTCCAGAACAATCAGTGCTGTCCAATAGTGCTAGAAAAAATTCAAACAAAACATTTAAAAACGAAAAGTCTAAGTTTATTTTCAAATTAAGGTATCTGCTGAATAGAAATAGTATAAATTTTGAATTTTTTGTAAAAGTTGTGGAATTACCTAAATATTCATTAAATATGAGCTCGTGCACTAATGGATTAGATAAAAGGAGATTACAATTATTGTTTAAAACAATGGAGTGTTAATAGAAATTGAATAGAATTTCCTTGTTTAGATTACAATGCAATCGAATTTTTGTCGCTTCTCGTGCTACTTTCTTGACAAGGGTTCAAAGGATTTCAAATATAAAAAAGTACCTATCTCTAGTCCTGAAAGATGTATAATAAGTTTTAAGGACATCTACGCAGTGGTTCACTATGATTAAAAGAAAACAACAGACTCGAATAAACACATACAACACGACAATTGCTAAAATTTGGGTTTCGTTGCCCCATATCCATTTATTTCTATATTTGGTCCCCTTCCCCATCTTAGGAACATTGCGAAAGTGCGATTAGATAGGTAGATTATAGATTACAGTTAATCCATTAACAACACTTACATCAAATTTAATTAATGTATTCTACACCGTTCTAACACAAACTATCTGTGAAATGGGAAAAGTAGGTGCCATAGAAGAGTAAATGCATGAATAATCATGGGTAATCAGCAATAATCACATCGGAAATATGATAATCTTACTTAATTAAAACCTTCAAATTTTGCAATAAATGAACATTAAAACAGAACATTATTTTTAATCAAGAAAATATTAAATTAAAATATAATATATAATTAAAATATATAAATATAATATATAATATAATAATATTATATAAACTAAATTTTGCTTACGAGAATAAAATTATATTATTTGGTTTTAATGGTAACAACCCAGTTATTGATCAAACGCCAGCTCAACGCAAATATAAGTAAAAACTAAATGTAAAGATAGGAAGTGACTAATGTTATGTTAGAAAACTGTCACAGTTTTCTCGGTTTATAACCTTAACATCCGCCCACTATTGACAATTGCTGCTTTATGTCTTTATTGCAATGTATTTTATTAGGAAAGAAATACAACAATTGAAAATATCTATTAGAAGAAGTATGTCAATATAAATTACTTTATTTTCCGAAATTAATAAATGTTTGTAAGTTAACGTTATAACAAAATAAACCATAAATTTTTTTAATAGGATTTTCACTGCTGTGTTTGTCTCACCTTTATGTTAAAGAGAGAATCAATATTTCAGTTAGATTTTTATTCAAAAGCAAATATGGACCACAATTCATGCATGTAAATCTAAATGAATTATCTGAATAGAATCTAATGCAAGATATATTTAACTTTATGTGCGAATATCAACATGTGCATAGAAGTTGTTAAAAAATAATCAGTTATTCATTTATAAAAGAGTTGACTATTTACTTTTCTTTAGTTTGTTTCTTTATCTAATGGGCCGATTTGCAGCAAAATTACAGCTCTCTCGAAAATATCAGCTATAATAGAGGCACATTTTTTCAGTTAATGTGACAACAGATGGACTTTGACCTAAAGTTCCATTTTAAAATTTGTCTTCTAATCCTCTTTTCTCTCCGACATATATTAAGAAACATTATGTATCGTTAGAGCAATTCTGTAATATCTTGTCGTAGTTAGGTGGCATGTGGCTATAAAATATCAGACTTTACTTGCTACAGTTTTTGAACATTCAACAAAGATGTTAAATGGAACAGTTCATTGGATAATACAGTAGTGATATTAACTATAATAACATCATAAGTCTTTTCTAAAAGTCTAGACTAGTCTGTAGTAAAATGAAATAAGAAAACCAGAATATTTGCCTTAAGAGATGCCTGCCTGCTGACTTCTTGGGCCAATACTAAACTCCTTTTTCTTCTTAGATAACCTTTATTTAAATCAATAAATACTAAGCTGTGAAACATGAGCAACTTATTTTTGAAATAGCTAAAAATAATTTTCAGTTGAGATTTAAAATATCTTAATGTTTTCGAAACCTTTTCAAAATGTTTCAGAACTATTGTCTTATAGTAACAAAATAATTCTAGAATGCTTTTTTTTGTTAATATAAAATTCGTGTAAAATAAAATATAATATTCAAATTAATTATAATATTCAAATATATTATAATATTTTTAAAATAAAATATAAATTTCATTTTCAAAGAAATGTAGCTACTTATACTTTATATTTGAAATGAATTCTATAATTTGTATTTATTTTCACGAAATAACAGTTTTACCTTCTTGAGAAGAAAAAGCTTGAAGAGCTTGAATCAGAATCACCAGTCACAGTTTGGTGTGGCATCCACAAATCATATAAAATTATATTATCGAAAACTGGTATAATTGCTCCAAAATAAAATAATGACTTCGATGAGAAAAGAAGACAATAACTTGAAGCACATATTATTACAGTAATCTTTTAGTTCAGTGCGTTAGACAAAAGAACAACACAAGCCACCTTTAATACGACACAAAAGCTAGTTAAGCAAAACTAAGAATTTTATGGATTCCAAAAACAAAACGATTTTGCCTTCCTAAAACGTCATGTGAGTTACAAATAAAAGAGAGCTCATTTATTGATTTCGCAATCAATTCAAGTTTTGCTTTTGAAAAATAGTCTACATGGCTGCTTTTCTGTCACTTGCTAATAAAGTTTACTGTAGATACACTCTTCTCATAGAGATAGCGAAATGAAAGATAACTAAATGAATAGACCTGCGTATCATAATGCAGTCTTTTCCTGAGTTGGTACGGACTCACATAAAGGAAGGAAAGAGTATAATCGGTGTCGAAACTGGTGGGAGACCTTCGAAGCCTTCATGAAATATGAAGCACTCGTCTAATTGAACGGCTTTCCGACAGCTCCACCCTCTTCATGAAGAGAAAATTAACAGCAGCGGAAACGCACAGCGAAACAATAAAACCGTACAAAATGGGTCAGTTTTCTGGCTCCGAGTCTTCACCCTCATTGCCTCTCAAATAATACAGGGTTTCTCGAATGAGAGCATTTGCCTTTTTTTTTTTTATTTCTCAAAAGTTCAGAGGCTATTGCTTAGAAGAAAAGATTTTTATGTGCTTAAATAAAGAAAAATTTTTATTAAGGTATTTTTTTTTTTACCAAGAATTCCTTTGAAACCTTTTAACTTTGATTTCAGGGAATTTTTGAACTTTCATAATCGTTTACAGATCGGTAACAGTAAACAACTTAAGTAAGAAGTAGTTCTTGTAAATGTTTGCGGTTAGCCAATATTTCAATATACCAATAATAATAAAAAATTTAAATTTTATTACGAAAAAAAAATCCAATAGAATAAAAAATCAAAATAAGAAAAATAACTAAAATTGCCTTGGGCAGTATGCTAATCTGGGCTACTGCGGCCACAACTCAATCTCAGTATTCGATCCTCTATACGAACACAAGCTGAGTAAAACCAATGAAATTGGAAATTTATTGTCAATGAAATCAAACCATTCCAAAAAAAAAATGCTTCTTTCAAACTAAATATATTGTTTCTATATTTTCATTAAATATAATAATTTAACTTTTAAAAAATTCTTAGAATTAAAATTCATATTGCTACCGGCTAACAAGTAAAACAAAATAGTAATTTCTAATAATTTCTTACTGAATATTCATCTATAAATAATTTAATTTGGATATTAGTAAATCTTTGTTTGAATGGCTCTGCTAATCATCCCTTCTCATTGAAAAAGTTCCAGTAAGAAGTAGTTTTATTTTCTGAAGTAAAATAAAGTACTTAAGGAACATCGGACTATACGTGTAAGTTCTCTCCGATGCTAAATACTTTCCTACTGGAAGAAAATAAACATCGATTTAGGATTAATAAAAGTAAATTGCATTACTCAGTTAACAACTCAATCGAAAAATTAGTTATAAATAAACTTTACATTCTCCTGTAATAGGACGGTTAGTACATTAAGAACTAAAGTAACTTCAATTCAACGAATTATCAGTCTATCATATTTTTAAAATTGAAAATGCATATGAGGTTATGTACAAAGTATACATTAATAAAAAGAACAAATTATGAATTAAGAAATTAATTGAGTTACATGAATTAAGAAATCTTTTTTACTACCAAGGGGACTGTCATGTAGTCGGGTTGATTCTTCTAGTAAGTGAAGATCATCCCTCGAATATCAAGTTCCCAAATCCAATGGATCAGATATCCAGTCATTTTCGAGAAAATCGACTTTGAAAAGCACAGTGCACGGAGTTCATGTATTTCAGTAAGCGTCGTACGATGACATGGACATTTTTACAACTGTTAACGAGATTTGTTTCCCGACAGAAATTTTGAAAAGCCCCTGCAGATGCAAAAACTCGGTGTTCATGCACTGTGCTAGATGTCACATAACTTTTTGTTTCCCGTGCTTTTACGACGAGTACCATCCAGGCTCTTATGAAACTCCAACTCAAATGTAACAAGATTAAGCAGTTAGCAATGTTAGAGAAAACATATATATGTATATAAAATTATTATAATTTATCGACTTTATAGTTCAACATTACTTCAGCGTATCATTTTCTTTCTGGCTTCTATAAATAAAATAAATGTTGCATTTCCTATACCCGATGTTTTTCATTGTTGTATCCAAATTGTGAATTTTTAAAAGTCGATTACTCGAAAATGCCTGGATATCTGGCCCAATGGCTTTGGGAACTTTACATTCGAGGGATGACCTTCACGTACTATAAGTATGAACAGAATCCAAGACCCGACTACCTGATAGTCCCCTTGGAAGAAGTATCAGAAGGGAAGATTTATTTAAAGTATGGTGACTGAGTAAGAAGATTCTTAAAGAGTTGGACTCCACAATTTGATTTTTGAATGGTAAGTCAGGGTTACGTGTGGCTTCTAAGATTCGTAGATGATATGACGAACCAATATGAAAACCAAAGATGAATATAATGCAAATACATAAATTTTCAACAAGATATTATTTTAGAAAACTATTTCCGGGTTTTGTCGAATCAGTATTGTAGTCAAGCAACTACATATTGTTTTAAAGTTATATTGGTTTTTAATATATTCTGTATAACCACAATTCAGATCTGTTAATTATTTAGTGATTATTGCTATCCCTTCTGATTCTAGAAAAAAAAAACCAATGTCCGCAACAAGAACTACTGTGTTATTGCTAAGTGTTGATTCCGGAACTTTGTTGAATGTAATTGCCCATTTATGTAAATCCGACCATTAAATTGTTTCCTTCTCAAACTTCCCGGTAATATACAATCTGATGGATACAAACAATATAAAATTTCAATTTTCAGAAAAAAATGAATTAAATTCGCATTAATTACTTAAAGCTGTCTAAATCGTATTAATTTGAATACCATGCGGAACTTTATGGATTAGCTAAAAGGATTAATATCCATTTTTTAAGACATCGATAGAGATATATTGTTTAAATTATAATGTTTTTATACACATTTTTGGCTCTCTCCGTTCTAATTTCTGAACACAGATTCAAATACAGCTTTTGTAATAAAACGTTTTAGTTTTATCCAGTTATCGAACATTAATTAAATTTTTCTTTTACTGAAATTCAATACGTATAATAGAAAACATTGGAGTATAATTCAGAGATCAGAAAAGCATAAAAAATATAATTTTCATCTCACAATTAGTTCAAGAATGAATATTCAAATAGTTCTTTAGATGTTTTAAATAGCAAAAGCAAAATGATATTTACTTAGCAACATATGCTTCCTGAGTTCGAAAAAGCCTTGCAGACAAAATTTCAATAAATTTTAACAAATTATTTAAAACAAAGTCATTAAAGTTCATGAAAGTAAAGAAGGTGCAGATATGTTAAAAGAAAATAAAGAAGAATAAATTTAGTTTATAGTAAGTATCCATTAAGCAACCACTTTCCAATAAACGAATAAACAAATAAATAAATAATGAAATGTTGATAATAACAACAGCAGAATTTCTTCCAAAATAAATACCTTTCTGTAAAGAACAAAAATAAAAATTAGTTTTAATTTTTTACCCTTTTTGCATAATGAAAAAGCACTCTACTCATTTCTTTGAATACACAGCTTTAAATCTAAAATTTTCTCACTTGAAGCTAACATTCACTTAATTAGCTCTTTATTATTTCAAGTTCGAAGTTTCTGGAAGCCGGCTTTATGTTAATTACTTTTACAAAGTAACGTCTAACACTTAATTATTTTGCTTTTTTTTTCATTATTCGAGAAATGCTATTAAAATGAGAAAACTACAGGAATTAAGGAAGGTGACTCGTAGAAGATTTTGTATTCTAACAAAACGGTTATGAGACAAGAAGTACAGGCTTCTTGTCTGAAATAAAACGGGAAGTCTGAAATAAAACCAGCTGCTTTGCTATCTTTGACAATAACAACAGCAGAATTTCTTCTAAATATAAAAACTTTCCTATAAAGAACGAAATAACATTTGGATGAAACTCACTTGAAGTTGAATATGACACTATAAGCTCTACTTACATTTTGTTTTAAAACTGTTCTTTCCCTCGAAATAGTAAAACATTTTTAAGGGTGAGAATTCTTGTGTTTGTCATCAACTTCTGTTAATTCAGGAATCATGTACTTTCGAATATTTGCTAATTTTTTTACAAATATAATCAAATGTAAAGCATGTTATTAAGCTTAAGCTTAAATAAATTAGAGATAACCATTATATTCTCTGGAAAGAAACGGGAATTTCACCATTCTGCCTCAATTTTAGAGCATGTATTTCTAAATGTTCTGTGTTAAATTCATTATTTTTGATTTAATTTGAATTATTTGTTGTTATTCTTTCTAGAAAGTAATGTTTCATGGAATGTTTTTTATTTATGTTTTTATTATGTTTTATTTTTTTTTATGGACTGTTTGGTTTATGAATGTTACTAGCTTTTTTTAATACCGATAAATTAAAAGTTTTATTATTTTATCTTAATCGTGAGTGATATTAATGAAAAAATTAAAAATCACGTTAATTATTTACAGTTATTTATATTATAAATATATATAGATAAGTAAAATCCAAAACCATTCCATTCTTTTGTCTGAGATTCTGGTAAATATAACTAAGAACCTGCTCATGACAAGAAATATCTGTGTACAGAAGATGAAACGGAAATTTACAGGACACGTCTGGCTAGGAAGTGCATATCGTATTGTCATATTTGATTAATTTATGCTAGTAAATCTAAATTTCAGGAACAGACAGGAAACACAGCAGATACATTAGTAAATATCTACTTTTCTATGACACTTTTGGCTTTTTGTTTTGTTTTTCATGTTCTTTTAATTCTGTAGAAATCCCACTGTAAAAAGGATTTTTTAGAAATTTGATACAGAGCATTGCTTAGTGCCTTTAGTCCCTGATAATACTCAAAACCCATAGATAATCTTATTGAAGATTGCTTTTGTTTTTTTTCTACTTGTTGAATTGTTGAATATTCATTTCATTTTATAAAATAAATAAATTAAAATTTCTAAAAGTTTTGAAGTAAGCTTAAATGTTAAGTTAATGCTATTTGCAATATTTTTAATTAAACAGTAATATTTCTCTTGAAAGCCTTTCGTTTATATTAACCAAATTATCTTATGTTCAAAGAGACTATCCATTTTATACGTGACCTTCCTGTACTTCTCTTTGCTTTCGAAATCCAGTCACTAATTAG
>JAFIDM010000001.1:128597221-128659272 GCA_023159025.1 Thereuonema tuberculata
ATTACGGACGTTAAACTTGCTTTCTAAAATTATTGGTGAAAATGAAAAATGTGTCTTTTATTTGTACTCAAAAACCGAAAGAACTTTTTGGCCAACCAATACTTTAAAAATTCTTTTTCATTTGCGAGTATTGTTAATCCTTCAAATCTAAAACGAACAATAATGGATTAAATTCTATTGTAAGCAACGTACTGCTTCCAATGAAAAGGATCACTATCAATAACCATGCTTGAACTAAAACGGTTAAATTTTACCAACTGAGTACTAATTTCGGAATCTAATTTGTACTGGTTACAATATATCAACATTACTTATATAATGTGGCATTAGAAAGTAGGTTTAGATCTAATGCGAGTAATATATTTAACATCATCTAATATTAGAAGTACCTAAGAAATAAGGCGAATTTTAATAATCATGTAGAGAAAAGACATTTTTAAAATTAAATAATTCTTCGTTTATATGCTTTTTAAACTAATTTCATTTCAGCAACATTCATTTCCATTCAGTTGTTTTTTTTTTACTTATAGTATTTAATCCAAAACGTTTCAAGAAGATTTCAATCCATTTTAAATTTCCCTATTTATTATTAAAAAAATTCAGAAGAAAAAAGAAAATTCTTTATTATATTTTCTTTGTTAAAATAACCAGAAGAACTTGGAAATAAAAAGATATCACTTTCTTTATGCAATTGGTGCATAATACATGGTTAAATGAAATAATTTTTATTCCTTTCTCCTATCTCTTTCTAGACACGACTGAAGAGGAAACAAGGGACAAAGTGAGAGAAGTCTTTGACTATTCATCAACGAAGACCATCTTCCTCCTCTTACTGGAACGACGGTAATTTTAACTGCAAGGGAGTCGCCAAGAGCACTATATTCATAACCCTGAATGGCCTCCGAGTACACGGGGTCCCCCCATGCGTACCAAAGGCTTGCGAATTGCACGAAATACGACGATTGTTTTATTCGCGGGAAATGCTTCAGTCGTAAAACAAGGCAAGCACAGAGCGGAACAGCAGCCATGCTTTTGTGTAACAGAAATTATGATGGGGGGCAGTCGTTGGCATCTATCTCTTCTGACATCTAATGGCCAGCAAATGATTATTTCGGTCTTGCTCTAGATATAACGAGGCGAATCTGCCCTCCTTCCAACAAAAAAAATGCCCTGAGGTGGTTCTGGAGATGGCGAAAGCGCCATGAGTCAAGTCAGGTGAGTTTCACCTTTCACAAAACATTCTCAACTATTTGTCTAGAAGCTACAAAGATAAGAAAAAAAGACATAAAAGTGTTAACCAGACAGAAGTTTTCGTCTTAAACTAAACATCAAAAACGTATATTCTTAAATAGATTATCATAATACTTTTTTTTAAATAAGACATATTCTACGGAACTGTATTTCCCTATAGTTTTAATCTGGTGTCTACGTTTTCATTGCCCCTTCTTTATATGATGCAGATTGCTAAGATTCCAGCTACACAGGTTTTCGCATAATTGTATTGTAACTGATAATATAATTGTAATTTAGACTCAATCGTCAACGTTAAGTGTGAGTTGGAGGAGCCACCTCGCTTTTTTTCCACACTGAATTCTCGTTACTATGGTCCTCGCTATGTAGAATGGATAGGGGGTTTCTTAGCCGGGGGTAAAGTCAGGGGAGTGTTGAGTTGACCATCCGATCTCATTTCAGTCCCTGGTCATTGAAACATTGGAACTTTGACTTCAGCCATGTGAAGTCCGACTCCTTATCATTGTGGGCCCTCGTTAGATATATTAATTTTAACTGCAAGGGAGTCGCCAAGAGCACTATATTCATAACCCTGAATGGCCTCCAAGTACACGGGGTCCCCCCATGCGTAGACAATTGTAATTTTTATATAGTTTATCTTTGCATCATGTTCGTAATAAATAACTTACATTTCATAGTCCATGTTGTAAGCATATGGAATTTACATATATGCATATTTATGTATCCAAGCTAGACTGTATGTACTTTACAGTACCACTTCCAAATAACGTACTACATGCTCAGTTTTTTCCACCAGATGAGGTTTTAGACACAGGTTTTAGATTTTACCACAGTTATATAAGGTTATATAAAAGCGTTACACTAAAATTCTGCTTCCTCAGAGGCCCGCAGAATAGAAAATTTCATCTTTTCTCCAATTATTGGTATTGTTTTACTTGAGGTCTAGACCTATATTTTATTTTCCGTTTTATATTAATATCTGCTTTATAATATAAAACGATATTTTATGTAGCTATTGTAATTATGTTGCAAAGTCTTGAATTATTTACTATGAATAAATAATAAGCTTTTTAATCCTTAAATGAATCTTGGACAAGTGATTTCCAGTTTATTAAACTCTTTACCAGTTAGGACAATTGAAAAGAGATACAAAAAAATCCAATGAACTGACTTTTAACTTATATCTTATTAATGTAAGTTTGTCTTTTTATAAAAGTATTTATGCTTATTACTGCCCAAAAGAAGCGAATAAATTTTGTTGTAAGAAAAATGTTTCAGTCAGGAGTATTATTCTCCTCTAGAAAGAACGAGAAAAAAATACAAAACATAAAGCCTAATTTATTATAAAATATCACAGTTAAACACTTCTGGGCAATACCCTTTCATAGACCCTGATGTGTATATAATTTTATTGCTCCATTAAAAGACTATTACACCATTAAAAGGCAGATTAATATTTTGAACGACAATTAATTTCTACTTACTTAATTAACCGAAATAATAAAATACAAGTCCCAGCTAATACAATTAGTTTCGTTAATTACAAATATGTAAATGAGAAATGTCAGAAAATTATGTATATTGGTTTTAAATGAGTTTTCAAATGAACAATATCAAAAATATCTCCTGTAATCCTATTTTCGAAGGAAATATTGTCCACGGAAAAATAAATTTTATATGAATTAAAGATGATGACTTTTGCAGAAAAGTAGATGTCAAAGAATATGATCACAAGCGCAAACTTTGGGATTCAGATCTTTATAATACTCAGAATAACTAAAGATCCCTACTCTCCTCCGGCAACATTAAATGTTATTCACGATAAAAAGTAATTATAGTAATGATAGCAATCCAAGTGTTTAACTTTGTAAATAAATAAAAGCAATTAAATGTCAAATTGCCTTCGGTACTGCATTTACTAAAGATTGTAGCTATATTAAACATATACATGATTCTGCATTGATATATTCTTTTATTTAACTTTGTAAAGAAACATGTTATGTGAAATTATAGTGACAATAAACAGAATATAGAGTATGAACTATTTTTATAATGGAGTAGATCTCAGCTTTTCAAACTTTAACAAGGACTAAAGTGTTCTCAAGCACAGTTCAGAAGATTTCTAATCCAGGAAAACATAACGAAGCTTATGAGACGTTCATAAAAAGTAGCTACTACTAACTTTCATTTTCAAACACTATTTAACGATATTTTACTCTTAACTTTCATAAATCATCTTTAAGCAGGGTAGATTGATGAAATTATATAATTTATGCCACTGAGAGTAATAGGTGCATGGCTGTTTATAATACTCTTCTAGAAAGTATATTGTCCAGAAAAGTAAGATTCTCAAAGTTGAAAAAGGATATAGTAATAGTTCTATCTAAATTAATTAGTAATAAATTTAATGCACACCTTTCTCGAATTAAAGGCAGCTTTTTTCATCCTTGTATTGCATAATTGAAAGAGAAGTAACGTTTTTGGTTTAATTCATCGTTATTAATGTGGACCGGAATTAGCATTTACTTAGATGCTTGGTAAAAAATGTAAAATCTTAAGGTTTGAAGTGCATCTCTGAGTTGATATATTACACAGGAAACTCCTGAAGAAGTTGCCTCAATCCAGTTAATATGAATGACATCCCAGCATGTGGAAAATGACAGTGGATTAAAATGCACTGTTTTCTTTATAAATCATTTCAATGAAATTTTGTTTTACTTATTTTAATTAAAAAAAAAGGAAAAAAAAAGGAAATACGTACGTTAGTTTTCATATTAATTCAATGAATCAGAAGTTATTACTAGAATTGAAACAGATCCCATAAAAATGTTCTTTAAGCATTTTCAAGTGCTCAAGATATTAAAAATAAATAAATAAAAACTTGTTAAAAGTGTCCTTTACACTGAAATCGGATTATTTTGGAGAGAGAGCTCTTTCTCTTTTTCCGGACATTAGAAAGTATCCTAATTATTTAAAATTAACTGTTACATCGTTGAAAGATACCGAGAACGAGCTAGAGTGTATAATGTTTTGAAAAAACATCAAGCACTTGAAAGGAGAAAATGACTTAATTATCGCGCAGTTTATAAAATTATAATTTCGTTGAAGTGAAGTGCTTCATAAATCTCAATTCTTATTACAAGATTGTTTGTGTACGAAGAAAGTGAAAGGTCTTCTTTAAAAAAAAAATCAAAACCAACAGAGAAACCCGACATTAGCTCTATATTTCCTCATCCGCAAAATGAAGATGAATGACTATCTCCTTAGCAATATAAAAGAAATTGAAAGAAAGAAAGAAAAAACTTACTTTTAACACCAAAGCCGCACAAATTTATAATTGATACAAGCCTTAGGCCATTTCTCATTGCAAGGTAATTGGCTTTGTTTGAAATAGATTACCCTTAACCCCGTCTAATTTCATGGGTTGGAAACGATGGAAAAGTTATTTAAATCACGTATGAAGTCATCTTCTCCTTGATCCGTTGGTTCATAATTCATCTTAGAGAGGATTTTAAGAAATCCCACTTGCGTGTAAGAGGCCAGAACAGGCGACTCAGCAGTTTTTTCCCCCTTTTCAAAAGACTATATTTTTTTCCCTAAGACTACATCAAGAATACGAATCAATCATAGAGTGCTTTATTATGCTTTAATATTACAATTTAACAACCATTTCTAATATCGTAAATAAAGATGTATCGTCTGGTTTATTGCCGTTCTTACAGCAGTCTATTATTAATCCATTCATCATGTTTATTTTCGTCATCTTAAACTGCTTCAACGTTTTCTTAACATTAAAGATTTCCATTTCGAGAGATGTAATTTAAGGATGCATCAAAGAAATGCAGCTTTCTTCATTTTTTCAAAAAGTGACTTTCAAAAAAATTTATTGCACTTTAGATATATTTAACTTTGTAAAACAAAACAACAACGTTGAGGGAATTAGGCGCTAAATTTGCAGGATATCCCACTCTTATGCATGGGCGCCAACAGAAACGTGGTTGCTTCTATATCTGATAGTATCTAGTGCAGAAGCTAGTTAAAAAATGATGCTAACTACATTCAAAATTTAATTAGTTACCATCTCTTTGTAATTTTTTTTAGAAGTGTTTGAAACACAATAAATACTTACTCGTTAGAATAATATATCCAATATTTTAATATCCAATTCTTCAACACACATTTTTCTCGAACTTTCGTAGTTCCGGACAGACAAACCTCAACCTCAACAAAACCATACAAAGCGTTAAAATTTATGCACAGACAGACATAAAAGCTACGTGTGACTACGTAGGTATGACTATGACTACGTACATATAAGCTACGTTTCGCAGGATAAGGGTATACTACATTTGCCTTCAACATTATCATTCTCTTAATGTTGTATTGAAAGAAACAAAATGCAAAAAACGGAAAAAAATACAAGATTTGGAATTACTCATATGGACATATAAGCAGAAAATAAGTTCAAGTCTCAAAATTATATTCTCATCCATGGGATTAGGCCAGTTACTTTCTTCTCGTCAGCTTCGGTTACTCAATTGACAGATTTTTTAGTATTTCCATGGTTATATTCTGTTAGTAAGAATGGACATAAATGTCTATAGTTATACGTTTTGGTAAGAATGGACATAAGTGTCTATAGTTATACTCTGTTGGTAAGAATCGACATAGTTGTCTATAGAGTCCAGTAATTTTTGCAAATCATTGCTATTTTTTTCTCGCTGCTAGCATTTCTTGATCGGATTCAACCTTTGAAAGAAATGCAGCTGTTATCTTTTTGTTGTCAACACCCCATTACCATTTATTTCGCAGTAACGATTCTCTTCTATAACGTCATTGCAACAACCATAGATCTAAGTAAATGACTCCATTTCATGGGAAATTAACTTCAGTAATTAGAGTAGAGTTCGCAAATTAATTTAAGAGAATTCAACGACAATTTTTTTTTCTCTCTCCTACCCAACAGCAAGTCATTAAAATTACATTATCTACAAAACCGAAAGACGGAAAAAATACAGTACACCAACGGCTGCCCACTGTGAACACAAAATCTCAAACTGATTCTTATTATCTAGATTCAGGACTCCAATTAGATGTCTATTGAAGACTTCTGTGACGTTAAGTCAACGGAATTAATTATGCGAAAGTAAATGCGAATTTTGGGAGTTTTGAAAAAAAATTGTTTTACATAAAATCAATTTCAAAATGTGTTTTCAAATAAACCATAAAGATTAAATTATCTTGAATAACAAATTTATTTTTGTTAATTTCTTACTTTTCATTATAAATCGTAAGACATTCCTATGGCATTTGAATAATATTTTTACGATATTTGAATTGCATTTTGAAATAATGTCTGTAAGTAAAATTTCTGATGTGAAAAATAAATATTTTTTGTTATTGTCTTAAATTGTAATCTGCGATAATCTTCAGGCCAGAAGTTTTAGGCCTGAACGCCTGAGGTTAATAAGAATATTACTTTCCGTTTTCTCTTATAATATATAACAAGGATGGCCAAACTTGCTTAAATGTGGGAGCCACATACAAACAAACATTATAAGGTAGTTGATGCAAATACGGCCAATGCTGGTAATATGGCCACATTGCCAACCTGCCGATAATTGAAAAGGTATCCAAAAGATAACGCTATAATATCAAACTATGAAGTAGAAAGTGTACATGGCTATCACAGTTTGCAGGATAATGTAATCACAGAGCCCAGGGAACCCGTCATTTGAGTTTTGACAACGAATCGAGAATCTGTTAAATATTGTTGTTACTGTATTGTCTTTTATTTCCTTGCATGCAATTGATGATTATTCTTCATATATCACTTGCTGTAGTTATTCTAAACTCGTTCCAGACACCCAATACTTCTTTAATTAAACTGATAATTAAAGAGATTTTTCGAGATGGGCTGTAATCAGGTAAAATGGCCACAATAAGCCATATTACCAAAACGAGGAATGTATTGGACTCATAAAAGACGATAAATCTGTATTTATTTGCTACACATATACCCATGATTGATATTTTTTATATTCTATAAGCTTTGATCATTTAAAGATTTTTTTTTCTAACTCTGTGGATACACACATGATCTAAATTGTAGCTTTGAAATAATTTTTGTTGTAGGCGCCTGCAAAGTTAATAATTATCTGTGTGAAAATTTTAATGAAGTCAAGACACATTTACTTTCAACCCAAAATTATTAATCATTAACAAAAAAATATTTTCCTAAAATAAAGACACATTTCTGAATTTGGCCACATTACCTTCACAAGGGCATATTACCTGCACAGTTAGTTATTTTCAAATAATAATAGGAATAGGTAAATATGATTTCAAATTTTCAATTGTATTTTTAAGATAAAAAATATCTTATCAGAATATCTTTTCAGAACGTTTTGAACTTAGATTTCCCAATCGTCCAAACTGACGTCCGCCTCACTTTAAAATTGCATTTTAAAGCTTTCGTATTCTCACCTAATAGAATACCTCACCTTTCTTCCTAAGAGAATTCTAATAGAAAAATCTAGTGGTACTAATATGCGATTATAAAAACCCTTAAAGATGCTTTAATTTCACAAATAAAATAAAGCTTTCTTTTCCTCCAGTTCTTCTGCTGTTCAGAAGAAAATGTGTGTATTTTTAACTCTTAATGTAAGAACTCTTTCATCTTGTGACGATAATAGATATTGATTAAGTTATAGAAGGACAATACTTCTGCAAAATTGTAATGAAAGCAAACAGTAATCAAGATATCAATAAATAAACAAATTATGTGTAGAAGCTGAAACTATAGATTGCAGTTTTGTGAGATATCATTGTACGTACTTTACTTGTCTGCTTGATTCCATTAAAAATTAATTGACTAAATTTTAGATATTGAAAGCTGCTTTTTTTATCAAAATTCAAACATTGCAGTATTTGAACAATTATTTTATCATCAGCACTTCCACAATGTGCCTTGAGATGTTACCTAATAAAAGCATATTTACAATAATTCCTTTTGGGTGAGTGATTTTGCTGATAACCTGTAATGAAATAATGTGTTTACCTTGAGGATCTCGGTTTAATGGCGATTTTAAACCTGAAAGAGAAACTTTTCATTAGCGATAACGCTATCTTGTACAACATAAACTACAACTCTGATAGGAAATATCGATTTCGGAAAATTAGCGAACATAAATACGAAGATTGGATGGAGCAAGGATTTTGGGTCATTACAACTTTTAATGTAAAAGAAGACTCTGGAAAGAACTCAACTGTACACCATTTTAAAAATATTATTTTAAGATCATTTTGAAATAATTATTATCCATATTATTTAAAGAAGTAATGACTGCAAAATTTCTGATAATAAAGAAAACCATATTTTTTTATACGAAGTCTTTGTTGTTAGCAATTGTCTCAAAAAAGTATAAATGGATTGTATCTAAATTTGAAAAATCTCCTAAAAAAAAGGAAGATATCATCCATAGCAAAATGAAATATTTGAAACAGTAAAAGTCAGCGTGAATTCTCTCATTTTTGATAAAATCAATCGGATTACAGCTTTATTTTATTTACTTACTATGTTTTTTTTGTGTTAGGATCTCCGCCAAAGTATTACTGTTAAAGATAATATCGTTTGATTTTGAAACTTCCCATAATATGTACATTGGATGTAGAAAGAAATATTTGGATTACATGTTTAATATGAAGTAAGAATGATCGTGAACTCACAAAAGATGTATTGATTTTGAAGATAAAAAGACAAAAACCACAGCGCCAGAAACATAATAATTAGTAAACTATTAACAGAAACTGCAACTTTAGTGATAAATGGATGTCACTGAATGTCTGCTTCACATTGATTTCAGAACAAATTAGACCAATAAGCAAACGACTTAAGCAAACGATTCATCTTTAATCATATACAAGCATATAGATTCATCTGCTTGTTGAGACAAATTCATAAATATAAACTGTAATTTATTCTCTCATTCAATCCTGCAGGAATTCAATCATAAGTAAGGAATTTGAAATAAAATAAATTTCATATTCTGATGTTTGAAGTTCGGCACGCGAAGTATGATTATATTGTTTAGGAGATTTACTAAAGATATAGGTATAAAGAAAAAAAGGAAAAGATGTAAATGTGTCTTTTAAATACATTCATAAACTCATTATTAATCTTAGTAACTAAGATTTTTTTCCTCACTTCATTGGTAAATCTAGATCTTTAAATAAAAAAATTTAGTTTAAAATCACTTTAAAGATAGCACTGATTCTGAAACATGTTTCAATGGCATTGGAAAGGACTGACACAATGCAGTGAAGGTGTCGAGAGTTGCCGCCAATAAGAAAGAATCAAGGACACTCCAAGGAGAGTTACGACACGGCAGCACACAATGCAGCCTACCACTCCCACCACCCACCTAATCCAGAGCTTTATTTACTCCAACTTCCAGATAAAAGCGAAAGCAATAGCGGATCTGATAAAAATGAGTCCCGTCTCTATTTCATTAACCACAACATACGATCTGCTACACTCAGCACCCGGGGCTGAGAGCGCTATCTTGCCACGACGACCCTTACCGTTAGGTGGCCGTATTTCTTCATCAATGGTTCCCTCGACTGGCATGCAGGGTAACTGTGGCTGGCCACTGGCTAAGGTGCAGTTCAACTCCGGGTGCAATACCTTTGCATGAATCACGCTGTCCGAATAAAAGCATGCTTCACTCGAGGCCAAACATTTTAAAGGAAGTTGAGATAACAGGGAAAACTCGATCTCCATGTCTCTCAAGGCAGAGATAATAAAACAAACAATATTAATCCATTTTAGATCCATTGACAGTCAATTATGTTCTATCTAATGAAAGTAAGCAAATGAAAAGTATTTATATAAGATGTCAATTTCAGTTTCTTTCATTTAAAGATTCTTGAATTTCTCGGACCAATATAATTTCAACTTTGAAAGTAGCCAGAAAATTTGAAACTGTACATTTGATAAATTAAAAAGGAATCTTTATCATGAATTAATTAAGTCGAGATTCTCAATGGGCCTGCGTATTAAGTAAAGGGGCTGGTTCGAGATCTAGTTATTACTCCTCCTGGCTGTACAGTCCACTCAGTCCTATAACGATTGAACACCAAATACACCTGATGTTGGGCCTGCTTTTACTCGTTTTGTATTCTATTTCTTCATTCTCTCGAATGAATTATAAATGAACTGGTATTGCCTAATTAATAAAACTTGTCTATTTCCTCCTATTATATATTATTGTATAAGTTCTTACTATTATATATTATTGTATAAGTTACTATTGTATAAAAATATTTTATAAAATAACGGTCTAGATTCTATATTTATTTAATTCAAATTCATTAAATAATTTAAAAAGTTTGTATGAGATATAAATAGTGGAGTAATTCTTTAAATTTTAAAGAATTTCAAATTTTAAATTTTATTTCAATAAACTGAACAAATTGAAGAGAATTAATAGCAAATTAAGGTGCGTAAGAGTGTTAGTAAAATCAAATCAAAGATTTTAATTGCTGTGCATTTTTATCTTTGATTTTATCTTATAGAAGAAATTCTTTAATATTTTTTATTGTTTTTAAATTCTTTAAGTTTTACTACCTCTTGAATAATTTGTTTGGAAGACAGCGTGGATAGACAGATAAATGTGAGAAATGTAGTTTAACGTTTTTGATGCAGATATAGCGACAGAATATGAATAGAAAAAGCAAACATCGACAATTGTTTTTCATTGGTTTGTCTAAAGTATTTTTTTTTTCTATTGATCACGCTGTATGTATTAGAATTGTTAAAAATGTAAATTTTAAAGTGTGCATTGAAGAATATAATAAAGTCACACTAAATTAATTAGAAACGTTAACATTAAAAAAAAAGAACAATACATAAAAAATTACTACTTTCGCCATTACAACATGGCTTCGTCTGATAAGTTTACAAAGATTACAATAGTGTTTATAACAATTTGACCAACAAAGATTACAATAGTGTTTATAACAATTTGACCAAACACAATTAATTTTTTTTAAAGTGAAAGTAAAAGCCAATGATATATAAGAAGAAGGAAGCAATGGGGATTCATGCCGGTCTTGGAATCTTCTTATATCTTATAATATTTGCTATACTTAATTTCTTACTATATTTAATAGCAATTCTCACTATCAGCTCAATTCTTGAATTATAAGGGAATTTTACAGTTTTACTTATAATGACTTACACTGAATGTGCACTGTAAGTAATCACAGAGTAGAATTTTTAAAACAAACTTTCAATCCAACTAGCTTGTAAGCTCATAATGGGACATTTAGCTGAATCAACGAAATATGGGATCTAAAATTTTTCTTCTTTTTTAGACAACTGTAACAAATTGTAAGGGAAATTTAATCAACAGTCAGGAAGCAGGAATTCCTAACATTTTTTTCCTAATTAGATTTACATTACAATACAATATTTTTTTAAACTGGTAATGAAGATTTGTGCTGAGAATAATCTGTAATAAAATGATTATGAGTTGAGAATGAAGGTTAAAATTATTAAAACAAAATTAAGATTTTATTGCCGCGCTGGTGTGGTCGAGCGGTCTCAGGCGTCGGTCTGTCGTGAGATCCATGTGCCAGCGCCCGGGTTCAAATCCCGGTAGCGAGCATGGATGTTTCAAAAAAAAAAATTTCCTTTCCTGTGTTGTAGCCTCTTCTTCACTTTCTCTTCGGTCTGACGTCATTCCTTAATGGCGTCCTGGGGAAGGCCACGGGAAACCACCCCAGTATCTTTCCCTTGTAATTCTAGGGAGTCTGCTAGGGGTTCGCCGTCTTGGGAACACTAGCGCTCCCTGGAGCACGGATGCTTCGGCAACGAAGCTCGCACTTCGGTGCGAACCGACCACACACACACACACACACACAAGATTTTATTAAAACAAAATTAAGACAAATAAGATGTTTCTGACTTTTTTTTTCGTTATTTGTTAAATATCATCATTATACGGAGCAATTGACTTACGAAATCGGATGATGGCAATCCTAAACACAGTTACAAATTCTGACTCAGCATTCGGTAAGTAACAGAACAAATTATGGTAAAGAATGATTCTTCATTTTATCTGTCTTTACAGTATCATAAGGGCTATTGGATTATTTTATAAATAAACAGATAAATGGGATTTATATGCACATTACACAGAAAATAATACTATTATCAGAGATAAAATATTCAGATAAACACATGCAACAACACAGTGAAATTATAGTATTCGTAGATTTCTTTAAACTTCAATTCATTTCAAGAGCTGGATTATATTACCACTTTTTACTAGAACAGAAGTGATTTGTTAACGATGCTATTTTCGTAACAACTGCTATTTTCTTGAATTCCCTTTGAAAACTTGTACACAAAATTGAAAAGCCTTAATAGCCATTTCGAAATACCATAATTTCATTGATTTTTCCAGAGATAACTTGAAACGGAAGACATGTGGCGTTTAATAATTCTCATTATTCCACCGATTCTTCACTTCAAAGAGAGACTCGTTAATTGCATAGTTGTAGATTGCCAAAAGCAGAAATTAAGAAAATGCTCACTCAGCACTGGAAATGCCTTCATATATTCCGAATGTCGGATTTGTTAACATCTATTAAGAAAAGACGAGAACACGGAAATTTGCATCTGCCCAGAGAAAATCCAATAATGATGGGAAGCACGTGCCAACGAAACAATGTTAGGATTAATACCGTTCTTGAATAAATAAATTTTATCATTATCAAGAGACTTGCTTTCCAGTGAGGAGGGAGAAAAACGTAAAGAAATTATAATTTGACTTTTAAATTACTGAATGAATGTAAGCGCCATTGCAGAAAGATTATATTATAGAGAAATTAAATAAGGAAAGAAACCGACAAAAGAATTAGAAGTTTTCAAGAGAAATCTGTTCACACGAAATGTTTAAAATTGAAGTTATTTCTAGAATAAACTTTTTTAATTAACAAAGATTCCCCACAACAATTATGGAATAATAATGCCACAGGTGTTTTACTTGATGTGAACGAGAACCAATTACACACATCAAATGTTTGTGGAAATATAGACAGGAATAAATTTTTTAAACAAAAATGATCCTATAGTAAGAGAAATCCAAGAGACATACGAAGCAATTACAAATTATTTTTAAAACGTATAAACAGAATTTTAATAACAAAAGGACTTAATTCTCACCAAATGTCATGCTACTACGAAAGATATAAAGTAAAAGTAAATTCTATGCTGCAGTCTCATATTTTTTAACTCCAGAAAAAAAAAAACTTTTAGATTTTGTTTATTGCTGACTGTCTTCCTTCTTGATATGCCGCTGATTCACTGGATTCTAACCATATACCTTACCGTGTTAAAACGACGCAAGGGTTCGTGCTACCATATATTAACAATACATAAAAGTTCTTTTTTGCACAGAACAAGATGTGCAGAGCAACTCAACAGTTTGGTTTATCAGGAACAAATGCTACATACTTTTTAAGGACCGAACATAGAATTCATAAAACGTTGAAAATATACAGGAAACTAGAATCCAATTTGGTAAATATAGATCTACCACTGAATGAAAAATAGATTTAAGATTTAGATATGATGCAAGAAATTCTATTTAGCTATATATATACTAGCTAAAAAAGACATGAAATCACATATTACTGATGAGTACTATGCAATTACAAATTTCCCTGTTATTTCATTTCCAACAGAAAAAGGCACGGTGGAAAGTCTTTGAGAAAATCAAATTGGAAGGTACCATTGGAAGATCAAATTGGATTGACTATGATTCAATCTGCAAATCACAATACCAAGATGTATTCCTAACTTTTGACTTTTACACCTAATATCGTGAAAAACTCGCGAAGCATCACAAGATTAAAACAGTGCTAGAGCGACTATGCTACAAAAAATTTCATTAGATATAAGTCCTTAATATTGTAATGGTTAGGAAATTTGGATAAATACGTGGATTTGAGTAACATTACTACGACATAGCCATTTCATAAAAGGTGGACAGCGATTTCTAAGTGAAACTTTTAACGAATTTCCCTGGCAATCCAACATTAGACATGTAAACCAAATCGAAAGGAACCTCATTCAAAATCCGTTCCGAATTCGTGGCTCTAGCCTTACTTTAAAATTAGCTGATTCGCGCTGTGTCCAACGTTGTGTGAAAAACTGATCTAGAACGCTAGTTAATTAACAATCGGTCTCATTTATTTATATCCAAATGTTGAAAATCTTTGCTGCGCAATCCTAGAGCTACACAGAGAGGTTCATAAGGTTTCCAGAACACCAAATTACAAGAACCAATTAAAATTCATAATTTCCTGTACAACGCTTTCCCATGACAACTAATGAAAATATAATTTGCTTTGTAACCAGCGAAAACTTGAAATAATTGCCTTTCAGGAAATTTGTTTCGCTAGGTAATAAAGGTGAAGTTCAAGATCATTTTGCATGACCGCTTTTTAACAGAAATAGGTCGATATCAAACACTAATTCCCTCGATTTCTCTTATTCTAAAATTAAACATTGCCAGCGAAAATGCGAAACAACTTCCATTGAACTTGAACTGATTTAGAACATTTTGAATGAATATAAATTATAAGCCTCTATTTTATAGTATTTTAATCTAGTATTTAAGTCCTAGATTTAACCTTAAACTTAATTTTGACTTAACTTTTAAATGGATTAAATTAAATTTTCATGGTGACTTACTTGAGACAATAAATGTTTCATTGCATCTCATAAGATACGCATGAATGTTAGAATCGAAAAGAATATTTTATGAAATGTTGCATTTTAAACCTATTTAGCTTAATATGCTGGAAAGAATCAAATAAATCAGTGTATTTATATATGTCCGTGTGTCCAATAACTTTTTATTCTCTTTAAACCTGGTATGCAGTTTATGGAATACAGACAACTTTATTTTAAATCTTCCCCAGGTAGATTCCTGTCGAGAAATTAGGATGAAGGAAGTTACGATATTTCTAAGCAAATTTACAAGATTAAATCAAGGATTTCTACCAGGTTTTAAACAAGTGTACTAATGCTTTTAGCTAATCCATTCATTGGCATGTGATTTCATGAAAATTATTTGGCTTCAGACAATTCAAGTAAATAATGCGGATTTAATTAATTTTTGCATTAATTTTAAAGGTATGAGGGAATATTATTGTTTTCTGCAGATGTGTAATTTTAAACGTAGGATTAAAGGTACGATTATTGTTTATATCGTTTATTCACAAAAAAAAACTGTAATTGTAATTTTTTTTTTTTTTTTTTTTTTTTTTTTTACCGGAAGAAACCTAATCCTAATAAGAAAAGTCCTTAAAACAGTCAATATCTTAAATGTTTGCAAATATTTGTGCAACTCCATGCTAAACTATATAAATTAAATCTATTAAACTTGATCTTGACTTATATTTCTGATTTTTTCACAGATTTCTTTAAAAATGCCTTATCAAGAATTTGAAGCAATTCTAGACTTAGTAAAATAAATTTAAAAAAAATTGTTTAAAAAGATATTGTATTTTTATAAAGATTATCTCCTTAACATTCTAATCATAAAACATTAATATTTTATAGCATTTTTTTTATCACAAGAGATGTACACAGAATTCCTTTGATCACAACACAATCTTATATCATAACCTTCTAATTCATGTTATCATCCAATCACTTATACCGTTGCTTCACCTATACTATGAAAGTATGTTAATTGACTATTATCTAATTTATCAGCAATTTTATATAAATATAAATCACTTTACCGGTACATCCATCATTGAGTTCGTGTTTCCTATTAACATATTGGAAATTTTTATTCTAAATGGCCTCCTTAGCTTTTAGTTATAATTCTATCTGCCATACTTTAATTTTTTTCATTATTCTAATTACAGTGATGGTTTTGATACTTGAATACCTATTCCACTACATCTAATGTATGTAAATTATAAAAGTTATTATCAACTTACTAGGTTTACATTTTTTAGAAATTTAATCTGAAAAGCATGCTTCACAAGTGATGTTAAGTTAAACCAAATTTCATTTAGACGAATGAAGAGTATGGATACAATTTCTAAAAAATTTGGTATATGTTTGTATTATTAGTGAAAAATTTGTAAAAGTAATTGGAAGATAGAAACGGTTTATAGTTGTATTACATGTGGTGAAAAATATAGGAAAGGAATATTAAAGACATATTATTAGAATAAATTCATAGTCAAACCGGTGAAATAAAATCTTTAAAGAAGAAAGAATTGTAAGAAAACATGTAATTATAATAAAATTTACAAAGTTTAATACATATAGGCCTAATTCAAGAGAAACAGGATAATTAGAAATATTAATAAGGAATTAGTATTTAAAAAAGCTGTATTAAATTGAGAAATAAAAAAGGAATCTAGCTATAAGATTAACTTACAGCTAATGTTTTTCGAATTGATTTTTGAAAGTTTGCCATGCCTTTTCTTGAATATTAATGACTCTGCTGAGACGATCCGATGCCAACAAAATTCAAATATCCTAGGAAAAGATCACGGTGTCGCGTTATCTTTTCATCTGTCTCTATTTGCGATTCACCTGACATACCAGGCTTAGTCCCTGAAGAACAAACAATGAAATGTCAATTACGGAGCGCTATATGTCAAGGTTATCTTTTTTTTATTTGGTCATCGGGGTTTTCTTTTTCTTTTCTTTAGGAATATTGTCAGTCAATTCATCTTTCGTCCTCACTCAACTGAATCACATGACATTCAAAAATAAATCTTGGTGTTGAATTTCAGAGTTGTTATTTTTAATTTATAAAAAACACGAAAGAACTTGCAGTCTACTTTTTTAAAGGCTTCCTTAAACGTAGCAATTCATTTTAAGCCAAAAAGCAAAGTTTTCATTTTCAATTTATAATATCTATTGAATGTAAATAGTATACCTTTTTCAAATTTCTGAAAAAAAAATAGATCCGCAAATACTTAAGTTCTTTCAATCCATTTCGTTTTATGAAATTAAAGTAAGAGGAGGAAAACCGAAATAATATCCGTTAAACCTTATTTTACAGAAATGAATTTTTGGAGCCTATTGGTTTACTATAGGAATTTTCTCACCTTCAGGCTGTAATTTTTCTGCAAGGGGCTATAATGAAAAAAATTTAAAATTCAAATGTTTCTTATCCTTAAATATGCATATCGGTCTTCTAGAAGAGTCACCCACTGTTTAAACAGTCCCTCAAGGGAAAGGGTGAGTGAAACTAACATATACAAAAACTGACTGATTTGATGCCTTTCCATAAAGTAGGTGAAGTACTCTGAAATTAAGGGATTCTCCAGAAATTTCTTAGCTAGAGTTAAGCAAATATAAAACCAATAACTTGGCTTTGTCGCTCAGACACCGGCCTCTCACCTTTTTGAGTGTCGCGGTTCTCATGTGGGTTTCATGGTACTGGACGATCCGGCCTGAGTGGCTTTCTGATGGTTCTGCCCTTTTTACTGAAATACTTCCATTATTCACTCCGTCTGTCATTCTTTTCAGTGGATAGAATAATTGAACTAAGATCGCGATGCTTGACTTCCCTACCGTTCATATTCACCACAATCTAATCTAATCTAAACTAATAAGTTAAAAACAAAAATGCTTACAATTTCTTTCTTACAGTACATTTTTAATGATTTTTTATGTGTTTTTCAACATGTTTTTAATAATGATAATGTGTCTATCCTCAGTGTTTACCCACTTATATATTTTGTTTATGTTACTGAGAGATATGACAATATTCGAATTCATACTATAAAATTTGATAAGCTTCCTCAAAGGTCAGTTAATTGAGATTGATCTATCGTTTATCTACTCTCCCTATTTTAGATGTAGTAAATAAATTTACAGAATTAAAAAAAAAGAGGTTGAAACTAACTGTTATTAAAAAGAAATACAAAAAAGGTATGAAGATGATTGAAGATATTTAAATTTTTTGATAGAGTGGACAATAAGCAATTAAAAATCAAAAACTGTTAAGAATTACAAAACTAATTCCTTAAAACTATAATACTAAGAAACGATAGAGCATTGATCTTGTTTCTATTTACAATAAAATAAAAATAAAAATAAAAAATGAATAAAAAGTATTCTTAAAAGTATTCAAATTTGCGAAGAAATAAAGCGGATATATTTTTAATAATAGAAGACGGCAGTATGAGTTTTATAATAAGAAAAACTTGCCTTCCATTATTGATATACCAAATGAACTACGACAAACTGCCAAGACTGCACTGAATGTTCAAGGGTTTGGACCTAAAGGGTTATAAAATTGATTATTTTTGGCACCATTACAGTATTTTATTACCACGAATTGAAAGGCCCAGAAAAATAATACTTTACGAAATTACCTACGCACAATAGAGCTTTAGTTTTATCTATGAACATCCTCTATAGTTCAAGGTCATGAACAATAGAGAGGTCTTGCATAAATCTATTGATATTAATAGTAACTTATCGTATAAAATTTCAAATAAACTAGAACTAAGCAGCTTGATATCTTACTTTCCTACTACAGCCTTCTGTCCAAGATGAAGTTCTTCCAATTTTTAGATAAAACAAATGAAAATTGTATTTATCAAGACTTAATTTTGCATGTACGTATTGTAAGCAATAGCGGAAGCAAAAATGAAAGGAAAAAGTTTCTGGAAACAGAATAAATGAAATGTAGAGGAAGGAGAATAGTTTCTTGTCCTCTGGTACCACCTGAAGAAGCCCTTCACAAAGAAGGACGACATATTGTGGGAATTAAAGGAGAGTTATTATACTATTAGGATTTCTAAGAATAAAAGAATCTACAATTTTTTAATATTGGCTAATCGACTGTTCGCGCTAACTTCATAAGCATCGTTTCCTATATAATTAACTTATTATTTATATAATCTTTAAAAAAAATTCTTTTTTAATTGCAGATAGAAACCGTGGACTCTCAACGATCGAAAACGATTGTCAACGATTTAAATGTTAATTGTAATGTTGAAGCTAATTGGTCATATCAAATCCACAATATCAAATCATTCCCTTATGGCCTCAGTATAATGATTGTGTATACAAACTAGTTCGACTTTAAATTGAATTGTACACTTTTCAATTATAAAACGTTTATTTATTTATTTATTTATTTATTTATTTATTTATTTATTTATTTACTTATGTATGTTTAGAGTTGCATATTAAATAATGTTAGAAACATATCATGCAATTGTAAGCTTACGGAGACTACAAATAACCAATTCACTTTAAAACTGGAAGGAAAATAAATAAAAAAATCCAAAATATGTTAAATTGTTTTGTTATTTTCTTATTTAAAAATATATCCTTTAAAATATATCATCATCTTTAAATATTACTTTTACATTAGAGCATAATGAAAAGTAATATGAAATCAGAATTACTTTCTAAAGAAAATAATCCTTCTGCTTTTAAAGCTCATCAATTATTTAAATACACACGGAATTGGAACCCAAATTCAAACACAATTTTAATTACTTCATTCTGTACTTCTATATGGTTTCATTTCTCTTTCTCTATCATTTTTGCATTTAATTAAGATGTCAAAAGTCCACCCTTTTCTGGGTCATTGCTGAGTACGAAGGCGTAAAATTATATTTGCTTATACGACACCAGACCTTCGAGTTGCATCTAATCCTTTGATGAATTTCCATTTACATTATTTTAAATGAATTTAGTAATTAAAGTGCAGCACTTCATAGACACTATAAAGCACAACAGATATTACAAAGAATTTTCAAATGTTACTTAACTAAAATGTATATAAAAGTTAAGAAAAAATTAACATAAATTAACTTAATAGGCTACATATACTTGTACAAGTAAGCATAAATGGAAGTAAAATGTATGTAAATACAGTAGAATTGAAATACATCTTAAAGTATGTTTAAAGTAAATATAAAACATACTTTAATATCAAAAAAATCTAAATTAATGTAAACATAAATAATAAATAAAAAAAGGTGCTTTTATACAATTTTCAGATAAAAATGTACCATATATAAAAACATTACTTACTATTGAGAAAACGAAATAAGTAAAATAAAATGTATTTAAGGATAAAACAAAAATGCTGTGTTGTGTAAAAAAGTAAGTAAAAAGATATAAATTTCTGTAATACTCTATTTAGTATTAAATGAATATTGAGGTTTTTATAATTAAAGCTGATAAAGAAAAGCGTTAGCACTTAGATCCAAGAAAAAATAAAGATGCCAAAATAAAAACTCTTGTATGAATAATTGCTTAAGAATGCATAAAATACATTGAAATCGAAAAGTTATTCCGAATCATAAGCAGAATATTTTGAAAATAAAATCTTTTAACTTTTAAAATAAACTTGATTTTTTTCATTAATGAATCAGAAAATTTTTTATCGTGTATGTTTTTAATTCTATATAAGGCGGCTCATACAGCATTTTATGAAAGCTGGTCAAATTAAATTTTAAAAAGAACATATTGAAGTAATGTTGAAAGTGGACATGAAAAGTTTGGTATTTAACACTGTAATAAAACAATAAAAAAAAGAATTCTGCTGTTACGTGTCTTGAAAAAAGCGAATATGACTTGTGATCCTATCATAATGCAGAATGATCATTTAGTTCCGTATGTGTAATATTTATCTTTCCATAATATTATATTTGTGCGACCGTAAAAGGTTTTATGATAGAAAGGAAATACACCACATATACTGAAATAAAACATTATTTCATTCTTCCCTGATCGATGCATTTGTATATATATTTTAAGTTGAGGAAAACGTTTGGATGATTCAACACACCCCGATTCAACATAAGAAAGCATCGTATTTGAAAATACGAAAAAAAATTCAGAACATTATGTGCATAAATAAAGATCTGATTAATGTTCAACCAGGATATATTTATAGTTTTAGTATTAAATTTATTTAGTTACTATTACACTAGAAATTTATTTTTATTTAAGGACTTCTACAAGTTATAAAGATTTTACAACAATAATGCATTTTTTCGATTTGATTTGCAAGGTCTCTCTCTTCATATCCGTGGCCGCTGGCACATGCGCAAGGAGGGGGGGGGGGGGCATTTGCCTAGCCTGGAATTTCGAATTTAAATGAAAGTTACAGAATTTTTTTTTCTCAAGAGGACTAAAAGATAGAAAACTGGTAAATTTACATAATTTCACAATATAAAGTACAATTTTTGTAGACTTTTATACTGCTAATATATTTTCCCTAACCCCCTAGAATAAAATAAATCCTGTAGTGCTCATAGCCCTCAAAAAAAATTTTTTTTAAATCAATTTTTTTTTTTAAATTTCTGAAGAGAGGCCTAATAAAAAAAAAAGATCAAATCTTCAACTTCTAATGTAAATTTTATAGTTTCAATTTGTATTTCTCACAATTTTTTCAATATCGTATATTTGTCACTTTTCCACTAGCTTGATTAAGGAACAATTTCACTATCACCTATTTTAGAATAATTCATCAGAATCCTTAATTTAAATAATTTTAATTAACTTCAGTCACCTTGACGGTCCTTTGATAGATTCTTTGAATTATAGAATTTTTTTTATTAATAAAATAAGGAAAACAAAATATAAAATGGCAACTACCGTAATTTCATTTAAAAAACTTGCTGCATCTCATTTTCTTTTATTTCGCTACTAGAAAAAGAAAAAAAAGAAAAAAAATGTTCTTGAGCATAATTTTTTCAGGTCTTTTAAAGCTGTAACAACTGATTTTTACAAAAGGGGAGAATTTCACTGCATTTTAATAAGGTATTTAAATGAAGCCCCAGACAGTTGCGGCATGTTGTGACTAAAGACAAATAACAGTGTAATATATTAATGTTGTAAAAACCATTTTCTTGTTGCTTGTTTAACTTGAAAAATTACCCTTGCCCTTCCTTAGAAACTGCATTATTAATTCGTTACATCAAGCGAAAAGTAGATAAGGTTTACTGCCATGTTAAACAACACCATAAAGTGGTTCTTTTTGTATATATATTATTTTTTAATATACTTGTATACCTGTTTTTGACGTAGTCTAATTGCTACAAAGATGGTAAATGTATTACTAATTGCTGAAGAAAAACGAAAAAAATAAACATGAAAGCACAATGAAGCAGAAATTCTTAATCAGCTTATTTTTGTAGGTGTAAACAATTCAGGGACTTCAAAATTAATCTATTTTAATGGAAATCTTTTTAATGAAATAGCATATTTAACTACTAATCAAAGACTGTTTCACAGAATTCGGTTGCTTCCCTCTCTTTTAGTTTTATTTATAACTATTATTAGATTATTATTATTATTATTATGTTTTTTTTAATTAACAATGCTTCCTAAATTCTTAGACGGTATTTTTATCATGTGTGTTAAGAATTTTGGCCTCCAATTATATATATGATTCTTATTTTTCAATATACGACTTTTAATAACTGAATTTAGTAATTTATGCTGTTTAACTCGTATGAATATTACGATTAATTACTGAGACACACCTATGTACAATTTTGATCTGTAGAACGTTTCAATTGATATATCTACATCAGATTTCTACATCTATTTATTCTATATATTTATCCTATATAATAGTTTATGTAATTAATGTTCTACTATGGGTTTCTTCAATTATTATTTCATATATATATATATATATATATATATATATATAAACTTATAAAAGACTTATGTTATAAATAAATGATTAAAAAAATACACAAAATAAATTTCATAGAAAATTTATAATAAGGTTTATCAATTATTATTATTTATTTATATTTTATCATTACTTTGTTTCCTTGAATTGTTGCTTATTCTAATAAAAATTTGTTAATATTTTTATTGGCACATTCTTGAAATATTTTTCTATGTTAGATGAAGTACAGTTCAATTTTACTTTTCTGTCGTGCCGTAATATAATTACTAGTTCAAAAAAAAAAAAAAAAACAACACCGAAGAATTTGATTATCTCGGCAAATTCTCGATCGTGCCGGTTAACAACGCTTTTATTGTATAATTGAAAACCAGTCATAGTCAATATTTCTTCTTCGGTTTTTGTACACTTCAATGTGCTTTAATGCTTCTCATTTTAATTTGACGTCTTCCTTTAAATTCAATTTTGAAGAGTTGCTGCTTTTCTTCCTTTGATTTCACTGATTCTCTGGAATTTGTGTTGTATAGAAATGAACTAACTTGGAAAAAAAACAGCATGTTAATGTTATTCCTAGTGAATTCGTCCATTAAAATTAATATTGAAGCAATGACCTTTTTGAAAGATGCTTCTTTTAAGTTGTGATTTTATTTTACTACTTCTCTTGTGTAAGATTGAAACAAGAAATGGTTGAAAGTCTATTTTCCTTCTAACCTGTTTCTATTGCCTGGTTTACAGAAAACTTGTCCAAGACGCGCTAGAAAACTTGCAATGGGTATCGCTTAACAAGCGGAAGGAAAATTCTAGTGACAATTCTCCTTTTCTCTCGTTTATATCGCGATTAATAATGCTGTGCTAGTGAAGCGACAAAGAGGCTTGATTTACAGCTTTAATTTTTTGCTATTATTTCGCTACTAGAAAAATAATATTTCGCAACTCGACACACAACAGAGATAAAGAAAAAGGAAAAAAAACTCTATCTTCTCTATCTTCTCTTCCCGAAAGAAGAGAAGATAGAGGATGAAGATGTGGATGGAACTAGGAACAAATTCACATGAAGTTATCGCTGTCGTAGTTTTTTAAAGAAATGGTTTTAGCCACTAGGCACGCTGGTATCGAGTTGCTTCTAAAACTTGCCTCAAGTTAGATTATACCCTATTTAGAGGAAGTGGTAGGTTTTCGAGCTATTTGCTGGTTTGATACAAGTCTTACATTCTCAGTGTAAAACAGCCATAAGGATATTTACTGAAGCACATTAGTTTTTATCTTCATAAACTAATAACGCATTACAGCTATAACCAATCATATTTCCGTAAGTAATTTAATTTTTACTGAAAAGACAATTGAAATTTAAACATTAAGAAAGCGATTTCTAATTAACTGTCAATCATTCACCTGGCTCCTCCATTGAGATTTTCGAAAATAAAAACTTTTCCAAGTAAAAGAAGATAGACAGAATCGTAATCATAGACACTTATATTTGTTTCCAAGATACTTTCACCACTTCAAATAGAAAACTGCTAGTGGCTATGCATAGATTCGCGGATGTTTTTCCTCCAGAAAATAGATTAATCAGGTTGGAAAATAGGCTCCATCTGCATCTATACAATTTTTGCCAGCAATATCTTAAAGTATCAATTCCTTTCTTGCACATATCCTTGGTTTGATTTTGCAGGAATCCTTCAATGTTCTTTTTGAGATCAGAATCTTGGAGATATCTACTACCCTTCAGAAAGTTGTCCAAATGTCTGAATAGGTGAAAATCTGTTGGCGAAAGGTCCAGTGAATAATGCTCATGATGCAAAATCTCATATCCAACTTTGCTGAGGATGTTTTCTGCAGTATGATGTCTTACATTTTTGTGAAGCAAAAATGGAACCTTTTCGATTGACGAGTGCAGGCTATATCTTTCCTAGTTTCTGGTGATTTGAGTCAATTCTGCCACATATACCTCTGCTGTAATGTTTTGTTCTTGAGGAAGAATGTTTGGTGGTTCATGGCTGGATTTATGGATTGAAACAGTCAAAAGAATTTTTTGTGGGTGAAGAGACGGTTTAGGATTTGCTGCCAGTGCCTCATCCTTATCCAGTCAAGAAGTTGAGCGCTTCCTTTGGTCGTACATTAACCACTTTGCGTCGCAGGTTACAATTCTGTCCAAGAAAGGCTCTTTTTCTTCGCAAAGATGAAGAATACATTGTGTAATGTTTAGCCTTATTTCCTTCTGTGTATTCAAGAGGCACCTACTTGTCCATCTTCCGCACTTTGCTAACTTCTTCCAGGAGACGTAAAATTGTTGTGTGAGATTTTAAAAGCTGCTGATAAGCCTCAAAGCATCACTTGGCGATGAATATCCAACGCCTCCGTATTTTGATTCAACTCACAAAATAGAATGCTGAATAGAGAAGGAATCTCGTGAAATGCAGCAGGGGTGATCCTTCAATTGACATAACTGCAGAGCGAAAGCATGCTTTAATTAAGTAAATATTAAAGTATGCTTTAGGTGCAGTTGTATGCTTTAGGGTGTAGAAGTGATGATATTTGCAGGTCTATCAAGCCATCTATTTTAGGGTTTCCAATCTATTTTAGGAGATTTTGGGTTTCCAATCAACATCCAACTACATGTGTGGATTTAACACGTTTGACTTTACATTTGTACTAATATTAAAATATTCGTCATAAAATGATTGAAATTAAAAATCTGATTAAAAAAAACTAATTCGTGTATATATATATATATATATATATATATATATATATCAATCGTTCAATAATAACATGAATATAATAAATGTTTGAGGTTTTTCTGTTGATTTTTATTTAAATTTTATTACAACAGCCATTCTTAAAAATTGATGTTTATTACTTTATAACTAAATATAAGCCTTTCATGATTCTATCGGAAAAATTTTAATTCTATACTTATATTCAACTTTCTAAAATTTTGTTGTTGACGTAAACGATGTAAACGATGTAAATCAATTCACAGTTTTCAATTCAATTCATTCAATCAATTGAAGCGACCCCGAACAGATTGCAATCTATCAAAGTTTCCGCTTTTCAAAAGTGGCTCTACCAGTGATTCGCGCGGAAAACTCATTTATTCAAGGCATTGTAGTGATTAGCATTAAATATAAAGTATAAATTCCGTTAATTCCTTGCATGTACACCACTGGCAGACAAATGATCTTGCAGGAGTGGTCGCTTAAGCATTCCCAGTGGAAACGATTACTGTATAGCTTGCAATTACCATATCTATCTAATAGATCCCAATGTGGACCTTTGAGAAGATTCTGATGAAGTAAACCAGTGGCCACCGTGAACCCGAAGTGGTTACACTGGGTCGAGGGTATCACATTAGCGTAGTCGATTTAGTAACGATAGATTCCAACTTTTTGAACAATTACCATTTCTTTCCTGACCTGGTCAGCGACCAACAAAAACCGAAATTGGATCTGAAGTCGAATTTTTTCCCCAATCTTCAGGCCATGGGTATGACTCAATATAGTATGACTCATTGGGTTCCAAGTCCTGGTTGGGCGTGTAGGGTGTTACATACAGAAACAGACATAGGAACCCCAATTTCTTCTCCCTTTAATCTTAATATAAATAATTTATATTTTTTAATTGTGATATTAAGATTGAAATAGAATGTTTTCCAGACTGAGAAACTGAAATGATGGTTCCTAAGATTAAAGTAACGTTTCTCAGTTTCAATTTCTTTCTTGTAAAGAAGTGGTAGCTTTGGAAATTCACAACAAACCGAGCAGTAATAATAGATATCTATAGTGTATATGTGTGCTGGAATACCAAACAGCGGTAAGTCGGCTAAAATTATCATAGTCAATAATAAACAAAATGTATACACTACACATTACAAATATAATTTCCAAGTTTCATCTAGTTCTTAGTTATTACACTTGTTTCTGCTATTTTTGATTAATAATTTCATAAAAGCCCTTTCAAATCCTCTAATTTTAATATCAAGAATTCCGATAGAGATTTGCATCGGAGAGCAGTTGCATGAATTCGTACATAAAGTAAATATTAATCCAGCGTTAATATTTAATAAGTCAATATAACAAGTCTCTTTGAACTATCTGACCATCATTTTGCAACATTCCACAAACAGCCCTTCCTCATTCGATGAGCGTAACACCACATCTAATTACAGTAAACAAAGAAGATCGTCAATTTTAATTTCAAAATTTTGATAATGGGCATTTTCCTTTTATTACTTGAATAAATGTAAAGTTCACAACCAAGTAATACAGTTCACATGCCAATTTTTGATTACCCATGGATAAAACAAAATAGTCTTAAAAAAAAGGGGTTAGGCCCAACTTTCAGTTAAACTTTCAACTCTGTTCTTTAACTGAGTTCAAGGAAACTCTAGAATTGTTGGTTTCTTTGTCAAACATTCTCATTTAAGTGCAGAATCTGTACGAAAATGTGTATGGGGAATATAAAATTCAAATTTCTAAAGTGAGTGAGTTTCTGAGATACGAAGATTTTCTTTTAACAACAGGGGAGTTTAGAGGGATTTTTTTTCTTCAGTTTATTATCTACAGACGGATATGTACTAAAGATCAAAGATTCTTTCTATAGTAATCTAAAATCTACAAAAAGCTTTCAGTTCTAGGAGAAAATATTTATAAGGTACGTTGATCACAGACAGATAGAATGGTGGACCCATGCATCTTAAAAACAGCGTTCTAGGCCACTTCTCTCGAGTATGTATTCAGGGTGGTAAAAGTTCAGTCCAGACCTATAGTACTCTTTGTTATCTATATTTATCTTGAGACCAAAAAAACTTCAATTTTTTTTCTTTGATTTTACTCTTCTCTTTTATCAGAGAAAGGCAAAGTCGTATGAGGTTCCTTAGAGTAATATGAAGAAAAATGGCGGAACAAGAGACAGTTTATACATTATGGTCGGGAAGTTCCCACACCCCTTTCTTTAATAGTAGTCATATTTTAAGAAAATGTTTACACATTAAATGTCCAATGTTTCTGTTTGTTCGCCATCATATTGTAGACACAAGTTTGTACGCCGCCACCTCCTACTTGGAACATGCTCGATGTGATGGTTCGAAATGCGTCCTCAACTGCACTGCGCAATTCTTCATTTGTAGCATAACGACATTGAGACACGTAGGTCTTGATGATTCCCCACAATGGGTTGTCAGGCGTCGTGAGATCAGGACTTCGTAGTGGCCATTTCAGTGGAGCTGGCGATGCTGGAGCATCGCGACGAATCCAGCATACTGGAAAATCTTCATGAAGAAACCCGCGCACAAAAAGAGCGAAGTGAGCAGGTGCACCGTCCTTTTGTAGCGATACGCGTTCCATGATACCCGCGTCTTCAAGCTGTGGGATTAACCAAGTTTGTAGCATGTGTAAATAAGTTTCGCCGTTAGCATGATCATCAAAAAATTTACATTTATTACTACATAATAGGGGGTACGGGAACTTCCCGGTCACGCTTTACTTATTATCGTTTAGCGTAACCATTTCCAAAACAATTCTGACTTATCAACTCATTCCAACATTATATTTCTATTTATTCTAGCAACAATACTATCGAACCAAAAACAAACCATCCACGAAATGAAAAACTCAAATCTAACAAACTTCAAATAATAGTACCTTATTTATCAGGAGTCTCATTTTAGTTAAGATAGTGCGACAGCTGAATATGGTGGGAAAACATACAAAAATCAAACTGAAATCAGTTTCGTGACCACGGGACTAAGTTGACGTTGAATCGTCACCCCGACGCCTTCCCGCCTTTAGCACCCGGGAAAGAAAGTCGATACCCGTTTAAGTTAAGGCTGGGTGAACCATAGGGTCCGTCTGGAGGAGAATTAACCTTGGAAAAATCGAACCCGGGTCCTCCAGAATGTAGATGTAATGTGGGTTTTTTAGAAACAAAATAATCGTACTCATATTATGAGTTCGGACTTGAATAAACTCAGGACCAGATTTTAAAGAAAAGAGGACCGTTTTATCGTGAAAAGAGGAGGGAGATATTTTTGAGGACATGAGAGGATGCAGATCAAAATAATTGTGCTCTTGTTTTAAATGGGACTATAAATAAGTACCGTATAAAATGTCAAGAAATCGGTCGTACAATTTTACCGTGACTCAAATATACAATCAGAGAGGGAAACAAAATGTGTTAAAACAGCCTGTATATTCGTTGCCATTATGTCATAATTTTCACTTTTATACTAAACACAATCAAACTCAAAAATCTAATCAATTTTTGTTAATAATAAAATTTTCCATGGAATTGACTTAGGAAATCGTAATAATATTTGGAATGGCTGGAAGCGTTAAACGTTTAACAAATAAAAATAAAATAGCACAATTTTATGCAATCAAATTAATTTATTGAACCAATTAACTGTAACATGTTATTGTAACATAACTGCTATAATTTAGAAACCAATTAATTAAACAAATTAAAACAGACTGCATTTAGAGCATCAGATGGTGAAACTGGATAGCTTTCGAACGTCGAGATTACAGTTATTATTCTAATTGATGATTTGGGCTTTTTTTTTTATTTCTTCAATTGCCTTCCGAATCGAATCATTTTGGTTAAAACATGTTATAATTAATTATCATTATAATAAAATTCATTTTAAGGTATCTAGTTATTCTTTCATTACACAAATAAGCGACAAATATTATCTCAACATTTCAAATCATATTTTAACAGGCGTGGCCGAACCGCGGCTCGCGAGCCCCATGCGGCTCTTTGACATATAATATGCGGATCGGGGAAATATGTACGCTGAGTTTTATAATTATTTATCAAAAATTGCTTATTGAGCGTTCACTGGGTTAAAACGTAAGTGTAATGCTGATGGTTAATAAATATATTTAAGAATAAAGAGAAATAAATAAATATATGCCAAATGTTCTCAAAATCTAAATATATATTATATGTATATTTTTTCTAATATATGTATGTGTGTGTGTCTGTATGTGTGTGTATATATATTATACTTTGTGATGATTGAAATTAACACAAATTAACAGTTTAAAAACTAAAGATATGAATAAATATTACGCACATGTATTTCTTAATATTTATATAAAATTTTATAACATAATGTGCAAGTAACAACAAAAACGTATTTATATTATTTGTTCATGTGTTGCAGCTCTCAAACAATTTTTCTCAATTTTTCTCGTATGTGGCTCTTATGATAAACAAGTTTGGCCCTCTCCGATATACAGTATAAAATGTTTACATAATGTAAATATTTCTCAAAAAATATAATAAAAATTTGTTATGATTATTTTTTTTTATATTAGATTAAAAAACAAACAAGCAAAGATTGTTATCGTTTGTGTACTATGAGACTAAAAATGGACAGTATTTTAAAGAGCCATGCCACTCATTAAGACTATTTAAAATATTGTAAGATTTTACTAGTTCTTTCCTTAACTTTATTACCGATAGATTATTAGGCAGGGTTTTACTTTCTCTGAATGTCTAAGATGTCACATGCGAAATTCTATTCTTTTATGAAAGCTATAGACTGCTGCCATTTTGTTTTAAAATGGTGGATAAAAATATAATTGACGTTTCTTCTACTTACGGTGTCATTCCATTCTGTATGAGCATAGTAACACATCATATTTCACTGATCTCGTCTGATGTTAATGTACTATAAAAACATTTCTGTAAGCAGAAGTAATGGCAATAACAGTATATAGGAATGATAATCATTACTTACTCATATTAATAAATAAATAAATATTGTAGAAGGGTAAAAAACATAAAAGTAATAAAAAATATAACAAAAAAAAAACGCTTCAAAAAAAAAAAGCTTTCGCTTGTAAAACCTTTGAGTTTTCAACTTGAATTTCTCAAAAATATTGGGTTATAGCGGGAAGATTAAATCTGTGAAGACAAAAATGAAAATAATTTCTCAAGAAAGAAATCACCAAGTTTCATGAATATCAAAAGCAGGGCCAGTTTGAGAGCTGTGCTGATTTAATTTCTACCGCAACAACTTACTAGATCTTCTCCTTGAAACAAAATGACATTATCTTATTAATCTACGAATAAAGCTCTAAGGACGACGTTTCAGAATTTTGTCGTAAAACCGATAATCAACCTATCTGATATCAGTTGTGAGTATTCACTAATTTCTTATTCTTCCATCCATCCATAGTTTTCTGTCCGAAGACAGGTCCAGTTCTATCGAGGTCTCACTTGGATCTCCTAGAAGCACCTGAGGAAAGATACTGGGGGTGGTTTCCCGTTGCCTGCCCCCAGGACGCCATTAAGGAATGACGTCAGATCGAAGAGAAAGCGAAGAGGCTGGACAACACAGGAAAGGAAATTGAAACAGCCATGCCACTGCCGGGATTGGAACCCAGGTACTGGCGCACTGGTCGCCACGGCTGGCGGCCGCCGAGACCGCACGACCACGCCAGCACGGCTTTCTTATTCTTAGCAACATATAATTAATGACAAGATAAATTAACGTTATTACATGTCAATAATAACATAATGATACATCAAAAGTTTCTTTAAATTCCATTTAATTATCCATTGAAATTTTGTTTGTCTTTGAAGCAGGGGCGTATATAAGGCCCCCCCCCCCCCGAAATAATGAAGGTATGTCCTCCCAACGTTTTTTTTTTTTTTTTGGTGAAAGGATAGGTTTTCATGGGTGTCTACTTAATTTCTTAACCTTACATTAATAAGGTAACCTTCTTAACCCCCCCCCCCCGAAAATATATTCTATATACGCCACTGCTTTGAAGTAACATTTCAATTATGAAAGCTATAGACTGCTGCCCAGCATAACCGAAGCTCAGTGTGATCGTTGAGGGGTCATTGTTTTAATTGTTTGTCCGTTTGATGTATTGTCCCCTTTTCACTGAGCTTGGGTTATGCTGGGCGGGATCGGGCTGTAGAGGGTGAAGAAACCCGAAACGGCGCCGTCTCCGATTCCCAGCAAAATATCCAAAATAAGCTCACTGATTTTTGTTGTTGTTTAGTTATTGTCCGATTCTGTATTGTCTTCTTTGAAGTTTTAACTTGGTCCACACGTTAATTTTGAGTTAATTACCTTTTAGATTTTTTAAAACTCTACTAATTTAACAAGTTGTTATTTTTTGGAAAAAAAAAAACTCTTATAACTATAAATAAAATATTTGAAACAGAAACAGGATTGTTGAAGATTAAGCGAATTTATTAGTTTTCTGAAATGAAGTTTTATTAGTTAATCTACCTTCGGCGCCATTCAAGAAATACTGACTTTTACGTTTACATAATGGAGCAATATAATTTAACGATATACAATTTAACAATTTCAGTCTCTTTGAGAGTTAAATTCTTAAGTCTCTTTGAAATGTTTTGGTCAAAGTTTAATGCTGAATTCGAAATAGAGAATTATGTATATGCTGTTTCATTATACTGGAAAACTCAGATATGTATGAATTATAAACCCTATTTCACAACCGTAGATTCAGAATATGCAAACTAGCAATCTATGACTGGGATATGCAATAGAATATATCGTTATTAGAATTGAAATATATTTATTTCAATTACACAATTCTTCATTAAGGTTTTTATTAATTATAGAAAGAAAAGTAGTATATCATCTTTTCTAGAAATCTCAAGAGTTTTCAATCAAAATAAATGTTTAACTTGAGAATTTTAAATGATATGAAGTATCTTCATGTGTGGATGGACATTTAAATTAACTTTGTAGCTAAATAGAATGAAATTGATTCGTGATTTTAATAGAAATAAATTGAAAATTTTCTTGAAATTCTCTCCTTAGAAGTAACATTTTTATAAGATAAGAATTGTTTCAAAGACCTCTATGATATTCGTTATTTAAGCTATATTATCTGACCACATTTCTATAAAATATGTAATTTTATTTTCTTGATTACTGAATTAGTTGAATACTTGAAATGAGAAATTTTACATTTCCACTTATTTCTTACAAAACATGATTTCAATTTCAAGATTATTTATGGTATAAGTAATTTGAATCTAATAAGTGCTATTATAAAGTACACATATATTACATAGTAATATATTACATAGTACTGTTGTGCAATGTATTACGGTTGTACTGTATTCTTACTGAATTATTAATAATATTTTACAAAATTATACTATTCTACCAGTAATACAATTACGTAATTTTAAATAAAATATTCATACCATAATATTATTACAAAATTAAAGTTTAATAACTTAATAAAAGTAATTAATAAGTATATTAATAAATAAAATATTACAGTTACACTATTTTTAGTTTTTTTGTAAATGTTTATTATTATTTATTGGCTTTTATTTATTCAAGATTAATTTTTGCATATATGGAGAACCGGGAAAAAAAACCTCAAGATAGAAAGAGTTCTTATCTCATATTTGAATGTTGATTTTTATTCCAATATTTAATTTAAATTCATCTCAAAGATAATAGATTTCCAGTATTAAAATTGTTATTTTGGGTTTTCCCTTTTTTTTTACCAATGGTACTCATTTAAAAATTCAAATCTTATTTTTTCAGAGCTGGTAAATGTTGTAAAAATGGGAAAAAAATGAGGAAAGATAAAATGTTGAATTGATAAAAGTGAAGGAAACTTGTTAAACTTTGTACCAGATGCAAAGTGAACCTTCAAATTTTCATAATTGGATCTTTCTTCTTGTAGCTCCTTAAGAAACTGGGCGTAAACGTTTTCTTCCTTTATCTTCCGAAGAAGGTGATTATGACTCCGACGAATCTTAGCAACAAGGACGTCGAGAAACAGCTCACAAGGGGCTCTGATAATTCGAGCGCTAACCTGCCCTAATTAGGTGCCAAGTACAGTGCGCTCATTATGCGCAATCGTGGGCCTTGTGTTGTCTTAATATTCGTTTCATAATACACTTAGAACGGGTCGGTTGGGCCGTAGTTTAACGAAGTTGTCCTTTGATGTCAGTTACCTGAGAAAGGTAATGAAATGGGGGGGTGGAGGGAAGAAACAAAAGAAAACAAGGAAACTGAGGGGTTTTTTTTCCTTTTCTATAAGCTTTTATCCTAAGTGGGATCATAAGTTTAAATCTTAAAGCTAATCTAAAATTGCTAAGAAATACTAAATATTCTGCATAAAGACGAAATTTTAATCAAGTTACAAGAGCTAAGTATTTTTAGAGGATGTAATTAGACTACTCCCTTGTTTCATTTGACATCATTTTATGTAAAGAGCACTTTAATCTACTTCAGGGACTTGGAAAGTAGATGGGTGCTTTTTCTCTATCTTACCATCTACAGCTTTTACCGTTTTAAAGATTTGTTGATGTCGATTTATCAAAAGATATTTGCATATTTAGCTATTACATTGGAAGATAATTGTGATTCTTCTAATTTCTTCCCGGAAGAGCACAAAGAGATAAGAAAAACTTATTATTTTGTTTTATATATTTTTTTCTATAATTTTCCAGTTCTTTTTTTTTCAATATTAGTAAAAAAAGATATAATATAATATATTAGAAACTAGATAGGGGATTTTCAGTGTAAGTGGCTGATAAGATCTTCTCAACAGCTTAATAAACTTTGTTGATCATGGATTTTATAACTGTTTTTAGAAAATAGTAAGCAATCAATATTTTATTTCAAAGAGTTTATTAGCAAACAGATCGCTAACAATATTGTACTATCTGATAGAAGCTATGTTAATCAAACTCCAAGCCGCCGTTTAACTAGTAATTATAATCTCAATACGTTGTCACAAGCCAAATTAAAGCTTATTGAAGGACAAATGCTTAATAGTAAACTCTACGCACATTTTCTACAACTACACTTGAATGAACTAGTTGAGTGTATCGACAATGCCTTAGCTAGGAATTTACCAGTGTCGACTTAGAAGCACCTACTACCCAAAATGAACAATGGTTTAATACAAAGCAAACTCTAAGCCAATGCAACAAAAGTTGAGAAATCCATTTCACTAACGATCTAAATGATTTAATAAGTTAAAGCCCTTTTATACATAGTTTTTAATTAGTAGACTAAAGTTCATTGCAGAATTATGGGACGCCTTCAGAAAGACAGTTAATTATAGATTTTCAATAGAATGGGCAGGAAATCTGTTTCGGATGAGCCGACCCTTTGTGGTATCAGTTATTAACTAAAATCAATAAAGCCCTCTTCTGTAAATTACACATGGATGAGGCTATCGATAGATAGGTGGCCAGCGCTTCTTTTAATCAAATCAAATGTACGTGATCTACAAATTATAAAGATGCAGAGAATAATTAGTTATCCGTAATTTCGGGAATCAAACTCTATATCCGTTCCATTAAACAAGTCTCCAATATTTCGTTTTTGAGATGCTAGTAGTGGAAATGAAATATGCAATTTTTGATTAATAAAAGTTTTCGGCCTTTCACTTTTGAATTACCATTTAAAATTCCACAAAAATGAGTATTTATCCATCTACATTCAGATCTCTCTCTCTCTCGTTCTACCGGTATATATTCGGTATATGTATACTTACAGTAAATACGCTATACTATAGAAGATATTAGGATATGTACGCTGTATTTAATTATTTACTGAAGTGAAGAATGCTTATCCAAGCTTTTTTCCCTTTTAGTTAAATTTGTAATAATTTAGTAATAATTTTGAATTTTCCGTCTTACTATTGGATGGATTTCTTGTTCACTGTTATTGAATTCACTTCACTACTTCTTTTGTTGTCTCATTCTTGTTTTCTTTTTTTTTTTTTTTAGAATTTGCTGTTTCGTGAAATTGTGTGAAGATTTTCCCTAACATTATAGATTATTTTTATTCTTCAAGAAACAGTTATTGCTTTAATGTTTGAGATTTTAGCTTACACATAGTTGAATTATCAATCCTAGTATCTTAAAATGAAAAGATAAAAGGAGATTTCGTTTTAATTAACATAACAATTGATGGGTTATTAAAGTTCCCTAACACTACAGCTTATTCCATATTCTCTGGTGCATCCCATATTCTCTGTATTTGCTAAAGATTGTAAAGACTTTACTTGCTTATGCAGTAGGAACTTAAATAGCGACGAAAAGTGGATAAAATACGACGTTAGGAAACGCTTGGCATCTTGGCTGGATAAGAACGAGTCACCGGCAGCAACTCCTAAACAACCTCAAAACCCAAGAAAAATTCTTTTTGACTGTTGGTGGTCCACGGATGGAATTATGCATTCGAAATTTTTTCACCGGACTTCTTAATCTAATCTTTTTATTACAGCAGAGGTGTACGCCTCAGAATTGACTGAAATGCACCAGAAGCTAGGAAATATACGCTGGTCAATCGAAAAGGTTCAATTTTGCTTTACGATAATGAAAGGCCACATACGGCAAAACACAAACGTAGGAAACTTAACGAACTTGGATATAAAATTTTTCTTCATCCGCCTTATTCACCGGACCTTTCGCCAACAGATATTCACCTATTCAGACATATGAAAAATTTTTTGGAGGGCAGGAGATTGCGGTCTCAAAAAGAACATCGTAGAGCCAAACCACGGATAAGTTCAAGATAGGAATTTATAGCTTAAGACAGCGTTGGGGAAATTGTATAGATGCAGATGAAGCCTATTTTGAATATAAAATTTAAATCCGACACTCAAAAACAGTTTTTGAATTAGTTTACACCAAAACAATGTTTTAGAGTTTTCAACAAGATAGATGGATTCTAGGGGTGGAGGATGGATTGGGGTTAAATTAGTGTAAATATTAATTACAGATTATATTTTGAAGACTCAGAACATTTAATAAAGAGCCAATATTAATTACACATGAAGTGTATGTTTGACTCGAAATTACAGAGAACATCATATTATAAGTTTATAGTTAGTGTGAATTAGTGAGTCGTTGAAATGCATTTCAATATCCTTAACTAGAAAAAAAAATCTGTTAGAAGCTCTTCAAAACATAATTTTTTCTTTGTTTTAAAATAATGTATAATCAATTCTCAAAATTACTTATAAAGATAGAAATCCGTAATTGAAAGTCTACGCTCGAATCTAATTAATTGAGTTTCATTAAACTCTGCCGGCTGTTTATCAGACAATTTGAAAACAAGAAAAATTTAAAAGTTTTAGAAAACTCATCTTTGTAAATTCATTGTAATTCATTGAAATTCACTGTAAATCATACTGTTAGGTGACTATCGAACATTCAGCGTGAGTGAGTGATGTGATCGGATCTACTTTTATGATACTAGGAATCACTTTTTTGTTTGATACTAAGAATCACTTTTTTTTCTAGTGAATCATTAGATAGTTTTTTTTTTATTATTTAGTCAGTAAAAAATGGACCACTTGAGGATAGGCGGGGATTCCTAGTTACAAAATATCCCACCAGGCTATTGCTTGGCTTGTGGGATAAACAAAGCCATGTGCCTTGTTTTGACCCGTGTAGATATAGAGGAAATATTATATTAGAAAAGGTTATACCAAGCGTTTTTACAGATTTATTACAATAAGGAACTGCACAGTACTGAACCATTCCGTCTTGAAATATCAAAAGTCGACGATTTTTTGAGTAATTCACAATAAGTTATATGTTTGTTTATCCCACAAGATCTTGCGGCTTGTGCTTAGACATTGTACGTGACGTCGGTAGGGGCGTAAACCTCAAGTGGTCCATTGCAGGACTGGTAATTTTCAGAATAGTACCAAAATATTTCCAGCGGTAATTAATTTTGATGAACATACTCTTCTTTTACAACATAATAATTTTTGTTAATACTATAATTATTTGTGGAACTAAAAAACTCATAAATCTCATATAATTTTAAGTCATTTTCTTAAAAAATTTCTTATTTTATAAATTTTAAGCACTTGGTAGTTGCTTACTATTCCGAGCAACGCCAGATACTTTCCTGTAATTTCTTTCATTAAATTAATTTATTTAAATTCATTTCTTACGTATTTAATTAATTTATTCTAATAATAGTTAAACTACGTTTAAGATTGATGAATGTTCATTCTTTTACTATTCAGTTATGAAAAATCGTATCCTGCATTTCTTTTTTCAATAGGTTGTATAGCGTCCATTGAACTTTGGAGAAAATTTATAGAGGCAATCAAGCTTTCTATTTTAATAGAAAAAAGTTTGAGCATGGCTGAAAGTTTCTTTATAGAGGATGGTTTATGGACAGTAGCTTTCCTTTAAGTATTTTATAATAATAACAGATGATAAATGATAAGCGAACCAGATGCACTATGATAAGTTACCTGTTTATGTCGGCTAGATGCATATAAGCTATGGTCACAAATCAACAGCTTGTCAAATTGTTATGTCAAAGGAGTGATTTAGAATTGCTGCTGGAAGTGGGACTCACAGCTTCTTTGAACTTGTCAGGCTCAACATAAATCAGAAGCAGACTCATGTGATTTCATAGCCGCATAAGGACAAGATTATATATATCTTTTTAAAACCTGGCATTGTTAAAACAGACATGCTAAACATTCCCTTTTTAAAAACTTCTATGAATAATAGCAAACTGACGACCTTGCATTTAAAGTAGATATTACTTTTGTCGGTCAATTACTATTCTTTCATGCTTGTCTTGTAAATTTATTGGCTTAAAAATGTAAGACTTACTGTTACCTTTAAGAGAATATGACAGCACTTCATTGACAAGTTAGATTCGAATTAAAAAAAAACAAAACAACGAAATACAGTGAAATATGAAAATAAGATAAATAAAAATTTAATTTTCATTGACGAAAAGCGTAGAATTTACCAAATTTGGTTGGTCTTCTCTTTTGCCAGAAATCTTCTGGCATTTGCTAAAAGAAAAGAATTTTGAAGAAATTGTAAATTACAAAAATCTTTTTTAGAATTTATTATTGTGATATCGAAAATAGGTAATTCTAAAATAGATGAGGACGGAGTATTCACTAAATATCGCACCCAATATTTAAAGTTAGACGATTTAAAACAACTATGCCAAGCTATAAGTTTTAAAATGCAAATAATATAGACATAGTAGTTTACAGTTAATTGCACCACATTCACAACATACCAATTTCAATTTAACATTTGGAAAACTAGAGAAATGATTTTTAACCTATTCTTCTTCCTCTGAAAGCATTACAAACTGAGCTAGCATAATTAAACATTTTCCCCTCTATTACCATTTTGTTTTTCTTTTTTGAAATTTCTTCTTTTATTTCTTTTTCTTTAACTTCTACTGGCTCTTACAGGTCTCACAGAACAGGTTTTCAAGAAAAAATATGGTGTTTTCTGTTTTCAACGGATTACATTATTAGACCTAAAGAAGTTCCATAAACACATTATAGCTTTCAACGAACAAAAGCTGTTCGACCAGCTGTAAATTTGCTCTTATTTGTCCTAATGGTCAAGAAACAAACAAATCATTAGCACAGCGGGACCTAATTGCCTCTGAACTGTTTGGTAACAGATTTGGATGACAATGAAAAAGACTGTCTTTACACACAAAGATAAATGGTGCCTTGATCTTAAAATGATCTCCTCGGAAAATCAGCTAAATTGACCTGGAAAGTTTTTGGCAATTTTTTATATCTTTTCAACAACAAAGCTTCAAAAAAAAAAGATAATTAACTAAAAACGATTTCTAAAATTAAAACTTAAGGTTTACATTAAATCAATTTGATTGTTTATGAAGTTTTTAAAAGGAAATTGATGCTCTTCTCAATTACAATTAACAATTACAATCTATAAAAATTCTTGCTATCCCAAATATTAAAAATATCGTGGATGTCTATTTATTTAATTAATTAATATGCTTTATGTTGATGTGGTTAATGTGGATGGCAGGGAAGCCAAGCACTGCGATCGGAGATCTATTGTACTAACCCACAGATGTAACGACTGATGGAGAAAGACTGAGAAAGTATTGTGGGAGAAGTGCAGAGGAAGTGAAAGAACCCGAGAAAACCTTCCCCGTGCGGATCGTCCACCATCACGAAACTCACATGAGAACCGAATCCCGGTACTCAGAGATGAGAGACCAATGTCATAGTGACAAGGCCAACCGCGCGACTATCAATATATTAAAAAATTAAACAATGTTTTAAGGAAATATGTCATCTTGGCTCATGATCATCAAAAATGATCCGTATCAAAAGATCATAATATTGCACTGACGTACCTTTTCTTCCTCTTATATAACCTTCAATATTCTTTGCTAAATTGTTTCATAGAAAGAATGTGTAAAACAATGATAATGTTTCTTTTCCAGCAATGACCTACAGAAACCTCAGGCAAAACGAATATTTATGATGATCGAGAATCGCTTGATTTAGGGAAATCAAGTCATAAAGTTAACAACTGTAGATTTTCGTGATGCCTAACAAAGAATAAACAAAAAAGCGAAACCCTCTAATGAATTTGTTTACACTTAAAGAACATTATTGTTAGGTACTTTTTAGCGAACCCGTATACAAAAGTATTAAGAAGGAGGAAGCGAAGTTCTAATGTTTACTCTGTCATTCTGTTCGTCTGTCACGACCTGTTCATCCGAAAGTCGAACAGACTTAAATTCCACTTTATTCTAACCATAGACTTAAAAGAGTTTGAGAAAGATACCAGTTCGGGCTTCCGGTCACTTCTGTCTTACAGAAAGTGGCCAAAAATGAAAAACTTGATTTGATTAAGCTTTATGGCTATATTTCAATTTATTTAACTAATCAAAAGATTGATGTCAGCAGGTCATGAGGAAAGTTACAGATTTTTAGAATCTACAGTCAACGGAAGGAAGCTGATTTTCTAAATCCAGTCAGTCGGCCTTAAGGAACTTATGGTTAACTTAGGAAAAGGTTTCTTAGCCTAAAACTAAAGTTTTAAATTTAAACAAAAATTCCTAATATCCACTAGGGATTGAATTCTGCTACCGTCATTGCTGTGGCAAGCGACAAAAAAAAAGCATCTTAATCATGTCTGTTTATATTTGAATAAGAATTTTAATTAAAAAAAAATAACAAATGTGTTTTCAATTAGCAAAACAGCAATATTCAGAAATACAAATGTTGAAGATACAATAGGATTGAATGTATGTTTAATGGTGGAGATAAGGTCTGAAACTTCAGCTATTAATAATACACATTTAATAAAAAATTCTCTGCTCCGTCTAATCAAAAACTTTTCTCTTTTCCTGTGTTATATTGTTCAATATAATTAGCTATTTCTCAAAAACAAAATAACAACATTATATTTATCTGAAAATTCAATTAGAAAATACCAGCATTAAGCTGTCGAGACATCACAATACTCTTGCCAATGGTTTCAAATTTCCATATTAATGTTTTAAAACTGATGCAAGAGACTAATTCTGTTTATTCGAGAGCATCCAGTCATCAGATGACTGATATCTAGCGGTTACAAACTCGGTGGGGCTTAATTGTCCTACAACTGTCATTGGAGATTTCTATGTTAGAGAAATAGTATCAAAGCAATGTACAGCTTCCTAATAAGAATCCAATGCACGAAGGTTCAAAACTTGCATTCTATATTAGATTCTGGAAAAAGGTACCGATACCTTTATTGGGTTCTGCTTTGGTGTGAACTAGTTATGACTGAAATTCCGAAATTGAAAGTGCCCTTTTAAGACTGTCATACTCACTCATTTACCAATAATAACCATTCGTTGGGATTTTCTTTTGTTACCATAAAAATTAACGAGATAAAAAAGATACAGTGCTTAAAATTTAAACCTAATTCGTAAAGTTTCAATTAACTCTGCACACTAAAATATAATGACATTAATATTAACAGCAAAGACAGTAAAATTATCAGAACTAAGCAAATGCGTCCATCAAAACATCCCATAACCAAAACATATCTTACTCAAGCTAAATGTCAATGTTTTTTAATAAATCTGAATTGAAAAATCTAAATAAAGAATTCAACTTTTGAAACCTTTGCTTGATAGAAATCTCTTCCTGAAAATAAAATACAATAAATATTAATATTGTTATAATACAAAATAAAACAATTTATATCTGAAAAAGTAAGATTCTGGAATTAAAAATAATTGAAAATGTACAGTTCTTAGCTAATTTTTCTTCTATTTCAATTTGATTATTTAAATTGATATAGAAAAGTCTGGTTATGATCCATCTCTTAGATGTAAAGGAAGGGTAAGTTAAACTGACCTAAAAATGACGCAATTCGTTAATTTAATTTCATTTATTTTATTTTTTTTGCTTTTATTTACTTATACTTATTGAAATGTTAACCTATTAAATTTATAGACAAGCCGAAGGCAGGAAGGGCACTACGTACATTTTCTCGAAGCGTTTCGTCATATTTTCGAACCCTCATAGCTTCGGCCTGGATAATACTAGAGAGCTCAAATTTTCAGGATAAGATGCAGTTACCATACTAATGAAATATGCTAAGTTTCATTTATTTAGCTTTTATACTTTGGATTTTATTAATATCTGAAATACGTCGATTTCGTCCATGATTCACTGACTGACTGACTCATGATCATCAAAACCTCTAGGGTACTTCCTGAAGTCCTAGAAATCTGAAATTAGGTATGCAGGCTAGGTTTAGCACACAAACAACAAAAAAATTAAGAAATCTGTAACTTTCACCCTCCAACCCCTCATAAAGGGGATTCCGGTTCTTTATTATATAACAATATCTGATAGGTATATACCACCCAAAACATTTCATGTAAAATAAGTTGCCAAGACCCACATGCTCATAACGCTTTCATTGTTAAAAAGTTATGAGATCGCATGTAGAGCCAAGCCCATAACTCTATAAGGCCTAACTCTACAAGCCTTAACTAAAACCCCTATATCTTGGTCAAAAAGTATGGTTTGGCCGTTTCATGGAACTACTGTAGTTCATCCCACCCAAAATATTTCATGTAAAATACGTTGTTAAGATGCTCATAACGCTTTCACTGTTAAAAAGTTATCAGATCTCATGTAGAGCCAAGCCCCTCACTCTACAAACCCCTTAAAAAGCTCCATGGGATTGTCTGTGCGACAGCCACGAAACGGCCAAGCCATACTTTTTGACCAAGGTTTTTAGTTAGGCTTGTAGAGTTAGGCCTTGTAGAGTTAGGGGCTTGGCTCTACATGCGATCTCATAACTTTTTAACAGTGAAAGCGTCATGAGCATGTGAGTCTTGGCAACTTATTTTACATGAAATGTTTTGGGTGGGATTGACTTTGCATATTAGGGATGTTTCTGTATTCTTTGGTTTTCACATTCAGATATTTAGTGTAATAGGATGTGAAATACGTTACATCGAAACTACCTATTTTAAAACAATGCAAATTACTCCTTAGTCAGCTGGACAAATTAAAGTTTCGTTCATTAAAACTATCTCTTCTTTCATAGACTATGGGCAACAACCCCTTTAGTCTACTGATATAAGTATCAGAAGACTTATATTCCCGTTTTTGAGGACAAGTATCATTAAAATCTCATTAAATTATCATTAAGCACAATAATCACAATAAACGCAACAATTGCGTCTTTTGCATTCGCAACATCACATTTATAATAATAAGGAAATTAAAGCAATATCAATGATATTTTCTTATCTGAAGACTTTGCGAAGCATTGTGATTGGTTTACTAATCGCTTTCCCTACCTTGTTTGTTTGGACCTTGTTATGCTTTCCTTTAGTTGGACGTCATCTTTAAGTAGAGAGTTAGTAGTCCAACGAGCTCACAATACTCCTTTTGCTGTAAACAACAGCCGAGATAGATGTCCAGAGAGATTTTCGTTTACTTCCTTAGCGAAGCCAGCTAAGCTATTAAAATTAATGTTAATCTTTCAATTAAGACGTACCGTATAAATATGCTATATGTAAGATTCAGCATCTATTTTATTTACGAATTCTTTTCTTATGTTTATATATCAACGAAGACTTGATGAGTGAAAATCTGATATAGAAACAAATACGATCTTGCAAATACGGTAACAACAGTACTATAGGATTGGTGTAGGAGTGGAAATTTTTTTATTATAATTCATTCCTAAAGAATATACTGAAACTTCACTGCACGAATAGTTCAAAAGTGATGTTTAAATTTGATTTTAGTTATTTTAATCTTTTATAATTTAGGTCTAAGAGTTTGAATGATAAATCCGATTACTATGAGCATGCGTATTCAGTAACTCGGTAGATCCATTAGACACACCAAAGATAAGAAAAGTAATCTGAGATATTTTCTATCGTTCAATATATTGGAATGCCAAGTATAGTATTACTCAATTAATAGTAATTGCAATTAATATTCATCTTTAATTTATATTTTGGGAGGGATGTAGGGATTTAGACCTTTATAGTTCTTCCTTTTGTTGATGATATTACTTGGAAATATATTTCAGGTAATGAGATATCTGCTTTTCTTAATTTTTTTTTTTGAATTTCAAGTATATTCTTAATACTCAGTTAATAGTATTTTCAATCAATACAGTTTTTTTAAATTAATATTATTTTTCGAAAGATGTTTGGACTTTAAAAGCTCGTTCTTCAGTTGATGGATTTTACAGAAGAGTATAGTCTGGTAATAAGATATCTGGAGACTTAGTGGTAAAGTCTGATGAGCCGGTTTCAATTTCCGCCGAAAGGTCTGGATGTTTCTTCAGACATATCCTAGGGTTCATCCAGCCCTATAGAAACGGACCGGAAGCCTTTCTCAAAGTAAAGGGCGGGAATCTGACCACAACTTTATCCCTGATGGTCGAGAATTATTTGGTTCTATAACCCCAGTGCCCCTAAGGTGCCTTCATAAAACCCTTTAATTTAAAAAGATATCTACATTTCTTTCATATTTTTGTTCTTAAATCAGCCACTTCATCGTCAAACATTCCAAATAAATATTAAGTATATTTGAATAATTACAAATTTTTCAAGTATGAAATCCCGTAAAAGTCAGAAAGTTAATAGATATCTATAATACAGCTTATAAAATTTACGTGATAAAGTTCACACGCTTCCGTGTCGGATTAAATTACTATGATGAAACTATACCAAGTCGTGTAGGTTTAACATTCAACTTTTATATTATTTATAATAAAATTTATTTTATACTTATAATTTATACTATAATTTAAGAATTATTAACAAGAATTAATAGAATTTAATTTTGTGTTAAAATATCATTAGATTTATTTTAAAGAGTAATTTCTTACAACTTTTTTCAAAATAAAAAGTGTAACCACAAAGAAAGAAAGTTTCGTAAATAGATAATTGTTATTCTAAGACTGCTCTAGCCTCTCTGCGAATAGTCCATTCCGGAAAATTCGCTGCGGAGAATTGACCGCAGTGAACAGTTCCATTCGCTGATTTTATTGATGAATGAAGGCTCAATCGTGAGAATTATTCACGAACTGCATTCATCTGGTGGAACCGCAAGTATAGTTGAAAAGTGGTTTGATGGCTTAATTCTCAATGGCTGGACTTTACTCTATGTTTGAACAACGAATCACTGAGGAGATTCAACACATTTGGATGCTGTAAAGCACAACACATTTTCTGAAGCGAGCTTGTTGTTGTATTCATGATTTTAACTAGAAAATGTTCGGATCCTCTTTGACAGAATGTGTGGGCATGACATTACCCAAAAGTTCAGAAAAACTCGATAAATTCGACAATAAAAAGAAATTCTTCTATCAAATTTCATCAAAATATCTTAGATGTAATGAGAATAAGATATAAGAAGTACATAGAAGGAGAGAGAATAAAATTCGGAGTTTATTTAAAAAGGTTTTTTTTTTAAATACTTATTTCAGGCTATTTCCATTTTATTTATCAAATACTATATTCTGAAGTATAGAATATAGTTAAGACATTGGTTAGTTTTCACAATTATTATCGCAAAATTTTCATTAATTTATAAAATTGAGATTGATTAAACTATCTAAAAAAGAACATTTTTTATGTTTAAAAATACGGCATTTATATGTAATTTTATTAAACTGGCTAGAAAAGTATATAAAATTTAAATGTCTGAGGATAACAAATAAAATAATACAAATAATACAAATAACACAAACGTGGCATTTTAAATCTAACCTTGAGCTTTCTATTGGTTCAAGTTGGATAATGCGACGACATTTGTTTTAGTTTCTATATTAGCCCAATCAGAGAAGGAGTTATATAACTCTAAAGCGTTTAGATGGTCGGCGTTTTAAAAAAAAACTTTGTATTAGGTGAATACCTTTTTGATTTATGAAATTATGAAAAATAGGAACATAAAAATTTCCACAACTAATGGCAAATTATTGCATGGTTTCATTTGAATAGGTGTTTTTTTTTTGTTTTTTTTTTTTTAATTTCGGTTTTTGGGGGTTGGCGTCTTTTAAAATGCTGCGTAATCTGAAAATTTCCTGAATACATTTCTCATTTTCAGTTCTTGGTTAATTTCAACAATCCCAAACAAACAGTAATAAAAAAATCATAATTTCTAGATATTTAAACCTTAAAATATTGAAAATTTTAGATTGTTCTTTGCCTTTCCGGCACATCCTTGTGATCAAGACGGCGGTCTGCCACCAGGCTGATGTGTCTAAACCTGAGTTCGAATCTCGGTATGGGACTTGGATTTTTCATCCTCTTCAATAATTATTTCTCTTCATTAAGGAGATAAAATCTGACTATCACCTTACGGTGCCTCCGGGATTTATTATCTAAATTTCTCCCCCATAGCAGCATTTCTCCCCCCACTGTCTAATTCTCCACGGCCAGCCAGTGATCCCAGATGGATCCGGGATAAATAAAAAACAAAAAAAAGATGACTTTTATCTGTAATTATAAAAAAGAGTATGATGACTTGAAAAAACCTTCAAGTAATGATGATTTAGACTCCAACCTAACTTTAAAATATTATTCTTATTTTTTTTTATTATATTTTAAGGATGTGGAAACCTCACAAAGGAAAAGTCTACATTCATTTTTAAATTGTAACATGTATTGAATGTAATAGTATATGTTTTCTGTTCTGAAAAAATAATTTAACTATGTAGTATGAATCGTTGTATTGTGAATCGTTTATTAATATTAATATCAAACCCTGATCAAATTAATGGATTAACTGAAAGAATTAAAATCCATTATTGAAGATATTAATAGAAATTCATTGTTAGTTTCTACTGTTTCTCAGTAGAAATTTTTGTCACCTTATCTTTCAAAAACAAGTTATATCATCTGTAGTTCTTCAATGTATAAGCTAAGTCTTAAGAAGATTCACTGACCGGTTCCAAAGTTATTCGGGATAGTTATCGTACAATCTATAAAGATTGACTGATTTGAGAGAAGGTTAACAAAAAATTTCAAATTTCCGGCTTTTGTTTTATCAAAGCGAAAAATACACATCTATAGCGAAATACAATTGATAGGTAATAACACAATGCATTACAGGAATCTTAATTCCAAGTGGAAAGATTGCATTTAAATTAACATTTGATTTATGCTCGGAAGGAAATGAAAGTTTTACACACTGAAAGTTTTAGAGTATTAAGAGACTGTAATCGCTAACACCTACTCAGCTCTTCCCGTATAATTGGAATAGTTCTCATGGAACTACGGAACAATAAATATTTCTTGTCCATCATTGTCTGAATGCTGTTAGTTTACTGGGAACCTGACTACACTAAAGTTCCCGAATTCAATGAATTTCTTGAAATCTGATTGCAATCTAACATGACAAGCGATCAATCTCATAAAAAATTAAAAGCTGCCTCCAAATGAAGGGTTTTTCTCAGATTCGTAACTTCATGGTTGTGAACCTCATTAACATTAGATCGAAATTTAATGCAACTTTACCGTTCTATTCTTCTTTAACTATCGTCTCTCAGATTCTCCCTTTGTCAGTCTTTGTCACACCAATTAAGAGATCACTTTTGAAACCTAAAGTAACTGAATAGATTTAGAATTCTATTGCAATGCCAGCTCTAGGCACCTGAGATTTTGGCTATTTAAGCAGGCTGCGATCGAATCAGCACGCATTCTTTCTCATATCCAAATGTTCATATTGAGTTCTGCTAAAAAAAAACGCTCTCTAGATAAGGATACAACTATGATTCCTAAGTGGACGTTTTACATCAACTGTTTTAGCAATTAATACTTTTACATTGAAACGTTTATTTTTGTTTAAGAATTGTTTATCCATATTTTGTTGAAAGTAAATAGCAATAAAATTAAAACAACTGGACAGGACATAGAGAAGAATCAAATGGAAAATAAACCATAATAAAAGTATTGTAAGTTATATTTATTTTATTATTTTTTTTCTTTAGTTGTTTGTTCTATTGTTTCTATTTTATTTTTCAGATTTCAGAAAACTATCTGCAGTTTTTGATTTAGTATTATCTAAATCTAATTCAAGGGAAGTCAAAGTAATATATGAAAAAGTGACAACACCCTGGTTTGATCAGTTAAATCTGATGGAACACTAACAGCTCATGTTGCAATAGATTTACCACCCAGCTATTGTTTATTTTGGATTATTACATGATAGTATTAAGAAATGACGGATCTTAAAAACACCAGCGACATAAAATGTTTAACGCCTCTTAAAATTGTAACAAAAGAAAGTGATCAAAATCTTATTAATTTTAAATGAAAATCGAAATAAAATGTTAATAATTGATAGAATCATGCCTAAGATTATTATTAAATCGATTCCAGCATCAATCAGTGCTGCCAAGATTGCAATTACTTTATCAATGGCTCCAAACGTCTTAAAGCGTGCAATCATCTCATCAAACTTTAAGTTTTTTAGAAACTTCCATTTTAGAAAGAGGCAGTGAATGTTTTACATTCACTGCCCCTTGTTCATATCCAGACCAATTCTGATTATGTTAATATTAAAGTAGTTCAACAAACTCACAACTAAAATGTGAGACTTTAAATGTGCGACTTAGAACAAGTATGGCTTAAGATCATCTAAAACTTTTTCTGAGCTAACAAAAGTTGTACTTGAAGAAGATAATTAAAAGTTTTTTAAAAAAAAAATCTCATTTAAAACGTAGGAAGATTAAGCTTCGAGATATGTATACATTGCTCGTATGTTGATTTCTGAATAAAGTTTCTATGGAAATAGAGTTCTATGAAAAACAGTTGGTCCTAATTTAGACGATGAACGGAATCATGGGGTATCCAATTTTTAACCTTAATAAATCTCTTTAACAGACTTCAATAATTAATTTTTCTCTTCGAAATTATGCTTTTTATAACTGACTGATCATGTGCTCTATTTCACTTCTGAATAAGAGAAGAAAAGGTAGTTTTTGGAAAGTATCTTTCAGCGAAATTTGGTCAAAACCCTGAAGTTTTTTTATCTATTTTCAAGACGAAAATGAAACGCAATCATATGCTTTAGAGAATGGCTTCTAAATTTTAAAAGGCTTCTCTAATGTAGCCTCTGTAATGCAGTTTTTCTACTCCAATTTCAAATTCTTTAGATATTCTACTTTTCATTTCCGAAATAGTCGAATTTGAAGATTAATACTTGTTTATTTTAATTTTGTTTACAATTGTTACCTTACAATTTTTATATTGTTAACTTACTTATGTTTAAAGGTAAAATTGAAAACAGGTCTTTCAATAGTTTTACTGAGTTAATTATGTTAGGTTTCACTTCAGTCTTTTAGTAAGTTGGTGTTTATCTCCTTACCATTCTGTTGTTCAAAGATTACACTTTAATCTCAATATCTAAGAACAAAGAACTTTCAGTTGTTTATTGGTATTTCAATGAAACATAAAAATAAAGAAAATCACAAGACAAAAGCTGCGGATTTTCATCCACTAAACTTTCATTATCTGAATAATTAAACGTCAGAAAGAAAAATAATTCTTTAAACACAATAACCAGAAGCCTGGCTCTTGTTACTATAAGTTAATTAAAGGAGATGTCTTGTCAGTTTTAATTAAAACGTTCTACATCAATGCACACTCTTTGATGGTGTCAAAGGTGTCACTGATAGATCGATGGCATTGCCTTCACGTTAGTGCATCAAATCCAAAGCACAATCGGTATCCCAAGACATTAAACATAGCTTTTGAGATCTTTTATTCATTTATGGTGATTTTTATTTTCTCTTTTTGAGTAGTAATACATATCAATTGCAGAAGAATTACAAAAGAATGTTGATTTTGAGAGAAGATAAAGAAAACAGATTCATTAAAAGCCCCCGAATGATTTTCATAGAGTTTTTAGCAGCAGATATATGATATACTGTATTAAACTAATAATAAATGAACTGAAAAACAGAAAATTGACACATTTACCTAAATCATTTGAAAAGTACAAACGAACAGAGATTTATAACTTCAATAAGGTTCATTGAATAAGATCTTTTAAGCGAATAAGGCTCTTTGTTAGTTTAGGCATTTGAATACTTTGTTTATGTATTCTAGAATGAAGCATTATTTTTGCATTACAGAACTTGGTTAGCAATTTTGTTGTTGAATAGTTAACGATATAATTGTACTTTTGAGCAATAATAACTGAAAAACAGCAGGTGTTCTGGTATTTTTGAAGATTGGACTTGAAGCAAAAAGTGTCCCATAAAGAAATTGCAATCTACTTTCATTCAAATTTTTTTTTTTTTTTATGCATTAAGTAGACTGTACAAACTGCGTATTTCTAAATTATAATGTCCAACAAACTAACACAATCTGCCTTCAATTTCCTATCTCCTGAAGATTTGTTAATCTTAAAATGCCAAAAAGAAATCAATTTTAATAATCTCAATTTAAATTGGATTACATCATACATTAGAATTTCGTATATCAATTGTTTGGCTTTTCTAATGTCTTCCTATCAAAATTTTAGGCACTTTAATGTGTAAAACAAACTGACTTTTTCCAAACAGATAAAATTCAGAAATTTTCAGGTATAATTATTTTTTATTACCAGTTGCGATCCGTGAAATATTCACGGAAGTAAAACAAATTCCACATTTTTGAAAAACACAAGATTGAAAAATATGTTCTAAGCTAATTTTTTTAGAAGCCATGACTTCTAGAACAGCCCATAGGTAATTTGAATATCGGCTTATTTGTTAAAATAATATTATAATATTGTTAAAATAAAAAAAAATAAAAAATTGATTTATCACTTTCTTAGTAGTAGGTTTCTCATTATCAAACATAATGGCAACCTGCTGCCCTAAAAGAATAGGCTCGTCGAAATAGAGGCAATATTAACGGAAGTAAAACAAATGCCACATTTTTGAAATACCCTGAAAATTTTGAAAAATACAAGATTGAAAAAGATGTTCTAAGCTCAATTTTTAAAAGCCATGACTTCCGCAACAGCTCACGTATAATTTGAATGATTAAGCCAAATTTTGTTTAAAATAAAAGAAAATAAAACAATGATTTACCAGTTTCAACAATAACAATAACGAATGTCCTACAGCCAATACCAATAATCTTATCTGGACAACAATGACGGCACGTGCATCTTCATTGTCTCCTACTTGTTGATTAGTGAGCGAGTGACTCCACAGCCGAAATTATGTAAAAACCGAGGTTTTACAAACTCTCCGATAAATTTTGACGCATGAACTTCATGCATTTCAGTGTAAACTTCATTTATGTGGGAAAGAAAATATCAATACGCTGATAGTAATTATATAATAGCGATAAGTCGCCGGGAAGTGAGACGAATATTAGAGACGCCATCTTTAAACATGGGCGTGACGTCATGCCTGACGTGTTCCAATGCTGCACGGTGATTGGTTATTTCAAATTACAAATTTACAAAACTACAAATTTACAAATCTACAAATATACAAAGATCGTACAACTTTTGCCTGTTAATAGGATGATATAAAAACGTTATTCTGTCTGTCATTGTCATAAGACTAAGTTTTTCCAATTTTGTGACCAAACTATAAGAGATAGATTGGTCATGCAAATGAATAAAATGTAGAGTTTTTTAAGACAAGCAAAATGATACAAAAATCTTTCGAAAAATGTTTTTGGTTTGCAAGATGTTCCTTTTAAAGGGTCCAATTTTGACTTTTTCTCAATTTAAACGAAAACTATAAAGTTGGAAGAGAACATTATATTGAGAAAATGTTGGTATTTGAAAGTCCTATCAAACGGTATATCAGTCATTAACAAACGTTTCTGCGTTTGGAAGATACATGCAAAAATGAAGTGTTTTTGCGGCTTTTTGTAAGTTGAAGTTCAAGCACAATTATCAAAAAAGATATTAAGGAATAACTATTATGCTAACTATAACTAAAATATTAAGAAATATTAAAAAGTTATTGATAAAGAATTATGTAAGAAAAGTAAAGAATAGAAAAAATAAATTACCTGAAAATCAGAAATTATTATAGTTAAAGTTAGAAAAGTTGAAATGATTTTTAAAAATTACAACATATTTCTTTAAAATTCAAGTTAAAATAAAATTCAATAAACACATATTTTTTAAGTTAAAATCATTATAAATTATAATTATAAAATTATTGAATTTTTTTTCAACTTGAATTTTAATTACTATTATTGACACACGTAAAATACATATCACAATATATTTCTTTGAAAATTATTAATGAGCAAAAGGTGAAGTCATACTACTTTAAAGTAACAATCCAATTTATTCCTAAAACCGTCATCATCGCTCAGAAAGAGTTCAGGTCATTGAACGCAATGTTGTGCTTTAGGAAAAGTTTCCTAAAAATATTATTTTAGTACCGATATTATCTTGAGAAAAATATCCTACTTAGTTCAAAACTTCCGAATATAGAAGAGCAAATACCTCAGGCAGCCTTCTACTCTTGTTTTTTTTATTATTCATTCGCGAATATTTTGAGGCCAATAAACATGACTGGAACGATCCGAACGTGTCATCCTGCACCGCCTAATTTCATCATTGCGAAAGCGAGAAAAGCATATTTATCACTTGGAATCCTCTCTGTGGGGAATAAGCAGCCCGCATGAACCACCAAATTCTTCCTCAAGAAAGTTTGGCTGCTGGGAGACTGCAGCCAAGTCGAAGTAATGGAAAGAGGAATAAGTTGGAAGACAGAGAAATCACAGTGACAAATTTCAGCAGCTCGATCGATCGCCTCTCCCTAGCTCCGATCGAAGTCAGCCGCATGGAATCGAATAATGCACTTTACACTGACATGTTTACTGCAACGACGAGGGTGACATCAGTTGTGGTCGTGTTGCGTTGTAGTTTCCTGAATGTCGATGGCACCAAAAAAGCCATTATCTATACAGCAGGGATGGTTGTCTAGTTGGGTCCGGAGCGGAAGTCCAGTAACGATGGCTACTTGGAAGCTATAGAACCCAATTCAGCGGAACATAAATACTGCAACCAGCCCTTCGGCAAACCTTAATATAAACACTTGTAACTTGTATTACTTACATGTGTTGGAGTTCGCTAAACAAGACATTTAAGGGTTAGATAGTGAAACATAAGATAATAAAATGCTATAATATATCTATCAATGTGAAAAGAGATAAAAATACAGTACTTATTCTTCATTAAAGGAAATAACGACTTTTTTTTTAAATATGACATTTCAACTTCTTGTATATGCAGTATTTTTTTCTAAGCTAAGTAATTAAAGGGGTTGAGAATTACAAAAGGGCTCTCTACCACTTCTGAATTTTTCTGGAGAGCAAAAAAAAAAAAAAAATTAGTTTTGCAATAAAATTCTAATGAACTTATGTAGCAGTTTTAAATGGCCATTTTCGACGCTTTAATGTTTCATTCATTGAGTAAAAGCAGAATTAAATTCCAGATTAGAATACCTAAAATCGAATGAATACCTCGATATCCCAAGAACTATTCTCTATCCTTCAATTAGGAATAAAAATTGAAAATTGAAATATAATAAGCAAGCTTATCTAAGAATTTTGAACAAACCGATATTCTACAGTAATACAGTGGTGGTACTTCAAAAACACTTATTGCATTAAGTAACTAACCGATTTTGCAAATCTCATTCGCTCCTCAATATACAGGTAACATTAAAAACAGAAATATTCAAAGCCAAAGGTTTCCCGAATTTTCTTCTTCTCTTCTGCCTACAATACAATTTATGTTTGTAAATATTTCTCTTGAACGATGAATGCATTATAATTATTAATTATTATTATTTGCTGTTGTATTGAGTCTTTTTTAAGTACTGATAAAATATTATTCCACAAAAAATTGTGTTTATCTGAAAAGTATCTTACAATCAGTACCTTGCTCATGGTGTATTGTGGCTACCATTTCTAGATATCATTATTAGCGGGAGGCAACTTTAAAAAATACAACTTTACTTCAGGTTCCCCAAGTGGTTTTAGGAAAGCTGATAAAAGTAGAATTCAATAATTTCAACCAATAATTGTATTTTAGAGAATTAAGAACATTAAGAACTTTTCTCTTGGTTTATAACAATCTGAATTATCTTTTGAGATTTTAGAATATACGGCGTAGTTATAAAGGAAATCTCGTAAAGCATTATTTCTTATGGTTATTGTAGCTTAAGCAATCAAGTTTTTTGTTTAGATTATATCTATAGAATATATGGATTCAAGTATTTTGAAAAAAAGACTTAAAATAGTCGGAATAGTCAAAAGGCGCTTTTGCAATTTTGAAGTTCTGAAACTTTTATGGTTGTAGGTGTGAAAGTAAAATGCACATCATTTCAAAGCCACCATTTCATTACCTATGACAACCGTAGCAGTGACGAGAGATTTCGATGTGACTTTGTCTCAATGGATCAGATAAAGTATGACTGCCTTTCCATCCGACTTAGTGCATGAATAATGGACAACCACAGAGGCTCATGCTGTCACACCCGACTTTGACGACCCATCCAGAATTCATGTATTCCTCTCAGCCGCTTTTTCCCCCACTTAGATAATGAATGGGCTGAGATTTCATGCAAATGCGGAAGTTTTGTTGAAACTTTGTACAGAGAGATATTTACTTATTAAATTTAACATTGAACCGAAATAAGAAAGAAAATATATTTAGGCTACTTTAAATCTAACTCAAAAAGAAGTAGCTATAAAAAAAATGAGGTGACACAACAATGTAGACGAAAATTAACTGCGGAAAATATTTCACAGATTAAAACTTGAAAAACAAACAGAAATAACCTACAGATCAAATAAAGCAGAAGCAGAAGCATGGGAACCCACACCTACAGGCAATTTAATGCAGCTCATGTAATTCCTTAACATAATTATTGTAATTTCTTTCGCCTAAGACGACAAACATAAAATATTTTACAAACATAAAATTACCATTTTTTAAATATCTGTTACTTTGTTTTTGGAATTTGACAGGGTAAAATAAATTTACACTTGTCAGCAACTTTGAGCAGAAGACATTCAAACTGGTATCAACCAGATCTATTTTTTAGGTATTTACGATTTTGTAATGACAAAATAATGGACAACCACATTCTAATGGTGCTTATTAGCTACTGTCTCTTTCTATTTGTTTGTTTCTTTGATCCTATATATTAGATGCGATTCGAACCCAGGTATCGACCGCATGGCTTAGTCAGTCGCCTGCTCTTAACTACTTGGCTGTCCTCTAAACGACTTTTTTTTTTCATAAACATTTTATTTGCATCCTATATTTTCACATATTATAATATATGTATAGTATCACATATTATAATCTTTTTTTATTGTTAAGATATACACTAATTCACATCATTATTGTCGTAGTTTTAGTGACATTCATTTGATTGATATTATTTTTCACATATTCAGTGTTATCAAGTAACATCTGAAGTGCATGAAATAAATGGCTGTGACACTATTTAAAACATTTCATACATTGTTCGTTATCCCTAAATTAATTTTATTGATATTACAAATTTCACTCCTATAAGTACTAATGGTAAGTACATAGATTAGCCTTGATCAATGTGAATTAACTTACAGTAAAAGTTTATAAAATTTCATAACTATCTTCGAAATTTTATTTCCATTCCAAAATAAACTCAATTTCAACTGTGCTTTAAAATTTTAATAAGGTTTCTTTCTCCAAAATTCAATTATTTTTATTTCAATTTCACTATTTACTGAAGACCATTAAGAGTATGCTTTCTATGTTCACGCTTTCTTCAAAAGTAAAAGAGAAGAGACAGAAAAAAGATAATCAAACACTTTCTCCCTGCTTCTTTTCTTTCTGTTTATTTTTTTTTCTTTCTCTTTCTTTTAAATCACATGTTCCATTGTCTGCTCTGAGTATAATAAGAATTTGCCCATACAGTGTGAAGGCAGCGACTGTCCGTCAGTAGATCTCGACTTAATCCAATCCGGGGGTTCGGTGCCATTATGGACGTGACCGGGCGGCTGGACCCGCTATCACAAAGCCGCAGGGGTGACACGAGATGCCAAGTGTATCCGAAAGACAACCATCTTGGGTCACAACAATTGCCCATCCCGGGTTAAAGTATGCCTTCTCATTTCTGAAATCTCTTCGTTGCAAAGATAACTACAACGTTAAGTTTTTTTTTCCTTTTTAACTAAGTAAGAGATGTATTAAAAAAACAAAAGAAAACAACATTCAAGTAATAGGATTTTCGGATCCTGACACTCGAAAAGGTTTTGATGCGATTATCTCCATCTTCCAGTTAATTTGAGATGAAAAATCTCAGGGCTACATATACTGGAGACAGCGGCACTTAAATTCGCTACAAAATGTTAAGTGAAGTAAGTCATTTTTTTTAGTAAAATAGAGTGACTAGCTCCTAAATTCATATCTTTAGGCTAGTTGGCTTTAAATTCTAGCAGGCCTACAAATAGTGGAGATACTAATTTTGAGATCTTCCGTCATAATATTGTGCAACGTTTGAAAAATCTTTTTGAATTTCTAAAAAATTCTGATAATTATTTCCTTTTTAAGAGATGCTAAAGATTCTCACTAAAAATAATTAAAACTCGCAGTTGCTACAAATCAACCAATCAGAGTTAGCTAAGACGGATAACAAAAGGCGATTCAATTATCTCCGATCTCACGGAACAACGGAATATGAGAAAACACCTGATTTCCGTTGCTTTTATTCTAATACGGTATTTCTTTTTTAATCGAAAACGGTGAACTTTGGACCATGAGCTAGCCCTACCTGACAACGTCAGGGCGAGGCTAGGAAGTTGAAGGTGGGGGGGAGGGACGAGATTCACATCTAATACGGTATTTAATATTATTATTTATTACTATGACTATGATTTTCATTGATTCTTCCTTTCTTATCGGAGTGTAAGTTATTATAGATTTATATTCTTACATTATTTAAATGACAATTTCTTTTCCTTTTAGTTAGGCTATTTTCCGAGGAAATTGAGGCTAATCAGATCACCCATTCACCGTGTAGTCTGTAGTTAAGGATTTAGTTCACTATTAATAGGATTTTTGTTTACGGTGTGTCATAGTGGTTCATAATTTACAACTTACTTAATATTAAGGAACCTTCTGCTATTCTTCTGCTTGGGTTCCTCATTGATGCTGTGTGGTATAGTTCGCTTTTCTCATCAATCACGCTGTACAACTTCATACACTTCCGCACAATACAGCTGCAACTTACAGTCAATTGACAAAACACACAAGCGACATTCATTTACTGTATATAGTTTTTAAAGTAGTTTCGCAAAGCTGTCAATAATATTTTGTTGATTACTTATTATTCGTTTTTAATTGTTTGATGTTTCTTTAAATTAGAAGTTATTAGTATTTTAAAGAGATAATCGCTTTACGGGAAAATATGATGAATGAATTTACTCTCAGTAATTATTGCCGTCTTTCAGTATTGAACGAACATACTTTCTTGTGTTAAAAAGAAAAGAAAAAAAAATCTTCATTCATAAAAGATTTGTTCTCTTACATATTTTGGGAGTATTTGGCATGTTGTTGTTTATCAAAATGAATTGGGATCTTTCTAGCAATAACCTTCATCTATCGATAAACTTTCAACTTTCTTGGATGCATAAAAATATTACAAAAATGCGTTGTAAATTACCATAATTTTTCAGTTTTAACGACAACATATTTTTGCGGTTTTTGGTCTAGCTTCTTATCTATCAGTTCAATAAATATAAAAATCAAGAGAGATTTTTTTTATAATAACTTACAGTTAATTCTAAATTTTCAGCTTTCTAGGCCGCAAAGTTTTTGAGTTATTATAATGGACATGAGTTCGTTTTAACATTGCAATTTAAAATTTATTGTTCTACTGGAAGTTTATTAGCCTCATTAAACCAAACAAACAAAACATCTTTCTTTAAGGCTGCTGTAACTCGAATCTTTTTTTTTTTTTTGTTTATTGATAGAAAAAAAAAGCCCAGCAAACATGTCGAAATCAATCACTTTCAAATCTTCGGCAAACAATTTTATTCTACTACAGCAAATATTGACTTATCCTAGGAGACTTCACCAATTTCTGAACACTGACCAGAAATTACTTTTTTAGAAGTACCTTCGCAATGAGTTAAAATATTAATACTGTCTTTCTTAATATTATTTATCAATTACTTAATAAGCATGAAAATACTTTCGATATTTTGCATAACAGTAAAGTCCATTATTAATATCCTCTGACAATTCTATATAACATTGTTATTTTAAAATAATACTCCGTAGTATTTTTCTGGAAGTTAAACGATTAAATGAATGAAATTCAACGTGTGCATTTGAACATACAAAGTAAACATGGACACACAAAATTTAAAAAATTAAAAAGTTTTAACCCATTAAAAAATACAGAAAAATTTAAATGGGTTAATATTGATTAAATTCGTTTTTTATTTTTACTTAGTTACTAGCTACTAACTTTGCTTAGCTTAGTTAGATAAACTGATTTATAGATAAGATTTCTTCGGATTATTGTATTGGGTGACTAACGACGACATTAACGTGTGCTTAGTGTTTAATTATAATTCTTTCTTTTAGATCATTGAAATGAATCATTTCTGCGAAGTGAATGTGGAGACTCCACAAATTAAAAAAGCAATAATAACTTTTAGACAATAACAAATAAGTTAATAAATTCATTTGCCTTGCATTCCACCGACCTCAAATGAATTTTCTTGCATGAAAAAAGAACACAAAGTGCCTAAAATATACTTAAACAACAATGGTTGAGCTCAAGTGGCATTCCAAGACAGGTAATTTAGCGATCATCAGCTGGGAGTAGTTAGTAGTAAACAATACGGCGATCAAGAAAATAATCGTCGAAAAGAATGTGGAACATCCAAAATTAAAAAAAACAAAACAACAACAATTAATACACAATAAAAAATGAGTTGAGAAATACATGTGAAATTCTTGTTGCTTTTTTAATTTTCGGAGCTTCTACGTTCATTTCGACGGTTATTCCTCTTGAATTCAGAATTGAGACTTCGGTGTTTGTGATGATTACTCCTAGCTGATGATCGCTGAGATGTCAATTAGTAAAACTTTGGCCTCAACCAGTGTTGTAAATAAATATTCTTAGTTGAAGTTCGTTGTTACGCTGATATAAATGAAAGTGCGTACGTAACTTTATCATTACTTGCCGTAAAATAACAGTTTGAGACGGACTTTAATTTAGTAGAATCTCAGTTACCCAAACTAATTGGGACCAAGATTGCTTAATCAAACAATGCGGATAATCGAACATAAATCAGAAATCCAAGTAAACGAAACGAAGTGTAAAAATGCCTACAATGAAATTGTCGTAACAACGTTACTATTACTTTATTTGAAATAGTAAATTTTTTAAAAGAATTGAGTTAAAAAAGATTTTTCACTTCCGTATGACATATGTAATGATTTCTATGCTGTACGCATATATAGACGGAGATTCAGATAATTGTCGATTTGGGGAATCGACGTTTTGATAAGCGTTCTACTGTACACTGATTTCAAGGTTACACTGAGCAGACATAGAAATGGATCAATCGCTATCCTTGCTGTTTTTATTGGGTGTTTGATGGACCATATTTTACGAGATGAACTATAAAAACCGGACGACGTGTATAAATAGTGAAATGTATCTTGGTGTGGAAATAGAACTTCAAGAAAAGAATATCTCTATTGCAGAGATTTAAAATCACTGAACTCATTAACAATACTATTTAACATTGTATTCAGTTCTTTTCTAACAGTATTCTAATGTAACAAAAAATTTATCTCAAACAGAAATAGACCTATAGAGGTCAGCTCAAATGGAGACAGTTAATGACTAATATTAACATAAAGGAAAACTTAGAGGCACTTTTATATTAAAATCAATTTGAAATAAAAGATAGCAAATAGTAAAAAAAATAGTAAAAAAATAGTAAGATTATTTTAGCGATGGTTACAATACATCATCATTTGTCGTTGAGCATCAATAACAAGTACTATTTTGATAAAATAAAATATAAAATAATAAAAATTATCAGCTTTTTTAAAATTTTCTAACTTTCAATTGATGACTTTAATATAAAAGTTTATAATATATATACTTAGATAATATCAACTTAGTGAATATTTTGTTTCCCAAACTGTTAGAATTTATTCACCTTTCATGGAACATATATCTAGAGAATGTTTTGTGAAGTCGATCAATCTTCGATGAAAATAATGTGAACTTGTGTGAAAGCTCATGATGCTTGTTTCCATATAAAAACAATCAATTTTATGCTAGAGTGATTTATGAAAAATATCAAAGTGACGGTAAGTAGTTAAGTCTCAAAAAAATAAACAGTAAATAAATAAATAAAAAATTATCTTTTGTTGATAAAAAGTAAAATAAATATAAAAAAATTAAATCCTACCAAGAAACAGTAAATAAATATGCCAATTTAAAGAAAGTTAAAGAAAAACATTGTTTAGATGTGAATAGATGTGTAATAATATTCCATGGAATTTTAGTTTTCGTGAATGGAGGCAAATCGATCTAGATATAATAAAAGATGATCAGAAATTTTGAAAATTTTCCTCTTTCCTTTATAAATCAACAGAATAATTGTATTCAATTCTTAATGTAGTTATGATATATATTTTATTTTGTGCCCCAAACTTTTGGATCTCTCTAATTCTGCTCTGAATACCACAACATTAAAAGAAATCTTTTCTACGATTTCTATTCGATTTTTGCTGCGAAAAACCAATAATACTTTATCGCACATATATAAAGACTTAGTTATCTTTTTATCTTTACAGTTACCATCGCGATTAAAGTAGGAGTTACGCTTGCTTCTGTCAACTTTGCATTGTTCTTAGTTTGGGGAATAAATACTAAGTAAATACTTCAAAATCTAAAGAAACATTTGAGATATAGATTGATCGAATTTTGTGTAGTCATCAGGAATCTCTACAAAAGAAATTTGGAAAACACTGCTTTTATTTTACTTTAATCAGAGCATTGAAGCTATCTCTAGTAAATATTAATATATAATTTTTCTTAATGGAAATTTACTACTTTATTAAAATTATATGACATACTTTTCATGTAAACTTGAGCGAGGTTCGATTTTTGGTGAAATCGAAGCAAATACACAAAATGGTGATGTAAAATTTAATGGATGATAGAGTGGCAGTTACTGGGGAGATGTTTCATCTTTTCTTTTTTTACCAGCAGTGGTCGCATCACTTTCTCAGGGTTCGGTCCAGTTGACACATGTCAACCGCTAGGGATGAAGAGGTGTCAATGCTCGTACAAATCATGACAGTTGGAAACGAGAATTGTCATTGGGTGCACTTAGGTACACTCGCCCTCTTCTTCTTGTTTGACATTCCGAACGGAGCTACGTGTAGACTTAAAGCAACTCGAATTCAAGCGGAGAAATGGGATGGTTGGCAAGAAAATCGAATTCGCAGCTCTTTCCAAATGCTGAAGAAATCTGGCTTCCCTTTAACAAAAATCAACAAAGAAAAAATATAATTGAATGAAAGGATTTAAGCTCTGGTTCCAATCAATAAAATGCTTCAGTAAACATTTAATCAAAGTTAGGAATAAAATTGGGAAAAAAATATATTTTACGTTCAAACTAAATCTAGGTAGAGAATAAAATGTAAGTTATTTCAAGACACAATCGAAAGAATATTATTCATATTATATCAAAACAACAGTCCTTGATTCTTCTGATAC
>JAFIDM010000001.1:128659672-128735879 GCA_023159025.1 Thereuonema tuberculata
AGTTTCGTTTCTGGTAGACTAGAAAGAGACTCTACTACTGTTTCTGTAATTGAATGTAATTGAATTAGCATTAAAGAATGCACTTAATAAGTCAGAAAATTTATTTACGATTTTTCCAGAATTAAAATTTTTAATGATTTTTGTCAAGAAATTTATGATAGAAATGAAATATATCACATATCAAAAATACATATAAAACTTCTTCGATGAAATTGAATCTTTTAATTATTTCTCTCATTCTTTAGCCTGAAGAAATATTCCTAAAAATGCTGAGTTATTAGCTCGTCTCGCAAAATTCACTAAAAACATCACTGAAAAAATTGCTTGCTTATTTGCTGTAAATATTGCATTAATTAACCCATTTTTATTTTTCTGTGTAATTAAGGATACATAGATGGAAAGACAGCTCTAAATATATCTACTTGTTATTCTTTCCTTCTCCATCATAGATAATGTTATTAATATCAAAATAAAACACTTCAAACACATATTAATTTTCGGAGTCTATTATCGATATATTTATACCCCTTTCTCAAGCCTTTTTTACTTCCAGGTGTAAATACAAAATAATATAAGAATTACATAAATTTTGAATTAAATGGCAATATGCAGTCATTGAAATGGAAAATTGATGTTTGCATAGCTCTTATTATTAAGAAGAGACGTTAGGCGTATTGTAAAATTGTCTGTTCCAACATGCTCTGTTGTTTATGAATAATGTTTCTTTTATTTTCTTTTTATTATTGTCCTTTTCAATTGTCCTTTTCAATATTATTGTTACCGTATTAATTGGAAAAATGTCCATATAAACTAGCGTGCTCTGCCAATTCTGATTTTTCAGTATTTACGTGAAAGTGCTTTATTTTATTATTAGCTGTAAATATTTTAATAAAATCAAACCATAGTATTGTTACAAACTGGATGTTAAGTTATTTCATAAATAACATTACTACTTAACTTAATAAAAGTAGTTGATTTTTTTTTATTACTTTCTGAACAAACCTTGTTACATTTGATTCCTCTAATTGATGCATTCAGATCTGTTGCTTGCCAATAGGGCTTAGGTGTTTGCATCGAGAAAATAAGTGAACATTAATCTTTAGAGATTACCGTTATTAAATACCAGCTTAGCTTACATCGAACTGTCGTTGCTGTTTATGCAAATCTGGATCATTCCGCATCAATATCAGTTTATCTGGGCGTTGAAGTATCAGGGTGAATTATATCTTCTGAGAAGTAGTACCTTTGACAGATATGTTAATGTCTCACAAATGGGTGATTCTAATTAGTGCTCTAATGAATGACCCATATATTAGAGTAGAACCCTGCATGAAAACTCATCACTTTCGACATACTCAATCTTGTTTGCGTGAAGTATTAGTGAAGCCACGCCATCTGCTGTGCTCGACAATAGATCTGGCATTGTCCTGCAAAATTAATATTAATATCCGCAATTAAATTCGTGCCCTGATGCGATCATTTGTAAAAGTAAGATTAATTTGCATCCTCGCAATTCGTAAATTCACTTTTGCCGCGATGTTGGGTAGATGAAAGTTCTGGCAGATGTTCGATTCGAATCACGGGGGCAAAAATCTCGGGAAAATAAAGCTAAAACTTAGTTGTGATCTAAGTGTTTATTAGCTAATAACATTTAGCTACAAAATAAAAACCGTCTGTTAATTATAATAGAAATATTTTGTAATTATCCGAAATCAAAATAAAAATTTAACGTAAAAAAACATTCCCAATAAAAAGGCCTTTTGTAAAATAATTGATAAAACATCATTACGTGATATCCACCTATAAGATATTTCACGCTTTCTAGCCATCAAATCATGAGTGGCTAACAGTTAATAGTTCAAGAAGTAGGCTATGAAGAACAACCCTAAAAACTTATGTATCTCCCTAAAGGTAAAAACAAGCTATCCAAGGGGATAATTTGAAAAAAAAATTAATTTGTCGATAGGTGTTAAAAAGTTATTGTTTACTTTTCCTTCAAGAGGCATCACATTTTTGCTTAAAATATAAAGTCATTTTCTGCTATTGCAGCCTCGGGATTCTGAATACCGGGAATGACTGTATTGATATTGTTCAATTATAACATTTGATTGCTTCTCAATCGTTAATCGCGACACCCATTTATGCACGAAATGTTGAGCCATTTCTGTACTGCTAATAAAAGATAAACTCTTTTCCACTTATCAAAGGAATTTTTAATATATATTGACATCGAATTCATTTTCAATAATGCTAGCCAAACATCAGAAAATCTTAGTTGACATATCAATTTCTGCATACAGTATTGCATGTGTTTACGAATATTTTAATATTTGTTTGTTGTCTCCTAATATTGAGTCCAATTTACATTAAACTTTATAGAGTTCCTACTTGATAATTAGAATCATTACAGTTTCAAGACAGTTGACGAGTTACGCAATTGAAAAGATTGTAATATTTTTGCCCTTACGAAGATAATGTTTTTTAATTATAATTTTATCATTAATAGACGGAAAAATTGCTTCAAAGAAAATTCGTACCTTCTGAAAACTTGACATTCCACTTATTTTTTCCACTCAATTTATACCAAGTAAAACCATTCAATCCAAAATATTTAACGAATTACATGCCATTTAAAATTTAATAAATGTTACATATTAAAACTTTAGTAAATATTACATAAAATAAATATTACATATTGAATGTATATTCAAATATAATATAAAAATATTAAAATATAAATAAATTATATTATATTTTTTATATCCCACATTAACATTATAATATAAATAATTTAAATAATATGCAAGAATTTCGTTTCAGAGTGGTAAATTTGTTGAAAGTCTCTAGCGAGAAGAATTAAACCTATTTTCCCTAAATGTTTACTCTTTCTGCTCTGAATAATTTTCATTAAATCCGATTGAAAAACCACCTAACTTAAAAAAAAAAGTCTTTCTTTTAAAATTAGATTTTTTTAGATCAAATGACTTGGGAGCGGAAATCTCGTTGCCTTAATCAGTCTATCAAAGAAAAAAGAATACTTTATTTACAAGGAGTAGAAGGGCAATCAAACAGCCCTTAGGCTTAAATAAAAAGGAAAAGAAATAATGTAAATATAAATGAAGAAAAATAGAAAAACGATCAGAGGGGAAAAAAATTAACTTAATTAAGCAAACATTTTGATAATGATGACACTCTTACTTATTTCTTTAAGTACTTGGTAAGAAATTAGGCTTTCACGTTTTTTTACAAAATTTCATTATATTATTTACATATGTTATTTACAATAGGAAAGGATTTTTATTACTGATAATGACTTCTTGTTTTCTTCTTTGTTAAAACATTCCTAACACTTATAAATATAATTGTCAACTAATTCTATTTATAAATTCGTAAATTAACATTAATAAGAGACCTAATAAATTCAAAAAATGAAAGTTAATGCAAAGTAACATTATTAGAAATTCATAAATTTTAAAATCGCGAAGTGATTTTCGACACTAGCAATTTCTTAGACGATACTGGAACGTAAGCCAACGAAATAACACACAGAATAGACAGAATACTGATATTTAACTATTACTGTGTCGGTCATCCCGTAGCGTTAATAATAGCTTGTACATGTCAAGGCATCGACTCCACCAGATGCCGGAGGATTCCCGGAGGCAACGCCAGCCATGCCTTTCTACCACTGTCCTCAACTAGCTCAGAGACGTCCGTGCTGCAATCATGACCTTATGTCTCGCTCAACTGCATCCCAGTTATATTTGGTAGGGTTTAAGTCCGGGAACTTTGGAGATTACAAGGATGGTCCCAAATTCAAGAGTTCCTCAGACTGACTAGTAGTGGCCCGATGGAAGGGTGCATTGTCCTACTAAAAGATATCATCGACTACTGCATGCCCGAAGGCCATGCAAGGGTGTGGGTGATTAGCCAGCACATTGTAACAGCTCGCAGCATTTAAGGACCTCTCTAGATACAGTAAGGGACTTAATGAGCTATCAACTCTTTGAATAGAGCCAACCGAACAGGACAGGGTGCCTCATGCTGTCGACGTCACCTATACTCTCCCATCAGACCAATAATACTGATACCAAGATTTACGGGACCACACCCCACTGTGTCATTCCCGGCACCAGGCGAAGCGCAATGTCCGATGACAAGCAGTCAATAGTGGCACACGAGTGAGCGAAGGCTCTATGCAGCGTGAGCCATACCAGTCGCTCGCTGATGCTGCTTGCTGCTGCGACATTGAAAATGTGGATGTGATGTCTACACCTGGTCATCAATGGCGTATGGACTGCCAGGACTTACTGGAATGTATGTGGATGGTATATTCGCGGTAGACCCTTGATACGATAGATACGGTTATTTTCGAAACCCTAGGTTACTTAACACATGGGCGGTAGAACTGTCTTGCGCTAACAATGTGTCCACGATCAAAGTCATAAAGTTCGTAACATTTATTTATACGTCGATTGCCAGGAAGCCCAAATGTCCGCCTATTTATCGGTTGCGTTTGGTTTGGATGTGGTCCACTAGGCACTGGGGATGCCAGTGCCAAGTTTAACATTTTCGAGTAAATATAAAAAAAAATAATTTTAGAAGAAATATAAATCCGGGAATTCAAGATTTATATTTCTTCTAAAGCTTGATAATTCTTGATAAAACGAAGATACTGTAATAGAAAACTTTAAAAATATTCGTATTATTTAAACATCGCAATTCACTTCTGATATATCTTTTATTCGTAATATTTCGTCATCCCTTAGCAGTCTTCACTTCATCAGACGAAAAGAAAGGGATATCCTGAAATATTACGAATAAAAGATGCATCAGAAGTGAATTGCGATGTTTAAATAATACGAAGATACTGTAGCTAGTTGGTAGTTACTCTGTCTGTGAGCTGGAGGAGCTGATTCAGTTCCAAAATGAAGTCAGGTATTGTTTTCTAGGTTATTCTGCTTCAGATGTGTCCTATGCTAACAATCCTCTGTGAAATGGGAACCGAATTTCTTTCCAAGGGTCATCTTCAAACTTGTAAGAAACAAATACATAATACTATGATAACTATTATTTTTGATTATGATATAAACATTATCCTGATCAGATTATATGGTCGAAAAATATTATTTAGATGAAAACAATTATAAACTTTCAGAGTATAAATTATGGGTTGCTTGTTTCTTTGATCGAATGCATATTTCAAATGTTTTCTGCAACAATAAAACAACGACAAAGAATAAACTGAGTCAGGAAAAAGGTGTAAAATTGAAAATCATTAAGCATTCACATAAGAGAAAAAGAAACATTGAAGTCCTTGCAGGAATTCGAACTCTGAGAATTCGAAAGCTGAATTTTACAAAAAAAATATGTACATGTTTTTATTTTATTTAAAATGCTAATAGAAAAGTTCTGATTACAAAATAGACAGAATTGAAGGAAACAATGCGTTATCTTCATTCAAGTGTAAGTCTTTCTGCTTCCCACAGAAAGAGAATACAAGCAATTCTGTCACAACAAAATTGAGTGGATTTTCACTTCATTTTTTCATACAACACGACGTGACAACGACATTGTCAGTAATAACATTTTAAAAATTAAGAAGAACAGGAAATACAATTTAATATATTCCCCTTCATCTCTAAGTTGGTGTCTATTTTTAGATTTCATAATATAGCAATAACATATAAAAAACGTATAAGATAATGTTTATTCTAATTTAAGAAAAAAAAACAATAAGTGAACAATTAAAAATATTACATTTTTGTCAAAATTTTCAAATAATTACTCTAAATGCAAATATATGCTAAAAGAAGTTAAAGAATATATGCATTGAAACGAATTTTTAAACGAATTTCAGAGAGAAATTTTAAAAAGGCATGCACTGTTCTTATTAAATTAAACATAACAGTTATTTTCATGGGGAAAATGTTTATTAAATTTAACTCTTAAATGTTTCGTAACATTTTCAAAAGAGAATTAAAAATAATTAAATATTCTCTTTTGAAAATGCAACAAAAATATTACGAAACAGTGAAGAGTGAAATTTAATAAACATTTTCCCCATGAATATCTCTATTGTGTTTAAATTACGGTGGAATTTTTTTTTTCAGCATTTCGCTTGAAATATTAAATTAATCTTTTAGTTAATTATATTAAATTTATTTAAAATGGTTATATTCTAACTAGACATCAAAGTGTGACAGAGGTCGAAAACCTTGATCTTCGATCTATTGCGCCAACTCGACAGACAGGACAGACGGAGAGAAAAATGAAGAAAGAATGCTGGAAGTAGTGCAGGGGAAACCGTAGAACTTCGAGAAACTGACCCAGCTAGGATTGTCCACCCCTAATCCACATGAGAACCGAATCTCGGTACTATGACTTGAGAGGCCGATGTCTAAGAGACACTCCTACCTCGGAGTTTTCATCAACTAAGTTTCCCTCGAAATTTTATTGTATTTATAAAAATAAAATTATATTCGTACTTCCCAACAACATGGATGAAGACCAAAATCGTGATCTCAGCTTAATTTTCTTAAAATTAGTAATATATTAAAACCAATAACTCAATTAATAAATACTTACTGAGTAATTACATAAATATCTAATGATCGATTCAGTAAAAATTTCTCAAAAATTTACTGACCGATAAATATTTATAATTACAAATATTAGATGGAAATTCGTAGCTAAAAGGAAATATGTAAAAGAGACCACATATTTCAAACATCAAACGACAGTATGGAGACTTTAGTTTCTCTTTACAGTAATAAGTAAATTTTTCAAAACTAAAATATGTAAGATAGATACTTTTCAACTTCTTCGAATCTATTCTCTAGTTCGCTATTGTAATGTAAATGTACGTAAAAAAACAATGATGAAAAATGACAGGAAATTATAAAAATTTTCCATTCTTACCATAATTTCGGTTTTTTGCAATAGAAGACAAATCAAGAAAATTAACCAAAAAAATTAAAAAAGAAACCCGGATTATAGTCATCATTTTACTTTGCATTTTTTTCTACGTTAGCTAGAACATCTTTCCCACACAAAGCGAAGCCATCTTTTTTCAACTCCCTAACATATATATAGAAATGTCTCTCTGCAAAGAAGTAATAGAAGAAAAGAAATCCCTTCGTCCTGCAGAAGCGATATCTTTGTGAAGCATTCAATGATATAGAAATGTGCTGTTCTGGTTGCCAACAGAGAAAAGGTGATTTACAGAGGAATTCGCTGCCAAATCACCGCACGTGCAACTCCACAGCTCAGGTACGAGCTCAGCCCTCCCTTCTGAAGGAAAAAAAAAAGAGAAAAAGCGATTATTGTCGGTTCCTTGAGGGCTCCTGCATCACTCTAAACTTTGCACCCGGGAAACAATCGTAGGACTGCAAAGACCCTTGGAAAAGCAACAGAGTGAGAGAGAGGATGGAATGCAGTATTTCCAAACAAAAGATCATGGAAAAAAACAGAAAACATCTTGACTTTACAAAACACAGAAGCTACAAGTTTCTGGTTTGGCTATTTAGCGTACGATTCTATAAATACTCCTTTAGCAATAAAAATGCCCTAAAAGAAAAGTTCCTGAAAGAACTTTAAGCCTACTTTCGTTAGGTTTTTTACCTACTTTTTTTTTTTAGTCTGTGAAAAATATTACAAACAAAAATATTTTCTTAATTATAGTAGCTGCAGAATATAAATAGTAGAAATTTTTGATTTTCTGAAAACAGATTATTAAAAATTGATAAATGTAAACAAATAACAGAACTATTTTACGCAAAAGTCTTCACATTGTAAAGCCCATCGCGCATTAATCACGAAACAGCGGACTTTAGCGGACTTCAGTGGCAGTTTGTGACGACAAAGGTTTTAAACAGGAACAGCAGGCCAATCACGTTGTCGCATAAGAGTGGCGGGAACAAGCATTTTCAAACAGCCAATCACGAAACACTTGCGTTGCTTAAACGAGGAATCGGCATCTCTTTTCTCGATCGATTCATAATTTCTTTTTTTTTTTTTAATATCTGTGTGAAGACTAAAAGAGCGCTTAAATATCGGAGTTTAGTTATTTAGTAAACATGTGTAAAAAAAGGTAAGATGGGCTTTAAGAGGTTTCTAATCAAAATAAAGAAAGAAAATTCAAAGAAATTTGAAAGCGAATCGGTGATGTCATCTGCTCCTTTCTCGCCGAACTGATCGCAAAATCACTATCTACGGTTTCTAAAATAAGCGGTCTCGATAAATTCTAAGCCTAAGTTGAATTCTAAATTGTAATTCTAAATTTATTTTGTGTTTTAATTTGTAATGAACTGTTTATATTGGACTACAGTGTTCTATAACAAAGAAAAAGCTAAATTTTAACACATGCTTTGTCCCGGGCCGCCCTTTTCCAAATTATTCACGCCAGAGAGCTGCGGCAATAGACATATAATATGCACCATTGACTAGTCGCCACCAGCCGCGCAAGTCCATTCCGCAGCGCTGACATTAGCAAATACGCATCCAGCTTAATGCAATCAAAGATGGAGTAGTGAGAGCAACTTCGTATCAAAAATCTACAACGGTTTTTATAGGCATCGCATTTCTTAAAAATTGAATTCTGGATTTAATAAATGAGTAATTGTTGGTAACGGTCTAATTAGCAATAAGGGATTGTAACAAGGCTTTCTTTCTTTTTCTTTTCTTTTATCTTATTAAAGTTTATGCCTTTTTTATATCATTTGCTACTTCGTAAAAATTAAACATAAAAAAAACACTGGCCTTTACAGCTTCTTTTCTTCATAAAAAAAAGCTAAATATAATAAATAAAATATAAACTAAAATAAATAGGTAGTTGTAAAGTCTTTCCCCATAACCGCAATAATTCTTCTTTAGCTCTTTTAATGTCCCCGCCTGATATTAAAACAAATAGGAACAAGACTTAAATTTGAAGTTTTTGTTAGTCAAAATAAATTATCCAAAAAAAATCTTTGAAGACTTACAAAATTAACAAAACATGGAAAAAAAATAGAAGCAACTTTCTTTAACTTTTAGTTAACTTTATACATCAGTTTCAGAAAACAAATATTAAAACGATTATTATCGTGTATTGAATATTTATTTCTATTTTTGTTTATGTTTTTATATTTTATATAAGTGTTAATTTAAAAGAAACTAATTTAATAGATGTGATTCTTCGAAAAAGTTGTGTTCCATAAATCGACAAACAGAATATTTTGAGATAATATATAAAAAAAAATTAAAAAAATAGAAATTTCCAATTCGATTTGACTATTTCTGGCTCCTATTCAAAATCTAACTTTTCTAAACCACTGAATCCAAAATCCTGGCAATGGATCAGCAAAATTTGTTACTGTGATTTTCTTTTTCTTTGTTTTTGGTAAAGGCTCTAAGAAGTACATTTCTCTGTCGATTTGGCAAGAACCAGGGGATTGATTAACCACAAATTATCGTCTGCTGTCAACTTAAAAGAATAATTTGTGCTGTAAACTTAACATTTTTCCAATAACAATTGGAATAGTAAGGCTTAGAAAGAAGAATATTCCAAGCCAATTTATTCAGATTAATACAAACTGTTACATCCGAAGTACTTCGCTTTGGACTTACGGTCCTTTTCAATTGATAATATTCCCCAGGGTTGCGTACGTTTGCCTCGGAATTACATTTAACGTCCACCATCTGCATTTTGTTTTTCGTCGACAACATTCATCGGCCCAAATAAGGAAAAAAAGACTAAGGTCATTACAGATTTTTCTATTCTTTTCTTTATCTGTTTATTGCAATTGTATATAATAGAAAAACTTCGAAGTGCTCTATACTAACGAGTTATAGTTGATATAATAAAATTAGTTATTTGCATATAGTTGCATGTTATTTTTTTTCATGTTTATTTGTATCTAAACAGAGTTTATCTTAGTTATAAATAAGTTACGTGTATCAGCTATGTAGGTAATGTTGATTGCATTGCAATGCATAGATCGATAACTGAAAAATGAAGTAGTGCTTCAAGTTACGCTCGCTTCAACTCCTTTGGGAGCCAAACGTGACGTAAAGTTTAGCGCATGCTGGAATGAAATGTGTTATTTCCATATGCGTTACATGTTATTTTCTTGTTTATTTATGTCTAAAGAGTGTTTATTTTAGTTATAATAAGATATTTTCTTCAGTTATGCGCCTCATCCCTGTATTTCTAGGAATTCTTTTCCGAATTTTGGTAAGAATTAGTCTAAAAAGACAAGATGTAACAGTAAATTAGTCAAGACTTATCTTAGAGATAATATGCAATATAGTGTATTCAGATATACGAATTCAAATACTTAATTTTTTTTACAATATTTTTATAAATAAAAGCCGACTACACGTTGATAAGTGCCATCTTCAGACAGCTGTTTCACGCTTACTACTCGGAATCAATCATTCCTGACTACGACGAATGGAGGTAAGACACATGCTAGTGACTTTTAAAAATATTAAGTGTCCTGGAAATTGAGTGGCAGTAAACACGAAACAGCTAGCTCAGGATGTCAGCTGGAATTCTGGTACGAGAATTAATTGTTTTTATTTCAATAGTAGGTTATTTCTTAATACCTTTCATTCAGCTATGGAAATAATATTTGAAATCTGCGTTAAATATAACTGAAATTAACTATAAATACTAGTCAAAACCTTTAAAATGTAAATATTCAATTTCTTACATGGCCAGAGTTAGTTTTCCCTTCATTCTACCATATGGCTAATAAATCACGATGAAAGGTATGAAATATTTCCAGAAACGGTTTTTTTCTTACCAAGTTATCATTTTCATCATCTAGACGTTGATCTTATAAGAAAGAAGAGATAAACAACCTTTGTTCAGTAATGGTAATCTTCCCTCCATGTAGGTCTGTGGTCTAAGCCCACGAGATAATCTCTAGCTCTCTCTTTTATCATTTCCTGACCTCTTTAAAGTTGAAGTTATTAATATCAGTAAATGAAGTAAACAACAGAAAAAGTTTCAAGATATAAAATAATTCAAGCTTAATTTAATATTCAAAAACTTAATATAAAATGTTATTTTATTTTATTAAATTGAAAAATGGTTGAAATTAAATCCAGTATTAATATTTAAATAAATATTTTTAAATTCCAATGTAAGTATAAACATATACTGTATTTTTTAACAGTTTTTTTTCATGCGACTAAAGGTTTCATTACAAAGACTAATTCGTTGTTACCAACATCTCTTTCAATTTTTCATAGGATTATTACAACTTATTCATTTTTCCAAAACCTAATTAATATGGCTCTAATGAAATTACAAGATTATTAATCCTGTGACTTTCGTAATATGACATACTGCTTGAAATTCCGTTGTTTAGAAATAAAATGTAGTTTATAATATACCTCAATAAATTTACATCCCAATATTTCATCTAGATTTTTACTTTTGTATTGTTTAATACAATGGTTTAATAAGAATAAATAAAGCTTCAACTGACATATTGAATATGCTTCAAATAAAATATTCCAGAATTTCGGTAACTTAGGAATATTTATCAGTATACAGGGTGTTTCAAAAATACACGGCATAATTTCAGGTATGTATTTCCCACATGTAGACAATCAAAATAGCTCATTACAACATATGTCCGGAAATGCTTCATTTCCGAGTTATGGCCTTCACAACATTGAAAATCACCGGAACGTTTTTCGTTCCGCCGGTCGTTGCCATTACAGAAGATGTTCAAAATAACCACCTCCTGTATAAAAAATTAGGTGACTTACATTCATAAGCTTATAATAATAATGTAGATATAGAAAAACTGAATATCTACAATACCAGTAACTATTAAGAAAATACAACTAGAATACATATTAATATATTACTGCATATAAAAATTAAATATTGATAAAGAAAATAATTCGTAAAACCTAACTAGGGTTGATTAAGATTATTTTATTCTTATGAAACAAATTCAAAATTGTTGACTAATTAAAAACTTCACGGAATTTACTCAACAAATAATTACAGGTTGTCAATGAATTTTCTAGATGGTTGTCGATAATGTATGTTTTCATTAATTACTTAAAGCTTTACATGAAATGTTTATAAATTAGTTACATCACCAATATTCCCCATTGTTTTTATTTCTTGATTGCACTTCACTGACTGCCAGAACAAGGAGGGAGTTCGATCGCAAGAAAAAGCCCATCAAGTTTGACGCACTCTATTCAGGGACTTCGACAAGCCAGGAAAATATGGGCCAGAAAAGGCGGTTTGTATTTGGCGTGCTGCAATCTTAATTAGATGTTCCTCAAGCGCCACATCAAGTGCAAGTATTGATTAAGTTATGAAGTTGGAAGAAGGGCCATTGAAGTTGTCTCCCATCCAAAGTGATGGCTACAACTTCGCAGGACAAGCGGTGCGTACCATCATTATTACGAGGTCGATTACATCAGTCCCAGTTAAACGGTGCTTCATCGAATGACAGCCTGCAATTAATGGAAGGGCGTAGAGGAAACAACAAGCTTAAACATTGCCCACAAAATACGGCTCACACAGTTGTCAATGCCAAATGAAAGCCGTTGGTTAAATCGTTCAACAGACTACCCTTAAGACAAGAACTGTGCACTTAAATTAAGCTCAACAACCGCTCGCAAGATTTAATCACACCCAGAAAAAACCGTCTAAAACTCTTCTAATTTGCTCGGACATCCCTCTAAAAAAAAGATTTAACAACCCCCTCTATCAGCTTAAGACTGGGACAGGATAATAAAAGAAGCAGCACCAAATGATATTGAAAAGGAAGGCAACAGAAGATTTTATAAAGATTTAACAAATTCAAATAAAAAACAAAACAAAAATCATTGGATGTTAGACCTATAGAAGTATGTAACTCTACATCATATCACTATTTCTGCTGTGTTAAATGGCTATTTTTGATATTTTTACGTTTCACTTTTGTTACGCCAATATCTAAGATCGTTCTTTATTTCCTGATCTTTTGTTGCTGAATCGTTCTTTGGCTCAAATATAGCAATAAGACAAAGTTTTGTTTCAATATCGGCATACGTTAATTTAAGCATTTAGTAATATATAAATAACTAGCAAAAATACCTGTGCTTTGCTCGGGTTACAAAAAAGAGTTGCTGATGTTGATGATGAAGAAATTATAATGGTGTAATCATTTTGAAACTTTTCCAGTTGGTAAAGAAAGTCACGCGCTAATTGCAAATTAATGTTATATTCCTATTTCATAACTTGATAAGCCCTAGATATCAACTTAATATGGAGATCGGGAAATGTAAGACTTCCCACCCCTTTCTGTCCTTATCCGACTCCTATCTCATCAAACCTTCCCAAGTTGATAAAAAAATCAAGTGATAATTACAAAGTAATATTTCATGCTGATTTTGTAACCTGAAAACCCAGTAAAGTACCCTTCAGTAAAGTTTTTCCCCCACTCCCCCGACGTTTACACTCCTTAGGATGTGAATTTCGAAAATTCGCCGAATTCGTATCTTTTCGATACTGAGAAAGAACATTCATGTGAAATTTCGTGTTTCCCACTCATGCGGTTTCAGAGATATGCGTACCCTTCAAGAAAGTTTGCCCCCCCTGTTTGCAACTTTTACTCCGGATTAGGGTTTTCGTTGTTCTTAAATAAGAACATTATTTAAAAAAAAAAGTTAAGAAGAATATTTTTTATTGGAAAATAATAAAAAAAAAGAAAATTTATTATCATAAAAAACGAATTTAAAGAGAAAAAAAAAGGAAAAAAAAAACACACACAAAAAAAGGAAAAAGAGAAATAAAATAAAAAATTACTGCCACCAAGCAGATTTGAATCCAGTTACCAAAGCTCCAAAGGCCAGAGTTTATCATCTGAGTCACATGTTCACTTCCTTGAAAAGACACTAGAAGCGAGTTAATAAGCCAATACTTGAAAATTATACTAAAGTGTCGGGAGGGAGGGGGAAATATGTCCAGGTTTCATTACAGTCTGTTTTTTGTTCGCAGGGTCCTAAAGAGTAATTTTGCAAAGTTTGGTCCAGATCGGTCAAAAGTGTATTGCGAGCAAACAAAGAAACAAACAAAGAAACTTCCTCCCTTATATATATATATATATATATATATACATACAGTATACTCTCGATATCCCGTCGTCGAAGGGACGCTAAATAAAATTCGAGATAGCGAGTTTTCGAGATAACAAGGTCATAACCAAAACATAAAAATTCACGTAAAAACACCAGATACGGATTAATATTCTAAAAATTAGTCTTGATAGATGAGAATAAGAATAAAAATATGTAATGATAGTTGACAATAAGTCTAAACACAGCAATGATAATTTTAATTTTTAATAGTAGTCGAAAATAATTACATTAAATTGAAAAGAATCGTCCCTCACCCCTCAAAGAGATAATATAGGGTTTGAGAGATTCTTGGAAAAATACATCTATTTGCTTCGACACAATTGAACGGCATTTCTCCTGGAAAATTCATTTTTTACTTCGAAAGTGAGTGAGTTTTGAGTGAAAACTCTTAAGAATACATAAGAATAAGACATAAGACATAAGAATTAAAATGAACATAAGCTGAATATGTAATATCAAGGTGAAAAATAATTTTTCGACATATCAAGGTTTTCGAGATATCGAAGTTCCAGATATCGAGAGTATACTATATATATATATATATATATATATATATATATATATATATATATATTATTAGGGAAAATATTACAGTTATTCATAAGCGAATAAAGTCTTTTTTTATTGCTGGCAGAGTAAGCGATAACTATAATTACATACTCACGTACAGTTCTTATATTAGCTGCAAACGTTCAAATTTATTTACAGCAAAGCACATCTTGCTGTATCGCTGTCTTGAGAGAAACACACAGCCATCTTCTTAGTTCCAACAATCGACACTGGAACACTTCTGTGTGCTGCGTGCTGCGATGTTCACCTATCTAAGTCTTCATAAACATAAGAGATGGCGGTACTGCACTAAAGTAGTTTGCATTGACATGCCATCTAGTGTTGAAGTGAGTTACTAGCAGACCGCCACATTTTCGAGGAAATTACATTTCGACAATTTCGTGTCGAGGACTGGTTCTGAAAGGCTGCTACTATATCAAGGTAAGATAAAATATAGATTTTTTAATGTTCAGCAAAGATTAACCATATAAAATATATATTTTGTTGATTCTTGAAGATTCTTCTATGTAGATAAGATAAAGTTATTTTTATAATTCGGAAATTGTAAATAAACAAGTGTATCATGTGATCCATGTGCTCAGTAGCGCTTTAACGCCACTCTAACGCCACTAATAAACTTTCTATTTTTTGTAAGCTTACTTTTCTAAAGCTTTTTGAGTTAACTGTAAATTATTGTTTTTTGTGTGTATTTTGTCTTATTGTCTCAGTTCATTTAAAAGGAGGGGATATTCAAATTAATTTGTACATTTCCTCTTTTGGTTTAGCTACAGATTAGAAAGACTGTGTTAATTTCAAGTGATTTTTTATTATTTTTTACAGAAAGTCAAATTCAGTTGCTTTTTACTGTAATTTTGTACAAATAATGTTTCCAATGATGGAATAATTCTTAATTTTAAATAAGTTAAGATACTAGAAAGTAGGTGGCATTAATGGGAACAGGTGTTCCAATAACACCAGTTTGCAAAGTTTTCTTATTTGAGTTCTCATACTTCTCCAGTAAAAATTATCATATGTTTCAGTATGGTATGCTTCAAACAGCAGATTAAACTTTCTTGGTCATAATTTTCGTGTTTCGATACACCTTATTTCCAGACTTACAATAATTTAAATGTTAAGGTGGCGTTATTTGTGCAGCGTACTTTATGATTTTTTGGTTTACAAAGATTTTGGTAAGGTAAAACTGGACAAATACAGCGTGATTCGAATGTTCAGATTTTGATTTGGACACGTTTTCTTAACCCATTTTGAATGGAAAAATCGTAATTATCATAAAAGCTTTAATCATATTATTTCTGTAAATACTGATAGTAGTAACGATTAAGGCAATGAACTGTCCAATAGCAATGTTGTAAAGAACTTAAAGAAATGTGAACTGAATTATTCGTTTCCAATTATCAATATATTTCATTATTTTTAATTAAATAACAATTTAATTTAATTAAATCTTTTTAAATAAAGTTTACAAAAAACTATATGTAAGTAAAGAATAACAGAAATAAAGAATTTTATTTCTACTACTCTGTACTTACAAAAAGTTTTTTTTGTGAATTTTAATTAATATCATGGACAAAAAAAACCCGGATATTCTAGACATTGTATCAATTGTAAAGAACTTACGATTACACCCTTATATTATGCCCTTAAGATTGCACGTAAGTAAAAAAGAAAGACAATAATCTACAAAACCAAGGTAGATTAAATAGTTATAATTAATATTAATGTCCCTTTTTTTCAGTCGAATTTTCTGAACACTTCCTAAAGTATTGCTGCGAACAGTTTAGGAGAGATGGAATCTCCCTATGTGATACCTTTCCGTTTCTTGGTGCAAAGGAAATACAGCGTCGCGTCCTTACAAGTATTTTTGATACGCTAGTCTTTTCTGACATGTCAGCTCAGTTGCTAATAACAATTTCTCTGATGATATGTATGTTATTTTCATTTCGAAACTCATTCTTGCATGTTAGGTCCCAAAGATAATAAGCGATGCCAAATTTCTTGTACAAGATGCGATCGATTGAAATACGACCGTATTTAAGTAGCATTACAATTAGCTCTCACTTCACATACAATTTTAAACAGTGAAGTTGTCTAAATAATAATAGAAAATTACTTAAATTCCCCATTTTTATTTTACTTATTTATATGGTATAGCTGGTGTTTACATTAAATCAAAATTTGACAGAAATCGACGAAAAATGAGGTAGAATGTGTTCCTGGCGATTGAAATTGTGATCAACTGCTGTTGCAAGTTTAAGCACCGCTTTGACCTAAGGGCGAAATTTAAGCTTTCAATTCGTTAAAGATTTCGTTATAACTTTCTCAATTTAAGGTTTGTTAATCAACAGATAACTGGCCTTAGTCAGTCATCTGCTTATTTAGTATATAAGGGTGCAAAGGTTTAGGCTCTTAATGATTATATATATTGCAATATATATTTCAATGTACTTTGCTGTTCAACCGGTTATGTAAAGGTCGTTGTAGGGATCATCTGTTATTGCAATCAATATGTATACTGCAACACAATAGACCATAGGTCGAGGTATATGGTTTCACTACCATCCAATACTGTCATACAGCATTAATACAAGTAGTACCAATGCCTTCTCTTGAGAATAAATGAGCACTGGAAATTCAATGGTCTTATTCATTATAGATAAGCCAACGAAAACATTTAAATTAATAATTAAAAGGCATTATTTATTGATCTTCTCCTTATGACGTCACATTAATACTCAACCAACAAAGTATTATTTGCACTTTGAGTTCAGTAGTAACTCAGTTTGAAGGTGTTTTTTTTTTCTTCTAAAACGCGGCATTTCCACTAAGGCAAGAAGATCTCGTCTAAAAAACTCGTTGGAGTAAAAAAATTAAATTAGCTTTATCCAATACATCGATTGCGGTTTTGCGATTGGCTACCAAGTTCTTTTCCGGCAACATGCTTTTCCTCATCTGCTTTTCCCGGTTCATTTTCCCTTCATTGATTCCCGACAATGAGATGAACTTCGCAGCTTCACCCCCTATGAAATTGAACGACCTCTATACAACCCCTCCACTAATTGCATTTCTCACTAAGAGAGGCAGATGAAGGAACTTGCTTAAGATTTTCAAAGTCAGACACACACACAAAAAGAAAAGACATTCTCAGATGAAAAATCTCCGAGTAATAAAGGAAATGATGCAGATAAAAGTACACCCATTAAAATGTATTAAAAAAAGTAATCACATTAAAATGTATTATAAAAGTAGAATACTTTGACGCTTCAAGTGCTAGATTCTTTTTTTTTTTATCAATGTAAATATGAGAAGAAAGAAAAATAAAATCACATGTCTAACCTTATTCTGGTATCATAATAAAATACTTATATAAAAGTACTTAGTATCATAATATCGTAACTGACTATAAATATAGTTAAACAGTTATTATATTCTAAACAATATAAAAAAGAAAAAGTATTTTCAATATTTCATAGAAAATGCTGTTAATATTTCAAGTAGGATCTCACGTTAGAATTACTTCATAAATATGTTGAGCAAATAGGATTAGAAAATAAAAACCGATTGAATACAATTTTAAAAAAATACCGCCATCCTTCGCTTTCATCGACAAAGAAAAACTTACATGCTCTTTGGAATGTGAAATATTACTAAGAGTCAATGTTATGAACTACTACTGCCAATCTATGTTATGAAATGTTATTGACAGTCTATGCTATGAAATAAACATCAATGGGTTTACTAAGTGTTTACTAAGTGACATCCTAGAATAGCTGTCTCGCCTTCATCTACATACCGTGGGAATCAATGAAAATTTAATTGAAGCTGCCGAAATGCTGCTACATGAATTTTTAGCGACACATTTGGGAGTTATTGTGGTTGTTCTGTTTGTCCATCCGTGTCTGACAATACCCTAACAACTACCGAGCGGAAGATCGGATCGGAAAACGGACTTCCTCATCGAGTACAGATGCTCAAACACTAGAAATGGGGTATCTATTAATGCCTATCCGGAAAAATGCGGACAGAGCTGAGGTTTTGTTTCCGCAAATTTGGGACCTTTTTGCTCGACAACTACTGACCTAATCGTCTTGAAATTTCGATATGTTTTAGTTTAGAGTGTCTACTATAAATTTATATTTTTATTCCATCCTATCTAATAGTTTGCAGACAGCCGACTGTGTCACATTTTTCTGGATAGGCAGAAACAAAAAATTGTCATTGTATAGCAGACATTCTAAACTAAAGCATATCCAAATTTAAACCGATCGAGTCAGTATTTATTCAGGAAACAAATTTCCAAATTCAGCTTTTGTTTCTTTTATGCAAATAATATTGGCATACTCTGAGCTTTATTTATACTCTTCTCTTATTGCTCTTCTCTCACACACACAGAGGTACTGATAAGAGATACTTAACAATAATTCAATGTAGTGCCCTTGGCCTAATGGATAAGAAGGTTGCAGGTTCGATTCCTGTTGCGGACGTTTCATTATAAAAGTTATTTTTTTTTCCTTTATCTTATTTTAAATTGATCATGCACACATTTAATGTCCGCGTGGATTTTAATGGGTCCTCCTTAATTTTATGCTTTAGCGCAACATTTTTTTTACTTATTCAACTTATCTTTTATTGTGAATTTATTGTTGCTCACTACTAAAGTTTCTACGTGTGCTTCAATATGTGATAGCAGCCTGCACACAAGCGTAAACATAAAATAAGCATAAAAAAGTCCAGAACTAGCTTTCATCTCAGTTTGACGAGGTTTCATCAGTGGATCTAGTCCTTCGAGATGGGAACACTATTTAAAGGGAAATGAGTCAATATTATTGTTGCTCATTAAGTATTTCGTAACATAATCGTTGATAATGTTGTGAAATACATTGACAGCCCTGTGGTATGATTACGATCTCTCTTATTGGATCGGATCCAAAGGGAATAACAAAAGGATTCATCTTGAATCATTATACTGACTGAATTATAATAACTGCGAATTCATGTATCCCAGGAAGCCCAAACGGATTGTAAATGGAAGCTGTGAAAATCCTGTTGATTTCATGTAATTAGAATCACAAGATAAAGAAGCCTGAAATAAGAAATCGTCATCGTACTATGACAAAAATTTTCAATATTGCGAGAAGTCAAAAATAAAATGAAAGAAGTTAACCAAACTTTTTTTTTTATTTTTTAACTTATCGTAATACTGAAAATTTAGTATGGTATCCAATGTGATTTCCATATTTATAATACATGGACTATATGTATATGGTAAGAACCTTGGAGTAAACCAGATATCAAAATAGTACAAGATTTCGAAATGAGATTTAACAATCTTTTTTGTGTAATGCTATTTCTTGTATTTAAAACCTACTGAAATATTATCAAGAGACTGTTTCATCGGACTAACATCTTCCCTATCAGATCCACCTAGCGAACGGATTTTTCCCTTTTCTTCTATGGTTTTTTTGTTATTAGATTCAATTTCAGTTTTCTGTCTGTGATTCTTTGTGGCTTCGGTATCCGTAAAAGTTGAAGCTTTTAGAGATTGGATCTCTTCGGAAGATTGAAATGTTAGCATCAAAGTCAGGCGATCTCCTCTGTAAGAAAGCTGCTGAACATTGTTACATCTTTTTGTCAGATTTGATTGATTGTTGCTAAATGAAACTCTGTTTTAGACTCTTATAAAGACAGACTAAGACAACAACCATTCAAGAATGGTGACAGCTGCTGTGAAAAATTTAAATTTAGCTGTTCGGAAAATATTTCCGATAGCAGATACTATCAGCTTACTTTTCTAAGTCTGTATTTATATGATATGTATTTCCCTTAATAACTTTTTACCCACTGATGAATCTTCTTGAAATTTGACAAACCTTTATGGACAAGAGACTGTTTCATTTATATATGTTAATTTTTTTCCTGTCGAGAAATTAACGCGAGAAGGTACAGAAATTCCGTTAATACTGAAATAGAGGATTTGTTTTCGTGTCTTCAGCGAAAGATTTTTAATCCGCTTATTAATCCTCTTAATTGTCTGTGCAAGCTTTAATATGATTAAAATTTAACTAGATTCAAACAACTTAAAGATCTGCTGTTTATATTCAGCAAATATTAAAGTAAAAAAAAATAAAAAAAATAATGGAGGTTGAGAGAAAAATCAACTGGACAACAAATATGCGTTAGCACACTGAACCAACATCAACGGGAATTCTGTTGGTTCAATGTGCGAAGGCATATTTGTTGTCCGGTTGATTTTTCTCTCTATTTTTGAATTACTATGGACGTTAAATTTGCTTTCTTTGAAAATAATAGAGGCTTCACAACTTTCGACTACTTAAAAGAAAAAAAAATGGTTTTAGGGCAAATATACTTCAAGATCTTTGCCCAACTTTCTTCATTATGAAATACAATCTTCTATCTGTTTCTTTTATATAAAAAAAGTCGCTAATAGAATTGCTTTATGATTTCTACTTGATTTTTGGTTTCTTTTCATATGTTTTCCCAATAACAGCAAATCATCTTTGGTACCAGTCATGTTTTGTTCCATTCCGTAACGTCTTCCACATCTTCCTACAATGAAGGTAAAAAAAAACCGCCATATATTTGGTCAGAATGAGCACGAATAAAATGCATTGGAAAATTGTCCCTTAAAGAGAGGAGAGAATAAAAAAAATGCAGGGAGTTATCGAACTCGCTTTTTTTTTTTTACCTCTACCTCCTTTTGACGAGTAATCGAGTACAGTCTTGACGTCTGTAAGGCATAGAAACTGCCATTTAAAAAAAATAAAAAAAATTGGGCTCCGCACGAGATGGAATATTGGAAATCCCAGTTCCTTTTCTTATACGTCTTTGAACGATTTCATAAAGAAATAAAAGGCAGCAGACGGAGTTATTCGATCAACCCGTTCTAATTCCTTTACCTAAAAGTAAGAAGTAGACTTCTGCTGTCATAGATCTGATAATAGCGGGAAAGAACGGACAGAAAAAAAGACGAAAACAAAAAAATATAATCCAACGTAACTGAAACAGACCGTGAACATTGTTTTAAGACGTATTTTTCTCAAAAAGTAATGAACAAATGGAATCTTGAAATCGTTATCTCATAATACTCAGTTTTTGTTTTAGTTTTTTTATTATTTCAAGTGGCTGAGTAGATTATTATGTTAGCGTCTTTTGATATTAGTGAGATGATGGGAGGATCTTTGTTTTGAAATATTGTAGCTGCATTTTGGTATTTATGAAATACATTAGCGTCGTAAGATTACTAAAACACCTTGCAAAGCGAAAAAACGTTAGCATTTCAAATTCATTTTGGAAACCAAGATTCACTTGAATTTGGTAAGAGCTCTTATATTAATTTCCCATTGAATGGTGTTCTCTAGATAAAAGTGCGTAGCTTTTCTAGTCTCTTCTCTTTTTGTCGGTAACTTGTAAATGGCAATATCGTGTAAACTTTTCGCAATATCACGTCTTATTTTTATCACTTGCCTCGGGATTCTTGTCTCGGAAATATTGGTTTTTGACAATATGTTAGAGTTTCTTTGCTGTCACCTTTTAGTTTTACATATTTCATCATCTTTTCCTTTCTTGTCAATTTAACTTGTTTGACAGCCATCTCCTCAAAACTGCATGTTTATCTAGACTTTTACAAATTCTTTTTCACTCAATGAAAGTCGCATTTATTGTTTGGCGTCCTATTTTCAAAAAAACAGTGTTCTGAAAATAGGCCAACAACTTCAAAATGTGAGTATTTGAATTAAATCTGGAAAACCAGTTCAGTATTTCTTAATATGTTGCACCTTTCTTTTATCTTGAGGTGAACATATTAAGAAACATAGAATTTTGGATTTTTCCGAGTTTTCGATTACTATTAGATATAAGAAATATTTATGCAAACTAAGAAGCTTTGAAATCTTTGAATTATTCAAATGTTTGAAATATTCTTCGTAAAGATACGTTAAGAAGATAATCTCTTCTTTCATTTGGTATTATCATAGAGATGATTAACGATTTTAATGCCTACAATGTGATATTGGATAAATTTAGCATTCACATACACTCGATATCCGAATGTACAATTTAGTTCCTGATCGATCGAGATTATCTGACAGTCTACCTACTAAATAATTGAACGATAAGTGGAAAAAAACATTCTTTAATAATAAAAAAGAAATTAAAAAAAATGAAAAATGAAAAAAACAAAACGAAAACCTTCAATTTCCAGTGAAAAGTTTTTGTAGCTTAACATCGAATTTCATCTTTGTCTTCGGTAAAAAGAAAGACATCTGAACTACACTCATTTTCAAAAAACATTCAGTAGCAGCAGTCGAAATGGAATGATATTTGGCAAAGGCAATAAGAATTATGATGGAAATAACTGATATCACAACAAATGGGCCAAAACACTACAGGCCCATTTGCTTTGATATCAGTTATTTGTCACTACAGTGTTAATAGTCACTTTAGTATCGAGTCGTAACTCTCCTAGCTTGAATAACATGCGGCGCTATCTCTCGTATGTCATTGAGACATCTAACGCTATCCTGCATAAGATTTTCCTGTAGCTATTATTACTGCCGCTCAAGATACTCGTTGGTAATCGAAGCTGCCGTCTTAAGCTGCTACCACATGTGTTCAGTTCAAGTTTGGAGACTTGTCGGACCAAGAAAGAGTGTTGACGGAAGCAGACCAGAAAACTCATGCTATACGTGGACGGACATTTTCTTGTTATCAACTCGACTGCTCCATGCAGTCACATAAGGGAAGCACATGAGACCGCAGAATCTCCTGAACCTGGACGCCATTCCAAAAATAAATTTGTTTTGCATTTTTGTACAGAAATAGATTTTTGTTAATTCAATTAAAATATATTTCTAAAAGAATACTTCAAAACAAATTTATTTTTGGAAACCAACAGCATCAAATGAATTTTCATGATATTTAGAAAGGCTTTAAAGGAAACGTTTTTTATTATGATTATCTGATAAAACGTGTGGGCCCGGTGGCCAAGTAGTTAGAGCGCGGAGGATGGGAATTTTTCCCCGCTCTTTTTCCTCCAAACTGGTCCTACGGTCTACCGAGCCTCTGTAAAATGGGTACGGGTTTCTTTCCCGGGAGTTAATGGCGAGCGTGCGTCGGGCCGGCCTCTCGACCTCAACTTCGTCCCGTAGGCTATATCTCAGGAGCCTAACCTCCCGCGCCCCAAAAGGTCTGTTTCAGACCAGTTGAACGGGGTTAGTGTTAACATTTGATATGTAAAAAAAAAATAATCTCAAATAATTTTAAAAAACAGGTTTTTATTTTTTTTTAAAATTAACTATTGCACTAATAATAAATATTTTAAATTATTAAGTCATTATTTTACGAATTTTTTATCATTTCGGGTTTTCATCTTTTTAAGTTGAAAATAGTATTTTATCTCGAATATCTCGAAAACGCCCCAAAAAATTGACTGTTTTTGAATTTTAATTTAATTAACTATAGAAAATATTGAAAATTAAAACAAGAAAATATAAATCCCATATGCTTCACAAGTTCATATATAAATTTTCAGAATTTTAGGTGCATTGGTAAAACAAATATATAAAAGAAAAAAAATGATTGCAGTTCCCCGAGTCAGGGCCTTAATGTAGCACTTTTCAATTATTATTTACATTTTAAGCTTAAGGTTAAGGGATGACTACAGCAATACTTTGAATTTGGGAAAAATATTTCTTTTAATTTTCAATTCCTTTTGCTTTTTCCTTTTTTTCTCTCAGAAACTTCATTTCTAAACTAGATCAGAAAGTTTTAAGAAATTAGTTCATGAATAATTTATAAATAACTCAAAATCTCATCAAATAATAATGTGTTCGGATACAGTAGAAATCAATACTTTTATTTTTTTTATCTCTGTTAGAGGGCTATTAGTTTAATATAACTACGACAGTTTTCAAATTGTTTTACTTTGTATTAATGTTAACTAATGTTATTAATAATATTTAAGTATTAGTATTTAACAATTTCCTATTTTATTATTTTATTTTTATCTATATTATATACTATGTAATTCACTAACATGGTAATAATTACATTATTTTATTAGCAAACATATTACTATTAATATATTATCAAAAATACTCTTAATATAAAGTCCGACATAAATATAAATTATTTTCAAACAAAATTTAAAAACATAAATTCGAGATTATGAATCATATTCTCCTAAAAGCAAAACTGAATGAAAAATACTTCTTTGGAACTTTTTATCATTCAGGTTTAACAATGTTACAGAATCTTCTTGTGGCCATATTAAACAATTGCTTTCTTCCTTTCTTCACTATCTTTTCAATTACCATCAGTTAATCATTTTTCTGACATCATTCTTGAAATTCCTCCTATCCATGTTGTTTATAGTCTTCCGCTCTTCTTTTTCCCCATTTCATTCAAATCCAGTCGAGAGTTTTCTTCGAAATTCTTTCTTCTTTCATACTTTTCACATAACCGTACCATTTCAATCGCTTCCTTTTTATTTATTCATTAATGTATGAATGTTGTATCTTTTCACTGATTAAGTTTAAAAAAAAAACATGGATTTTTTTCCTGTCTTGAAATTTTTGCTGACCGTCGCCAAAACTACGTTTCAGCCGATAATACTAATTTGGTTTCCTGGTTTTGTTTTTAAGTGCCATTTTACTCAACTGCAAAAGTTATTGTGTTTTTAATAATTATATTGTAATTGTGTTTCCGATTTTGTAGATATATTTCAATCACATAAAACATTGTTGATTTTTGATATGACAGCTTTTTTCTATTTATCCTTCCATAAAAGTCATCTTGATTTTCATCTTTGCTTGTTTTTATTCTTAAAATATATATATATAGAAATTCTTTATTTATAACCTTTGGGTAGTGTACAACCTTACAACGCGACTTATCGTTTGTAATATTGAAATGTTGGACTAACTAAAGAAATAATCCTCAACTCATTTACTTTGAAAAAGACATCTTTAAAACAGTGGCTTAACCTCTAAGGCTTTTGAATTGTTCAGATAGATATTACGGATAGACGAACATAAGCAATTTATATGATTAGGATTTGTACAACAAGTATGCAATCATCTAAATTCAACAGATTTTTAGCTCTGACATGCTGTTAAGTGGTTTGGCTTTGTTGTTCAACATTAAACTTACATCCATGTTCCAAATTTTTGATTCGTTTCCATTTCAGTTTCTGACGAAAAGCTAAGAATAGAACTTCAATTTCACAAAGTAAATGCAGTTAGAAAAAAAAAATAGAATGTATGGTTCAGGAGAAGAAAAAGAAAAAAAAAACGAACAAATAACAATGTTTTGGACCTACAAAGTTAAACGTTTTTCACGAGTATTTCTTTAATGGTTTTCTTTAAATGAACAGAAACTAAACCGAAAAGAGAGGAGATGGCTTGGAATGATGCAATTGCTTTAGAAGAATTCATAACTCGAAAAGAAGGTTTCACGCAAGATACTTCTTTTTTTGTTTTTCTTGGCTTCAGCAAGAAAGATAGGCCAATCCACCATGCATGAACAAAAGAAAGCAATTCTCATGCATAAACATTGCGATGTGCTACGTACACGGATAACACCAACTCCCGCTGCTCAAATATGTATGTATTCTAGAAGGATTGATTCTCCAACGTCTGCCAGCATCTTGTATTGTTCAATTCAACAACAAAGGAGGAAGTATTCATGAGAACAATGTGATAGCTTGTGCATTCACACTGTACAAGCCAATCCAAACACAAGAGCAACAGAAAATAAACCATAAAGAGAAAAAAAAAACCTGTAGTTTTCTGAAAATTCTTAATTCCTATTTTACTGCTTTCATGTAAATAACTTTATCAGTAAAATTATAATATCAAACTTTGTAGTTATTGTCGGTATCATTTCTGTAATTTAATCAATAATATAATTCTTATTTCTATAAATATTTCCTATTAAGCAGTTATTTTCATGAATGTAACAGCAAGAATTTTCTGTAATAATTAGTTTGTTTTTTTAACTGAAGGACATAATAGATGAAAATCAAGAAGAAGTGAGAAGGAAAGTGTACATACAGGAAATGTTTTTTGTTTTGTTTTATTTTTTGTAGTGATGACCTAAGACAAACAGAGCAGATGCTGTTAAGTAAATAAATATTTATTTATTTATTAAACGTTATGTTTCACGTTCTCTGCGAAACAACGATTGCAATGAATGAAAATATACACTTCAAAATAGCCAAACTTAAATGAAACGCGGGACCAACTAGTCGATCTTTTTATGTTTTTAGTTTCTTTCATAACTTTGGATTTGAATTAAAAGCTTTATTATCAAGATCATTCTAACTGTAAAAGCACTCCATTTTGTATGATGAGAATAGAGAAAGAAATATCTGTGCTTTCTGAATGAAGAAAACATTCTGCTTTGCACGACTACTTCTGTACTTAATACAGTAATTGGAAGTGGCGCACATGTGGCTGCACCTGGGCTCTGAGCCAAGAAGGGCCTATCCCGCCAAAGTGAAAATAAATGCCTTCTAAAATTTAAGAGTAACCATAATCATTTTAGATATAGTTATGGTTATTGTGATTTCAGCACCTTAATGACATTTCATAAACGTATAAATTAAATGATAAGCAACGTAAATATGCATACATCTAAAGTTTGGTTCTAAAGAAAAACTCTTTCTAAATGGAATTTTCATGCCCTAGGTTTAGATTTACTCAATATTTTGAGTGTGCCCCGGAGTGCGAAAATTCCTCAGACAATGAATTTATCCAGTATGCATGCATATTTCAATTGATAAAATAAAAGCGCTTATCATTTAAGAACAAAACGTAATGGGCCTGCAAATATTTTTTTACCTGGATTACATACTTATGTACATCTCTGTACTTACAATATTGTCACGAAGATTCATTATCGTTCTATTATTTACAATTTCCTCTTAAGTATTCATAACCTATGAAGTAAAATACTTGAATTACGCAACATATAATTTTAATGTTACTGTAAAAATGAAAGTAATTCAAGTAAGAAATAGATGAACAGAAAAAAAAAATATCTTTCATCTGTGTAGTTTCAGAGACATCATAAACTTTTCTTTAGAAGTTTTTTTGAATTTTGTTTTAGGTTCAAGTGATAAAATGTTAAAAAGACACTTTTTAATGAATCAACTAATATCAATGATTTAGATTTTAATTCCTGTATTCTTGAATAAATAAATAAAAATCTGAAATGAATGAATACAAAAATATGCATTTTCGAAATTTTGCTTATTTTTGAATAATTTTAATTTATTTTATAAAGGCTAGTAACATAATATTAATAAAAGTAATAAATTAATAATAAACATGAATTTTTTTGGAAAAAAAAAAGAAACCACGAAACATTTCAGAGATTGATTTAATTATAAATTGACAAAATAAGTTATAAAAGATCACTTTGGTTATTCTCGTAAGTAGAAAAATCACTTAATTTATTATATTTTTGGAATATATTCGAAAATGGAGTTGGTTTTCAAAAAATCTTTTCACTAATCAGAATTATCTTATACAGTGTAGTTTTTTTTATTATTGTGATTGTTGATATCTATGCTTAAGCAATGTAAGTTCACCTGAAATCATATTGTTATCAAACAAACTTGAAGAAGAAAGCAAGGAAAATAGGCTTTCGAAAATTCGTTGGCATTAAAAATATAATTTTTTAATGTTTCAAGAGTAGAAGTAGTTTTTATTTTAATTATGATAAGCAGAAGAAGAGATATAAAGAAGAAATATGGATTAGTTTATTAATTACTCTAACAAAGTAAATTAATGTAATTATTTTAAATAAATGAATTTAATTTAAAAACTAACATCTAAAGATAAATGAATTTGCTGAGGGCTCTATCTAGAACAAAATTTATTAAATGGAAAGAAATTCTTGTAACTTAAATAAAAAGCCCTAAAACTTCAATGAATGCTCTTAATAAAAATCTTTTATTTTCTTCGTTTAATATTGCTTCAGAAACACATTTTAAAGCTTAATTACGTGTAATCAAAAGAAATGCAATCAAAACTATGAGATATTTTGATCATTTAAATTAATGCACAAATATTACATTGTCTACTGTATATGAATTGCATTGTCTATTTATTTCATATCTTTTTTAGGTTGTATCCTGAAATATATTTTAAAACTACGAAAATAATAGCTTGAGACTTTTACAGTGTGTTAAAGATTTACAACATTAATGTATTTTATGTGCTGTATGACATACTACAGCCAGTTTAAGAAAAAGATCGGGAGTGACGTCAGGCGTAGGAATCTATTTTATGGTGGAGAGATGCATCCGTCTTTCATGCTAAGGTTCGCTGGATCGATTCTCCTACATGCCTTTTTTGTTTTTTGTTTTTTACTTTCTCCCTCTCCAGTTTTTTTAGTTTTGTATTTGTTTTGTAATTAATCCTGTTTAAATTACTCATATTTTAACTTTATTCTCGCCAGTAAAATCACAGGACCACGCAAAGACTGACCTTTACGATTAACTTTAAAGTACATTTGAGAAGTAACGGGTGAGCTACTGGAGGCAGGCAGCCAGCCATGATGTCAAGTAGTTCGACAACTTAATAACCAATAGCAACATTGATTTTTCACTTGTTTGAAAATTTCCACGAAAAATAATTTTAAACACTTCATTACATATCAAAATTAAAATAATTTCACATCATACGAAACCATTTGCTTACAGAACGATATTTACAGAAAGGCGGAAGTATGTTTCGGGCTGACGGATATTGTGTAACTTGACTGAATGATGTCACTCCTGATCTTTTTCTGACAAGCTGTAGTTATGATGAGATTTTTTAATTGAAGAAAAGGGGAAGATTTTGAATTTTTGTATAACACTTCATCACATCAATAGCATTAAGGATTAACTAACAATTACTTATTTGTTATTACTAGTTGCGACCCGTGAAATAATCACGGAAGTAAAAGAAATTCCATATTTTTGAAAAACACAAGATTGAAAAAGATGTTCTAAGCTAATTTTTTTAGAAGCCATGACTTCCATAACAGCCCACATTTAAATTCAATATCAGCTTATTTGTTAAAATAATATTATAAAATTGTTAAAATAAAAAAAAAAAAATTGATTTACCACTTTTTTAAAAGCTCATTTTTTAAAAGCCATGACTTTTAAAACAGCACACATATAATTTGAATGACTAAGCCAAATTTTGTTAAAATAAAAGAAAATAAAAAATTGATTTACCAGTTTCAACAATAACAATAACGAATGTCCAACAGCCAATACCAATAATCCTGTCTGGGCAACAATGACGGCACATGCTTTGTCATTGTCCCCTACTTGTTGAGTAATGAGCTACACAGCCGAAATTAAGTAAAAAATTAAGTAAAAAAAAATTCTCTGATAAATTTTGACTCATGAACTTCTTGCATTTCAGTGTAAACTTCATTTATGTGGGAAAGAAAATCTCAATATGCTGATAATAATTGTGCATTAGCGATCCGTCACTGTGAAGTGGGAAGAATATTCGAGACGCCATGTTTAAACATGGGCGTGACGTCATGCCTGCCGTATTCCAACGCTGCACTGTGATTGGTTATTTCAAATTACAATTTTACAAATTTACAAAGATCCGTATAATTTTTACCTATTAATAGGATGATTCCTTCACGAATTTACTAGTCTGCTGTAAGAATTTATACAGTTAAAAGAAAACAAAAAAACAAAAACCAATGTAAAACAAAGATGTATTAGGATCTATTGTTATATTATTAAGTTATATAACCTGGATAGTTACTCTTTCTTATAGATTTACATAATGTTTAATTTTTCGAGATTTAAAAATTTAAAATCTTAAAAAAAATCTTGTCATGAAGATTTCTGAGCATCTACTTTGCATCGTTAGTTCTCCTATTTTTCCCAGCAAAGTTTCTATAAAAGATTTGAAATGTAAAATAAATATTCCACGATTTCTATGAAGATCAGTAAAACGTCTTTTATGTTACTGAATGAACTTCAAAACCTGAAATAGATTTTCTGAAGATTGTCCAGAGGGTTGTTCAGCGACCCTTTCTGAATGACACCCTGATATTCGATGCTTCCATCTGTTGCCTAGAAGGTGGAAAATTACCTTCACTGAGAGGTAATGAGATCGTGTTCCACCTTTCAAATCATATTCCTCAGAACTAGAGAAAAATAAACCAATTTTGACTTAATGGCAGCGTTGGAAAATATGTCTAAAACTTCTTATATATTTATAGAAAGGAAAAAAATCTTTCAAAATTAGAAACTTAAGAATATGATATGATTGATCGAAATATTTGTAAAAGTAGCTATCTTGGAATAGAGTAATTCTAAGAAAGGGACATGTAAGGACGTGATAAGCATCTTCCACCAAATATAAATAATTAATAGCCATCCAATAAAAATAAAGCACCCACTCATTCTCACACATTCAGTATTGAAGAACAAAATATAGTTGATATGCCAGGTTTCGAATACCCGAATATTACTAGAGTCTAAAATTTACTAAAAAATAAAAAAGGTTTTATTCACAAACGAGTTGTTCGTGCACCTATGTTACCACTGTGTTCTGTAGACCCTTACAATCTGCTCCAATTATTACCAAAAGCATATGAGATATTGCTTTTAATTACTTTGACATTGTATGCGAGTTTGTTTTGTAGGACAAATAGCCAATGACTGAAAAATATCGAAATTTATCAATGTAAATTGATTTTGTACAATAGTAAGTAGCCAGAGCTTTTCTTAGTGCTAAATTTAAAACAGGATTGCAATTCTTCACCTCAAAGCCATATAAAATCGAAATCTATATTTTGGTGACAAAAATGTATTATATTCACATTGGAACACACTCACGAACACGAGTCTGGAAGCCACCATCAATGTCAACTTGTCATCTTATCGAAATCTGCGAATGTTTTTCGCTTCTTTCACCGGGCATTTCCTAGGCGACAAGCACATAAAAAGGGTTATAGGCGCAGGAAGTGAACATCTCACCCACCATCGAGTTTATTTTTATTGGCCCTTTAACTGAATCTCCGAAGGATCGTATAAAGATACCCCGATGAGAGCATGCGTTGCGCCTCAGGCCATATTTCAGCGGCTGGATTCCACAAGACCTCAGTCAGCGAATAAAGACTGTGTTGAAATGGAAGACCTGAACTCACGTGACGAAATTCCAATGAACTATTTGCGGAGATTAGCTGTACTTAAATGAAAATGCCTGCTATCAATAGAATGCTACAAAATCTAGCATTTTCAGCAAAATAAAAAGACTCAAGGAATTCACAATTACGGGATGAATTTCGTTCAAGAAAAACATTACAAAGTACGTTAAAAATAAAGCTTTTTTAGTACAGAATTCAGCAAGAAATGCTAATATTAACTTTTAAATTAGCCTAAATACCCAAATCCTTAATGAAGAGTGAACAACATGAAACAGAAGAACAATTAATCGCTACATCCGATTTATATGACATTGAAAACATCCATCTTCTGATTATGGATCTATTATTCAAAGTTTTGTGTTAAAAGAATCGTTTATAAATTACCAATTTTAGACAACTGCGGATTTGGAGTTAATAATCGATTAATAATCAATTATGAATTCATTATAATTATTAAATTATAATTATTACATTATAATCATTAAATTATAGTTCATTTGTTTGGAATGAAAAACAATAAAAAAGTTGTCAAATTATTCAAATGATTTCCTAAAGTGAATTCTCTTACATTTCAAAGACCTAAGAGTACTAAACAAAAGATTAATAACCAAATATGTGATTGAAACTTAGCGTGTGTAAAATTAGTAGAGAATTAAAAGCCTTGAAAACGGCTAGCCAGTCTAGCTGAAACTGATCGTAGTTTTAATGTGTTAAATGTTTTTTAATCTGTTAATTTGTGTCTTGCTTTCCATTTTTAATTCTCTATCAATTTTAAACAATTTAAGTTTCGATCATAAAAGATGAATAAATTGTGTCACAATGTTCTGTCATAGTTGCTTTGAAATGTTGCTTCAAGATAATTACTGCGATCTGAAATTTAAATTGATCTAACTGATTTCATAACTGAGATTGCCTTTTCTAACATGAATGAATATTCTCTAAAAGAATGACAAAACTACATACAGTAATTGAGAAAGCAGATTGAAATCGAGAAATTATTTTACAAATTCACCACTATTAACAAACAATGCCTAACAAATTGTAATTCAAATTGTAATCCTCTATTTTCTCATTTTCGGAAGCAATAGGGGAAAGGGGATTACAACAACACCCTCTCAGAAGGAAAATGCAAGCAAATCATAATATTCATCAAACGAACACAAAACATTTAATGATCATAATTTTACATCTATAAAATTATAGTGTTTACGAATTTACAAATGAACATTGAGTTTGACCTGCTTGTCTTTGATGTTTCCAACAAAGAAGTCAATAAAAAGACTATTCGATTTAATATTTCCTAAATCAATTGGCATAGAAAATATTCTAATGTTAGAATTGTTTTGATAAATAGAGCAAAATTTGTAAAAAACTATAGGCAAAAATAATGGAAAATATTAAAAAATGAAATATCAATTGTAGACTGAAAATAAAAACCGGGCTAAGTGCCAATCAATTTCCATTTTATTGCTAAAATATGGTCTAAGTGTCTAGGCCAGTGCGCTAAAAACCCGGCTATATGATATTCAGTTTGCAAGTACTTCAAACTTTAGCCAATTGTTAGACTTTCACTGAAGCCAGTATTAGTTTTCACAAATGTTTTTGCTGTTTTTCTCAGAACTTAGATTTTGGCACTTAGCCCGGTTTTTATTTTCAGTCTACAAATGTTTATACTCATTGAATAGCAAATCTCGCATTTACCGCTTTTTAAAATTTCATTGAATTATTAGATATGTTATTTTAAAAATTAAAAATGAACTAGTTTTTTTTAAGGATCAAGATTTCTCAAGGTTTTTTTTTTTTTTCAAGTATCAGGATTTCTCTTACCTTACAAAACATTGCAAATTGTGAATTGCTGTTGTGTCAACATATGGGAATCATTACGATAGGAGGCATTATTTTAGAAATCACTGTCTACATATTACAATATTACATTCATAACAAGATTATCTCTTGAAACTGATGAGATGTTTACTCAAATATCATTAAGAAAAAAAATCTCAATTACTTCAAATGCAAAGGGAGAAAGAAATTTTTTTGATTTTATTTCAGTAAACTTAAATTTGGTAGTATAGTTGCTCTTTTTTAGTATAATAACATAATTACTTAGAATATATAGTTAGTTAGAATGCTTTCCTCATTCCAAACAGGCGATGTGTTGTTGGTGTTCTCTTTGCTGTTACTATTTTTTCTAAGTTTTGTTTTATTATTTTGTTTTCCTGTTTTTCGAATCTCAATTAAATGAGTAGGACATTATTTTAAGTTACTGTTTAGGGGAAAATAAGATAATATTTATGTCCAGTTATAATTATTTCTTGCCAACTCGAATTGCATAAAACACTAGATTTATCGGGATAATTTCAGTATTAAACTTTTCATTTCACAAAAGCTCAATGAAATGAGATGGTCCCATTTCTTAATCAAAATGGATGCTTTCCTTTTCACCAACACTAAAACAGAAAACTAGCATATTTAAATGTATTTGTAGGCTTATCTGTGACTTTTAAAGTATTTGTTTTAATTAATTTATAATTTAGCTTACCAACATATTTATATCTTCATAGCATAAAAAAAAAATTCATTCTTAAAAAAAAAAAAAAAAGTTTTTCCAAAACTCTACTGTGTTGATTAATAGATAAACTAGTCGTAAACTATGAAATAAAAATCAACACAAAACAGAGAAATAATTCTCGTCAAAGCAATATAGATGATTACTAAAAATAATAGTAGAAATATGTAGAAACATCATTATTTTGATATTAACTGAAATATTAATAAAGATTTCCATCTGAAGTGATATGAGCATCGGGAAATGCATTTTCAGCAATCTATTATTGCAATATATTCAGCAAGCAGAGATTCGATCAGTGGCTCTTATGTCACTTAACGATTGTTTAAGAAAGATATCAGTGGTACAAGGAAGTATTAGGCATTGAATAATCGCAATTGATATTTGTTATTTGCAAATCTATAAAGTTACACCTAAAACGAGATTGAATTCAGTGAAGAACGAGTCATTTGGTTTGGATTACTCCAGAAAAATGTGTCAACAATAGTTGGATGAATGGGAATGGGGATTTACATTTCAAACAAGCAATACTCTTCGAGTTTCGCAGAGCAAAGATTTCAATCAATCTTTTGCAATTTGAAATAATATAGAATATAAGAATAAAATTAAGTTACATTACTAAACTATATAAATATGGCTCTGAATTATGTATAGGCTAAACTCACCGAATTGAGACATTTCAATTGTTCAAATTATCAAAGAACAATTACATGATCTGAAAATATTTGTTAATTCAGTTAACAACGAATTTTGTTAACTGAAGACGATCTTATGAAATCTCATTTATTTTAAATGCTTTATTATGATCACTTTCTTGTTTGTTTTTTTTTAAATTTATTAAAGGGTGACAACTGTATTTATTTGTAACTTTCCCTTCTTTTCTGGATTCTCTAATGGAGCCTGATGCACTTTTAACTAAGCATATGAAGCATATTAAATATATGCATTTATTCTCATCAGTTATTTTATTTTCCTACATTCCCCAGTTAGAGCATCAACAAAGTCGAATATAATTGCTCTTTCAAAATATTGCTTTCAAAGAACAATTACTTTGCTTAAATGACTTGATAAACTTAGTATCTGTTCCAACATCGGGCTTTCGGAATAGGATATTGTGTAACCGAGAATGACGCAGAAACAAAAACATCCCATCAGAGACAATCTTGTGGTGCAAATCAGTTGTTGAGGAGCATTGTAGCAGATGGAAAATGTAAGAATCCTGAAAACTACTAGAAGACCACAAGATGGCAAATCACGGTGTAGTTCAACAGTGGCAGGACATTAGCGGATTCTTGCAGAAGACAACAAAATGCACGAAGGTTGAAACTTACCGTTTTACAAAATATAATATGAATATGCACTCCTTCTAGATATAAAATTATTATTAATCATCATCATCTTCTCAATAACATAAAATAAATGTAAAATTAAAAATACATTTATTTACAAAGCGAATTTTCGAAGAGATATTTTCTTCTCTTCTTTTTCAAGCTACAATAATTCATAACAAATATGGGAAGTGAAATCGTGATAGTTATAACATTCCATTATAGTAACTTTCACTTTAACAATTCATCTCATCTATTCTTACCTTATTATTACATCGAGATTGTCTAATTAAATCCCTAGCCAAGTTTTCAATAACATTACTAACCTCAACACCATTGTTTCTATTTATATTTCTAACTTTAGTATTTCGTATATAATAATAAAATGTTCAAACAAATTAAGGGATTTCGTATGGGTTCTCCCTTATCAGGAACATTGTGTAATTTATACCTGAATTATTTTGAATGCAAATTTTTAAATGAATGTAAATATAATATGCAATATTATCGTTATGCGGATGACATATTTATCATATGGTTTGGATCAGTAAGGCAATTTGATATATTCTTTAATGACATAAACAAAAGAAACAAAGAAATCAAATTTAAAATGGAAAGAGAAATTGATAATGAATTAAATTTTCTAGATTTATGTTTAATCAATAATGAGAATAAAATAACTCTAAAACATTATAGAAAAAAATTTAAAAGTGATCATATTTTAAACTTTGAATCAGGTCACGGTATAAATATCAAAAGAAACAGTTGATCATTATATAAGAAGAATTGACAGATCATCTATCACAGAAGAAGATTATACGTACATAAAAATAATTCTAAAGAAAAATGGATACAATGAAAAATTCATTAATTCTAATATCCAAAGATATAACACTTTCAAAATTAAAGAATTAAATGAAGATAAAGAAAAGAAAAGGTTTTTCATTCCTTACCTTAATCAAAATAGTTTAATATTGAAAAAGATTTGCAGAGATTTTAACATTAATATTGGATTTAATTATAATAATAAATTAAAGAATTTTTTATGTAAAAGACCTAATGAAAGTGACAAAAAAGGAGAAATGGGGACAGTATACAAAATAGAATGTTTATATTGTGACGAGTTTTATCTAGGGGAGAGCAAAAGGACTATTAAAGAACGGGCCCTGGAACATGGATATTACATTAGAAACAAATTATTTGATTAATCGGAAATGGGAGAACAGTGATCCAAAAATGCACATTGCATTAATAAAGAAATTAAGATTTTATGTGTTGAGAAAGATTGCAAAATAAGAAAAAAACAATTGAAAGTTTATACATAAGAAACACTAAAGATAGAAATATAAATAGAAACAATGGTGTTGAGGTTAGTAATGTTATTGAAAACTTGGCTAGGGATTTAATTAATAAGGTAAGAATAGATGAGATGAATTGTTAAAGTGATAGTTACTACAATGGAATGTTATAAATATCACGATTTCACTTCCCATATTTGTTATGAATTATTGTAGCTTGAAAAAGAAGAGAAGAAAATATCTCTTCGAAAATTCGCTTTGTAAATAAATGTATTTTTAATTTTACATTTATTTTTTGTTATTGAGAAGATAATTATGATTAATAAAATGGAATGTAGTTATATTCAAGTGTGCTCGAATTTACATATACTCCATAAAGTTGAAGATGGATAAAAACAATTTACCTAAACCATTAGAAGATTGGAAATAAAACACAAAACATCTTACAATATAAATAAATAAAATTTAAAGTTATTCTCATTTTATCAGTAAGATTAATATCAGCTACCATACAAAAAACGTGTTTACTATGTGATTTTTCATGTCTATCTTTACAAAATCAGCAACATAGAGTAATTTGCTTCATATTATAAGAAACATGCTTTCTTAAATTTAATCTCCACAAACAAGTTGGATGGTTCAATTTTCGTTTACATTGTTAATTAGAAGAATCACATTTACTTTCAATGTTTTAATATGGCGATCTATTCCTGGGAATCCATTGTAACAAAACATAAAACATTAATTACAACCAGATCCCTACCTATCTGCTGATCAATGATGCCTGTCTTTCCATTTGGTGTTTTCCAAGAAAATTAATAGAGTTTCCTCGTTGCCAAAATGCTTATTATGTTTGTCCAACTATCCGGATCCTAACAAAGTTAAATTTTCTATACTTATTCTACGGGAAACAATATTGATGACGTTATCCAAAATTAATATAAAATTCAAATTTGTTGAGTAGATTCCATGCCTTGCTAGATAGAAGCAGTTCTGAAGCAATAGCCCACCAACTATTGCAAAATTGTCTTAATATTTGAACAGGATAATGTATGTGGACAGCAAGACCAATCGTAAACTCTTAATAGATTGCTGTTTAAAACGATATTTTTTTTTGACATTTAACTTTTTAAATGGATATTCCTCAATTCTAATTTTATAGCAACAGAAACGTCCAATTTCCTTTGTAAACCATAATGGTGCGGAGCTATGTTTATTGAATGTTTATGAGCTTCCTTGTTTTCTGTCTTTAGTGACTTTTTTTCCCTGAGTCTTTGTAAGTTTTGGATACAATACTGTTCGAGTTTACATAATCACAATCATTTTTCTAGAGAAATAAAAGCGCATCAGGAAGTTACTTGGCTCGTATCTTCTCGGGTTTTTTATTTTTTTTATTTTGAAGGAACATCGTAATTTGTATTAGAGACATAAACATTGAGTTTCAAGATGCAGAGAACATTCAAGTAATAGATCGATCAAATCTTTTCCAAAAGGGAAAGAGAAGGCGATAAAATAGGAAAGGTAAAGTCCAAATAAAGTACCTCATAGAGTCCTGAATTCGGAAGAGGAAGAAAAAAAAAAGGTGAGACGACAGAGACAGAATACAAAGGTTTCATTGCCTTTCCGAGAAAGTTCGAGAATTTATAGGTGCTTATTGAAGTGGGACAATCCCTGACTCATAAAATCCGCATTACAATGTACTAGTTACGATCTATTCGGCAAACAACTTCAGAGATTGATGACACTCTAAGAAAACTAGTGAATTTCGTTGTAGATTCGAAGAATTTGGTCCAGTAAGATACGATTTTCAAAATTTATTAGACAATTAGATCTTACACCAACACTTTGAGACTTTCTACAAAATCAAAGAGAATTATAAAAAAAAAAGCAAGACGATGGCTATACTAAAAGTTCTGCAATAAATAATACAATTGTGGAAGTTAGTTTACAAGGAAGAATTATGAAAATTAGCGACTTCCATTTCATAAATATTAAGCATCTATACAGTCTTACTTGATTTCTAGATTTCCAGAAATTAAGTAGGCTGTGGATTTGATGTAAATCAAGCTATCGCCGGTGCTAGTTTAAGTCCTTTAGCACTATTAATACGTACATGGGATGTAAACATTTAGCCAGTAATCTATATTAATGTAATGTAATGTGGTGAGCGTGAGTGACTTGACAGCCGAGCACCGCGACCTCAAAGATCTATTGTGCTGTCCCACGGAAATAAGGACAGACGGAGAGAAAGACTGAGAAAGGATGGTGTGAGAAATGCAGGGGAAACGGGAGAACCCCGGGAAAACCTGCCCTGCGTGGATCCCACCATCAACGAAACCCACATGAGAACCGAACCTCGGTACTCAAGAGGTGAGAGGCCAGTGTCAACCGCGCGGCCCAGTAATCGATATTACTCCAATCTTTTATTTCTCTGTCTGTCTTTCTGTCCGGCACAATTTTCTGTGAGAATGGAAAATAAAAATAATTTTTACAATGAAACATCCGCGACAGGAATCGAACCTGCAACCTTCCGATCCGAAGTCAGACGTCTTATCCATTAGGCCACTACAACTCTCTTCATATTGTTTTTTGACTTATCTCTCCTTCCCATTCCCCCATCAATAAGGAATGAATTCAAACTTTTTTTTAAATCTCAAGATTGTTTATTTATTTCCCGTCCGTCAGTTTATTTGTAATTCGAAAATGACAATTAGAACTATAATTGCCGAAACGTTGCAATATTTTAAATACTCTTACTTAATCAAATTCTATGTGATATTGAAAAATAAGCGCGTGTAACTGCAGATGTTGGAATAAATATAACAGAGTCAAGAAAGAAAGAAGCACTATTTCTATGAGGAGGAATACTGAAACATCACTATTTGTAACTCAAAAACCATTAATATTTGTTACTCAAAAGCCACTGAAAAGAATCAATTAGAATAAAAAAAGAGAATCAAAAAAGAAGCAGTATTTCTATTAGGTAGAATACTGAAAAATCTCTTTTGCAACTCAAAAACCACTGAAAAGTTTCAATTGGAATTAAAAAAAAGAGTCTAGAAAGAAAGAAGCACTATTTCTATTAGGTAGAATACTAAAAAATCACTATTTGTAACTTAAAAACCAATATTATTTGTAACTCAAAAGCCACTGAAAAGTATCAATTAGAATAAAAATGAGAGTCAAAAAAGAAAGAAGTATTTCTATTAGGTAAAATACTTAAAAAACACTATTGTTACTCAGAAACCACTGAAAAGTATCAATTGGAATAATAAAAAAGAGTCAAGAAATAAAGATGCACTATTTGATTAGGTAGAATACTAAAAAATCACTATTTGTAATTCAAAGATCATCAATATTTGTAACTAAAAGCCACCGAAAAGTATCAATTGTTATTAAAAAAAAAGTTTCAAGAAAGAAAGAAGCACTATTTCTAATAGGTAGAATACAGAAAAATCACTATTTGCAATTCAAAAACCATCACTATTTCTAACTCAAAAACCACTGAACAGTATCAATAGGGATAAAAAAAAAAAGAGTCAAGAAAGAAACATGCATTATTTCTATTAGGTAGAATCCTGAAAAATCATTATTTGTTACTCAAAAACCATCACTATTTATAACTTAAAAACCACTGTAAAATATAAAGTGAAATAAGAAAAAGAGAGTCAAGAAAGAAAGAAGCACTGTTTCTATTAATATTAGGTAGAATACTGCTCAGAGGTTAGACGTCTTAGCCATTAGACCACGAGGACTACATTGTAATCTCTATAAAAAATAAAAATATATCATATGTATATGATTTACACGCTGGTTCTAAAAGCAGTCGTGAATTGAGAAAATATAGACATCAAAAATTAAATTAAAGAAAATTTTTTTTTTAATTTTAGTTTTAGTTTCCTTGATGTAATTTGTGTGTGTGTGTGTTTGCCGTTACATAAGCGAGGCTTCCGGAGCGTAGTGACGGGAAGCTGACTAGTTACTATCAAAAGATCATTCATATTTTATCTTAAATAGATAAAACATCAAAAACCTGACAGAATTACTGATATCTTCATTTTAGCAACGAGTAAATACATAACAGAAAACAAGATTGTTTGGTAACATTAGTAATTATTTACCAGTGATAATTGCGGACAATTTAAATTTATGTCATTGATTTGAATTATATCAACTTTATAAACACTTAACTTCCTGTATATTTATTCTTTTGAACTATTTATATACTTGTTCTTTTGCATTCACAATTTCATCATTTCATCAATGTAATTCCATCAATGTTATTTTGTGATATTGTCCTATGTCTATCTTTCTTACTAACAGTGTTCTAAAAACGATACGTCTTACAATAACTAAAAGAGAGCGAATAACGTAGGTGCTGCGATTACTTCTGCTGGGCTTCTACACCAAGAATTTTATGCCCGAGGACCGTCACTTCATGAGCCTTAAAGTCAGGGTAAAAACTAAATGGGACCACTGTACCTGTCGTTTAAGTTCATAGTAAAAGTACTGAATTAAGGAAGTAACTTCTTATTTTTATAAACAATGGAAAGGTTACTAGGAATGATAATGACATAAGTTTTGTTTCTGTTAAATTGCTTTGAGAAAGTATAACGCTAATTTAAAATCATTATGAAGAAAGAATCTAATATTGAACACCTTCTCGCTGTAAACTTCCTTCATCTCGAAACATGAACTGACAGTTGTCAGACTCCTTCCGCGAGACTTATCTTTGTAGTGAATTATATGCTACTACCTTTAATGTCTGAGTATAAAGTAGACCCACAGACAAAACCGAAAAGTAGGGCATCGGTACACTCTAATGCAAGCCTAAAAATTTAATTCCATATTAAATTTAAGAACGTTCTCATGTTTAATATATTATTACGCACTGCCAAAAGTACTGAAAATTATTTCGTAAACATTTTATTAACAATTACAGTAAAGTGCAGTAATATAATTAGGAATATATAACTTGACAGTGAATTAACAATCGGTAAATAAGTAAGTTGTAGTGTTTCTATCTTAACATCAGAACATATTAAGGCAGGATGCGCAGACACAACAAGTATTCGTGAAACTGAACGACTTCAATAACAAAGTCCTTGATATGAAATGTAATATCTGCGCACGCCAGTCAATCAGAAACCCCAGACTAATAACCACAAAACCAACCACAAACAATATGCTATTAGATCTCTATTAGAGTCCGCAAAAACAAGTAACAGATAGTTGTTTCTACCGAACTAATCTGACATCAGCGAAATAAAACTATCCAGTGACTTTTTTTTACACTATTTTTGTGTCACAGAAGAGTATTATGAAAAATGAAAAGGCTTTGTTTTTGTTCATTAAAACGAACTAGACCAAACGAAAGCAAATACAATAAAATAAATTGGGATATTCTTTCTGCCTTTCTTCGTTTCAAAAGTTTTGTTTTTTACCTTTTTTTGTTTCCAGAGTAAGTAAAATTGCTTATGCTTGAAATTGGAAAGTTCTAGTTTTCTTCTTAATATATATAGACAGACCTTTTATAATACATCTATCTACGTATTAAAAGTAAACGTAAAAGTTCAAATAAGTAAAAAGCTCGAATATATTATATATGTAATAAATTTCTAACAACAAAACCTAACCTACAGTTTATCAATAAAGGAAAGAATTTTAGGTTATGTATAATAATTTTGATAACCCATACAAAACCTGTTTGTTTTACAAACGAATTCACTTTTTATGAATTCATATAGAAACAGCATCTAGTTCATTCAAAGAAGGAATACATCAATAAACCAAGAATTCTAAAGGTTATCAAAACACTAATTTTTTCGACTCACTTATTAAAATAAACATAAGCTATTTTTTTCATATCGAAGCACGAGAAGTTAAAGCTTAATATTGTTTGATAATTTTTATTGAAGTAAATAATTTACATTTTACATTTATATCGTAGATGTCATGATTACCATAATTATTCGGAATTATAACATGGATATATGATCGAAAATCCGAAGAAAGAATAAATTCTTTAATGGTGATAATTTTAACTTCTTGGCTCTCTCTCTTTCTCTCGGTAATAAGTAGATATCACCATAACCGAATGAATATGATAATGTCGATATCTGAACATACAAATTACAGATTAATCCGCATATTTTTTTTCGAAATCTATTCTTCATTGTAGCCTGTTTATCTTTAAATCAAAGGAAGAAAAATCACACAATCCATTTTTTTTTTTGTCAGATGATATTTTCTGAACTTAGAAATACCCAACTAAATATCCATGAAAACGATTTATATTATATTAATGTTAGAACATTGGGATATTCTTTCTGCCTTTCTTCGTTTCAAAAGTTTTGTTTTTTACCTTTTTTTGTTTCCAGAGTAAGTAAAATTGCTTATGCTTGAAATTGGAAAGTTCTAGTTTTCTAGTTTGTATTATATTAATGTTAGAACATTATGCGTTTCCCCTGGGCTTAATGAAGGAGTCAATGATCCAATAAGTAGAATCTAAATAGGGAAATATTCATTTTATTAAAAGACTGATTGCGTAACAGAGAAAAATAATCTATAGCCTGTAACATATAGAAGACAAATGGGGACCACTACCTACAGAGCAGATTTCGGGTCCCCAGCGGACACAACACACAGAAGAAGACGAAAGAAACAACCATGCCACGACTGGGATTCGAACCCAGGTACTGGGGCACTGGTCGCCACGGCTGGCCGCCGCCGAGACCGCACGACCACGCCAACACGGCCAGAGAAAAATAATCTAGAGAAAAGTAATTTATTTGGAAAATTTAACGTGCGTAAGAATATTAGTAAGAAACAATAAAGATAAAAACGCTCAACAATTAAAGATTCACTGAGCTATTTTCGGAATTTTCGTACCGGAAATCAAACACAGACTGTTTCGATCTTCCTCATCAGTTTGATTCGCCCAGTACTCATAACTCAGTGAGATCAAAAGTAACATATACAAAGGAGAAACATGAACAAAATAATGGTACTTCAATTGAAAAAAAACATCAAATATAAATTAATAAGAAAAAGGCCAGTAAATTAATCCCCGCTAGCAAACTGCTTAGCGTATAAAGAATTAATCTGTAAAATAAATATACATATAATTGCAAAATTCAACGTGCATAATAGTGCTAGGAAGAAACAATAAAGATTAAAACGCATAAAAGTTAAAGATCCACTGAGATATTTTTGGAATTTTCGTACCGGGAATCAAAAATAGACTATTTCGATCTTCCTAGATCTCATCAATTTGATTCGTCCAGCATTCATAACTCAGTGGGATCAAAAGAAAGATATATAAAGGGCAAGCATATTTAGCTCATTGGATCTTTAATTATTGTGCGTTTTTATCGTTATTGTTTCTTCCTAGCACTATTATGCACGTTGAATTTTGCAATTATATGTATATTTATTTTACAAATTAATTCTTTATACGCTAAGCAGTTTGCTAGCGGGGATTAATTTACTGGCCTTTTTATTCTTAATTTATATAATTCTTAATTATTATATTCTTAATTTATTCTCATGCACGTTCAATTTTGTTATTATGTGTATTTTTATTTTAAAAATTAATCCTTTATAAGCTAAGCGGCTGCTAGTGGGGATTAATTTGCTGCCCTTTTTATTCTTAATTTATATTTTTTTTTTTTTTTGGGGGGGGAATTATTTTGTTTATGCTTGTCCTTTGTATCTGTTAGTTATGATCCCACTCAGTTATGAGTACTGGGTGAATCAAACTAATGAGATCTGGGAAGATCGAAACAGTCTGTTTTAGGTTTTGGAATTTCAGGTACGAAAATTCCAAAAATAGCTCAAATAATTTATTCTACAATAATCAAGCATCAATTTTATGCCACAATTTTATTTTACGGTTTCACAGGCTTCTTAATGGTTGATGGAGTTCATTCATTTTAGAAAAAGGAACTTTGGTGAAAAAAGGATGTGAAAGCCTATTTGGGATTGATGTGATACCGAAAATAAAGTTTATTTACAGTAAACATCTTGGTCACTTTCCTAAGTGTTGAAATCGTAACACATAACATATGATATATCATATTAAGATTATTAATTAAGTTAAAATTATCAATAGTGTCTGTAAATAAAAGATTATATTCATAATAATTCGATGATTTATTAATAGTAAATTCGTAATAATTCGAAGATTTATGTTTAGTAAATAAACATGAAGAATAAATAATAATAATTATAGTAATAATAGTAATACTAAATATGTGATAGACAAAACCTAAACCATTTTTATAAGCTTTTCGAATTTATTTTCTAAATTTAATTCAACTAGCCTACAATCGTAAATAAGGGCTACAATTTTTATAAATAAAAACACATCATAGTAAAGAATCTACAGAATCTCACCACAAACCAGCAACAGTTTTACGGAATTTACAAGACAATTAAAAAAACATGTCTTTACTTTTCTTAGTTGGATTCTGTTTTGTACTATATTACTGTCTTGTCCTGTGAAGAAACTTGAAAAAGATGATATTATTGATGGGACAGTCGTGGTACATATTTAGAGCTGAAACAAAAGTTATCATCGAAGCATTATGGTCTTCTTATGTTGAGTGCAGCATGTAACTTAAGTAAGAAATGTTTTGAACTAATGGTCAAGTCGGACACAAAAGCTTCCAAGACGGTAATTCATGTGCTTATTGGAAATTGTTTTCCGCATATATTTTAGTGATAACGCAGAGCACATATTCTCATATTTCCACCCTTTAGTATGGATAACTCGAATAAAACGTTGGAATAAAAAGGTTCAAATTCAACAGTGAAAAAAGTATTTTGTTTATTCCTGTTACATTTTGACCGGTTGGGAAACAGGATCCTTGTTGTTGAGTTTTCAAGGTGTCCAAGAGAAACGTTTCGATTGTTTCGATTCCATTAGTAGGATCGAAAAGAAAATCAGAGAAGACTCTTTGCGAACAATCATGACTTCGGGCAGCGAAATCTGAGAATATTCGAGTCAAACCTGGAATGCGAACTCTTAAATTCAAAACAAAGATTGTTGAAGTCGTACCTACTTTAGAATTCGCAACACCAAAAATACAAAAATACTTTTTAGTACGTATTTGTTTTATTTAAAAAAAAAACAAGCTTGGTTTTAATAGAAAGAAATTAAAAAAATAAAAGACAATTTAATATACAAACTCCTTGACCGTAATAATTAGTAATAAATTTTATTGACATAAGCAAATTTTAGCCTAGTGAGCATTTAATAAACTGATTTTGTATAATCAATGAAGTGTAAAATTAGAGAAATATAAATTCCAAGATTTTTAAAAAAAAAATGGAAAAAATAATATCAGAAATGAAATAAGTAGTTTAGTACTTTCTCAGTCAAAATTTTATGTCTCTTTTATTTTATTCATTTATTTTGCAATGAATAAATTATAAATTCAACCCATTAATGTTGAATTGTAATGGATTTTTCACTTGGTTTAATCAGGGACGATTAAATATTAGTAGGGGTGGTTTGTAACGGCTCTATGAAATATGAATTAATAATGTAATTATACAAATTTTTTTGATTACATAAAATGTTTTGTCGTGATGGGTGAGCAAATTGAAACACTTCGCCTGAAATAGATTTTTCATGGTGGGAGGTGAAAGCAAACGGGGTGACAGCAAATGACCTTAACTATTGTTTCAGTGCTTCTGTAACAAGAGGAGTAAATTCCTTGACTCGACTAGGTGGTCCGCGGGCAGAGTCCAAAAAGGGTGACTTAGGAATTATACGGGGACTTGATGCGGAGAAAGGGGAATTGAGAGGAGATTCTCTTTTTTTGCTGTTCGGATCGGAGGAAGACCTCGGCAGTTGACGGACAAAATGTAAAAGTCTCGTTTTTGATCGAAAGAAGCCGATCGGAGGGACGTCGGCAGTTGATTGTAAAGATGTAAGTGTTTGGCCGAGAGAAGACAAGTGAAGGCTGAAGATTCGTCGAATGGAGGAAGCCTTGCCTTGGTGATCGGTCGTTAGCGCCAGCGTTTTGTAGGCATGAATGCCGGACTGATTTTGGTTCCTCGTCAGGACGTTTGTGGATGAAAAGCCTAGGACTCTTGGTGTTTGGACGTTGATTCCAGAGTCTTGTGTGATAGTGTGACCCCCCCCCCCCCAACGTAGAATCCACGGACAAATGAAAACAACGAGTGATAAGTACTTTTATAGTTTTTATATTTTGAGAGCTCTCATGAATTATTTAAAGCGCCAGGTCTTTGTTGCTCACCCCACGATTTTGAAATTTTGTGTTGTTTTGGTGTTAAATGAGTTATCTAATGTTGTGTGTTTAGAATTCTAGTTTTATCTAATTTTTTTTTGTGAAATAAGGGAAAAGATTAATTTTGGATTTATTGAATATGGTTTATGCTGTGTGGAGATATTAGATGATGTGGTTTTGGGGAAACTGTTTTGTAATAATAAGGGAAATTAGTTTTGACGACGTTTAGGGCGGTCAACAACAGCTAATTGTTGATTGTCCGGGTCTCTGGAGAGAAAAGGGTATTTTACAGTTTTTTTTTATTATTTTGGGTTTATGAATAAATTTTGTAGTTTTATATTTTTTGTTATGAAAATAAAGTTTGTTCATATTTTATTGGTTAACTGGCCTTGTTGGTTTGATTTTATTTACATGTGGTGGAGAGAAATAGGTTCACGATTCCCGGCTCTATTATCTTATGAGCACCCCCGTATTTTTAGATATTTTTCCCTTCAAATGAAAGACAAGCCAGTGATGCGGAGTTCATCGGAAAATGATTTTGTTTTCTCTCTAGAAGACCAGTGAAGTTCTTATTCAGCTACTATGTTTTTTGTTTTTATTTATTTTTATTTATTTTTTTTTGCTGAAATACAAGAACGTTCGCTACAGAATTACGACTACATAATATTAACTGAAACATTGCCATTATTTGTAGATTAATACAAAGAGAAAAATTCTTCTTATGAAAGAAATGTCTTCTAATTTAATGCAGTGATGCAATATTTTTTAACACCTGAAGATATTTCTAAGATAATTAAACATAAGAAATAGAATAATTTTATATGAAATAATTTGAAATTTAACCTTCAATACTGTCTGATAATATAGTAATATATTTTGGGAGTAGCAGTAGTACTGTAGACTTTTGTGAAAATCTGGTTAGCTTACCAAGCTGCAAGAACGTTAGTTAATGACCACATTTTAAAAGTAAATACAGGGCAGATATTTTGAAATGATTTAAATACTTCTAAAAACGGTCTTTTTTAAAAACGAATTTTCTAAATGGATAGTACGATTTTCACTTATTCGTCTTTTATTTATTTTTTATTTTTTGAACCTGACGATTATTAAGATACACTGCATATATATAAAGTGGCGAAATATTTTTATTATAATGAACTTATGTTACCCATTACTTGAGATAAGCGTTCATCTTAGTAATGGAGAAGCACTTAAATGTTGTGACCAAGATGTTTTAAAAAGAATTAAGAAAAATTAAGTAAGCTGATTAACGACTTTACAGTTTTTCAATTGAAATTGTTGAGAAATTGAAAATTATTCTGGGAAAAAGTATTCTATGATATAAAGCAATCATTGCACTTGACTAGAATGTGAAATCAAATTGTTTCATCGCCTCTCGATAAAAGAATACAACAAAGATTCATGCAAACTTACATTTAGTATCAATGATAAAACGCTCGCTTTGTAAAGTTAACACTTGCCAATTAGCAATAATAAAAATAGATTCTTGACGACTTTTAAAACCAGCGCGGTTTAAAAAGCAGTTAATTTATGCAATGGAAGAAAAGACACTTGTAGTATCGATTTGTTACTGCTATACTCAGTTTCAGATTACTAAAGACCATTTAGGAGGCTTATCCTGACACTGACGTATCTATTAGGAATTTCTCTTAAGCATGAATAGTGATTTTTAAAATTCACTGTTACGATATTATTTCTTACACAATGAAATCATATATGATATATCTTTGCAAGCCATCTAATAACCTTCCACAAAAATGAGATACAAGGTTATTTTTTTAGTACGGACTAATATCCGAGACGGATTATTTTTCGTATTTTGTTGGTTCGATGTAAAATTGTCATTAAAAAAGTTAAGAACTTTAACAACATATTAAAATGGAGTCTGACTCTTAGAAGCTCTTTGATAATTAGCACACGAAAGGAACTTTTCTATAAATGAAGTATTGATAAACTTTTCTTACTTTACAGATGGCGATGACGTTCAACTATTCAAATACTGATGTAATCAATCATCACTCACAAGACAACCCAAGTCGTCGAACAGCCTGTCACGTTTTCTTACCACGTCAGAATCGAAGCAATTGCGATGACGGAGAGAAAAGCAGTGTCAAAGAAATGCTTCCTACCTACAGTGCGATGGGAAGTTGCTGATTTCGTTATACGTGTTAGTGGAAACGAATGAAAGATTCGGATCCGTCATTTACCAACTTTCCCTATCGGTTATTTGGAGTGACACATCATTACTGACTCATTGGAAGTTTTAGCTGAGTTTGGGAAAAACTTTCTCTTTTGAAACTGTGCTAACAAATCTTTCAGCAGATGCATGTCTGAAGCAGCAAGTGAATTACTAACTAGTGCCCTTAGGTAAGTGAGAAGTTTAAATGAATCTAACTTGTCGTTAAATCGATATCATCTTATAGATGTAGAGAAAATGTACAGGATAAACATTTACATGTAACGATTAGCCTTAGATTTTAAGACATTTCTAGATTATTTAGAAAATTAGAATTTTATAGAATACCTTACGATGACCATATCTAACTAATATTAAGAGAATTTTCTAGAAGGGTAGAATTCTATTATTGTAAAGCACCTAAAATTATTTCCAAACTTCTTCGCGCACGCAGTGTTAAAATTTTTGTTTACCAATTAAACTCTTACAGAAACGCTACTGAATATAATATCTTTTCAATAAAAAAAATAAAAAACAATATTAATACATATAGTTAAAAAAATCTTTACAAGTAAGCATTGAAATAAATAATTAACGTGTGCACAATTAATTAAAAGTTAAAAACTATAAAACACGTGAAATAAATTTTTAAAAACCCTGTTAACATCGGACTAGTTTTGGATCTTTATCAACGTCTAAAAGAGACGTTGACAAAGGACTTTGATAAAGGTCCGAACTACTACTGTTTTAACAGGGTTTTTGTTTTAATCGCTTGTATGTTTTATAATTTTTAACTTTTAAATGCGCAGTTTTCTATCAGCTGAACTTAAGGAGTATATTATACAAAATATTGACATCTGGAGTTTACTGAAGTTAACTGAAAATTTTAGAGTGAACTAATCATTTCTACCAACAGTGGACTCTTGCTCTAATTCAATTTAAAACTCTGATAATTTGTCTGTCCAACAAATCTGTAATTTCAAGGCGCATAAGATTAATATTGAATTTTGGTTTTCTAATATATTTGCTGAATTAAGATTTAGTTTGTTTTAGAGTATCTATCTCATTTGGTTGTCTTAACCTTTACTTTTGAAGAATAACACACAAACAATAAACATTAGACAACGTGGTAATTACACATATTTCTTAATGAAAAATTTGTTAATTACATCATTTTTATAACTTTAAAAAAATTAATAGACTCAGAAGTTTTCAGAATCAAACAAGAAATTCATGAAAGAATTTGAAACTCATTACAGTAAAAGATGATACAAAAAAAAAATGCGTGTAACATTAAAGATTCAATATATCCAGAAGTCCTCTTAGCCAATGATAAGTATGAAAGTATTAATCAAACAAAGGATAGGTAATAAAGTTCAACAGAGACCCATAGTAGATAAATATATAGTAGGTTATTATATGTAGGTAAAGAAGTTGCATCTCACTTATCTACATAAAGCCATTCATCCAAGAACATTTATTAGACTTTCAAAAAGGTAACGAAATGAGTTCATACTAAATAAAAGAAAATGTAATATGATGTTTTATTTGTTTTATATATTGGTGTCAATCCGTTGAAAATTTTAGCTAGAGTTTACTATGATAACAAACATGTGAGTTAGAATAAATCAAGAGTAAAAAAGAGGTTTCACTATAAAAAATATCAAAACAGAAAGAATTTCAAAAATAAAATTTATCATATAAAAAGCAATATTATGTTCTCTAAAAAAAAAAGTCTTTCTTCAGAGAAACTTTAATTGCAAAAAGTGAAAATTCAGTAACATGAAGTAACCAGACCGAGATAAGTAAACAATAAAAACATATGTTTCAAATTTGCTTGTCCAGTTTGAGCAATTTGACAGTGTTATAAGATGAGATATTCTATTGAGAATAAAACTCGGTGTTTCTCTGATAGCTCGCAGGACATTGTAAGCAAATCAGAGCAGATCCAATTAAAAAGATATATCTGATCGGGGTATGATAATCCTCCTCCTTCTAAATTTGTTAAAAGTAGTAACACTATTTGCAAGGATGGTATTTCTTGTTAAGTGATAACTGTATACACAGTTGTAATAATAGGATATTGCTTTCTGCCTTTAAATTTCAATACCATCATGATTACCATTGTTATTCCCTTTAAACATGTTTATTATTCATTACTATTTTAAAATAAAAAGTCAGCTAATTAAAATCATTCGTTTTATTTTAAGAATATCATTCATTTTTCGTTATAAGGATTTTTATTTATTTATTAATTTTCAAACTCATTTGGAATATTCTTAATCGTTAGCAGCTTCGTTTTTAAATGAGAAACTATGTCAACTTTTAACCTCAAACACGGCTCCTATAGGAAAGTTTACTGTTCACTGAAGCGGATAAATGAATGCCATCAGATTGGAGCCATCAAATTTGCCAGAACATTATTTTCTTGCAATATCCTTTTGCTTTCGTAATTATAGAAGCGTAACTTGGCTTAGATTGTAGTCAGCTGCCGTGAATTTTTCTCGTATTCTCCCGTTCTCCTGTTCCTTCTTCCTCTCCTACAAATTGGCATTATTCCAGGAAGTTGTTTACACGATGGAAGCAAATCACAATTCACGATACAGAAGAACAATTTGTTTACATATATTGTGAAAAAACATAATTCTTATTTTGGAAGAGAAAGTATATGATAATAAGGACATAACTGAAGAAATATAAACAATTTATTCTACTTACGAAGACGAAGAGAAAGAAAAAAAAAACTCAAGAAGTGCTCCTTGAAGGAAATTTACAACAGAAGATCTCATTAATACTGTAATTAGCAGTGATCTGCTGTCCGATGTCCCGTCAAAAATTAGTTTTTAGGGATTTAACTTATCTTGTTTAGATAAGTATAATTGATCCATACTTATTTCGAAGTTCATTCCTCCTACAATATTTATATAAAATCTTCACCATCACTCAAAATAAACGTAATTATTTACAATTATTTTCAAAAGCAGCAAATTTTCAAGAACACTCGTCTCCCCTTCCTCAAGCCTATTATACTTACAGATAAGTATAAGTTTAGAACTTGATTTCTTTTTCAAAACCATGAGAGCACAGGTATGGTAATAATAAGATATTGTGAATGATTGATATTGATATATCGAAAAACAATTTATAATTATTGTACTGCGAATACGAAATATGTGGGGACGGTTGCTAAGTGTAAAGAGTTTCAATGAGGGCTTCTCCACGCTATATGCTCCTCCAGACGGATCCTAGGGACTAACCAGCCCTCTGAAGAATAGATACTGGGTTTCTTTCCCAGGGGGTTAAGAATCAGCAACTGACGACGACTCAACTTAGTCCCATTAAACTCCTTACGTCCCGCGAACCCAAGAACCACATAGGTCTGTAATGGGATACTTTTCCTTAACTTAAATGCTCTTGGTATTATGAGCTTACGTAAATATTTCATATAAGGTATTGTGCTGTTTAAGTGCTGCTCAATATTATACTCTCAGGTGATTTGTCTTCATAGAAGCATAGCAGTAATAATATGCTCTTGGCTTGTGTCTATTTCTATTAACAGATTAACGTCTGCCTAGGTTTACGTTGTTCATTAAATCTCCTAATCTGTTCCACTTATTAATAAGATCCTCCATATTCTCTTTAAAGAAGCTATTAACCACAATCGTGAATCAATTAATATTTCAAAACATAAAATTATAACTAAAGCCGATCTTTTAATTACATGAATAAATCAGTTTAGCTTGCTTTATTAAATTAATTAAAATTCGAGTTTATTCATTCTACAGTGAAGCCTATAAATTTCAATGAATATGAATACCACTTTACACTTCAATTATGTATAGGCTAGATTTCGAAGCCTTTTATGACGGAAAAAGTACTAAAAACTTATCGCTACAATAAAAGTTAAACCTATTAACAAAATAAAAATGTTCTGTTATCCTTTATTAACATTCCCTTATTAACATTCCCCTAAAAATTTAGTTCTACGAGTTAAACATTTCTTTTTTATATGTTTATAGGTGCTGCATTTAATTAATTAGTAAGATTATGTAAACATGATGTTCTTTCTTACAAACTTATAAGTTTATTTATGCCGAAAGATTTCAACTTTGAAATATTTCAACTACATCTCTCGGTAAAAATCTACTTAAATCATCTTTAACTGTTCATTAGTTTTTGTGCTTGGAAGTAGCAAGTTTCTCAGTTAATTGGGAAACGTAGTTTATGATTTTCAAGTTTAATTCCAATTTAGTACAGAATTGAAAATACCAATATCTATTTCTGAACTTATTTAATATCCGTTTTTCTATTCGAATACAGAAGAAAATATAGAATACAGTTTTACAGAATGTAAAATTCCAAAGAATAAATCCAATTCAACAGTTATAACGATTTCCTAACACGGAACGTTCCGGTAATAATTTCTTTCTTTATTTCAAAGCATACATATTCACTGTACGATATTTTAATAGCTCAAGACCGTTAAGCAGTTCCGGGAACAAGTTAAGTCTGGAACAAGTTGTGGAAATTACACACAAGCACACCTAATGTAAGAAGAAAGACAAAGGTCCTAGCCTGTCCCGGGATTCAAACCAAAGTTCAGACTTGTCAGCAGCATGGCAGGTGGACAATTGATATTTCGGCTTAAACTGCAAATAGTAACTTCATTGCGTAACCTCCAACAAATATAATTTTTATGAATATTAGTAAACGAATGTTAGTAAGACATTTCAATTGTAAAACATCAAAACTATTCCAAATTTTCCTACAATGCCTTCTCAGAATTTTTTGAACGAATTTTAAGAAAAAAAAAGGAATTTAAGTAAGTTGTTCAAGGAATCCTTGTATGTTCAAGATTCAGTGAAATCTTGGCTTCATGATTTACATTCTTTTCTATTTTTTTTTTATTTCGATGGTTTTCAATTTATTGTAGATACTAATGTTATCTGTAATCAGTTGTACATATTTTTCATTTTTATTCAGACGCTTTGTACAGATGGTTTCTAATGAAAAGATCCTTAAAATGCTGATTCAAGAAATATGCATAAATGTGGAAGACAAAGCCGGTAAGAAATAAGGCAAAGTTATTTAGATGCTAAGGAAAAAAAATTGAAAGAAAAAATTAAACACTTTAAAATTAACTAAGAAGAAAAGCTAAATACAAAGCTCTATTTTTCGATATATTGTTTTCTCGAATTGGATTCACCTTACTTAGACTATTGCAATGTTTAGGTCCTATCATATTGACCCTAGTTGTGCCAAAAGCATTTTGAATCTTTATTTGAATGTAACGCGTTTCAAATTTTCTAGTACAAGCAGTTTTTGAGTTATCTTCTTTACAATTTGAAGCGTAGATAGACAGACATGCTTATTTTGACTTAAACTGTATTCTGAAGCGTTTTTATTCCAATTCTTTTTTCTCTATGGTACATGTTCAGAAACGTTTCAGATGTTAGACTGTAATATGTAATATCCAGTTAGAGGCTGTAGGAAAACAATAAGACTATTCTCCTGCTGAAAAAAATGTAAACTTGAACAGCATATTCAATAAATATTGACTCTTTTCGTCGTTCCAAGTTTCTGAATTGTTTTTTGCTATTGTTGCTTGAGTGCTCTGCTATGCACTATTAGTCGACCGCAATTGTTGTTTCAATATCAGCAAAAGCATATTTTTTTTTAATAAAAGAGACAGTTTTGATGATTTACAAAAAAAGCAAACAAAATTTAATTTATTCCAAGAATTTCATTGGACGATAGCCAAGATAATGTTTATAAAGTTCGATGATAAAGTATAAACAATGAAATTTTAAAACATCTAGTTTCCATTCTCTCCTGAAAATATTTTCCCATTCAGCTAATTTCAATAATCTTTAAGTTATGTCAACTCTCTGTTACCTTGCGTAATTAAATTTACTGACTTTTTACTTCCGTAGATTATTCCTAATTGATTATTACTATTATTACTATGTAATAAAATATTTTCTTATCAACATAAATTATAGTCTTAAAGATTACAGGCAATGATGTTATAGTCAAAATTAAAATTTTTAATTTTCAAGGTTTATAGTTTTTTCTATTCAGCAGAGTAACTCTTTCTTTTTTTTGTTTGATAAAACATAGCCTTTATTTTTTTGATCCATTTGCCATTCTTATTTCAGGTTTCTTGTTCTTGCTTTCTACTCTTTTTTTTACACATATTTTTAACTTTTATTTTATGGACTTTTTATTTTATTTAATAGCAGAAAGTTTGTAATTTTAAAGTCTTATTTACATTTATTCATTTCAAAAAAATATTTGTAATGTTTTTTAATTTCTAAATTATAATAAAATTTATATACCACTATTTATAATAATCGAATATTACATTTATAATGATTGTTAATATTAATAAATACAATTATTATTATTATTATTATTATTATTGCTATTATTATTAGACTGTTGTGAATTTTCAAAATGTATTATTAATATATGTATTAAACTTATTTAACCAGATTAATTTAAAATATTTTCTAGAATAGCTTACTGTATTAAATTGGCTATTCTATATTCTGTATTTTTACAATATATTTTTGATGTAATCGTACTTGCAAGCTTGTAAGTTTTATGTATTATTTATTTTTTATATTGTAGGTAAAATAAAAAACGAAACAAAAAAAACATGACATTGATTTTCAGAACAATTTTTCCTAATGAGACTGTACTGAGCTTATAAATAAATAAATAAATAAATTATTATTTATTGTATTTTATTATAATAATTATAATAAATTATATTTACAAAATAACTGATTTATATTTGTGGATTTTTTACAAGTTTTATTCTTTTAAACAAGCAAAATAATAACTAATTAAATGTAGGAAATTACCTGAAAAATAAATCTTACTAAATTAGTTTTTAAATACTTCTACGGAGTTAATACTTGACCATTTCCCGCTGGGACCAAAAACAAAGATACTTAGATCGCCTGCTCTGTGATAATGTGTCCCTAAATCACTTTTGTATTAACTAGAATATTTTCACTATTCAGAACTCACACTCAGACTTTCACATTTAAATGGATTCCAATGTAAAAAGATGAAAGAATTTCTTTTAGCTTACTTTCAAAGAAAGGAAGGTTTATTAGATGAGCCAAATCTGTATGTAGATCTACATATGTTCTCTTGCATGCAGAATACATGAAAAAAGCTTTCGAACGAGTAACCGGATCTTCATGAACCTTAGCATGTTGGAGCTCTGCAACAGCATGGGCCACTGTTATCCATCAAAATTTTTCTACAATACTGTTATAAATATGTCAATAAAAAAGTAGCTGTGACACTATTATAAACACATCTATAAAAATCTAGCTACGTCACTGTTTCGATGCCATATTAAAATGTAAATATATATCAAGTGAAATTAAATTCGTCAAATAAATTTTGTATTTCGAAACGCTTTAGATATGAAATCAATTTTATCTTTATTTTTTTATGTATTTGTATTTAAAGTACTTAATTTCCTTCGCAATTATAAAAAAAAACAACAAAAAACAGAAACATCTTCAGCCTGTGATATTTGTGTGGGTAATGCCCTGCTAATCTTTTGTTTATGATTAATACAATAAATTCTGCAGATGAATGATACCGCTAGTTGTCCTAAGCAAATTTGGATATTTGCGTGTTTACGTGATTACGTGTAGCCATCCGTCACTGTCGTACGGCGGAAGTCACTGATATTAAAAATTTATCAGCGCATAGTTAATCGAGAATAACATGAACGACAAATAAGTTATTATAGGATTTGAGAAATGAGGAAAAAGGAGAAAAGAGAAGAGGTACAAAAAAAAACACGGCTTTGCATTACAAACACAAAAATAATTAGGCATTAATGTTTGTCATTTCGGAATTGGAAGATTAATATGCCTGATTGCAAGCATTCCATTAATAAATGGAAAACGCTAAAAAAGAATGTTATATTGCATTTCAGACAACTTGAATTAAATAATTAATCTGGATTTTACCGTTTTGAAAATCAGGAAACATTTTCGTACACATTGGAAGACTTGTGCTTTATCTTTGAAGAACGGATATTTGACTAAAGAGGTTTAATTAGATGGAAATGATTCATTTCTGCAACGAAACTGAAAGGTAATTATTCTCGCGTGAGAAAACGTGTAGACTATTTTTTTTTTATTAAGATTAAAATATAAATTTCCTCTCTATAAAAAAATACAATCTTATCGCATCCATGAAATTCTCAATCTTTAGGTAACTTTATATATATAAAACTTCTTAAAAATTTTTAGAGAACATTAAATAAGAGTATTGACGTGGGTAAAAGACGCTAAGCCCAGTTTCATTCAAACGTATCTGAAAAGAAAACCTCATGCTAAGTCACCATAATTTATACTCTTTTTCTTTAAAAATTGTAAGTTTCGAGTTTTCGGTTTTTATATTTCTTGTCTCTTGCTGACGCCGTGATTCCACATTTAAAAAATGTAATTTCTTTCCGAGTGATAGGTCTGATGATGGGACATAGTTCCCGAAACGGGTAACGACAAAAACAACGCAACGAAGTCACAGGACGGATTTAAAACAAGGTAATTTATTATCTAAAACGTGACTTGGACCATAATTAGCAATGTTTACAAAACGATGCAAGGTTTTGTGTTGTTTAATATGTATCACTGTTTCTGTGTTTCACATTGCTCCTATGACACTGCTACAATTTTTTCGTAAATGATCGGCTATCCGAAATATCAGTTATTCGAACATCCCCTGTGCAGCATTGCTTCGGATAATCGATGCTCTACTGTATATACTACGGGCTTTACCGTAAATTATTTTCTTGATCATAACTACCAGCGCATTTACACTTTATATTGAAGTATAAAGATTCCAGTAAATTAAAAAAAATGTAATCTTATTTATTCGTGAATACGTATATATATAGTTTTCTATGGTCAAATTGAACTGTGGTCAAAGTTCACTGGTTGAAGTTTGTTGAAGCTTGAAGCTTGATAGTTGTTAAAGACATAAACTTTCTTTGATATTAGTAACATCAAAGAAGAAAGCTGATTTCATATTGTCCACGAAAACATAGCAGCACTGTACAAGTTTCATTTTCGGCCATCCTATAAGACAGGAAGTGACAATAGGCCAGAAGTCGTATTTTCTCTGACTCTACAAGTCTACTTCTACAAGGGTTCCAATAATATACCACTAATGTCTGTCCGACTTGTATTTTCGGTTGTAGAGGTGGTGACTTAAAACGCAAGATCTTGTTTTTCTGCATGTATATCACGAATTTCCAGGTAAATGCCGTTAAAAAAAATATTTAAAAATGCTGAAAGATGTTTCTCTGCTTTGCTTCAGGATAAAAGGGAAATCAACGAGAGGAAACAAAATTTTAAGAAGTGAATTTTTTTTGAAACTCTATCGTATTCCGTGTCTTCTTTTTTTAGCGGCCCCCTAGGTTACAGCTTGTCTGTCAAACACAGGGGACCGCTCTTGCTTTTATGCTTGCAGGATGTCACACTCTGTAGTGGCCAAACGGTTAGATATATAAGAATGAAACCTTCACCATTGTGTTCAGCATCAAAAAGTAGGTGACCACGTCAAAAAAAAAAAATCAGACCTTTAGGAACACTCCCTGACCGGAAGTTGGGGGATCAAAAGTGGTCGTGTCCGATAAAATTTTGTTTTAAATTTTGTTTATAAAATTGCGCATATTATGTGTCCGCTTTATTTTTGACACTGTCTAAAAGCATTCATTATCTTTTTTAAAAAAATATTTATAAAAACTTTATATATTATACATAAATTTTGCATGTTTAATGTACAGTTAGATATTAAACTTTAATTTTAAAAAAAATAGAGGAAATTAGAATTTCAAGTTGTATCAACGTGGCTCGCGTTAGGAAGCAATTTTTAAGTAAGAATTTTGAAACTAACCAAAGGAAATAGAAAATAGATGTGATTTGAAAAGTAGAAGTTGTACTTGAGTCACAGTCTGCTTAGAGAACTGTAACGAAGTTAACCAGTTGTGTTATTAAATGTAACCAACTGTAAGCCTAATTCGTAAGCCTATCTGTGACAGATATCATTAGTTGGCCACAAGAGTGGACAGCAAAGTCTGGTTGAAGCACTGCCGCTGGAAACAGACCACAGAGTACAGTTGTTGTACAAGATTCCGATACCGCAGCGCGTTCCGCCGTTTAGAAATAACCCTTAATTTTGTTCAGTGGCTCTTTTTCCGAGAATGAATTTGGAATCATTAGGACAGGATTTCAATAAATGCCTTGTTTAGCTAGAAATCATGCAATTTTGTGGTTTAAAATAACAGTAAATTAAAATACAGTCTTCAAAAATTGAAATAAAAAACAACAACTTACATATTTCTTTTTGTTTTTTAAGTTATAATTTTTTTAATAATTATCAAAAAAATAACTAAAAGGGAAAACCAAAGTAACTAAAATCTTAAGTAATTTGACAGATATAATTTTTATTAACTCTTGCAATTGCAAGTGCCAAGTACGATTTTAAATCACTGTTAGGCTACTCCCAAAAGGAAATAATTTGAAAATAAGTTTAGACTTTGCATTTGCGTCGATTTGTGACTTAAAAAAACAATTGAAGAATTTTTTGAAGCTTATTGTTAAATAATCTGTAAGCTTTTATTACAGACTTCCGTCCCTATTTAATCATTTTAAGCTTAGGTGTAGATTTTTTTTTTGCATCTAACAGAGGCAAGAAGATAAAAATAAAAGGTGACAATTTTATCTATGAAGCAATGGGTAATCATCAGATGCCATGTAATGAATTAGCAATATCTAAGGACGTCGTTTAGTAACAAGTGAACCATGTTTGATTTACAATGATTGTGGTACTCCGTTACAAACTGCATCATGTCCATCTTCCTGGGAATTTTAATACAAAATGGCAGGACGAATTTTCATGACATTTAAAGATTAAAGATTTTCCTCCAGCCTTACCGCTCAGTTTATTATTATTTTATTATTATTATTATTATTAGTAGTAGTAGTAGTAGTAGTAGTAGTAGCAGTAGTAGTTTCAGAATTCTGTAGAATACAAGTGGTGACTTTGATGACTGAAACATACATAAAGAAATTAAACAAAGCAAATTGTTACATTATGAAGCAGACGAGGTTAAATAATAAAAAAAAACCTAGCAAGATTACCTAAATTTTTAGCTATTTCACCATACTGTTAAAATATATCTTAATATATTGCTACATTCTTAAGGATGAAATGAGATTTAATCCTTAATTTCAGATCTTTTGAGGCAAATGAAGTTAAACAGATGAACAGAATAAATAGGAAATACACTGTGCTCCGATTAAACAACTTCTAGTAAGTCAACTTACATAAAGCTAATTGAATGTAGACTTAATGCTGCTTTTTATTAGATTACGATAAGTGGTCGGTGATATATTCCCCAGGAACCCACAATGGTCCACTGCTGAAGTTAAGATATATTCGTGAAAGAGGTTCGACTGTTTAATCGAGCTAAGCTTCAATCATGGCAATGTATTAGAGAAATATCGTCTGGGTGTTGTAGGGTGTGAAAAATGTAACACAGGTGTCTGCAAACGGATTTCAATAATTGGAATTCAATAAATGAATTCTTGTCTGAACGATCCAATTACTTAATTCTAACTAATATGCTGAGCAGTTTTGTTTTTATTTTTTATCGATTATTTATTGCAATTTATGAACAACATTTATTGGAACAGTAAGGTAATAAGAAGCTAAGATATCTTTATAGCGGGAGACTTCATGTGCTAAAAGCACTACTTCTTCAAAGTTTATAACGTGTCTGCTTAGAAATACTATCGGAAGTATTTCGTATTGCCGGCCTAAAGGTAAAAAAAAATAACAAAGCACTTAGCTGGTCATCAAAAAGAAAATATTATTATTATCGTAAAGATAATAAAGTAAAGATTCGAGATAAACAACACTGTAAAGATAAAATTTGTAAAGTTTTTCCCAATGTATAGGAAACATCGAATTCTCCGTGAGAAAACGGAATCTAGATTGATAAGTTCGATCTGCCAAGATTCTATCTCAGTTTTCTTGATTGTTATTGGAAAGAATAATCTGACTGGAACTGGTCTTTCAAAGGTAAGTCCTAGAAATGATTGTGATACAAGGAACAGACGCTTCATTTTTCTCTGCACATCTACAGAAAATTGTTTATGTCTAGTCAAAGATGGATTGATTAATGCTTTCTTAATGTCTCGAGTCAATTCTAACATTTTTTCACTGATAAGCTTATGTTATGATAAGCATATTTTCACTTATGTTGTCTGTTGACTCTGTTGATCACTATTTCTTGAATATAAAAACAAAACAAAAAAACAACAATTTCGAAAATGGCCAAATGTTGGAATTACATTCTACTGTCGCGTCGACAATAATTATCTTGACTAGGTCACAATTATGCATTGTACCTAATCAATGAGAATCGATCAGGCGGAATTTTCAGCATCAGGCGGAATCAAACTACAGCATATTGCTAGTTGACGATTCTGCCAAGTTCGGTTCTGATAGCTTAAGTCACGACAGAATGCAAAAGCGGACAAAGAAACAAATAAATATTCAGATTTACGTAAATATAGATTAAAAAACTTATAGTATTATAAAACTTGGTACCGGCTGATGAGAGTTTAAAGAGCAGTCACTTAGAGTTTCACTACTATTTATGTATAGGATATTTTAATGGTAAGTTTGTTTTGCGAATGGTTTAAACAAAAAAGTAAAATATATGTATCAGAATGTTCTATTTGTTTTTAGTCCTGCTATCGCTATTGCTTTGTTAGAAACATTTCCTTACTCGTAACTCCCTACACCAGGCAGAGTAAAATGAATCTAACAAATGAATAACAATATCAAAAAGGCAGTATAAGCATTTCCGAAATGTCTGACTAAGGAAAATCATGTTACTGGTACAGATAGAAAAACGCAATGTTGTGTAAACTTACACAACCATATCAGTTCAATTATTTTCGGGATTTAAACTTTAAGGTCCGGATCGACAAACTGATTTCATCATCGTGTTGAGAGGTCCAAACAACATAGTAGTAGGGTATTTTTAGCCCTCCCCCGATGTTTTGTTTGTTTTTTCCTTCTCTTAATCTTTTCTTCTAAATGTCGGCTTGTTTTTTTTTTTCTTATTTTCCCAACGTTCTTTTTATTTTTTTCCTAACTTTTTTTATATTTTTCGTTTCGTTAATGTTCCTTCCATTTTTTATTGTTATTTTTAAATTTTTTTTTATTACGGGTCGTCCATAAATTTATGCTTTAGCACAAAATTATATTCACTTGTTCAAGATCAGATAAAGACTCAAACGAAAATTTCAATATTTTCAAATTATATCTGCTAAGTACAAATAGTACAAGTTTTCCTTTTAAAAAAAATAAATCCAATAAATTCTCTAAAGCTGATTAATTTTAATAGTTTCAAACCATCAATAATAACTGGATTTCCTAAATAGATTAATATCCATTGTTTAAGACATCAATAGAAATCCATTGTTTAGTTACTAATGCTTTCGTCTGGGAATTTGTGTTGCCCCTGTCGGACTAATTTTTTGACAAGGAATCATTTGGAAAAGATATACGCATAAAAGTATGAACGTACTTAATTTTTAATTATGCATACCAAGTTTCAAGGAGATCCGTCCAGTGGTTCAAAAGTTGTTAGACAGCAGAAGTACAGAAGTACCTACATACAAAGAGACTGATTTGTAATCTCACTTTCCACAACGATATAGAATATCCCCACATTATTAAGATTCATTCTGATTATGAAAAATGAAAACTTTGTCAGTCAATAACAAATCTTTTTCATAATTCTTCTTCTTTAATTAGAGCAATGAAAATGTTAATTTCATCTTTCTATTTAAGACATTCTTCGAGCAGTCAGGAAAAAAAGAACTGTTGAATTGACGAATGAATTTCTTTCATTCAGCAAAAAAGAACCACGCTGCGCATGGCAGGAACAGCAATATACAATCTCACGGAAAATCAATAATAAATAATTGAATTTCTGTGCTTCCGCTGGTTCTCGTCCATTCCTTCCAACAACAGCCTGTAAGGAACTTTATTCTTTAATGACTAATCAATATCCTTAATTTTGCCGAAAGTTCTCGGCATCTAGACAAAGCTAAATGTGATTGTTGTTATAATTAATCCATTCCATATCGTACCTTAGATTTTAATTAATTTAGGGCTAAAGGAATCTTCCGAAGATTACATATTTTCTCTTTTTCACAAAGAAAAATTCTGAATTGAATTCTTATTCTATTTTTCGAAATTAGGCGTTATTAATTAGTGGAAATGAATCTTACAGTGCAAAATGGTAATATAAAAGAAAAAAAGTTATTAGAATTATCTATAATAAGTAATATCTTAATTCGCTTTTAAAAAAATATTTTAATTTAGTTGAACAGGATAGCCAAATAAACTATCAAAATTCAGCTCGTGAGGTGACCCTGACAGAACGTATGTTACGCATATTACGTAAAATAGTTGTAAAGTTTAAAGGATTTTACAGATATATTATGGAAACCTAATATTCTTTGCAAGCCCTATTATTCTGTAATTACTGATATATTACAGTTAAAAATTAAGTTAAAAGGTGAAAGTATCTCGGTACAGACCTACTAGGCCCTTGAGGTTGCAGGATCCCGCCGTTTCTTGACCAGCGGGACTAACCCTTAGGAAATAAAAACCAGTACCCATTCATCAGAGGACTAAGAGGACCATAGGACCCTTCTGAGGGAGAATTCAGCGTCGAAAGATCCTCGATCTCCTCCGAGAATTGAACCAGACTTCTCTTCCTCGCAATGAAAATTTAGTAAACATTAAATAAAGAATGAAAGGGCTAGGTGCAATTGATATTTGAAAATCATTTAACCTGTGTCAGTCTTGAATTCAGCTGTGCAGAAATACGAAAAAATATTTATTGCAATAAATTATATTTCTTTCTTATATTTTCTTATATTTCTTTTATATTTATCCTCTTCAAAGTTGTGTCACTTTATAATTTTTGTTGAGGGTTTAGATTTGTACCCTTTTATCTTTTGTTTGCAAAGGAAGAAGGATGCTTTTTGTGGTTCAACAGCTATCTGTGCTTATTGTGAGTCATAGAACAAAGTTCGGGAGTTTCAATTGAGGAAAAACAAGAAAGCCTTGATTAACACAGAGAAACTTCCTTTGCTATTTTGGCTTTTCTCTCATTCCCACTGTCTTTAATAAAGTCAGTAAATAAATATAACACTAGAATTGGAAAGAATTAGTAACTTTCAGATTATTTTTGGTTAGATATTTTATGAGTGATTCTTCATAGGGAAGCTAATTGCAGAAAAAAAAAGATTCCCTAGTGAATTATGGAACCGCCCGTTGTCCTGTTAGTTAGTTTTTTTTTTGGACTTCTCCCAGCTCTCAATAAAACTTCAGGAAATGTAGTGGGATATCAATAATAAAGTAAAATAAATTCATTACCAAAGCAGTGAAGCAGCTAAACCACGCATTAGCAGTTCTTTATTTGCATTGATTAAATCCTATTAAAATTACTGATGTAAAAGTGCCAGGATTAGTGTATTTGGAATAAGAGTAATTCTCATTTTTGGGCATCATTGTTTTATTCAATGTTTTTCTGTTGAAATTTCTATAGCCAAAGATAAAGAAAAGTTATAAGTCTTTTATATTTAGATATGTATCTCAAGTTTCCATTCTGTGGTTCAACAGTTATTAGAAAAATTACAGACAAAGTGATTTGATGAACATCACTTTCCTGGGAAAATAGGATCAAATTTTTTTTATAAAATCAATGTAAAACTCATATCTTACATCTGAAGCGCATATCCTGCAAATACCATCGAAGAATGTTTAATTTAACGAACATCTAAATTTCTAAATGATTTTTTTCAAAGATCAGAATGTGTATTTCATTTCAACAAGATTGGATAAAGATTAGTAAACCAATTACAGTGCTTCGCAATGGATTCTGAGTCACTTTTACTTTAGAATAGACAGCGGGTTGAAACCTGGTTGTGTAATTAAATTTTAATGTGTTTTAATGTTTTTTAATACAGTAGTTTGCGTGTCTAGCCTTTTTTAATCGTAAAACCAAAAATAACCTTAAATCCTTAGCAAAAAAATTTACTTTTACATCATTTCAGTCTTCTCATTGATTAAAAATTGAACATGTTTTATTTCCATTCAAAATGAAATTATTAAGGCACTAATTATTCATGACTCCAACTGTATTTTATTCTAAAGATTCTTTAATAAAAACATATCAAGCTAATCTTAAGAACTCTATATTTTTTTCTATTTATTTAAGACAAGAATATGAATTAATAAGATATAATTAATACAACATAATACAAGAATAAATATATATAGATGATATATTTCTAATATTTTATATACATTATCTCTTGATTTTCTATATTTATTTTCTGATATTTTTTATAAATATCAATTTGACTTGCAATTAAAATTCAAAGAAATAAGCATGATTAAGATTAAATAAAAAACAAAAACGCAAAATCAAAAAGATTCTCATCTATAGATTTATATATGTATTTGTGTTATATATGTATTTAAAAGTATCATATTCTTATTTAATTAAATATATGCTTGGGATGCGCCTACTAGAAAGAAGGATAGAGATGTAAAAGAAAAGATGAAGACAAAAGATGATTTCATTTTCCTATATCTGATCGAATGTAAAAACTGACTGATCAACCCTGGAAAAAGTCCGATAAATCATAGCAGGGAGTCCAGAATTGATATTGTGAGGGTGTTTGCAGAACCGAGAGCCGATTCCATCCTTTCTCTCTTTTCTAAACTTAGGATCCTCTAACTGATTTATATCCTTTGAGAACGTGCAATTTGAAGAGCAATGAAGAAGAAGATGACACTGTCTCATGCGAGCGCTTGACTATTGGAGCTCAAATATTTTCATCAGTCTGGTTGAATCTCACAATGGTTCATCGAAAAAGAAAAAAAGATACGTTTCTTTTAAAGGACTTTTCTTTTCACTTCAGTGTGATAACTTCTTCTTTCATCTTGAAGAAATGTCTCCCAGTCAACTTTGGAATTCAAACAGAAACACAAGAAAGTAACACTGAGAAAAAAAGTTAATGTTAATGCAAGGCAATTTTAAAATAATGAACCAAGAGTTCATTAATGAATATGTAATGAACTTTTACATATATATTGCCATTGAAACATAAACAAAATTAAAGAGCGGACTAAAATTAAATATTGTAAATACTGAAATTGTAGTTATTACAGCCAATATTTAAATTTTCAAAATAATCAAAAATATTAAAAACATTGAGCCTATTTCAGCTAATTCATAAAACATGCATTTTTGGAGCAATGAATTAGGATATGAAGTAGATACATCAGCGCTCAGAAGTAGCATCTGCCAGAGATTAATTAAGAATGCCACCTTGGTTGGTTGGTTAGTAGATTCAATGGCGCAAAGGCATCTGTGGCTAACCTGCGCCAAGAAAGGTAAAAATTAGAAGAAAAAGAAAAGAAAAGGAAATGAAAAAACTAACCGCCTAGATAAGAAAGGACAGAAAACAAGAAAAGAACAGATACTGTCTTAAGTAAGATGATAGTAAATCATCTATAGTGTATAGAAAAAAAATTAAAAAAACCGGATAATTACAAGAGGTTGGCACAGCCAAAGAATGCCATCTTCATTGGAGTTTTGGATATTTTCTTTGAGATATAAAATTCCTCAATGAAGGGTTGATGTAGTAATAAATTGAAAAATTATTAAAATTCCCACAATGTTTAAATACTTCAATTTGATAACCACCATCTTGATCAGGTTTGATACAATAGTTCGAATAAAGCACATATGCTTTGCCGACAATCCGTAATTGCTGAACATCTTTTCTGCTTTATGTATGTTTGAAATGACGGTTTTTTTTTACGGTATCGATATATTAACTATGAGTATATACAGTCTGAAACAGAGTTTGTCTCGTTGATTGAAAACTGACCATTCGAATCAATTTTTCCAGTTGATCCAATGGCCATGCCGTTGCACTCATATTTCCCCACTCTCCTGGCCACTGCCATATTGATTCCCTGCTATATGTGTGCTGTGATACTGCAATAATATTTAATCTCATAGGATCAAAATGAAATACTTCGCAAAACTATTTTCAGTAAACAAAATAAAAATGTTAAGTACGTTAAATTAATGATAAACTAATATTATTCTATGTCAGCAATATTCTATTAAACTATAAAGTTAGTTTAGAAAGTCTTTTTCGTTTTAATTTTTTTAAATTTTCCGATTCTGTTTTGTTCTGATCTTCAATAAGACAACGGTGACAGCTTACCAAGAAAGAATAAGGCAGTATGATTGGTAGCCACTTAATAATAGTCCGCAGATATATTGGACGTATCCCTGCGAATTGTAGACATAAAATCTTTACAAATGTATTAAAATATGTTAGGAAATACTCTCGATATTAAGAACTCCACCGTAGAAAAATACTTACCAAACACTTCATCTTCACGAACTATACATCACTATACAACGAACAATAGAATTTCACATAATAACTCTACACTTTTATTTAAAATCTTCCCAACTATCTCTTCTTGCTGGAATTAATAATTCATTAAGATACATGAATATACAAATATTATAAAGAATACCTTATGTTAATATTATGTTAATGAAATAAACGTAATCCTACCATTAACATGTTAGTAGAAAATTTACAGAACTATCATAACTTTGGAACAAATGATAGATGGAAAAAGACATAAAATAATTCTGTTTAATAAAGCTCATTAGACAAAATGTGAGTTCTAATAATCAAAGTTCATTTCTAATTTTGTTAGAAATGGTTTTAATGAAAAAAAATCTTAAAAAATGAATGCTCTCGATATGACGAAAAAATCTTAAATTTCTCAAAATAAAGAACGCTACAAAAATGAAATGGATCCTTTGGAAAATGGACTTTACGTTTCTTTTCTGTTTCAAATAAATATTTAATATTCGTCAACAAACTTCGGTTATTTAAGCCTTATCTCTTCTTTCAACTCAACATTCATGGAATCAATATTTCATTTCAGAAGAGAATAAGGAATTTCAACTGAAATTTCATATCGCATTTGATTTGGCTTCTAAGGGATTTACTTGAAAATCTTTCCAGTGAAATTCAATTTCTAGTTTAAATATTTCTACTTGGAGGAAAAGGTGGAAGAGCTCTCAGGAAAACTTTATAATGGTAACGAAAAGAAAAAGGAATTTAAACGATTATTAAAAAAACAATCTTGTCGTTGACATTATCTAACATACCTGTACTGATAATAAACAGTAAGTTACGTAACAAAAGTATAATGTGGTAATATTAAGCGCTTAACTACAACAGAAATTCGTATAGTAGAATTTAGATTTCTGTGGAACATTGTTAGTTGAATAACATTGCCTTTAAAACAAACTTTTGTTTTTGTTAGAACACTTTAACATTGAATTTAAATTAAAACTACTCATTACTAATATGTGGGCCCGGAAGCCGAGTGGGTAAGGGCGCTTGGCTGCGGGTTGGAGGTGGCGGGTTCGATTCCCGGCCTCGGCGGAGGACGGGAATTTTTCCAAGCTTCTTTCTCCTCCAAACGGGCCCTAGGGTCTACCCAGCCTTCTATAGAATGGGTACCGGGTTTCTTTCCCGGGAGTTAAAGGCGGGCGAGCGACGGGCCGACCCCCGTCCTCAACTTTGTCCCGTAGGTTCTGAACACTGGAGCCTACCCTCCAGCAGCATTGCGCAACTTTAACTTTAACATTACTAATATAAAAAATGTCAATGTTAAGAGCAGTTTGAAATGTAAATTTTTGCCAACACATGTAAAAATTGCTTTAATACAGATTTGCTTCTGTTTGCTCCGCTCATTAATTTCAAAGCAAAGCTCCTTACGTTCTTGAATCAGTCTAATTCCGAATCTTTTAATTAAATTATCTAAACTTTTGGTGATAGGTTTCTTTTTGCAATTAATTTCGATAAATATTGTAACTTTAAAAAGAATCCTCAAATTATTAATTATTATTTCATAATTATAATTTAACCTAATTAATCATCAATTTTTTTTTTGTCGTAATATTAGTTCTAAATTATTATTGTCTTCGTTTAATTCAGACATAAAATGGTACAAAATTTTCTACAGAAAATAAAACTGATTTACACTTTTTGTGTAAATAACGATAAAACATACCTTTCTTTAAATAATATTTAAAGAATTTAGCGTGTCTATTAATTCAACAAATGAAAACCAAGGAAGGTACAAAAGAAACTAAAAAGATTTCGCACTTAGGGCTATCACTGCTGTCCCAGACTCTCGCCGGTGTTGACCTTAATTTGTTTAATTTTCAAAAACATTTCAGGAATGACCAAAACATACAAACATTTATCATTGCAAGTTTTAAGAAAGAAATGAGATAGGCCTATTTGTCGCTCTAATTATAGTAATGTACTGATATTTAGATTACACATTTAAGATATTCTTACGATCTTTACTCCGACAAATATATATTGTTGGTAAAATACAAAAGTTAGGGATAACGTTCTTAACTACAGCCCTATAAAAGCAGTATATAAATTTTAAAAGTCAATAGCACTTTTTTTTTATTTCTTTTTTAATAGTAAATGAAAACAAGTAAAAAATATTTTAAGTGATTCGTGATATTTTCTTTACATTCTAATTTCCTTAGAAACTTAACTATTATGTCTCTCCACTTTGTGTTATCAACTATTTTCATATTGCCGAAAAAATAAAGCTAATGGAATTTTAATTATTGAAGGTCTTGTTTTGTTCTTTCAGAATCTCTAAAAACCCCAGAAGCAACCTTAATAAACATAAAACAACTGAAATACTATAAAAGATCCTCATTACATATCATAAAACATAGTTATTTATAGCGTTATTTCGTGTTTTCATTGGTTTAGTCAAACTTAATGATCGAACAAGTTAATGGCATTTCGCAATAAAAACATTTATGCTTATAGGTTTTTTTTCCTTCTATTAGTGTCAATTTTCCTAAATTACAGGATATTATTATAGGAAACCCAAAACCATTTGAGTTCGTCGTTTATGTTTTATAAAAAAAGAATGAAAAACAAATGCAAAAGATTATTTTTTTCTTTAATAAAACCTTCAACAAGAAAAATTATAAATCTATTTAGCAATGTATATTCTACTGGAACTATTTGAAATTGAGAATATAGTTTACAAAATCCGAATTATAGTTATAGTTAAAAATAAAGTTAGTAAAATTGTAAATCATAAATATTAAATAGGATGTGACCATTGGAAATTTCCTATAGTTGAATGTCGAGCTGTTTATAGTACAGACGATCTGATATTTAATTCTATTTTCTAATGAAAAGTATTTTTTTTAAATAGTTGAAAGACGCGCGAAAAATTTGCTTTCCAAATATTACTAGATTACCATTTTTCATGGAGGACTAAAAACAAAAGAGGGGGGAAAAAAACCCAGTCCTCAAATAGTATTCAAACTGTACATCTCCGGAAAATCTCCATACATTGTTTTCAGTACTCCGACATCCAAACATGAACTTTAAAGGCCATTAAATCTAAAATCTATAATAGCTTCATTTTAGGAATAAAAGAAAATTAAAATAACAAAAAAAGTAGGTGATGTAAATTACTTGAATCTATTTGATCTCAAATTTCGAATCAACCTCCCAATATGAGAAACTACAAAAGGGAATAAATTAAAGTACACGAATAAATCGATAACTGAATCGCAAATTGCTTCTCAAAATTATTACTCCACCGAAATAAATCGGAGTGCAATTTAATTGGGTTTCTGCTTTACCTTATGAAGCTGAGAACACTCAAATCGATTCGCCAAGCAGAAAGTTTCTTTGGCGAAATTAATTCAAATATCCTTTTCTTTCAAGTTTAAAGATCTTTCAATTTATAATTGCGGGATATAAAATCTTCTATATTTGCGTATTAGGTTTCTTATATCATTTTTGAACTGAAAATAGGAATTGCTGTTTTTACGTGTGGCAGAAGTTATGTTTAATGTGGGGAAATTTTGGTTTTAACATAAATGATTCTTGGACGATATTTAAATAATAATAGGAATAAAGTATCTGTGAAGATACATTTCTAACATTAAGAATATAAATTCAAGATTACAAGTGTAACGAGTCATTTTCTATGTTTTCGCTCGTTTTCCTAGTGAATTTTAGCAGGCATTAGCTCTAACGTAATTCTTTTCCCTTTACAGATTTAACAATAAAAACTAAATTTGAAAATAAAATAAGCACTTGTCTCTATTTTCCCGTAATTTAAGGAGAATACAAACATTGTATTTTTTTGTCAGCTATAGTCATCGGAGTTTGCATCTAAAATATAATGTACAGCAAGCATAAATGGCAAAGTAGCTTAAATGACAAAACTTTCTTACATTTGATAAAAACGATATACGTTTCTATAATTTTAATGCACTATAAAGTTTTGTGATAAAAATAGAAACGCTAAGTAGAAAATTTCAAAACTTTAACTCTTACTATTGAAGGAAGGATACAACTTCTGAAATAAAATTGATACAAACAACTTAAAAAAATATTTTTTTAAATAGAATACCTCTGCTACAACTATTTAAAAAAAGGTATTCTAATCAAAAGCAGTTACGAGACATAAGGGAGGCTGGAACTTGACACTAGAGTGATTTTAAGATTTCTGATAGATGCAAGCAAATGAGAATAATATTCTCATCAAAGTTTTATGTGTGTATCAACATTTGGCAAAATTGTCATCAACGCATCCTCTAGGAAGTAATGGAATTACTAAGGCGTCAGAATAACAATTGTAATTTGAAAAGTTATCTAAAAAAAAAGTAAAATAAATTAAAAGAGTTTAATGTGCCGCAAATTTGGTTAAATTTGTGCTGAACTCATTTCTTGTTTTATTTAATTTTAATTAAAAGTAAAATAAAGATTTAATTAATTCTAACTATGGGAATAACATTTCGTGTTTATAATTAACTAGCCTGCTACCGTCGCTTCCCTCTAGAAGCCTTGCATATGTAGGAGGTATCTTAACAAAACGCTTTATTTATGTAGCAAATTCATATCAAGATTTCGGTGATAGCAGGGAAAAGCCAACTCGGGCGTTTTGTGGGTTACCGCCATGGTCATCTTCCCCTCCCATATTTAGATTTATTAAGTTTTTAGGCTTTTTACAATGTCTACAATACGAACCTACCCATATGCCACATTCAAGTTGGCAGCATGTTGTATGCTAAACATTTTGGACGGCAACAAATATCTACAAATTTCCAACTTTAACCACATATCTACAAATTTTCAGCTTTAACCACATCGTTCATTGTTAATATCAATAATCTGCATTAAATAATGAAAAAAAAGCTCACATTTCTTTTATTTAGTTAAAAATCCAGAATAGCAACCATATTTGTAGAAGAAGAGAAGACATGTTTTTAGTTTGGAAATGTAAAAATAATTTCAGAAGTATCTGTACCATTGAGAATTCGTATCTAATTAGACTTCCAGTTCCATGATCTATCTTTTCATTTAAATTGCATTCAAACAAACGACGGAAAAGCGAACAAAGAGAGAAGACTTCAAAGAAACTTCATTGAACTTTAAACCAGCAGCTAAGGAACTTTCTTCCTTTAAGTTTTCGGTCTTCCTTCTAAGCATCCAATTTCTGTTTCTTTCTCTAGCAAACAAAAAAACATCACTTTATATTTTCCTGTTTCTTTCGTGTAATCTTAATTGTTATTTAATCAGCTTTAAGAGCTGCGCTTGATTAAGTTTTGCAAGAGGATTAATCAGATGACATATCGTTAAATAATTGAGGTTGATTCGTTGACAGTTCATTAAGAAACAAATTAATTCTGTTATTAAAAAAAGTCCCAAACTTAAATTCAACATTATTAAGTTTCAAACCGCTTAAAGTAAATCTTTGAGTGTTTTTTTTTACCGTTTCAGAAAAATCGTTATTAATTTAAGATATTGTCTAGTTTGATAGATGTTATAATTTTAGAAAGCCTCAAGATAAGTCTCCTAAATTGTTTTAATTTTATGTTTTACACTTATGAAATGGTTTCTAATTAATAAAAGACATCATGATTCTCTATATCTAGTAAATAAAACAGCATTTCATTTTGAATCCTTCCCAATTTTATTCTTCAAACGGTTTAAATTTGTTTGAAATCCTCTTTTTTTCCTGCAAATTAATTTATTGAATTACTTTTTTGTTGCTAAAACTGTAATGATACTATGAATCAAAATTGATATAAATTTATATCATTAAAGGTATTACAAAATAAATTAAAAACAAGTTAAGAAATTATCTGATCTTATCAAACTTTCAAATTCATTACATGTTAGCATTTGCAAAATTTAATTTTTAATTGCTATTTTAATAAATAAGCGGCAAAATAGTTGTACTTTTGTGCAAAATATACGATAAGAAAAGCTGTCTACTTCCTATTTCTGAACTTTTTAAAAAAAGTTAAATATAATTTCATTTTATGCTAAAATATGAAACTGAACATAGCTATTCTGTTTGTAAAGGTCTTAAGAATCTAACTGGTAAAAACAAATATGAAATTAGTCCTTCTAATCACTTTCAGTTATTTCTGTAGATATTAACATAAATACTTCTTACAATAAAAAAAATAAGTAAAATAAATAAATAAAACTGAATAATTCCTGATGCCAAATTTGTTATACTTTCTCTTATTACTTTACGTTGTCTATTTGTTTTTCAACATAACAAGAAAAATCAATACACTTCTGTAAGTTCAGCATTAATATCTGATAAGAATACATTTGATTAACATTTTACATTTGATTAAACTGACCCAAAAAAACATTCTTTAAAACAAGTTATTCAGAAAACTTTACATCAGAGATTTCATTTTAGCCTTTTTCATCCAAATTTAACAATTTTGTCCTTTTTATATATGTTTGACAATAGTTTTTTCTGTTTTAGTCATATTATTAACTTGACCATTTTTTGACAATTTTGAGGAAATTTGAGTTATTTATTTAATTATCCCTGAATATATTGGAGAGTTTTACAGTCTGTAATCGGTCGTATTCAGAGTTTTTTTAATATTAGTTGATAGATAAAACAAAACAAAAAAAATCAGAAAACAAGAACAGCCCAAGAATAAATAAAATTGCCTTTCAGATTCAATTATCGGAGGGAATCGGGAACGACCGTTTCGTCCTGCATGGGACTCATCAGCCCGATCCGCCGTCCCCAATAAAGAACCCAGAAAGACAAGAACATAAGTGAAGGCCACCGTCACACCTATCAGTGACCCCCCGAAACTAAAAAATCAACAACATAAATGTTGTGCTATTTTTGCATAAACCAGACACCTTTTCCTAATAAATGATACGATTGAAGGCTTTTATTACAAGGAAATTAAGTTTCCAAAAAGGTGATTTAACCTGAATAATAAATTTAACATGCTGTTAATAGATAAAGATGTTGTTGATAGAAAATTTTATAAAAACTTGAAAACTTTGCAAATTATAAAGGAGAAACCTTTTGGCTGGTGATGCCATCTTTTCTTCTGGTAGTTCGGACTAGAAGTGTTGAGATCGCTTTTCTTTATTTTTTTAATTTTTTTAAATTTTTTTTTTGGTTGAATGGTTGAAAATAGTTTCGCCATATATATCTCCAACTATCTGGCAACTTTGTTTTATATCATCATATGTTATCTTAAGTGAATAAGAAAAATTAATAAAAAAAGTAACAAAATTTCAAAGTAACGAAAACATATAACAAAATAATCTTAAATGGAACGAAATTCTTATTTCTACATGGAAAATAAGTAAGACAGAACAGACAGAAGAAGTGATTGCTGGATAATAATTCGATTTCATTCTTATTTACTTCGCTGCAATTATTTGTCATTGAGAAAAGAAATTGAGAAACCAGAAACTCGGGATAGACTATTTGACATGCTAAACTGAAATAAGAAGAATTATGCTTGGTTAATTTATTAATTAATGCAGATAACAATGGAGTATAACATTAAAGAGGAAAGGACGTATTTGATTGAAGGAACATTGTATAAATTGACAAAAACAAAGGGAAACGAATAATGATGGACTAATGACGGACTCCTTCAATAAACATGCAGGAGCAAAACATTCTTCTCTTTCATGAGTAAAAATTTCGTTACTGTCAAAGTGACAATTCATTACACAGATAAAGCACTCGAATTATTTTTCCCATTCTATTCATTACCTTTCTTGGCGCAGCTTAGCCTCAGATGCTTTTGCGCCATTAAAACTCAACTAACAAGCAAACAAATACTCGAATAGTAATTATATTCTTTTCCTTTTCAAATATGATTTTTTTTCAGCACGTATTTAAAAACAAATGTTGTAACATTGAAACATCAAACAACAAGTTTAACGTGCGAAAATAATAATGCCAATACAATAAAAAGCATACTCGCACATAAATAAAGGAATCACTGATCTGTTTTTTGGATTTTTCGACACCGGGAATCCAGAATAGCTGTTTCTAGGTTCCTACCCTTCGTCAGCTGGACTCGCCCAGTGTCTTAACAGTCA
>JAFIDM010000001.1:128736279-128798592 GCA_023159025.1 Thereuonema tuberculata
CAATGACAAAATTAGAAGCATGAATTAGTTTTTGTTTATATTAGTGTATGATGGGAGATTTTCCTTTTTTCTAAATTAACCATCCTATTAATAGGCAAAAGTTGTACGGATCTTTGTAAATTTTTAAATTTGTAATTTGAAATAACCAATCACAGTGCAGCGTTGGAACACGTAAGGCATGACGTCACGCCCATGTTTAAACATGGCGTCTCTACTATTTTCTCCACTTCACCACGACGGATCGCGATTACACAATTATGATCAGCGTATTGAGATTTTCTTTCCCACATAAATGAAGTTTACACTGAAATGCATGAAGTTCATGAGTCAAAATTTATCAGAGGGTTTGTAAAACCTCGGTTTTTACATAATTTCGGCTGTGTCGCCGCTCTCTCAATACTCAAATTAGGAGACGATGACTTGGCACGTGCCTTCATTGTTGCCCAGACAGGATTATTGGTATTGGCTGTTGGACATTCGTTATGGTTATTGTTGAAACTTGTAAATAAATTTTTTATTTTCTTTTATTTCAAAATTTGGCTTAGTCATTCAAATTATATGTGGACTGTTGCGGAAGTCATGGCTTTTAAAAAATGATCTTAGAACATCTTTTTCAATCTTGTGTTTTTCAAAAATTTCTGGATATTTCAAAAATGTAGCATTTGTTTTACTTCCGTTAATTTCGACGAACCTATTCTTTTAGGGCAGCAGGTTGACATTAAGTTTCATAATGAGAAACCGCAGCGCTGGCTACTGCGAAAGTGGTAAATCAATTTTTTTTTATTTTAACAAATAAGCCGATATTCAAATTACATATGGGCTGTTGTGGAAGTCATGGCTTCTAAAAAAATTAGCTTAGAACATCTTTTTCAATCTTGTGTTTTTCAAAAATATGGAATTTGTTTTACTTCTGTGAATATTTCACGGGTCGCAACTAGTAGTAAATAAGTAAAAGTAAATACATAACTTAAACTCAATAGTCAGATAAATCCTAATTTACATTTGGCAGTTACCAATCCATAAATAATGTATGCATCTATTACTATTTCTAAATTGAAATTTCGAAGTCGTGATTTGAAGTGTTTCACTTTTAGAAATTCTCTATTGACGTAAAGGCTTGCGTAAAACAAAGGCGGAGATGTAGATTGTCTGGACTATTCTTTTCTGTTTGTTGCTCGCTCACTTGATTCAGTCATTTGTGGATTTTCAATGAATAGCATGAAAGTTACATCATATTCTCGGCGCAAGTGTGAAGCTGCGTTCTGCTCATCCATCACTTATAAAGGCTAGATCACAAATGCCCCGCCTTGTAATACGAATGTCGACAGCATTGTGGATCATCATGATGAGATGTTACGTTGCGGCAGAAGCCAAAGAAGTATATCTGGATTAAAATCTATAATTATAATCGAAAAAAACATGCTTTAGAACATGTTAAAAGATTTTTTAATGAAACATCTTGTAATCTTCTTAAAAAAAGGGGCGTCTTGGTTAGTAACCGAGTAATCTCAGCGATATCCATTATTAAAAAACTGAAGTGTTGAAAACTATTCTTGAGCAAACGCAAAAATACTGTCATGTTTATCACTGTAATTCCTGATAACTAAATTTTAATTGTAAACTCAAATCTCAACTCCATTTCTTAAGCCTTTTTAATTGATGTTTTAAATTACTGCTGTCATGGAGATGTTGTGGTAAAGTCCTTTTATAATTCATCGCAGCAACTAAAGCATCCGATATTTTTTTTAATGATAAATGAGGGCAAGATCAACTTAAGGGATTCCAAAGAACTATTCCAGGATTTAAAATCATGCTTTTGATAACATTGCTAAGTTTGTGAGAAGCAGTTGAGTATTGGCAGACACTTGACAGGAAGCCATGGCAACAGATGGTGCAAGAAAATCACGGAATGGGCTTTCACTGAAAAGAAAACGGAAGAGGTAGACCACGAAGAAGAGAAGGGAAGATGAGAAAATCGGAGATCTACAATGGATGAGAATTGCAGAGAACTTAAAGAAGTGGTTAGAGATCTGGCAGATCTAACTTGTTCATAGAATCACCAAGAGGGATAGTGATAATGACAACTTATCTCAAAGTTCGATTGTTTTAGGGGGTTTTCTGGAGAGTTCTGCAAAAAAAAAAAAAAACTAAAAAGCAATCTTTTAATTTTGTTTTCAATCACTGGCATGGGGGGGGGGGGAATTGGTAGGGGTTAGAAACCCTTCTCATTGTATCTTCCATGAAAATGGGAGAAATTAGGACTTTTTTATTGTTTGACTTCGGTTTATCTGTAACCCCCCTCACCCCAATCCGAGAAAGGACACTAAAGTCCTCGCACTCAAAGATGAATCTCCCAGAATGCAAAGCAGATTATAGATTGTCCTTTCCTGGATCTTCACTAACATTGAAATAGAAGAGAAGCGACCTCTTCTATTTCAATATTAGCGAAGGGCCAGGAATGTACAATCTATAATCTGTTTTGCATTCTGGGAGATTCATCTTTGAGCGTGAGGACTTTATATCTTGTTTTCTTTTTTGTTTTCTTTTTTGTTGGTTGTTTTTTTCTTGTTTGACTACGACCGTCATTACCCTCCCATTCCAAAATTCCTGGGTACGCACGTGCTTTTAACATTTCATTTTGTAAGACTGACAATTTGAATTAAAAATTCTGTATTTCATTTCTGACTTAACAATGTATCTTTACTGAAATTGAGTTTAAATCTTTCTTAGGACATATTTCTTAAAATAAATTATAGTAAAAAGTAATTGCCTTTATGTTAAAAAAAAATAAATTAATCTCTATAAGCTTTTGGTAAACAAAATGCCTCAAGACTAAACAACAAAAAATAAAGTAATATACTGTATGACAAAAGACTTAACGTGCGTTAGTACATTTTAACAGTAAAATAAAATAAAGAACGCACATAATTTAACAAAACACAAATTCCAGCACAAATATCAAAAATAGCTCAGTGAATTTGTGTTTTGTTAAATTATGTGCGTTCTTTATTTTATTTTACTGTAATAATGTACTGTATATTTAGTTATTTTCTTTTGCAGAAAATGAAAGAAGATAAAATGTTTATACTCATCACATAATTTAAAATTTAAAATAGAGGATTTTTGTTTGTGTTAATTTCACGACTTTAAAAAAAATAACAAAATTAAAAATTTAAGAATTTAAGAAAAATAGACTTTGATTCTTTGAGAAAAGTTTGTTTATTCAAATTTCAATTTTCAGTTACTTTAAACATTCCCTTTTTTTCCATTATATTAGTGTGGTGATTTACTATTTACAATTGGCACCTAACTCACTAAAAAAAACATATATTTAAAAAAATCTTCATTACATGTTGCGGGGTCCAGGTTCGGACCCTTGCGTCAGATGACACATGGAGCAAACTAGAAAATTCTTTTTTTTTCTAAAAGATTTAACTTATCAACATATATGACTTTTTTAACTTGCAATAATCAAACTATTAGGTTTTTTTGAAGAATATTTTTAAACGTTTTTCGATTTTACTGTACTTTTGGGATAAATTTACACATTTAAATCAAAATTCAATCAAAAGATAAGCGTATTTGATTAAGATAAGTCAAAATCTAACTAAAAATCTAAGTCTAACTAAATTTAATCACAAATCAATATATTTTATGAAATATTTTACTTTTTTTCAAAAGTAGCAAAATACTTAACTTTCGGAAAGAATCTGAAGACTACTTTCCTTAAAAACTAGCATTTTTTTTCTGTTTTTGTTTTTAAAGTGTGAAGATAACTAAAATTATAACATCCCCGGATACAAAAAGTGCAAATTTTAAAGATTCAGGAAAAATTGTTAAACAAGCATTATTTATTTTATTTTTATTTAAATCCAATTATTGTCATCTTCACGCGCTAAGTTGAAAAACACCCATTCGTAAAAATTCTCAAATAAAAAGTTATACCGTGAATAGGGATGCCAAATTCGAAGAAGAATCTTCCAGTTGTTCAGACGTTATTAGGAGAAAATCTCGGAAATACATGCACGCATGTACAAACATAACACACAAAGACTTAATGATCGGTTTAAAGCCTTGCTTCCTGTAATGTTGGCTAATATGTACAGTCGGACCTCTATTTAACGAACCTCTATTTTGCGAATTTCTCTATTTTGCGAACTTTTCTTTGGAACCAAGAACATTTTGCTAATTTCTTCGTAAAATAACCTCCAAATAGCAAAGTGCATTTTCTATTTAACGAACTTTTTCGAGGATACAGCTGAGGGAAAAAGAAGAAATTAACGATGATATGCTGATTGATGATTATCTTTCACTTGATTTTGAAGTTGAGACCTCGGAAACACTAACTGAATCGGATATTTTGAACAGTGTGAAAAAGAAAAACAAGACAGCAATGAATTGCGATGAACATGAAGATGATAAAAATGGAAATGATCATGATGAAGAAATCAAAAAAACCTTCGTGTGATGAAATACTACGTAAAATCATTTGAAACAATCCGACGCGGATTACAATTTGAAGAAAATACGCCTGAAGAGGTTTTTGTTGCATTGCAAAGATGCGAGACATACAATGAGCAAATACACTTTTTCAAAAAAAAAAAAAACTCAGACAAAATTAAGACTTTATTAAGTAAAATTTAAGTATGCATGCGGTAATGTATGCTTCATGTCATTAAATTTATTACTCTTTTTTAATAATATTTATTGCTTATGTATTTTAAATCTGTTTTATTTAGTTTAAAAGTAATTTTAAAAGGTGAATCTCTATTTAACGAATTTTCCATATAACGAACTTTTTTTCGGGATTTAGCGACTTCGTTAAATAGAGGTCCGACTGTATAACTAAAACGTAGCTTCGGAAGGTATTCTTTAGTCTGAATCTATAATGTTTTTCTGTGATTTAAACGTCGCTCATAAATTATCTCTTTTTTGTGATTATTATTAAAAGCTAATCTGGAAATCTCTACCTGTCCCTATTCTCAAATTCCACCTGAACATTAGTCTTTCGTTGGGAAATAAATCTGACTTAAATCTCCCCACATCGCTACACAACCAATTTCTGGCTCGTTGGCGAATAATTAATTACTATAATTAAGGCGATTAAAATATTTCTCATCTAAAAATTCCCTCAATATGGTTACGCGATTATTTATTAGCAAAGTATCTCGGTAGAAATGGGCAAAAATAACTAATATGCTAACGATACAATAATTAAGCAAATCATGAAACAATTGTTATTGTAATTTTTGCCTTAGAAAAAAATGGTCTACGATTGTTGTGAAATCACGAAGTTTACAGAACTATCTTCTTTTAAAGTTACAATGTAGCTTTGATTATTTTTCCAATTTAATAAATTGAATTTAAATTATAAAGTAAATATTCAGTATTAAACTTGAATTTCTGTTTCTCCTAAATAAGAATTCAAATAGCACGGTATGAATGATTTTTCTAACAATTACAGACCGGTGATATTCATCCTGAGTTACGGGTACCCCTATGAGTTCAACATCTAAGACATCTAAAGGGTTACGTGAAAAAACATTGTTTAATTACTGAAAAATATTAAGCTTTCAATGTAATAAACTGTAATGTAAAGGGTATGCTGATAATTTTTACCTTCTCAGTTACATTTTTGCAGGTAGTTCTAGGAGGTATCCATAGATGGCGCCAGTATGAAGACTAGTACCTAACCTAGAGTGCCAAGAAGTACCTTCACTGCGCAATAGGATCCGGCTGAACGATAGCAGTAAACATGGCAGCATCGATGCGGTTGAGGTTATAGAGTTCCTTATAGCAGAGGGTGATTCAATGATCGAGCTCTATATCGTTGAATGGTGGTAGTGTAGGGCGATGCGTCTGTGAACGTAAGCACGGTAAGGCGTTGATTAAGGGCAGTGAAATACAATATTTAAGGGACCTCCCAAAAAAGCGAAGGCTATGGCATCAGCAGGGAAAGTGTTGTTGACTGTCTTTTGGGACTTTCAAGGTGTCGTGCACATCGAGTAGGAACATCATCGATTAGCACTGTTCGCAAAACTGAATTCCGAGACGTACATGAATACTCAGCGTGGGTTGTGGGCATGGATGTCATTCTTCACCATGACAACGCTAGGTCTCACACTAGCCATCGCAGTGTGGATGCCCTTCAGAGACTAAAAATCCCCATAGTTCCTCATCTGGTGTTCGGTTCAGATCTTGCGCCCAGCGATTTTTTGTTTTCACAGTTGAAGGAACACCTAAAGGGTAATCGCTACAGCCCCGATGTAGAATTTTGAGGCTGCTGTTCGTCGTTGATTTCGTTTCAAAAGACCTGAGTTCTACACCAAGGATGAAAGAAGTAATTCACCGTTGATGGAAATCTATTACTGAAGATGATGTAGAAAATAACTACTTGGTAATGAAGAGAACATCCCAGGCTTTATTTGATGTTAACCACTGTCATGTTACACATTCTATTTACATCGAAGCAAAAATTATCAGCATGCCATCGTATATTGGATGCAAATTATGTAATTCTTTTAAATTCTTGCTTAAGTATTAGTATTTTTTATTACGTAGAAATTTACTTATGTTTAGATGAATACTTTGATTTATGCAACAATAACTTTGTTGTAAATAGATCAAGAAATATCTAAGGGTAAATATTATATTTGAGGGTACTCGAATAAAAAATAAAAGACTGAATACCAATGATGAGACTAAGTATCACATCTAAATCCCCAATCGTGGGCAAAAGTAGAAGATTTTGGATTACATCTTTGAGAGAAACTGGGAAGGTATTTTTAGAATAACCGAAGCACTGTAAAATTATAGGGAAAGAAATAAAAAAGTAATTTAAGGTTGAGATACATGAAAAAAATTTGAAATTGAAAATATTGACAATACACATTCTATCACTTTTTTTTTATTTCTTTGTCGACAAAAATCAATCTTCTTGGTTAGATTCCATTAAAAGCCAAAACTGAAGAAGCAGAAAAAGCCATTATATAATAAAAATCATTTACTTTACTGTAAAACGATTTTTGGGAAAATAAAGAAAAGCCATTCGATAAAATATGCGGAGTTCTCAAATCGAAAGACAGGAATCTGAAACATGCTTTTCAATCAAAAAGCCAAAACTGAAATTTCCAAGTTTACAATCAATCAAATACAACTTCTACATTTCCATATTCTATACAGTACATATAAGGATGTACAGAACTTAAGGACAAGGTTTATTTTGCAGGTGTAATTATATTTCAGATTATTTCTAGGTTACTATTTTGAAGAATATAAAGTTTTTTTTATTTCTTACATGAAATTTTACAACTTAATAATCATATTCATGTTTCTCAAATTTGGGGTTTGAGTGTCTGAGTGTTTTTATTGTTAGATAGTTAACATAATAGATATTGTATTTTCAAACTATACAAATAAAGCAACAACACAATAATTTAAAAAGGGATTATGTTTATGTGACTATTTTTGTTCAATTAGGAAAGTAATGTATCAATAAAATAAATATTAATAATTACATATAATTATCTCTAAATATAAGTGTAAAGAAACGTAAATCGAAAAGTCTGATGAATGCTTTAAAATTAATTCATTACAATTTAAGTTTCTTTATAATTTATTTCATTAACTTCACCATCCTGAATTTTAGTGTAAACCTCATTGACAAATCATAAATGCATATAATATTTATGTAGTATTTGAACATGCAATGCATCACTGTCCCGATTATTTATGTCTATTCGTTCAATCAAAAATATTGTGATAAACATAGCAAAACTTGTCTATTATGTAGCCATTTCGCTGCAGTTTTGTGCTGTTGGCTGAGAACGTCCATTATTAATGGATAAATATTCATTTTAAACTACCATTTTCCAATGAAATTGGGCCGCGCGGTTGGCAATGTCGCTAAGACACTGGCCTCTCACCTCTGAGTACAGAGATTCGGTTCTCATGTGGGTTTCGTTGATGGTGGCGATCCGCGCTGGGCAGGTTTTCCCGGGGTTCTCCCATTTCCCCTGCATTTCTCACACCATCCTTTCTCAGTCTTTCTCTCCGTCTGTCCTTCTTTCCGTGGGATAGTACAAAAGATCTTTGAGGTCGCGATGCTCGGCTGTCAAGCCACCCACGCTCACCACATTGCATTACACTAAATCCCAATGAAATTTATAATTATTTCTTATTATTTCTTATTTGATATAAGCTGATGTAAAGTAGAACTATTCAATTTGAGGTTCTGATAATTATGTCTTTAAGATCCAGTAATTTCATTTGGAGAGAAATAATTTTGAATTACCTATTCTTAATATTTAATATCCAATAATAGGACTTAATGTATTGTATATTAAAAGCAGCCTTTAAAGCTGCGGTCTGCAAACATCCAACCATCATTTGAACCATCTTAGGTGCTGCTATCGACTTGTTCTCTTAATACAAAAGGGTGTCATTTGCTGCTATGTTGCGGGTTATTAGTACTTCAGGATCTCCAATGGCGAAATCGCTCCGCCTCCGATTCCAATGAGAACGAGGTAATTCAAGGGTCAGATTGTTGTGGTAAACCGCGAAGGATCGCATCACCTGGTGTTGCACTAAACCCCTCTCTTTCAAGTGCAATTCCAAACCACAGAAAGGATGTGACAAAGTACAATTATCTCTTGATATCTTTCGGCTATTTTTTTTATATAATTTTTATATTACAGCATATTTTGATTCAAGAAGCTTTACATTCTTCCAATTTTATAATTATTCTTATAACGGTTATAACAGTTTAAAATATGTTTAATAGTAACTAACCAGTCAGTTAATAGCTTAATTTTTGATTGCGTAATATTAAGTTGAACCTGGAGAATATTACTATCAGAAAAACTTTCTGGAAACACTTTTGACGTCAGGGTTTTCTCCTCATATTTATTATGATGTTTACATGACAGTTTTCTGGTGGTTATGAAAAGATTCAACAATAAATTGCAGAAAGTGGAAGCACAGTTTCACAACTTAATTAACAGACCTTTTAAAATAAATTTACTTGGTTAGCAGAAATCATATGCTACAGCCTTGTCGTAATCTACTTGATCTTTCGCAGCTTGAAATTGCCCCTTAATACTGTCGTCCACGTGTTGTCCAAAGTATAAGTGAAATAGTCCATTTATATGCAGTTGCAGCAAAATAAATGAGTGAAATAAACTTCAAGTAAACTTTTACTTTTTGCTACTATTCGAGATGTGAAATACTTGAAATGAAGAGAGTTGATACATTTCTAACATTGAAAAGATATATATTTTTTTAGTTTTTACTATAGGAACTATTGATAATTGTTTAAATATAGTAGTATTAGGCATCAATTAGCCAAAAATATTATCCTGAAAAAAGAAATCAAGCTCAAATTTTTTACAAAAAGTTGATTTAGTATTTTTTTCATATTTTTTGCATTTTTTCATATTTTTAAGATAATAACTGATATTTACATATATATCAAAATATATATAACATATTCCTGAACACAGATGTAACAAAGATCAAACTACTGGGGCCGTTGTCAGTTAAAGTTTATTTGTATGTGTATGCGATTACGATTAAATACATACGTAGTTGTGTTAATGATAAGAAAACCTCCACTATGAATCTCGCTCGTCACCCCTTAAAAAAAGTCTTGATGCACTATGGCAAAACACAAATATCGGAAATATCGTTGAAATTATAAAATAATAAGCGATAATGAGTTAACGTAGTTTATTATTTTAAGGAAACAAAAATGATTGAAAAAATTTTAGTGGGCGTAAAAGCAAATATATTGAAGTAAATAAAATGAAATAATTAAACAGAATTTGCTTGTATTTATTGTTCTTTTCTATTATTTTTGTTTTAATTTCTTCCTAATTATATGATTTTACTTCTTAAAAAATCAAAATATAATTATAGGTTGAAGCGATGCGAGCTGGATAGATGGAAAATTTTAAAATCACACACTATCTTTGCAATAAAGCAATTATATCGTTAAGTTATTCCCAAATTTGTGAAATCACTCTATACCTATCGCATTCACAAAATTACATTTAATTTTACAGCAAAACAAAGCACACTAATTACATATTAAATTTACTATATGTAATATATAAACAAATATTAGAAGGCTACAGAAAGGATAGAAATTTGCGTATCGGGGCTTCAAAGATATTTGAAACCGATCATTCAGAGAAATAAAGAAAAAAAATTTCGATACTATAAATAAAGAAATAAGGATAATAAAAATCAAATCATGACCTGGTAATTGAGTCCATTCTTATATGTTTATCTCTACGAACCCCAACACCATCCAATCAAACATAGCATAGTAGTTCTCGGATTCGTATCTAAAAAAATTATATCAAGCTATCTCGTATCCGTCGTGAGGATATATGTAAAAATCAATGTCTGCTGGCTTGATGCCTATTCATTCTTTGACCCATCGGTTGCCATATTTTGCACGTTAATTGCCCAGACAGATAGGGTAAATTTATAAATTTACTTAAATCCTACGGATTTATACATAGGGTTATTGTTGACACTAATTACATTTTTGTTTTGTCTTTTTATCTTCATTCATGGACAAATACCATACTGAGATGAATATCTCAAAGCTTTTTCCACAATAGTTTGCGCAGAACTTGGAAAATATCAGGAACTAACTATTAGTTTTCCAGGCCAGCTCCGATAAGGGCAGCTCGATAAGATTTAAAGAATTAATGGAAATTATAAAACAGCAGGCTATTTTGGACTATATACACAATGTAGTTCAACTGTAAGCTATAATGTATATTATATGTATATCAAATCACTATATTTTTTTTGTATTTCATCACCATTTGTTTAACAAAGAAATTATTCAATTCTTGGAAAATTCCAGAAGCACGAACTTCTAAGAACTGAGATTCGTAGAACGACAAATGGGAGGTTATATGCATGCAAAATTTAATTCGATTGAATCAATGACAGCAATGCCTCAAATTTCGATTTCGAGAATCCTAAGAAATGAAACTGAAGACAGTTTTTTTATAACCTAATGAAAACTTCTAAAAGCTAACATGATTCGAAATGAGTTCACGGCAAAAAAAACCTTCATCATCGCTGTCAACAAGGAACTCTTTCTAATTTGAGAAATGGCATCCTTAATCTACTGCTGCGTTGAGGTTGTGAGGAAAGAAACACGAAACTGAGATCAAATGCCACAGTTTACTTGAATGTTACTTGAAATTCGGTAAATAGCAGATATTTTTAAATTAAGGAAAAAAAAAACCCGTTAAGATTGAGAACTACTTTATTTTCAATTTTAATATCTTTTGTTTTGATAATCTGTTTTCAAACTTTTACAAAATATTTTATACCAATGCAAAATCATTATGAGACAATTAATGTATGCAAATTAGTATGTAGAGATATGTAGAGTTATTTATATCAAGCACATACTTCCATAGATTGAATGATTATACCAGATTATTATTAAATATTAAGTTATAAAAACTCATTAGGGTAAATTACAAAAGATTTTGTTAAAAAAATTTATGTACCAAAAGATTGATTTTAAGACTTTCGAATTTAATGACAGTAGTAGTTTTAATAGTTTCATTCATTAATGTTGGATTTTATACAGGATGAAAATAATATGGAATGTTCAAGGTGGTTATAAAAATTATACAAGGTGGTTATAAAAATCATTCTTCAGCTGAAAGGTATTTACAAATGAAAGTAGTACAAGATATAACTGCCCTTTATTGTTATATCGTAAATTTGACATTAGTATTTTATTGTAAAAAAGTTCAGATTATAGTTGCTATAAAAAGGTTAGGTTATTATATTTTTGTTTTATTTTTTGTTTTTTTATATCACTTATATTTCTAGAAAGAAGAAAATTTTAAGAACTACGATTCTTACGCTAATAATCTAATTCGTATTACAATATTTTGCTCTTAGAGAGTTTAGAGGGTTAGTCAGAATTTCAAAGTGAAAACAAACCATTCCATTTAAAATGTCTTGACGGTATAAATAAGTGGCGAATAATTAAAACAGACTAAAATAATGAATTTTATTTATCGGAATTGAATGTTATATTTTATCACAGTTTTAGCTACTTATCAATACTCGGAAAATATTAAACCTTCTTCAAGAAAAGTGGGACTGCTGCTCAATTTTAATCCATTTCAAATGCGGAAATATCTAAATTTTTGATAATGTTACGAGCATATGTTAGCTGCAACAATATTTATAATTTCTTAAATGTAAATAGATTCATTAAATGTTTAATATTCTTTTTTTCCTGGACATAATTTGCTTCAACTTAATAATGAAATTTCATAAAATAAAGATATTTCAGACTTTTCCTTTATAATCAAATTAAATATCACCCGTGACTTCGAAATAAATAAAAGTCGTTTAAAACAGTCGTATAACAGTCAAAATAAAAGAACGTTGTGAATATCTGCAAAGCTTATTTTACTGTGAAATGAAGTCCAGGACAAGATTTTAGAAAATTCAATAAATCAAAATTATATCTGCCTTAACTGAATATTGAGATAAAGCAGTGTACAAATATTTTTAGTGTGTCTATCAAGAGATAACTAAACTAGGTTTCGCTAGAAGAAAATAGAAAGGCTTTCTTATCCTAGAACAAACTCAAACTTAAGAATTCACTTTTATTTGCAATTTTGACATAAAATTTAGTTTTGCTCTGAAGTTTAATTCTAACGCATTCAATTAAATCTTACTTTTTAAAAATTAATTACAAAATAATGATATTTATGATTCATCATTTTATAATATTAAATGTTAAATGACAATTATAAGACATAATAAATTTCTGGTCAATTGTTAACGTTTCATTAGCGTTATTCAACATTTTAAAGTTTTCATATCTCGTCTTGAAAGATAGTAAAGTTATCATTTTTTTAAGAAAGCTGTTTGGAACTTAGGGCACTGCACTAAAATATATTTCGATTAAATTTGAATAAATCGTTCACGATTAAAATCAAATCTCCTGCTAGAGTAAGCTAAACAATTCAAAACATTGTTTTCTTAGCATATCTGCGTATTAACAGAATATATTTTTATCGAAGCGTAACACAAAGGAAATCCTATTATGAACATTTCGATGGAGACTAGAAGATTGGATTCTGTTCGCTCAGGTGCAAAGCTCTGTTCTTCCGGACGGTGAGGGAAGGTAGAACATGTCGCGATCGAGCACGAGCTCCATTAAGGAAAGGTGACTGTATTCAATCAGCAGATATACTGACGTTTAATGGTATTAACAGGGATTTGGGCTGGGTCTCTGATGGGCCATATGCCGCCGACTTCTGATAAATACAGCTACCATTGGAGTTCATAGAAAAACAAGAGCCTCCTCGATTTAATAGGAAAGTCAGTCGCTGTAGTAATGACTTGCCGTAAAAACATCCATCTACTATTTCCTCTTTCCCCTACCCCATTATCCCTTCAAAAAAAGCCCATTAAAGGAGAAAGATTCACGAAAAACAGCGAGGCAGTTTCTCACAAACATGTAGAGTGTTGAACTTAAAATATTCTATAAACATAAACCTTTTTCCTTATATTTTTTAGTAACTCTCAATGTTCATAAATGTTAATAAATATATATAAACTTACCAACAGCAGTAATAATTCTAGGTCTACCTGAAAGAAAAAGAAAATAAAACTTAGATAATTGCAGCTCAAAATATCATTACATAAAATTTAAATAAATTTACAGGAAAAACATTGAAGCTTATTTAAATTAGTAGTATATTTCACTTAATATAATTTTCTATTATAAATAATTTTATATCTGATGATCCCACTTTTCTAAATGTTATATTATCAAGCAATTATAATAAAAATTATCGAATTTCAATTTATCTGTAATCCAATTCTTTCATTAATAAATAAGAAAAATTAAATATAGTCCTTTAAACATTTCTCCAATATTTCCAACAAATAAATGGAATTAACAATTTAAAATCATAAAACGTTAATGAAATAATATGTTACCAAATCACAACTGATATTGGCTTTTACAAGATATGCTCTATACTAATTCTGAAAACTAAATGACATCATTCATTTTGCTGCCTTTTGCAAATGATCAGAAATATATCAATCTTTCACTGTTTTGCAATACATTAAATAATAACGTTATTTATAAGATTTTAAGATGCACACATTTTTAAACAATCCAACAAAAGAAATTCCAAATTTTCTTTACAATTACAATATTATATATAACATTGTTTTCCAAACTTTTCTTATGTAAGACTATATGTGCTATCTAAAATTAAATAAAAATTTGGCGGAAATTCCTCCCAATTTCCTTTTCTTTGGAAATAGAAATTTAATTAAATGCATAATTAAAAGAGATACAGTGATATCGTCGTACTAAAAAATATGTAACTCATCATCATCATCAACATGAGTCGTAGCTTTCTTTTAGAGTCTCCTGTAATTTCTCCATTCTCCTCCATTCCTATAACTTTTTTATATAATATATATGAAAATACAAATTCTGTAAACATAAAAACCATCATTGCATTGGTGAAATCTCCAATGGAAAAAAAATATTTTTTGTAAAAAAAAAAAATATTAAGAATTATATTAATGAAGTCATTATATATTCATGCTATCTGAACGGAGAGGCGACATCTACTGAGGAAAAGAAAAAAATTAAATTTAAGAAAAAAAAATAGTTTTATATTGACCATTTCCCAGAATCGCAATAAGGCTTACTATAGACATCGATAATCTACAGTACATTATATTTAGTTTATAATTTCAGTTATTTAGTTGATAGTTGGTTTAGAAGAGAAATATGTCAACAATTTTATAATAAACACTTTCCAGAAGTTTAATTCAAGCTTCTGTCAAGAATTACATCGCATCTACAATTTCCAACTTGTAAATAAGACATTGTATTGCAGGAACCTGAATATTACCTCAATGTCAATTTTAAAAACTTTACAAACCATTTCTTAAACGCCAATGTCGGCAGTAAGTATTCTTTGGCGCTCGAGACGCCTCCCATTTCGTCACTCTTATCACCTGATCTTGAATTTGCTAATTCTGCTGACATGACGTTGATGGAGCTTGTTGAAGGAAATAGTGCAACGTAGGTGGCAATTAAGACACATGTCTATGTAGAAAAGAAGTCTCTTTCTTCCGTCTTACACTTGCCAATGACTTGCAATAATCGTATCTCATGCGTAGACGCCAACTATATCAGCCCCAAGGCGCCAACGGCAGCATTTATTATCTTATTCCTATTCTCAACTGTAAATGGTGCTTGAAACTCGGAAAATTGTTTAAATAACGTTAAAAATAGTAGCTAGTGACGTAGGAACGAGGCAGAATATTAATTTGACCTCTTCTGCCAATTTTCACTGAAGGAAAGTAGCTTAAAACTTAAACTGTAGATAAAAATAAAAACGATAGAGAAACCATTGTTTTAAAAGATATAGTCGAATAACTATGTAATCGATAAGTTGATTTTTATTTGTTAATTATTATTAATATATTTAGTTGTAATTAGTTTTGTATTTATATTTTATTGGAACTTTAATCAGCAATCATGAACATCTCCAATTACAATCACTTCGATCAATTATAATTATTTTTCTTGTTTTCTCTGATTCTTTTGATGCTATATTTATTGTAACACATTATAGATAAAAAAGGTCTTTGAACCTCAAGAAATCCAGCTTTATAGTGAAAGTTTATTAGAAGTTTTTAATTTTAAAAAGGAAACTCATTACATATTATTTATTGTCTCTGAAATCAAATCAGTTATTTTAATTTATTACTTTAAATTTAAATAAATACTTGACTGTGCTGGAATTTTACGTTGACAGAATTTTATAATTATTGTTATTAGTTTTGCGAAAAGTTAAGTTTATTTTTTACAGAAAAGACTGTTAATATGAAAAAATTTGAGGAAAATCATTTAAAATACAAAAGTCTAACTTATTGAAAATCCCTTGGAAAGGACTGATGTTTATTTTAAACAAGAATTGCTCAGACTGGCACTGGAAAGATTAATCTGCATATATTATTAAATTTCAATGTTTTTTCATCAATTTTAAGGACCACTTTACCTTAAGGCCTAAATGTCTACTTCGGATTTCGTATTTTAAATCGTAGAATTTAATTTTTTATTGGAAAATAAACTGATAAAGAAAAGTAGATAGAGTAGATTGACATATATATAGTATAATGAAAAAGATATAACTTAGAAGCAAGAAGCAATATTGGGATTTTTAAAGATACTGAAGGTTAAATATTGAAGGTAAAAAGAATTAAAATTATCATCTAAGTAATAAATATGAAAATATTCATTGATTCAATGTAAAACTACTTTAAAGTTTAAGAATGTAAAATCAGAGAATAAAACAATATAGGTGGAAGTATATGGACCTTATCTTTATACCTTATGCAAATAAAACGATCTTTGACACGATATCGAAAGGAATAATTTCTAAGCTATTTCATTTTAAAACATATTACTTAAGTAAAATTGAGCACAATTTTCAAAAAGACACACAAACAAAAATTGAAACGAAATTTTTAAAAAAGCGAGAATTTTTAATAACATGGTATATATTTTACATGCTTATTTCAGTAAATACTCAATTAAAAATTAATTTATAATTTTGAGAATACAACTTTGAGTGTATATATTTCTATGTAGATGTAGTAATATCATATGTAGTTTCATAAATTATGTATCCTTTTTATTTTTTGCGTTTGGTGTTATGAAACGAAAATTTACTAATTAGCCTACAAAATCATCTTTTATTATTTACTTCTATTATTTTCTCCATAACATTGTTTAGAATAAAAGAATTAGGGGAATTTACAATCGAATTAATATCTTTTCTGGATATTCATCTTTTTTCCAGGTTCTGCGAAAGTATTTCTTCTATCAACAATAAGATATGTTGTTTAGTTATATTATATAGCTTTTTGTAATAGAAAATTCTTGTTTACCATACCTCAAAAAGAGTTGTACTAACTGATGAAAGATTAATTTTGATATCGTATTAGATTTTTAATGTTTCTTGAGAAATTTTAAGGACCATGTTACCTTAAAGCCCAAATTTCCAGATCTACTTGGTCTGTTGTATTTTAGAATTTAATTTGTTCTTATAAAACTTAAAGCCTAATATTTTTTTGGCAAGTCAATTTTAAAAATCATTGCTAAATCCATGTATTTATACAGGGTGTCCAACAAGTCCCGCATCATAGGAAATATGATTTGTTTGTTAAACAACAATTAAACAACAATTAAAACAAAATTATGAATTGATTTTTAAATATTTTGAGGTTTCTTTTACTTAGTGAGTTAAGACTTCAATACTGAATATCTGCTACATTACAATAATTTGAATCAGTTTATTGATTAAAATTTTTATTTTTACTTTTTATGAATTTTATTTATAATAAAAATGTTAATTTATAATAAAAAGTCTAAAAATTTAATTTAATACAAATATTTAAAAAAACTTAAAATTATCAAAAATATTTAGTAACTTAACAGAATTAGGACTGTCAATTTTTGAAGTTTTTTATATTATTTAAATGTTTTATACGATAATACTGTATTCTTAATCTCTAAATGATTAAATAAAAATTAACTTAGAAATTGTTACAAACCAACAAACTTAAAAGCCCTACAAGTCTAAATTATAGAATTGTTTTTAAACTGAAGTTTTATTGATAAAATAAAGAGCACAACCAAAATATCAAACATCTTCACTTTTAAAATAAGTTTAGTAGAAATTAAAGAATTTTTATATTGCATAGAAACTTAAGTGAGCCCTCAAAATTAAGATTAAGAAAATAAAAAAAAATATCAAAATGTGAAAATCAAATTCGCTCATAACAAGAGCCATTTGACTACAAAAGAAAAGCAAGAAAAAAATAACTATAAAAAATAATAGGTCTAAAGAAAAGGAATTAATTAATGTTCAAACGGAGTCTAAGCTAAGACTCTCAGCTGTTTTGAGCTTTTAGATTTTATTTTTATTATTTATCTTTTGTGGCTAAGTGGCTCTTGTGGTCAAATAAAATAAGGATTTCATCTTATTTTGACATTGTTTTTATTTCCGTGATACTAGTTTTTGAAGGGTCACATTAGTTTTTATAAATACATTATTTATCCCTTGTGCGCCTTTTGAATCATTGCACGCCAGGTAGTCCTTCAAGGAGGCTTAAGCTCAAAACAACTATACCAGACACTCCTTTATCCTGGTTTTATATGCATATTCAATTTCGATAGTACATATATTCGAAATATTATTATAGATAACGTTTATAATCTACTGCATATAATAATATTCGGTTTGCCTGTTCCATGTACAATCGATCTACTACTTAATATAACATCCTAGCCCAATTTTGCTCCAGAGACAACGAAAGGTTGTTTTGAAGTATTTTGAGGGTGAACTTTTCAAAACTCAATTCACTTTAAATAATTGATAGAAAACAAACATTATTTTCTTTTGATTCTCAATGTGGATCAAAGATTGTATAGTGGTACAGAGCTCTTCTGCAGGTTGATAGGTTCAATTCTCGGCGGAGGTCATGAATGTTTCACAACAATGGATTTTTTTTCCTCACTCCCGACTGGTCCTAAGGTTCAATTAACCTGGTTTTTAAAATCGGAACCAAGTTTGAAGATGTCGTTGGTTTCGTTATCCCATCCGAGCTTCCACAGAATTAGACTATTGGGAATCTACATCTTCTGTCGTCCCAACGGACTTTCATGGTCTGCTATGGACACTTTAACTTCCAAATTTTAAATTTTTATTTAATGAAGAAAATGTACAGTCAATTAATACATCAATTAAAATTTGAAGTTTATTAAAAGTTCCGAGCAACGCGGGGAACTTTTACCACGATAAATAAATAAATAAATAAATACATAAATAAATAAAGATAAATAAACAAAACTTCGCAGAAACAAAACTTCTCCAAAATTTATATTTTAATAACATTTCGTAAATTAAATTCTTTTTTGGTTTCTATTTTGTTTATAAATTTCAATTCCTATTTCATGAACTCTACTTAGTAGTTCCTTAAAATAAATAAAATTTTAATAGTATTTTTCATTGAATTTGAAACTTTTTAACATTTTTTTTATTAATTCTTATTTTCGCCATGAACTTTCAGGACAAGTTTTTAATAGCTTAAAAAGTGGATGTAGAAAAAGAAAAAAAGAAAACCTTCGGTATGACAGCTTGTTTCATATGTCATTTCTTTAATATACATTTTCCCTGTACAAAACAATGAAGTTCAAGCGATTTTTATCTTCCTTATGTGAATTAATAATACCATAATTACTGTTTGGATGATGAACCATTTTAAATTCTAAGAAAGTATTAAATATTTTAAGACTATAACCTTTTCTTCTTACAAAGGCTTTTCTTGCCTACCTAAACCTTTTTTTTTCCTTCTTCTCTTTCTCCCTCTGCAGTGCTCTTCTGCCAGAACGAACTAAGTGGTTCCGTCTCCACCCAACTCCCACCTCACATACCCTTAGACTAGACTGAATCATTTATTAGTAGAGGATCATGAAGGAATACCACGCAATCTGAGCATGCAAGAAGGTCTACCTCAATAATAATTCACAACAGATATCTTTGGTTTCATTAGAATATCCTCTTGCACAAAGCAAAAGAAGAAAATTCTACTATGAGGGCACAGATAAGTAAAATATCAGACACATCTATACATATACAAATATATAGAGACATGCCTGATGTATGTTTTAGAAATCTATAATTACGAAGATGGTAAATATTATAAAAAAAAAATTACATTCTTCATATTGCAAACTGCCCAACATAAGCATTTATTATAAAAAAAAACACAGAAAGAAATTCTCACCATAGTAAGAGAATTTAAAAACTACCCCCAGTATACTTTAAAAATATAGTTACAGATATTAATATGCTTAAAAGCTTATATTAATAAAAATGTTACTGACCTTTGAAATATTCAGATTTTTAAATTTCTTAATTTTGAAAACCATTTTAAAGTACTCATAATATTTTTATACTATATAATAAACTTTTATTTTGTTGAGAAGTATTTTGGTAATGATCTACCTAATAGATCTATTAGAAAATAATCAACAGGGAGAGTTTCTTTATAATTGGCATCTATTAATATAATTTTCGATCTTAATTTTCCTCTTTATAATATTGAGAACATTGACGAACTATAATTTAATTTAATATTCATGTTTAACATTTCTGATCCGAAATAAATTTTTGTATGTTAAGTTTTTTTGTTTCTCAAAACTATTTACCTATTTTTTGTGATTTTTTTATTTAATTTCATTTCTCTAAATATACCGAAATTATAACAGAAATGAACAATATTGTTTTTAAGTGAATATTTGAGGTTTCCATGTATGTTGTTTGTTTCAACATGTATGGATAGCTGCTGTTTTAAATCTTATGGGTACAGGGTAGCTCAAAAATAATGAACAATTGGAAATGTAGAATCATTAGAATCAACTAAAAGAATAAAAGACTGATCAACCTTCACTTTTAAGATTAGTCTTATTATCTAGTCATGATTAGTAAAATTAAGTTTTGATAATTGCAACCATACCTTACGGAATTGTATTAAATGCCAAAATACTCAAGAAACTCAAAAAAAGAGAACATCGATGAAAATCTAATTTAATTTGTAAGAGAAATGCACTTATGAGTCCTTCTTACAATAATTGTACGTGTAAGTAAATTTAAAGGCTTCACAAAAAATCCCTGATGAATTTGCAAAACTCTTTCCGAGCCTCACTTAAACGGACTATTGTTACTATTATCAGTTGAAAAGGCACAAACAATTAATGGAAGAGCTGTTATACCAAAAAAAAAAAGATGTTTCGTTATATTTTTACTATCATTAAGAACCTAACTTATTGAATATTCTTAGTTATTACTACAGTAAAACCTCGTTAAGTCGTCACCCGGATAAGTCGTCACTCCGCTTAAGTCGTCGTTTTCCTTTGGTCCCGAGAAGTTCTCATAGACAATAATGTAAAATAACCCTGTTTTACTCGTCACCAAATTTAATTCTACTCCGGATAACTCGTCACCCTCAAAAATGGAGAAAAGCATCTTTATTCTCAATTTTCCCTGCTATTTTTTCAGCCCCGTCCCGTCACTCTAAGAAAGCCTAGTCTTTACGGGGAATTTTCACGTGGGAAATTCACTTGGGAAATTACACACTTCTCGCTGCGACTCTTGTCAAGAGTAGAGTTTTTCTTGACCGCTACTGAGTGTGATTTTATTTCATAGCGAGTAAGCCCCGAAAATTTAAAAGCGATCGAAATTGTTTTTCTTCCTCCAAATGTAACTGCACTTCTTCAGCCTTTAGATCAAGGGATAATTCTTGACTTTCAACGAAAGTACAAAAAAATGCTTGTAAAGGACATGATAAAAGCCTTGGATAGGAACGAAAAGCTAGAAGTTTCGGTTTTAGATACGATTAATTATGTGCACAAAAGTTGGAGTTCCATTTCATTACAAAGTGTTTCGAATTGTTACCAGTAATCAGCACCTTCATCAATCAATACTGTTGAATTATTTTAATGCCAGTAAAAGAAAATAAAATATGGTAAGTATAAAATGTGTTTTTTTTTTTTTTTTCCACTCATTCATTTGCATGTATTGATTTCTGAAAATCTTGTTTTTCTCACCGAATCCTACAGCAATTCATAAAAATATTGTATTTTAGTGTTTTTTTAGTTTTCTTTTTTTTCAAAAATGCCCATTCCGCTTAAGTCGTCAAATATGTTCGGTCCCTGGAGGACGATTTAACGAGGTTTTACTGTACTACACTTTAAATATTTTTCTTCTCTTTATATTAATTTGTCTATCTGTATGCGAATCAAGCTGAAATGGCTGGCGGGATTTTCTTAAAATTTCATATCTTGATTATTTACTGTGGAATTTAACACATATATTACATTGTATTTTGGTCTCACAAAGGTAGCAGAGTATACCTAGAGAAATATTAATACTTAAATACACTAAAAAAGAAATTAATCAGTAATTAAATCAAAATTAAGACATTCATTGAAAATTAAGTTTTTCACTATTAATTTGTCCTTCATTACTAATTACTATTATTAAAGAAAAGACTTTATTATAATATGTAATGTAATTTGTAATAATTTTAAAAACGTCTTTTGATGTACGTATCAATCCTTACTTTTAGGCTTCTAAAAGACGTCTTATATCCCCGGTATGTCTGTCTGTGGACACATCCCACAATGCTTCGCAACGGCTTCTGTTAGCTCAGTTGTAGGTGGCCTGAAAGTTGAATGTTGTAGATGGCCTGTTAGCTCAGTTGGTTAGAGCGTCGTGCTGATAACGCTAAGGTCGAGGGTTCGATCCCCTCATGGGCAATTTTTTTTTAAGTTTTTTTTTTTTTTAAATCATTATTAGGAATTCAGTGTATTAGCAAGGTTTGAGTTAAGAATGATGATTATTTCATATAAATAGGGGTGGGTAAGATAGCATGAAGTCGCAAACAGACTCGCGCGAGCATTTTCTCTACCACCCCGGCGCAGTCTATTTTAAAGTAAAGGTGACTCAGAAGCCGTTGCGAAGCACTGTGATTGGTTTACTAATCACTATCCCAACCTTGTTTACCCTTTTCCAGAAATTTTTTTAGAACCCTAATGAAGCTTTTTAGTACGTATATTTCTGAACAAGAGAAGATGTATCTTAATTATGTAAACTTAAATTATAGAGATATTATAGAGACATTTGCTCATGAATTTGACAACAATTTTAATGGTAACATATTAGAAGTGAAAAAAATTAGAAAAACATTACAGAAGGAAAAAGCATTGACAATGAATTTTGCGTTGACATCTAACATTGCTTTGAAATCCACTTAAAATTTCCGTGTAATTTTATTTGATTAAAAATAATTCGATTTAAGGCATTTTTTTTGTAAATTCAATTTATTTTTAGAAAATAGAAATTATTAAGTTTTAAACTGTTGTGCTTAGGGGCATATTCCAATTTCCAGAGATTTTTCCTTTTAATGATTTTTAAAAATCCATTTTAAGAAAAGTGATATTTAAAATCTTTAAGGAAATAAATAGATAAAAAAACTTTTATTTAATGCTTATGAAATGTATATAAGTTAACCTTCGAATCGAAGGTTAGATCGAAATGAAAATGGATCTCCTATAACTCTAAAGAAGTCACCAAAGATATTTGGTTATTTTGTTTATTTTTGGATCTAATTCTTATAATCATTTTTTTTTCAGTCTGCCACGGTATAGCTGCTTCAGAATTCTACAAAAGTCAAGAAAGTATTAAAACACGATGATCTTTAGATTAAATGTCAAAAATTTGAGTTAAGATAAATTTAGTTACATTGATTTTATTGATTTCATTTTTTTGGTTGCAATTTTTTTTTCTCACTAATTGTAACGCTTCCGAAAATTAATCAAGCTATTTTATATACTTTAAGAAAAACTTCTTGTGTTGGGTTTTGAAATAAAGGAATAGGTTTGCCAATCAGCTCTTCTCTCTCATCGCACTCTTGAACCAGACCTCTCTCCTCTCCCTTCACAAATGATCAAAAAAAAATCGCTTGAAATTCTTTGATGGAAAGTGATTTGCTTTCTTAAATCATTCCATTTCTCATCATTATTGACAACAAAATCTTTATTCTGATTGCTCTCGCCAAAGAAAGAAAAACTGAAAACTAGTCCTGAGACTGCGCTGTGGCGCACGCGATGCGTGAATTCCACCATTTGGCGCTGGGTCTTGAGTTAGAACATACAAATCACGATATAGTGGAGAGGAAATAGCGAGCTTGCGTGCCGGATACAGATTTGATGCTTAGCTACATGCATGCACGTCTATCTGAATCAATGTGAAAACAGAAGCAAAAGTAGGAGCGGATATTAGGTGCCCAAGAATTCAATCTTAACTGTGTGCCGAGCTGTTCGGAGGGGAGCTTACCTACAGCAGGAAAGGATTTCAACTAAGATTTTGATCCACTTTTCCACTTAAAGTTAAGGCAGAAACCTAACTAGAACTGGTGCGGGGGCACTGGATGTACAAAGGCGAGAAGATGTAATTCAAACGACATAGTTACTCAACCCTTTTGCTCTCAGATCTCTGTTTATTGACTTGAAAATACCACAACGCTACTGTGTTTATAATCTATAAACTCAGCCCTGGGCCACTGACATCATTTGGTTTTTATAGATTTCTAAACACTAGGAATCAATATAATTGCGACCACAAATACTACGTTAAGCTTTAGAATGCGAAAAAAAAACCAGTGAACCCAATATAGAATAAAAGAAAATAAAGAATAAAACATCTGAAGCTTCAGTTATTTGACTATATTTCTATTTGTGCAACTCATTATTTGAAAAACTCATTAGAAATCGTTTGGGTTTTAATAGACTGCTAAGTCAATGCCCTAACAAAACTGATGTAATCTCGACAAGGTAACCAATGATGAGACTAGGCCTAATTTGTCCAACATTCCCAATCCATTTTTCCTCAATTCAAGCTAAATTCTTTGATATAATAACAAAAAATATAAGAAAAACACACATCGTTATCGATTTCTGCAAATAAAGTCGATTCAAAACACATTAATTAATTTGATCTATTTTAAATTAAGCTAAACCTTTGAAAAATTAATGATTCATATAAACCATTCATTGTCTTTGGCGTATTCGTAGACTTAATTTTTTTTTTCGTGCAATACCAAAAATTTGTATTAACTTTTATTTAAATAAATAATAATTAAAGGCTTAATATTATAATTTAATCTTAAATAAAACGAAAAGTAGGGTTTCTATCCTCATTTAATGTTTTTTTTTTTTTTTTTTTTTTAACGTTTCAATATTTTTTTTTATTTACATTGATTTTAGAATTACTTAGATTTTACTTACTTTATTTTATTACTTCAACGAAATATTGTAAATACTACTTTAAAGCGAAATATATGTTTGTAATTACCTAAAGCCTAAATGGATTTCCTTGCAAATTAGCCTGGGTTCGTGGGAAAGACGAATTAGACAAATTGAGAAAGAACATTTCAGACGTTTGACCTACAAACTTTGATAGCAAAGTGTATTAATGGTTTTAGTTTATTAGGTCTTTGTTGCCAGGATATTTTTTTTTCTTTTTTATATTTGGTTAGTCACAGTAGTTATTCCTACCGTCGCTAATGGTAGTACCTTCCGGCTGCAATGCCACATTATTCATTTCCGGTAAGTTAATAGATATTGATTGCTATTCTGACCTAAGTTTTAATCTCCAATCTTCATTCGGGGAAATTCGTTTGACCGGAGACACAGCTGCAAAAATATCCGCATATCACGACAACAGGAAATTCCTTTAGGGGAGAACGATAAAAAAAATATGTTTATGAATAAAAGCTAATAAATTTTCCTATTCATTTTAAGACGGAAAACAAAAGTCCACTAAAAATATTATTTGTATAATGATTATAGATTCTTGTAAATGTAGAAATAAAAGTAAAACGGCTAGTCCTCATCCGGGCGGCCATGTATGTGGGTCTGGTGTATCTACATAATCTGTCTGGTGGCAGATTATGACCTATCATAACAACTCATAACAGCCGCATGGATACAATGAACTTAACGGGAAAGATCATAAGTTTAATCCAAATTTCTGTCAAGTATTTAGGGAGTACAGAGATAATGAAACAAGGAAACTTACAATTGGCGTACCAATTTTCCATTGTCCGCTTGGAAGGCGTTCAAGAAACTTTTTTTATTTTCTCCTAATTACGTTATCACTTAATGGACACAATCACCTGAGAAAACTTAAATATATCATTATACTTTCATGGAAATGTTTAGATGTCATAACTGCTCCAGATTGACCAATTGTCTTGATATAACTGTGACAAATTGTAACATGAAACTGTAATATGAAAAATATAAGGGGAGCCTGCAACTAAAATTCCACCTGGGATAACTTTTTCTGCATCAAATATAATTGAACAATAGAGGTATAGTTTACTTATAAGGTGTTATTTTTTTATAAGGTGTTATTATAAGGTGTTATTTTTTACATTTTTTTTACACTAAAGATAGCTGGATTATTGTTTTTTCTCTGATGTTATTCATACTTTAAAATTTATGTTTAAAAGTTATATTACATCACCACATTATTATGGAATAAATAGAAACGGTATTACCATAAAAGTGTGCTGAAATGGAAAGAATTATATAACATATATAAGAAAAGCTAATAAGATGCCTAAGCTACATTTTTAATAAAATACAACAATTTACTTTTAAAAGATTTTTGTTATTGATTTGGAAAGCGCCTTAAGGCTATCTCGTTATTGGAATTTCTCCTAAGTATATCAGAAGATGCAAAATTGGAAAGTTGTTCTGCATAACCTATGTAACAATGCATTGGAGATGGTGGTGGGTTATTGAACTCAATTTACGACAAATAAAACAAGAAATCAATACGGGAAACACAAGCACATTTTCTCATCTGCAATATTGATTTTTTTTTACTTTCTATTTATCGACGTCCAATTCTAATTGCCCTTTGATATTTCTTAAATCTAAATCAATTATTATTTACAATTACCGATGAAATCCTATTGAAAAATATATTAAGGCAGTATTAGGCTTGAGGGGGTTTCGGAATTGAGTTTTGAAGCTGAAATTGTCGTTTGCGTTCTCGAAATCTTGTTCGATCAAATTGAACCGCTGTAATTACAGGAACAATCAAAAGTACTACCTGATATTGTTACTTATATGCATGAATACGGTATAGTTGGCGTGCCTATTTTCAAATACTTGCATAGTGAGAATATGTAAAGGGTTGATCAAAAAAAGAAAAGAAAAAAAAAAACCACAGTTGTTTTGATGAGAGAAAAAAAGAACTGTAGATGATTGAAAAAAATGGAGAAGACAGAAGAAGAAGTCAGCTGATGAGAATTTTAGAAAATTTTCAATTTTAAGGGAAACCATTTTGTAATTCTTCTAGTGAATGACAGTCTGTATTGGCTGTTTTTAGCTATTTCTCCAATATATATAAAGAAAAAGTTCTCTTCTTATCAGTAAGATTTATTTTTGCAAGAACCATTCCAAATTTATACTAAAGTTTCAACTAAACAGAATAAATAGATTTTATAGTAAATTTTAGCATCGCTTGGAGAGAATATGAGAACTGCAATTAAAACGTACTCGAAACAATTATACCTGATGCCTACAAAGGTACATCAGGTTAAACTTATAATATCTCATAGATATCACATAAAATACTTATAAAAGTGAAACATGTGACTACAAGTAGTTAATTCGGAAATTGCGAACACACCAACGATATCAGTGATGTATTTGTTTTTTAAATATTTTATATCTTTCATGCCACTGAAGAGAGAAACTAGGGAGAAACTGAGAATAATAAATCACTGAAATTTTGACATTTTATCTGGGTAGTGAATGATTATTTTAAATTTATCGTTTTAGAAATATTTAAATTACAACTGATATATAAAATATTAACAACGATAATCAGATCTTTACACGAATTAAAAACTATTAAAATTTGTATTATTATTATTATTAGTTGAAATAGTCGATGATGTCAACTATATTTTTAATATTATTGAATAGTATTAGTAAAACTCCTTATTTAGTTTATGTTATGTTATGTAATGAATGTGGGTGGCAGAGAAGCCAAGCGCTGCGACCGGAGGTCTTTATTTAGTTTAACTGATACTATTAGCTAGACTGCTAATTAGATTTAAAGATTATTGTTTTCCACAGTGCAGACTTTTTCTCAGAACCCATGTATGTTCTTCGATTGTGTAGCGTTGTCGAGAAATTAGCGTTTTTGTGATCTTTGCAGTAAAAAACTTCCGGTAAAATTTGTTTTGTTTTTTTCGTTATGTATGTTATTGTGATGACTAATTAGTTTAGGTGTGTTCTTTGGGAAATAAATTATTAATTACAAAAAAAATGGACGAATTGCATAGGTACAATGTTGTGAAAATCATAGTGATATTGAAACTTTGTGTTTTTTAAAGCTTTTATTAAAATACGAAGTTGTGATTTGTCGTAAAGTTTCAAAAATCTTTGATGCTGATTCTAAAAAAAACAAACAAACAACAAATCATCAAGGCTGGCTATTTCAAAACCTTCTCCATTTACTAGGCTGTCAGAAAATACAAAGCATTTTACACGTAGTAGATGAAAAAGAGGGAGTATTCAAGGTCAGATACAGAGATGGGTTTCAAGGTGATGTCGATATTTCCTATGATGACACCACAATCGACCTTTGACGATATTTCCTATAGTGTCAAAGCTGCTGTTTACAATAAAATTGAAAATTAATTATCGAAGTATAAAATTTACAATTAAGCACTGATTAATCACGCAGCGTGACGGATAATAGCAACGAAAGAAGGTAAAATGAAATTGGTAGAGATAAAGTGACTGAAACCTTATTTGAAGACGTAACAATTTTATTTGAGATTCTGCACGTGCACCTTTCAAACGTAACTGCGATTGGTCAGCGTGCTTGATGCAATGCGCCATTCGCATGGCGTGGCAGTCGTTCACTGTCTGTGCTTCCTGCTGTTACTGTGTTATGTTGCGCTAGTTTGTGCTCTTTCTTGACTTTGACTTTTCTGTAAGGAAGTTTTGAACTCTAAGAACTGGATTGTAACCCACCAGGCGTAAGAACCGGCGTGTATATTGGACGTCGATAGTGCTGTTAGATTTGGCTTTTGTGTTGATCGGGATTTCGTGTTGACGCTATGAATTACTTCAATCGTCAATATCCAGAAATGCATTATTTCTATGGCTTTGCTCAAGGAAATGCCCGTCTGGCTTCAAGGCTGTACAGAGAACACGTGGAATGCCGAGAGTTACCGCAACCACAAAGATTCCCTGACCATGTTTTCATCAATACACACAACGCCTTAATGGAAGGTCGCTTGCCCGGACAACAAGGATCTTGTGAGACGACAAGGATAGAGCTGCGATAGTAATTGAAAAAATACAAAAGATCCTTCCACAAGTACTAGGATCATTAGTAGACGAACACACATCCCAAGATCCAGCGTTCAACGTATACTAAAAGCAGAAAGATATCATCCGAATCATATTCAGCGTGTTGCTGAAGCACTGATGCGTACGAAATAAAAAAGAGTTCGATTTTTTTGAAACCATGCTGCAGAAAGCGAGAGAAACTTCGGATTTTTTGAACACATATTGTGTACAGATGAATCTAAATTCGAATGAACTGCTGTGTTCTACATTCATAACTATCATAGCTGGTCAACAGAGAATCCTCGAGTTTCACGATAGTCTCGTTTCGAACATCGCTTTGGAGTTAATATCTGGACAGCTGTTTTAAAAGGGCAATGTTTTTGAATTACCGGACCGCTACATATCTGCACTTCCTTATGACCTGCCGGTTCTCCTGCAAGATGTCGACTTGGAAACCCGCTAGAGAATGTGTTTGCAAAGCGATTGAGCCCCTTGTCATTACGCTACTCAAGTCCAATAAAAACTGGATGAAACATTTCCACGCAAAGTGATCAGACGAGGCGGCCGTATCCAATGGCCTCCACGTTCGTGTGACCTTAACCGAATTGACTTCTTTGTGTGGGGTTGTTACAAAGAAATTTTTTATCCTAAGAAATCCTAAGCGAAGAAGAACGAAACATCAGAGAAGCTGAAAACGTCGATAGATCAAACAGTCGGGAATTCAAAAACAACTTCCTTAGAAGATGCAGACTATGCTTAGAAGTTGGCGGCAGAACTTTTGAACATCTTTTGTAATTAATCAGTAATCCATGTTTTCCAATTCAAATGTATGTTTTCTGTAAGACCCTTTAGGATAATTCAGAGGGAATAACAGGAAATATCCACTTCACCTTGAAATCCATCTCTGAACCTTTGACCTTGAATACTGTCTCTTTTTCATCTATTACGTGTAAAATGGTTTGTATTTTCTGACAGTGAATTAAATGGAGACGTTTTTGAAATATTTATCAGTCATGATCATTTGTTGTTCGTTTTATTTTTTGGAATCACCATCAAAGATTTTTGAAACTTTTTTCATTTTTCATTTTGGACATTTACCTTTGGGCCACCCTTATGAGTTTGGAACAATCAGCGGAGATCAGATCAAGTCAACTTAATAAAAGGCGAGAACCCAAAACTCAATCACACCAGAATTGAAAACTAATGCAAAATATCTGCAAGACCAATGCCATGCTTATTTTTATAACCTACCGTTTTGAATGGACTGCCCAACATTTACAAGGAAAAATTTAATAACGATCTTTATCCGATCCGGTCCATTTTTAACTGCATAGATTCGGCATCACTGTTAAAGGAAGGTCTTTGCAATTAAAGCAACGGCCAATACAGTGACTTTTATTAGGAATCTCAGAGACTGCAAAAGAGCTACAATAATTTTATGATATGATTTGATGCTGTATCGTTTTTTTACGAGCATTTCCTTTAATTTATTTCTGGATGCATTAGATTCTCTGGTGGTACAACTAAAAAAGAAAGACAATCCAATACAAGAAGAAGAAACAGAGTTAGTTAAAGATGTTTATATCGCAGAATGTTCAATATTCAATTTTTTTCAAAGAATCCAAAAAAAGCAAAAAAAAATAGATCAACACGTTAAGGGTTGTATTTATGGATTTGCCTTCATCTGCGCAAGTAGCTGAAATAGTTGCGGCCTATATTGATATGAAAATGATAACATTTCTCAATGCCCCTAATTAGATTTTATTTTAGAACCATTATTTTGATTTTGATGATTGACAAGGAGCATTACCTATCAAGAATTTAATAGTGTTCAACATTGAGTTTTCGTTCCGAGAGAAATTTAGTCTTCTTCGACGTGATGATCAAGAAAAAGCATTATAAACTCACGACCTTTGTATATACAAACCAACGAATGCAGGGCTGCTGACTATTTTCAATTCCAATAACCAAATAATACCAAAAAGAATATTATCCAGATGGCATTTACAGGGCGTTCCATGCATCATTCAGGAAAGAACTCTTGGTAAGGAAATTCAAAAGGATAGCCATGGATAACGACTACATTATCATGGATGCCCTTTGTAAGTTATATAATCCTCGGTGATCAAGGAATGAGACTAAGCCCAATGTCTTTATAACAACTCTATATATTTCTGGTTTCTGTAACTACATGAAAAGAATTCTACGGCACCAAATATAGATGTGGTGATTAAAAGCTATAATACTTTACGGTCGGTCAATCAACAGAAATGCAGCAATCATATCCCAGATGATCTTAAGTTAAATCATTATATTTATGGGTTAACGTATATAAGCATTCACTGCAATAACGTGATATTACCCGATCTCGGTTAATTGGTCGACACTCGCATAAATATAAGCTTTCCTTACTTCTTGTATCGGCCACGCGGTTGGCGTTGTCGCCGAGACATCGGCCTCTCACCTCTGAGTACCAAGGTTCGGTTCTCACGTGGGTTTCGTGATGGTGGATGATCCGCGCTGGGCAGGTTTTCCCGTTTCCCCTGCACTTCTCCCACCATATTTCTCAGTCTTTCTCTCGATCTGTCCTTATTTCTGTGAGATAGCACAATAGACCAAAGGTCACGGTATTCGGCTTTCCTGCCACCCGCACTCAGTACATAACTTAACTTACGTATATCATACGTTATCAAAGAACTGAACTGAAAATGTTTTAAAACTGGTTCGTAGTTTGCGTGTGCGTGTGTGTGTGTGTGTGTGTGTGTGTGTTTTAGTATTTAGTAAAGTATTTAGTGTTTAGTATTTAGTGTTTTAGTATTCCATATAAATCTTAATTATTCTTATACTGGCGGTAATGAAAGAAGACCTTCGATGAGTTATGATTACTACTTCCAGGGATTCTCGCGATATCTATTGCAAAGCATCTTATTTTATTTTCTACATCCTACAAATTAAAATAAAAAATAATAAGGTATTCGATATTTTTTTACTCTCTGCATCTTAAACATATCTACATGCTGTTAGTATCATTATTTTTATATTTTTCAGATTAATTTTATAAATTTTATGTTTTTCAGATTAATTTTATAAATTTTATGTTTTTCATTCTAGATTCACTTTTAAGTTTATGTATTTGGTATTGTAGAATGTATATGAGCTTTATTTTAATATTGTACTTTGAACTAAACAAATTGGACTGTACCACATATTTAATGGACTTATAAAGGGTCTTTTTATATTTTGATGAATTCAGGTAAACAGCCAAGACAGGGGTTAATCGGAAAAAGATGAAGGATAAGATATCACAAATCATTTATTAAAACTCCAAAATACTGCACCACAGACCAATATTCCGTCTTATTTTGCTAAGAATTCCTCAAGGTTTTTATTGGTCTGTGGTGCAGTATTTTGGAGTTTTAATAAATGATTTGTGATATCTTATAGAAGATCTAAGATTTCGTTGATGAAGGATAAGGTTTAAAACTTTCATCAAAATCACTTTCGTCACTGTCATCCGAAAAAGCGATGATAAGGACTCCATCCGATTGTCTATGTGATTGCCAGTAAGCATCTTCTATCTTCAATACAAGCTGTGCTTCAGTGAGATTTTCATCATCACTGTGTTGTATTTACTGTACATATATATATCCCGATGGAAACTAGCCACACGCGAATACCACTGTGCTATTGTTTTTTTTTTTTGTGTGAGCTTTCACCCATGTCTCATCGAGATACACGAGCGTCTTCCATTCCGAACGTAGTTGTACGATTTTCCTGAAGTATCTGTATCGACAGGTTACAACGTCAAGATTTTTCGATGGAAAATTTACTGATGTTATTTCTTCCGTATTTCATTCTTAGCATCACAGGAAGAATTTGTCGCAATGACGATTTGCCTCCGGTGAATACAATCTTTGACTGAAGTTTCGAATAATTAGATCAACTGTAGGATATTCATTCTCTCGAAAAATTTTCCTCATTCTGGATCTAACAACAGATAAACCTTATCCAAAAGGGGATTCAGAAGTGGAAAACAAAATGCCTGGGAAAGAAAAAGGAACTACCAATCTCATCCTTTTGTTGTTTTTTTCCTCTCTTTGACATTTCCGTTCACTGTGAAATGGGACAACTTGTAGCATTAGTCGTTCGTAGTAATTCAGAAATACATATTCCATCACCCCGACTCTAAAACAGAGGAAATTTCACTCTGCCTTGTCTGTGTAGGCTCTGTCCTATAGAGCACTCTTGTTTAAGTCATATTTAAAATATTCCCGTTTCTGTTAGCAATTTCCTAAATTTATCGTTTTTATCTGATAATTATATAATAGCAATAATACTGTAAATCCTGTATTACTTTATTAAAATATCATAGAAGGAATTTTCTTAATAAAATACCTGGAACTCATATCACAAATGACAATATAGTTGAATACTAGAAGGTATGCATCTCTCTCATGGAATGTATATCTAATTAATACATCTAAATATATATGTAGTATCGAATACGTATTATTTTTGTAATTACATGTAAAAACGCTAATAAGCATACCACAACCAAGCATCACTTCAACGATAATTTCTCGTAAAAATTATAATACGACATAGATAATATAAAATATTACATTTCTAATCTGTTTCTCCTATATTTCCTCAACATCAGTTTTGTAGAGATTTCAGAACTTCACTTTCTCAGATGTAATATATTCCCATTTGCATATTAATTTAAAATGTTTATAAATTTTAAAATTATTTGTGAGGACGAATTCTAAGAATCTCGAAATTTATTTGAATAAATAATGAAGTGTAAAGAAGTTAGGAAGATAATTTTCTATTTTAATTAAATTTTCCTCTGACAATAACATTATACCTCAACATTTATTTCAACTAATTAACTTCATTATAACTTAATATTTATTTAGAAAAATAACCATTTTTTAGACGGCTTTAAATCATATATACAATTAATTTCTTTAAGAATATCTTACTGAGTCATTTGAGTAACAAACAAGCATATTGTAATCATCAAATAACGTCATAAGGAATTTAATGTAAAACGTTATTGATGGTATTAAATGAATGAATCTATGATTATTATTGAATTTAATATTAACGTAATGAAAGCATAAATAAATTTTAGTAGGTTAATGGTGTGTTGATATTTCCATTATAAGAAAATTGGTAAACATTGGTCTCTTAATTCAAATTTAGGCATCAATCCACGGCACTTAGCTAAAGTTAGGATTCGCACCTTGAGTTGTCATCGGGAAGAGACTGGGACGGACCGTTTCGTCCTCATTAGGACTCCTCAGCCAGCCAAACTCCCCCGATGACCACTCAGAAAGTGCGCAAGGTGTTAGTATCCCGCTTCTCGCACCCGAGAATGGGACCTCCCACCGAAGAAATCCTAACCAAAAAACTTCGTGTATTGGTCTCTTAATGTTGAAAAGTTATTTCTGAAAAAAAATATCTAGAAAAATTAATAACTATTTAAATAAGAATGCAACAAGTTTAAATCAATAAAGGCTTAAAAAATGTTTAAATTTTTAAATTAAATTCATTCATTCATTCATTCATTTTATTTCCGTTACATTTTATCATAGTCCTGTTAGGAAGCATTTGTAGAGCTTCCTATCAACAGGTGCTACCGTTGAGTACAAATAATAATAAATAATAATAATAATAATAATAATAATAATAATAATACTTAAGAGGGTTCAGAAAAGCACTTCTAACTAAATTAAATAAATTTTAACATATTTTTATTTTATTTTTAAGTTTATAAATATAATCATGATGAAAAAATTAAAAGTAATCTCTGTGTAATATTAAATTATAATATATTCTATTATCGAATGAAATACAATACAGGAAAGTTAGATTGGCAATGTGCTATCGTAACCGTCAATAGCGCTAAGATCCAAACAGAAAGACAACACTGAGAAAGAAAAGTACGTACTAATCGGGTCAGTTGTAGACAACTCGACGGGCGAGCCTCTCCGATATTAATTACCATAGCTAATCTCTTCAATTGACAGGTTGAGAGACGAAGAGTACTTCTTACGGATTAGTTTCGAACTAGCATTACAAAATATTTTTTTAATCAATGGCAATCAGTGCATGTTCTCTTCAGTCGCACACAGTGTTGTTTGTAATGGTTTTGGGGTTGCGTATGATGGGTTCCATTTGTCAATTTGGAGGCGTTAATTTATTTCTTCGGAGAAAAGGAGTGAGACTATAGGAGTCGGGTTTGCCCAGTCTATACATAAATATTGCTGAAATATCGGCCTGCCTTAGAAATGAATGCAGTTCGGAAAAGGGAGAAAAATGATTATGGTCGAATTTGAGCAATTGGCTACACTTATGCGGGAGTTGATGGACTCAATCAATAATTGCTTTTCACTCTATTACCGCCTTCTAGTCTTTGCCTCCGATATTTGCGCGCTTCATCGTAACGGGTACGAATAGGTTGATAAATGACCAATTGATTTTGTTTGCTAAAAACTAAATGTATCGATTCGCTGCATCGGACAATGTTGCTAATTTGTAAGTCTCGTTCATTTTAATGATAAATCTATGAAAATAAATACCATGGCTACGCTATCATCATTTCGGTGAGTTTTAGATAATAACTGCTTGATAGAAGATATTTACCAACATATTATTGGTATTGAGGAGCCTTCTGAAATTGAACCTTTGGATATTCGAAAGGAGTAATAATTAAATAAAACTAATAAATAAATATAAATACTGTTGGGAACTATAATAAATCGATTACTACTGTATTGTTGTAGTGAACACAAGAATAAAAACAAGAATAAAAATTTGTTATAATGGCTTCAAGCCATTTCATTTAGTACTGCTCAATCCTTTTTACAGTTAATCCTAATTTATCTAAAACCGAATCATTTTGCAATATCATCTTGAACGAATACATTTCATCCTTCCTGAAGCATCATTATATCGTTGCTTTCTTCTCATAAGCTTGAATTAGTTGAAATTTGAAATTTTCTTCCAATTTAAAATATCTTTCAGTTGCTCTTCCTAATGATTTTTTTCATTACTTTCAGTGAATAAAAAGAACTCATTCTCTTCCTACAAGAAACTTTTAGGCACATCAACCCTCTTCTTTTTAAAAATAAACAAATAATAAAGTATTATATTTATAGAACTTCGCATGTAATTATTTATATGACAATTTCAATCAACAAGAAAATAAGCTGTAGTAGCTGTATTATTTGACATAACAGTGATCACAATAACTTATTTAGTACAGAATATAGTAACAGACAGCCCTAACGAAACAGAAATTCTTTGATTCTTTGCTTGACACTGTTTCTATAGGATCTCCATAGCTCTAAGATATACAACAGTTTTTGATTTATTATTAGGAAAAGTCGAGTACTTTTCTGCAATGTTTTATCATGTGTTAACTTATGACATCATACGTCATTGTTGAACCTTAGTACAATTAATATCCAAAACCCGTATTATAGTACTACACTCTCAGAATTCGAATGCCAGTATTAATGATATTAGAAAACAAATGGCATTCGACTAATTACTTAGCAATGTAGAGAACACCTTCAAAAATGTAATTAGGTTAAGACGATATTTTTTGCCTATAAAGCATACGGAAGTCACTGAAATCAAAATGTAAGTAAATTAAAGCATATTAGCGCACAAGTTTACACATTATACTAATGAAACTCATAGGAGGATGGAACGAGAATTAAGAAATAATTGACAAAGAGAAATATTCATCTATTTCTGTCATTTCAATTTTAATTTCCGTTTTCAAGAGAATTACGTTTGCTGAAATGCTCGAAATAAAACGAATTAATGTCTGTGATATTAAATTGGAATGGGATTCATAACAAATGCAAAAAGAAACCGATTGAAGGTTCCGAGATATATGATCAGCAACTTTATTTCTTGTCTTTTAGTATAGCTACTTAAATCTTTTGAAAGTTAAATTATTTTTTAAAAAAATTGAAAAGCATTAAAAAAACATTACCAACTTGAAACAGACAGCAGATTTGGAGGTCTAAAATAGATCTATTTGGAGAGTTGTTAGAATCTTTTTAATATAAGAAAAATATTTTGAACGTTTTTAGAGAGTTAAAAAATCATTTAAAATGATAAATAAAGCTACATACAATGCAAACATTTTCTCCAATAATATTAAATATATTGAAATATAAATATTCTAAAAAATGTAGTAAGATTTAGGCTTACGAAAATACTACTTCAATTTTATGCGAGGGATTCAGAATTCAATCCTGCTGGAATCATTGATGAAATCATAGATGATCCAAACAAATTCAATTATATTAATAATGAAATGATTTTAGATAGATCAAAAGCAAAAATGCCCTTATCGATATATCTGTAATGAAAATTTGAATTTTTTAAACATCCGGAAGTGTTGCAGTATTTTCATTTTTAAGGTAATTACAAATTCGTAGATACAAGTTCCTATTTGTTAAGGATTTGCCCTAGCGTAGTATTCAGGTTACGGATATCGACAAGAACCAATATCTACTTAGCTACCTGAAATTGCTTAAGAATACAGCCCAATTTTTGGATTTCCAGTGATTCTAGAATACGAAGTACAGACCTTTATATTGTTCAAAGTTGTAATGAATAATTATCGAGAGGCGTCATAGTTTATAGACAGATCAATTCAGATCAATACTTAAATGTTTTTGTGAGGTTTTATTTTGTGATCATCACCAAACAGCATGAAACAACTACGATACACTTAGGGACCAAAAACATTTCCTTTTTGATATTTAAAAGTAAATAGTGGTTGAATTAATCTAATCTAAAAAATCTACAAAATTTTCTAATTTAATCTAATCTACAAAAAATTGTATGATTTAAAAGTCCCTAAAGAATGAGAAACAAAGAAACTTATAAAAGATATAGGGAAATTACCGTGTTTATCGGCGTATAACACACATTTTTTCCCCTAAACTTTAAGTGCTGAAATTCTAACTGCGTGTTATACGCTCATAATAAATTTAAATTTAAGTTTTTTTTTTACTCAAAACTTCCACAGAACTTAAAATTAGGGTGCGTATTATGCGCCGATATATATAACGAAGTAAAAAGTTACCACCGTGCCAAAGAAATGATTTTTCCCTAAAAGAATGTGAATGTTATCTATAAGTTTAGTCTGACGAAATCCAGTAACTAACGAAAGCCTTTACGTATTAATATTTCATCAAATTAAATAAAATTCGAAAGAAAGATCTAAAGAAGTTAATTTAGAAAATCAAAATACATACCGAGTTCAAAGGAATGAAAACATTGCATAATATTTCAGTTTCAGAAAGAACTAACGTTACTTGGTCATTTAAATTCATTGTAAATTATTATAATATTACATTTACCATCCAATTTAAGCTTTCTTAATTGTATGACCACAATTAAACGTCAAATACCCACACATGCTTGTTGCACGTTTCGTCTGTATCCGAGACCTGGTCATACGCACTAGTTTTATAGCTGTTCTTGTTTATATAATAATTAACCACGTGGTTCGATGGGCCACTATTTATAGAGGGGTTGGGGCAACTAACCGTGATTCTCTTATCCTTAATGAAAATGCATTGTTTACTTTATCTAAAATCCTTATCTAATATTCAAGTAGTCTATATAAGTATTGATTTTGCATATTGACGAAATCCATTTCTATTAGGAAAGCAATTAATGGATGTTGTATTCTAAGATACTTTTGCTTACCGCGTTTTCTCAATTTACGATTATTAAGAGATTATTCTTTACCTGGTTTTCCAAATTTGAGTTTGTTTAGAGAGTCGTGTTTTTTTTAACCTCGATTCCCGCCATACAACTCATAACTTCAGTGTCTTTATATAAGTATGTATATGGGCGTTTGTATCTCAGTGTACTTTTCCTGATAACTTTTGAAACTATGATCGCTTGTTTTTGAACTTCGCTTGCATATCTCCGAACATGAGGCGATACAACTGCTGTACTTTAGTTTTTATTTTTCCAAGTGGATAACTATAAATTTACGTTTAGCTAACAAAACTTTTCTAATATTAGAGCGAAATAGTGAATTTTCTGTTTGTCCAACAGCGTTAATTCGATTTATAATGTAGTTCGACTTATAATGTAGTCGATAATGTAATTAAATTACATGTGATGAGTGAATATTTTTGGGAATGGAAAATTTCGAGATATTGTTGTTTTTCGGCAGCTTTTATAATTTCAGGAGTTTAAAAAGAAGGAAAAATAATAAAATTGAACCTGTCATCAAAGTCAGCATCAAGATCTTTCTTGATTTTACTCTCACTACAATGGTATCGTATTGTCTTTCTCTGACACATAAGTAATGCGTCCATTGTTTAAAAGATATGAAGGGAACTTAAATGTAATTTAACAATAACTTTTAGATATTGTTAAAAGCTATTACTGTGACTTTTGTACATTTGAATAAAACGTTCTCGTATATTCATTGTTTACAAAACTCATAAAGACCGAGAGAGACATTTTTTTTTCAATATCAAGGGACTTTCAACTGTAGAAAGGAAATGCAAAATCCAAATTAAGCAATTTATTTGTTAGAGCACGTCAATAGAGGTTATAAAAAAATTCAAGTGGTTTCTTAGTCTGTTTCTTTTTCTACCTAAGGGAGAAAAGAAAGAAAAAGAGATTAATGGGGAATTTTACAATCATAGTTAAGAGAAATGGCTTCATCTGAAAACTTGTGGAAACAATCACCATAAATCACTGAGGAGTCTCTGGGGCACTTTTTCACAGACTTTTTATTTTCGTAAGGCATCATTTGGGAACTAAAGAAGAGCTGAAACTTCAAGCGGAAATTATAATGAGTTCCCGACACAATTGAAAAGGTTTTAAACAAAGTCTATGTAGCGGATTCAAAAGAACTTAGGTCTAGCTGTAAGTAGCACTTATTATTGGAAGGTCAATAGACAGTGAATCAGTCAATAGATAGTGTCCTGTGTATTTAGTACTTCGATTACCAGACCAAACAAAATTGTAACTAATTGCTTAGTAATAATTCCATAAATTTATCATGTTTAAAAAATTAATAAATAAAAGAATACCAGCATGCAAAGGCTTCATATGTAATTTCTTTGTATTATCTTAACATCTTGTCTCAGCTTGTAACAGTAGAAAGTTCAAACATTATGTCACTTGCCCAGATATTAAATTGCAATTTAGTTGTTTTGATCATTTGGTTTAAGTCCCATGATAGAAATTCCTACCAATTTATTTCAAAGTTGGTATTGAATACGATATATTTATTATTTAAGTATCAGCAGTAGTTATAATGTATTATTAAGTTATGAAGATCATAGATGGATATAGGAATTGATGATTCATTACTCCGATTTTTAAATTTAAATTGCATTTGATTCTATTCTTTTTGTTTCCTCTGATACATAACAGATCATTTCTTAATAAATTTAGAAAATAAAGCGTTCATACTTAAGGCACTTTTCAATTTATGTTTAACCCGCATGCTAACTGGGTATCTCAGATCCGTACAATGTTTCTAGTATTAGTTAATATGCTATCAGAGAGGAAAAGGTTAGATCAAAGCAGTCTTAAATAAACTTAAGTTGAAATACCGTCCATTCGTCTGTGATCAGGATACTTCAAAACCTATTTGTCTTACAGAACTCAAATTTAGGTCGAAGTTTATGGAAGGTTTAGGACCCTCTAAATATACAGACACGGAAGGAACTCTCAGCCACTAATCGCAAAATATCATTAACTTCTAATTCCAAGTTCAATTCTAATAACGCAATATCTTAAAAAAATATCTAGAGTTTGCTTCTTTAATGTTTTCAGTTTATTTTTAAAATGATTTTATTTCTTCCGTCGGCAAAAGAAAGAAAATATTTTCGATAGCCTCCAAACGGCTTCTTATTATTTCATGTGTTCTCTATTTCCTTTGTGCTAATGAATTTGAAATTTCACCATGCAGCAATTAGAAAGTTGGTATGGACATAACATTTTATTTTAATGTAATGTAAATGTAGGATTTAGGGTGAATAGTTTCCGCACAACATAAAGAAAAAGAATATTACAATAGCAAACAATTTCATTGATCAATTGAAATCTTCTATTTCATCTTAAATAATTATCACTAGTTTAGATGCCTGAAAAATCATGCAATTCATTATCCTTTAGCCTATTTTTCCAGAATAGTTTTTAAATAAATAAAATCGTAAAAAAATTTTCGTTGCAATCAGAGTTTATATTTTTCAGTTTCAATTCAATAAGAATTTATATTTTTCAGTTTCAATTCAATAAGAATTTAAATATTCGATTTATTGTAATAGTATTTTAAATGATCTTTAGTAACCTATCACAAACTCTTAGCATATTAATTAGTGTAACATTTCTGATAAAATACAGAAATATTCATAACTGTACGCATTTTCAATTTTCAGATTAACTATCTAAAATCAAATTTCATCGTCTTCTTCAGCATAAATGATCTCCTTGAAAATTTCTTCCACAATTGCATTTTGGGGCGCATTGAGGGAGGCATTATTGAGAAATTCCTGCTGTGAAAAGCTCGATGATTGAATGCATATTCCTCTGAAAACCTGCGAATGCAGTGTTGATATTAACTCTTCGTAAGAAGCAAAGCACTTCGATTAGAGAACTGGGTGGAGGTGTGCGATGAGATCTTATAACGACCGGTTTTACTCCGAAGATTGCACTCGCTGAGTATTGATTTGCCCGGAGACAGACACTGTTAAGACGGGCAGTGCTGAAGTCTGGCTTTCAAAAGATTCTTCAATACTGGATGAATATCGTTTTGCGTTTAAGTCTCTGTAATTCTTCGAACACAATTAGAGCAGAGTCCATAGTTCAACAAGGATCAGACCCGAAGTCAAGTCTAGCTGTTTTTCTCTCTGACATAATTTCGCTATTCTAAACTCTGGTACTTTTATTTTTTATTTACTTTTTTTTTTTGGAAGAAAAAAATTGTAAATTTGGAAGAAAAAAAAGGATAATAATAATTACAGGATATGATAAATTGAAGTTTATTACTGAATTTCATTCAATATTTCCTTTAAAACACAAAGACATTTCAATGTAAAAAGAAAGTTTAAAAATTCTCTAAAAAAATTTTTATTAAGCTCTTGATTGCAAAGTAGGTTGAAAATGACTTCAAAAATTTTTAAGTCCAAAATGAAGTGCGAGGAGGCTTTATTTGCAGTGCTTGGATGATTTCCAATGCTTAAAGTTTCGAACTTTTTAATTCTTGTTGGCAAAGACTTTAAGAGGCTTAGACAGACGCTAAAGCATCTTACGTCAATTGATTCCCACATCTAACTAAGCTAATAACAACAAGTAGCAAAAGAATCCTTCACAGAAACTTAGTCTGTTTTAATGAATCTAAATACAGGAATATTATTAAAGAAAATTATGACAAAAAAGATAAATATGGAATATCAAGTTCTGTAATAAAGACTTAACCTGTAAGTTATAAAACGCTGCGAAGCATTATTTTAAACTTAGAAAGAAGTCATTTTTGATGTTGTCAGTTTATTTTTAAATATCCCAAAAAAGCAAGTTATGGCAAATTATCAATAAATAACACTTTTTTGTTACATTGTCCTGTGGCATTTTATTTCTCAATTTCTCAATTTGAAAGTTTTAGACACACACAGACACACACACACACAAACACCTTATGTGTATATACAGTAGGCGCCCGCTTAACGTTCAGGTTACGTTCCGTCCAATATGCAAATTAGACATTGTGCGAACTTCGTTTATAAACTACCTTACTTACTGTACTGTATCTGTACTGTACTGCATACATAGCCGAAATGTTGTACGTTTTCCATAAATTCAGAAAGTACAGATCCAAATACAACAATAAAAAGTGAAGTAAATTCGTAACATAGATGTTTATTATAGCTTTCAAGTACATTTGGATGCTGTATTATAAATTCGATACATACGGATGGCAGCACAATCGTTTTCTTTATAGCAGCTTCACGTGATTCGGAAAAGTACGGCTGCTAATGCCACTTACATCCGCTACGTCTTGTGAGCTGATCAGGGTGTTTCGCTTTGAAGGACCTTGGACTTATATGCGAACGGGCGTTGTCCGGAAGGATGTTAATCGGAGCATTATTATATACGTATGTACCGTACATACCGTAAACACATAAACCCACAGTTCACACAAGCGCCTTTATTTCACAATGTCGTATTTTTTTCTGCAAAACCACATACTAAAATACATACATTATGCTAAGATGGTTCAAATTAAAACTGTACGATTAGATATTTATATGATTTAAGTGAAACTTATGTGGGCCTTTATGGAAGTCATGGCAACTATTTTTTATCTATCAAACATGCAGCACCATTGCAATTCCAGATTATACATTTGAAAGCTTGTTGGATGATATTCTTCTGACTGGTACCACTAACTTGGTCTGTCAGTGAAGGAACGTCATGGGAGCAAGTGGAAAATATTTATTTGGAAATCATCGTTTAATAAGTCAATGCAATGTAGCCAAGAAACACAAAAGAGCACAGGAATCCGCAATACACATTGCTATCACCCCTTAAAGTAATCCCCAAGCTACTCGACCGTAGGTTGCCAGCGTTTGGGAACTGTTGTCCAACCCCATCATTCTTCACGATAACACCACATGTTACATGGCAGCTCCTTCACATTTTTTGTTACGTTAGTTATTTGGAAATGGCAATGAATGATTTCTTTGGAATGTTTCGATATTATTATAATATCAGCAAATTCGGTACATTGTAAGAAATATTATGGTTTTATTTTAATGTTTCGCTAATATTGCTATGTTTTTAAATTATCCTTCTGTTTTGTATTTAAAATTTCCTTTTATTTTCGAGAGATTATAGTTGGGAAGATCATTTAAACAAGTTTCTTTAATTTTATTTATGAAGAAAAATATAGGAACTATGCATAAAGTGAGCATTTTTTTCAGTAATGTTAAGACGTTGTTGACAATTTTTTTTTGATTAAGTTAGTACATGAATTTTCATTTTCAATCCAATTTCCTCAAATCAACCTGAAAGCAAAAAATTTTCTCAAATCCTCAATGCTACTACTAGATTGTTCAATACATTACCATAATCAAAGCATGTCAAAGAATGTGTTGTATCAATTTCACATCAACGAATATGGAAGCAAAACTAATGTTATTTTAATAACATTTCCTTTCTTTATACCAAATTGATTAATTTATCAATAACTACAACTGTCTGTGCATTATTACTTCCCTTTAAGTTAACAGCAAAACAAAAATTTAGTTCTAATTACTTAACTTCTTAGTAACTTCAAAACATTTAAATCTCACCGAATAGAGTTTGCCAAACGATCGCATTACCATTAGTTATTAACGACACTCATCTTACAGAACCGAAGCGAAAAAAACAACATTACTAAAAAAAAACACAAAACAAAGACCTAGAAATTCTCATCACCTTCCTAATTGATATCCTTCACAGTATCTACTACAATAATACTTGGAAAACACCCTGAAATGACGCAAACTACTGACGTCACACAACGACAATAATTCACAAATGATGCCGAATGCTCTTCATAAAATGATGATACAGCTAAGTAAATAGAAGCCAAATTTCCCTATAATTAGAATTTCCCTATAATTAGGTGTTAGCACAGAATCCAGATTAAATAAGCATTTTGAACAAATTTCTGTATATATGAGGTAAGCATAATTAATTTTATGATATTCAGATACTTAATTTTTGAGGTGTAAACTAATAACCAACAAAATTTTTCAAGAGGAATAATAAAATACTTAAATTTAAAATCCCCTAACAGAGGTGAGCACTAATCCCAATTATCTATCAGTAAGGTCTTAAAGGAATATCTCGCAAGAGATAACAATCACCTATCTAAGAAATCAAACAGAAACTTGATTCTAAAATACGAATGTATTTAACTTTCAATGTACAAGAATGTTTAGTAACGTTGATAATACAAAATCATATTCACGTAAGTCTGCTTTGATTTTGGGCTCAAAAAGAACATAAAATGATTAAAGACTTTGTGACGCAGTTTCTTCTTTCTATGTAATTCACTTGGATTCAAGAATAAATACTTCTTCCAATTAAAGTTAATCGGCTATAAATTACTTAAGCACTTATTTGTATCAATGTTCGAAGTGTTAACTTCCACGAACCTCAACAAGGAAATCTTCTCGCGATCTTCCCATAAAATACAAATAAAGTACATACTCACAATGTCTTGTGTCAGGTAGTCCAGGAACTTGGTGAATCGCCATATTACCAAATGTAGATTCATTAGACTTGAAGTAGATTTCACTTGCTGTTGATTCGAAGTGGAAACAACATGGCGTCTTTCACTCCATGTTTGTTCGATGAACATTCACACTGCAATATCCCCGTGGAAACACACATACATTAGGGATAAACATTTCCATGATTTCGTATGACTTGATTGATACTTCAGCTTAAGAAAGATTCAGGCACATTTCACTAAACATATTTTGCATACTGGAGGTGGTATACAACATATTTGGAGAACCATGTATCCGTGAAGCACACACTATGGAAAACCTCAAGTTAATTACTAGTTGTCTCAAAAAAATATTCCATCACGATCACAACAATTTCGCGGTAACAATCTACCATCAACTTTGAGTCAATAAACCACATACTGCTCGGGTTCAGGTAACTCTAGCTTTGTTGTACATTAGCTTTAGAACACTTTAAGATGTAATGACGATCTATTTTATTACTTAGCAATAATCGCCATTTTTTAATCTGAATTTGATCGTATAAAATGTCAATGTGTGGAAAAGGCAGGTAAGTATAATACTTTTATCACTTAATAAAATCTACGTTCCACACCACAATTTTTCAAATTTGAGTACTAAAATAATCAAATAGTGCAATATAATTCTTTAATTCGAATCCCCTACTATTGCTGAATGTATCAGTATCACTCTATGAGCCTGATATTTTAAGGAAATATGGCTCATCAGATCACTAAATGTAGGTGTCCCATAATAATTTTTGAACCACTGTACGGATCTTCTTGAAATTAGTAAGTATTTGTCAGGAGTAAACACGATCTCAATCTTTTATACTTCATCTGTTATTCATAAGGTCTTGGCGGTAACTTATCTCGAGAAGGCGAGGAAAATATATATTGTTAATACAATACATATTAAAAAAATTCGAATCAAACAACTGATTTTTATCCTAATTAGCAGTTTCATTGAATATCAATACTTTAAGCTAATCCATTAATTACAGCATGGTTTTGATTTGATTAAAATTAATCAGTTGTACATAATTTAAGTAAGTAAGGCTTTTTAAAGCGAAAATGAAAAATTTACAATGTTTGAATTCAGCAGTTTGTTTAGTCTTTGACTTTTCGTTTCTGTCGTTTTTACAACATAAAAAAAAAAGAAATTTTATGGAATACTATTTTAAAACGAAAAAATGATAAAATATATAAAAAATAAGTTGGTTTCTTTTTTAATTCGGAAACTTTACGTAATTCAAAGTTTAACGACTTCAGCAATCAAATCATGCGATTGATATTTGACACACATTAACAGGAGGACATAAAATATAATCGCTGCAAATTTGTTGTAGCTCTGCTGTATCTAAAAAAATTGAAAAGATATGTCTAAAAATTGTATCCCGGGAAAATGAATTTAAGATAACTTAACATAATTATGATTAATGTGGGTAACGGTTAATGTGACCACCTCCGTTTTGGCAAAGTTCCCTGAATCGCTTCTTCCACGAGGAGATGCACTTACAAACCTCATATGAAGTGATATTCTCCCATATTCGACTAATTCCTATTTTGAATTTGTCTTTCTGGCCGCCATGAATCATCTTTATGAGAGAATTCTTTATACTCCAACAGATTATAGTTGGAGGACTTGGACGACACGCTTTTTTGATGAAATTAGGGTATCTTGCTCTACATGATCATAGGCCGCTCAGGTGATATAGGAAGCTACCCTGTCTTGCTAGAAATGTTAGTTCTTATCAGGGTACGACTCACGACAATCAGAGAGTAAGCCATTTAAGTAATGGTTTGATGTAGCTCTCGGAGTTAACTTCAGAGTTGACTTAAAAAAAAAAGTTACGTAATTTTGTTTAATTTTAAGACTGACTTGTGTAAATTTCTTACAAACATTACAAACATTGCTAGACATTGTAAGATGTCAGACAATCAGTTTAGAGTTATTTCACAATATTCCCTAATGTTACTTTTAGATAGATGTTTTTAATTTTTTAGCTGCAACAAAATTATAGAACCTACGTATTTGAAATTTGCAGCAATCTTAGATTATATCCATTTGTTAATTTTTGCCAAATATCAGTTGCGTAAGATTTGAAATGTGGAAGTTATGAAACTCCAAATTAAATAAAGCTTTTAGTCTTCTGATCTAGATGAGCAGACTTATATTCCCCTTTCGTCTGTCTGTCTGTGAACAAGTATCATTAAAATATCATTAAATTTTAATGATTAAATTGTTATGATTGAACAACAATCATAACAATCGCAACAATTGGTCTTTTGCATTCGCAACAATCACATTTATAGTTTGTCAAAAGGCGCAATTGTTGCGTTTATTGGAAATAAACACAAGGAAATTAAAGCAATATCAATGATCAGAAGACGTTGCGAAGCACTGTGATTGGTTTACCAATAGTTTTCCCTACGTTGTTTATTTTTTTTTGATAGCAACCCGATATCTATCTATCTATCTATCTATCTATTTTTCTATCCTATGTATATATATATATATATACGTGCTTGTGTGTGTGAGTCTTTATTTTTTTTAATCTTTGTATAGATTTTATACTTATTCTAGATTTTAATTTTTTTTCGGCACTTGGATATAAACTGCAAAACTTTAAGAATAGTAATTTCCAGTAATCAAGCAAAAAAAGACAGCTGTTCCATTTCTATGTTAAGAAGAGAGAAAAAATGCATTCGTTGCCTGAGAGAAGTGTATGAGAACGGGACATCTGAATCCTATCTTCACTTTTATCAGTTCTTGATGACAACGAACAGCTGCTGCATTTCGAGACGACGACAAGATTCGAGCAAAGACATAAAATGTATATAGAAAGTTACCTTCAAAGCAGTGCTATTTCAGTCACATTTTAAAAATACAAGCTGTGGATTCGCTTCAGAAAGTAAGGATATGCAAAAAAAATAGAAGTAATTCTAAAAAAATATAAGCAATTCAAAATGTTCAGATTGGATGAATATCAAGTTGAAAAATAAAAATAAACTGAAAGAACTTTAGAAAGCCTTACTATTTTTGTGTTTTTTTATTTTATTTATATTTTTTTTTTATTTTTTAAATCACGATAATAATATAAATAACAACTCTCTGTTATTTTTGAATTTTAATATCTGTTAAATACAATAGAAATTTCCCATTTAAAAAACAACAACAAATAAATTCGCATTATTTACATAAATTAAATCCAATTTATTTTAAGCATCTAAACTCGTGCTTCTGCCAAGTTGCTGAAAAGGCGGATTAATATCCACTGTTTAAGATATAATGTAAATAGAATTCCAAGTTTCCGTTTCAATGGTTTTGTTTTTTTTGTTTTTTTTTCCTAAGAAACTTTTCTTATCTTCGTGCGCATATTTCTCGTCAACGACTCATTTACAATAGTAAACACTAGAACGCCTCCTGCCTTTAATTAAGCAAGTCAAATTTCAAGAAGATCCAGCCAACAGTTATAATTACAGACTGACTGATTCTACCAATCTTTCAAAATGTACGGCATCAATGCTTCGATGTTGTCATGCATCTATAGCTGTTGCCCTTCACAACTTTGAGCACCTTGAATAGAGATGTTGCTCTCAAATGTTTCCATCCATTATTAGCGGTCTTGGTGTTCGATATCTCCTTTCTAGCCGATTACAGCGCCGTTAATTAGCGCCGTCTAGTACCAAAATTTTCCATCAGTGGACATATGTCCACAAACGAAAAAGATTTGTTTTGGTGCTTCCCATCTCCCATTAAAATTAGTACAGAAATTAATTTAAGAGATTAATATAAAATAAACTAAATTCAACACAAGGTATTGATAATATGTCAATGTTAAATCAATGCTAAAACGTATCACAATAATTAAAATTAAAAATTCTGGAGAGCTAAAGCAGAGAATTTATGCAATGTCAACAGTATTTTCATACAATGCAGTATCTAAACAGTAATCAATGATGCCAATAATATTTCTGTATTTCTTTTGTGTTTATTCTAGGATGAAATGAATTGCTGAATGAAAAACATAAAAAAAAAAAAAAATGACATAAAAAAGAAAGCCGTTTATCTCAACACTTTCGATTTGGATATTAATAGCATATTTTTATTAATTTCCTAATTACTGACGATCTCCTACCCTACTTAAATATATTCAAGAGATATAACATATACACGTTACATAGAAAGGTCTTTATCATAGGACTTACTCTATATAGTACAAAACTTATAGTTCACTCATAAAAAATTATAAAAAGAGTTTGGCAATTACTAATGGATTAATTATCACAGATTCCACGCGACATCTACTTTTGAAAAACCTTACCTCTGCAAACTGTTCGTGAATGAAAATAATGCGGTAATCTATATTACTTTAATTCCTTTTGCCGTATTACTTTGAAGTAAATTCAAATGTAAACTTTTTATTTTAATTATTCAATACTTATTAAATGATTTCTGTTATTCACATTTTAAATGACTTCTTTCAACTGGAACTCGTGGCATGATGAAGAGTTATAGACACTTTCTTAAATGGCAAACCTTTCTTTGGTGAATGGAAGTACAATGCGAATTTCGACCATTTAACCAAAATGCAAAATTCTGAAATAGACAAAAGAATATGCTATCATATAGACATTTCCAATTTTTTATCGATTCTATTTATCTTACATTTCTCCTTCTGCTTTCAGGTAATATTCAACATTATATTTATTTTATTACAAAATTAAATTATACATTATGAACAGTACATATCGTAAAGTTTGTGGACACTATTATAAAACTGAGATTAAGAAAATTAATATACACTCACTAAACTCTCACTGCTGTTGAGGCACATCGACTTGAACAGAAATTATTTATTCTATAATTTATTTATTCGCATCAAAATCATTATCAAAGCATCTAAGATTTCATTAACTTCTGGCTAACGTCTTCATAGCAGCAGAGTCAAGTTTTACGCACACACTGTTGTTAATTCATTTGGGTAATAACATTAAAAACTGGGAACAACAAAAGATTTTATTGCACTTCCAGAGTTTCTCACGGACCTCGCCCACGGGGAACTTCTGTAAGAATAGCTGTAAAAAAATCTGCAACCCTGAGAATATGCTAATGCTTTTGGCCTCCAAGGATCTCAGCTTCTCATTTTCTGTTTTCTGCTCTTAAAAATGTTTTTCTTTAAGAATAAGTATTTTCTAAAATAATTATTTTATGAGAAGCACAAATAAAAAGTATGCTTTTTAGGGTGCTGTCAGAAAGTAAATTCTTCGAATGTTTTTATTCGATTAATGGTGACAGATTAATAAAAGAATAAAAACTTTATTAAAATGCTTATCAACTCTAAAGCAATTACTAGAACATTCGGGAGAAATCAGCTGATTTGCTTTACAACAACAAAATTACTCTTAAACTACAGTCTTTTATGAATATAACACGTAGAATAACCCCACTATTATATATGAGCATTATAAATATAAATAGTAACATTACATATAAATATCTGATCGTTGTATATTCAGTTGAATTATTTACATATAATCCATTGTTTGACTGCTTTCCTCTTCTTTCAAGATTAGAAGATGCTGATGACACAAAAGTTATTAGTCATGCATCGAAAGTCGTACTAGCAGTCATAGTATGCTAGTAGTAGTTTCGATAATAATTACGTGACTCGCTAAATATATATATTTTTTGCTAATGTGAAATCCACTGATTAAACTTTTATTTTATAGCTTTACTATTTTATAGAACGCAGATAATTCCTGAGTTAATACTCAATTTTTCCAGAAGGTTCCATTCTCTTGCTATTAATTTTGGCTACCTCTGAACAAGTGCTTCCACAGAAAAACAGGGGATTCCGTTCCAAACTACTATTTTGTTTGCGCTACCAGATACCAAAAAAATGCCAATTTCGCACCGTTAAGATTGTCTTTTACTTTGCCGAAAAAAACACCTGTCAAAACTACGCCGTAAAATAAAATGGGATAGTATAAGGCTGGACCGTAATTAAAGATGAACATTGTATTGTTGTAAGGGAAGTAGATCCGCCAAGATTCTCAAAGCAAATCTCCTTATACTACAATATACATTCTTTATTATACTGTTTTCTGTTGCTTGCAGGTCCAAAAAAAAGGGATTTAGAAAAAGTTAGCCAAGTCCTCAAAAAGTGCTTACAAAGGTTTCGATTTGCTGCTTTTCAGGACAAATTGATCACCAATGTATTATCTCTGAGTTTTAGAAAGAACGAATTAAGAAAAAGCAATCTTTAGCATTTCGGTAGTGTTAAGACAAGTTATTTTCATTGCTGCAACGTTTCCTGCAACGTTAATAGGGCGGGATTGAACATTACCAGCTAATTAACTTAACTACCTTTCATTGTAAACATTGTACGATCACAGTAAGGAACTTACGTCGAAATTAAAAGAAAAGTCATTTTAATAGTTTATTTATCTGTCGAAAATGGCGCATTGGTTAACACCACTTCTGTGGACTTTTATTAGATGGAGAATACGTGATATTGATGAAAGCTTTATTTCTAGAGGGTCGTAACAGCGAATTTTAGTTATCACTATTCATTATAGCAGTAGTCTATGAAATAAAAAGCAAACGTTTACAGAAAAAAAACAATAGTTCAAGAAATCGTTGATTGATTAGAATGTGCCGTCATTTGGATTTTTTTCGATGTTACTTTATTGAAATACAGTGAAACTTAATTCTTACATAAACTGTGACACATATTTTAAAAATTAACTAATGACTGAAGAATTGCTTAATTACATGTTTCACAACTAAACATAGGCGCTATTATTTTCATTCTGATCATTGTCTCTGATCTCTTTTGGCAAACGTGTAAAAACATGTAAATTAATATTTCAAAGTCGTACTCCTAGAATCTAGACACAGAAGTGATTCTATCGTTTCGAATACAACTTGAACATTTTAATCAAAATGCGTCCTAGTGATTGATGATTTCTTTGTAGATTTCAGTAAAACAAAGCGACAATTAAATATCACTCTTCCTTTATCCTTATTGCAGAAAAAATGTTAATAATTTCCCTTCATATTTTCTGTTAAGAAGGTTACACATGTAATAATAATTGTGGATCTTAGGTTCTTTCAGATATGTGCACCTATTTAACAAAATTGAATTGCAGTTTAGAATCGTTTCAACAACGGCTTGAAACGATTCAAATTCATGTAAAATTCCCCTAGTCTGTCCTATCAATGCTGACGAAATTGCTGATAAAAGTAATAATCATACCTGAAAATAAATCTCACTCTATAGATAGGAATGTGTGGAACAAGGGCATCCTATATCTTCATCAGGTATATCATAATAATTACATGAAATTATCCCAGAAAGCTAGGGTTGTTGGAAGTTTAAACCGCTATTCCTCTATGGACAGTTCGGTTTATTTGATACACGAAAGATGCCCAATAATTTGAGAACAAAATCAGCATGAGATTTCTAGCATGAAAGTGCTCTAAAATAGAAATATTCTAAGGAACCTTAAAAATATCATACTTTTCAATCGAAAAGACGGTTAGAAGGAGACAAAAGCAAATTTCCAATGTCGGTGAAGTTACGAATTGAGATCAATGAAAAGGTTTTATTATTTATTAGAATTAATTAATACTGAATCTTTTAGAATTTAGAATAGCTAGCAATTATTAATAATGAATATGTCAGCATTGATATTTAAGTAACTGATGCAAATAAATGGAATATTAATGTTGAGATTTCAATGAGCATATTCTTAATTTCGTAAGAAAGACAGTGTCATAATGATATGCCGAAAACAAATGAATTAAATGGAAAGATGTAAGATTACAATGGAGAGAGAATGTTGAACAAAACTAAATACTGTGGATTACTGGAGGAGGTAAGTAAGGGAGAGCAAAATAAAAATCACATCTAACATAATTCGAAAGCAGTTCCTCAGCAAATTGATAACTTATCGAGCTAAGTTCAAACAGTATTGTTACGGCAGCAAAACCAAATCATTGTTTTGACTGACTCTTTTGATTTATTCCTTTTGATTTTAACTTAATCTCAGAATCAATGATCTTACTGAAGCTTCAGGTTGAATAAGGGTCTTCTGGAACTACGGGATGCTACAGCGATGAATTAAACAGTGTATTACAAAATTGACGCATTTGAATGGATATTCTTTAAAGCATATTTTTTCAAGATTAGAATAAAAAGTAGAGTTCCTTAGTTTACTCCTGATTAAACATGCAAAAACGCCGTAGTGTATTCCCATTAGTAAAATCAGAATTATGGTAATATGTTTTACTATTTCAATGTTAATATATATTTAAAATTGCCATAATCTTTTAACACTTAGACAAGGAAATTAACGTGCGTTAATAACACTTTTTTGTTAATTTTGTTTTCCCATTCAGCATTTGAAGAACACTACCACTCTGGTATCCTGAAGTGGTATACTAACTGTACATTGAATTTACGCGATCTTTACAATTTCTGAATTATTAAACGCAGCAAGTTCAATTAACCTTAGGTAATTAGCTAAACTGGTAATTCCCTGTCACTTAACAAGCTTGCAACTCTCAATTTCGGCATGTAACTGGGTTTATCATGTTAGCAAAGTGACAGTCAAATATTAATGCCGTTGCCAATGGAACGATCAGCTGACATTTGATTATTGTTTTCGATATATTGGAGGAAAATGCAAAGCGCTTGTGGAATGTGTCCTCTGCCAATTACACTACCAGTAACCATACGAACAATAATAGTCCATCATATGCAAATCCTACACCAGCAGGCAACTCAGTGCGACTATTGAAAATCGAGCAATATCAGGCTAATTTACAATATATATTGTGCTCTCATTTATTAAAATATCAATCCAATTCGAAGTTTGAGGTTCTTCTGTTGTACGTAATAAATAATTGATGGACATACATAATTTAATCAAAATAATTCCATTTTACAGCAGAAATGCTCTCAACCTGCCATTTTAAACAAATTAAATATCACAATCTATGCGCAATAAAAATAAATAAAATAAACCATATTTCATTTCTGCTAACTTAATTTCAACTGGCTCAGATGTAGATTACACAATGATGTAAAACCATCTCTTAATTCTGGAATGGAAACCATCTCTTAATTTACCACAAAACTTAAGTCAATCATAAGTTGCTTCCAGAAGTATAAATCAAGAACTAAAAACTGATATACAAACGTTTAGGAAGAATGCAATTCGATAGAAAGAAAATAAAAATTCAAAGCATTTACACCATCCTTTCGAATCACAATACTACTGTGGAAGCACAAAACATCCATGCTTGTGTTTTGGAAAAAGTGTTATATTTAAGCATTCTGATGTTGCATTATTTATCTTATTATATTAAGAATTATTAAAAGTTCTATTATTAAAGTTATAATATGGTAGTTTGCACAGATACACAAATAATTATGCTGTAAATATCTGTTTCATAATATTAACAATACTGTATTAAATATTAAAATACACTTACCAAAAATTATAATTTTGTTTTGATAATCATCAATGATCATCAGCACCAATCATCAATAAACTTTAATTGAATTCAGAAGACACAGTTAATTCATGAAGTATTTCTTCAAAGATAGTTGCGCGTTATATCAATCGTTTTAAGAAACAATTCAAACTACTGAATACGATAGCAAATAAGACAAAGTCTATTCAAGCTACCAGAGAAGCCAGGCAAACTTTTGAGCAATATTAACTAATTTTCAATTAAATTAAATATCCTTTAAAATATTTTTTATTTGCTTTAGTCAATTTCTTTAAGATAATCAGCCACACAAATCACTTGTTTGTCATAATTGTCTAGCTGTCTGTCATTTTTCGAATTTTGATCTGCAGGTTGAATCTTCTTGAAGCTGCCATGCAAATCTAAGAAGAAAAGATCTAACCTTTGAATTTTTAAGTTTTTCCCTTGTCGACAAAGATCGAGAAATGATTACAAGAATTCATACCTTATTCTAAACTTTTAAAATCTAATATTGGATTTCAACCAATATCTTAAACAAAACATATTATTTCTCTTATTAATCTCTTTTAATGTCTACGCGAGCTTTAATATGATTACTCTTAATTCGAATTTAACTAAGTATTTCAGGATTTAATTAGGTTTTTTGGGAAAATAAAAAAAAATATTAAGCAGATATAATTAAACAAAATTGAGGTTTTTTTTTCCTTTTTTTTTTTAATAGTAAAATATAATGAGAGGCAGAAAATTTTTAATGATTTTAAGGAAAATCAGCAACCAGTTCTGTCAGGAGTATCTGGTTGAATGTAATGAGGTGAAATCCAACGTAAATAATTGCAAAACTTGTGGACATTTTGTTTGACAAATAATTGCGTAATTCAACATGAATAAAAAAAAATCAATTAATTATTTTACGGTTGAAAGTCTCTTTCGCGGTTAAGTAAACAACATTTGAACAAACACAGACTTGACCCAGTAATGGATTTGCAGAAATGAATGAAATTCTAATGAATAAGAGTTTGCTGATAGAGACGATATTATGAATCAATATTTTTATATTTGAATCCCTTAATTGTTAATTTTTTTAAAGCTTTGTTCTTCCATAATAAATGTGGAGCTCAGATCACATTGAAAAGTAATGGAAACAAATTAATGTTTAAAAGGGAAAATTAGACTTTATTCTAATGTGACATTAATTTATTTACAGAAACGAAATATTCACTGTTAGAAAACTTTGTCAATTTGTTTAATTATTAATAATATTGAAAGTTTTGGAAAATTAAAACAATATGATGTTACAAGACATTGAAATTGATCATTTTCGGTTCCAATTTTCCTGATTACAGTTTAAAAGAAAAGATACAAAATAAATTAATTCTGATCTAAAAAAAATAACTCAGTGTACATTTATTTTCTTCAAGTTTTAGTTTTTTTCTTTACTGTGCTAGTTAATACAAATTAAACATTACATGTAAACTGTACATATTCTTATAATACAGGGTTCCAAAAAATTGTCGGTAAATGTCATATAATAATATGATTTCCTGCATTCTGTAATTTTCTGTTGGTTTTCTTTTTTCTTTTTTGTTTTAAAACTTTTACTTGGTTCTCCAAGAAATTAAGTCGATATGGCTTCCAGCCAGAAACAATCCACCTTATTCAGTGAGATATTCTTGTCTTTTATGTAATCCCAAGGGAAGAAGTCTGAGGTTACCTTTGAGAAATATATCAGAGTAGGTTTGTTAAATTATTACCAAATCAATAATTCTTTAATTTTTTTTATATGTCTGCTGTTAAATGCTTTTGCTATAACTTAAGTAATTTCAGTTCATTGAAGGTTTTAAAAAACAAAACAAAACAGCATCGCCGTTTTCACCAACTCTAAAAATAAGTCAGAATCAGTAGTCCATTACTTTAAACAAAAGCAACATTTAATTACTACAAATGTTAACTTTATTAAGTGAAAAAATAATATCATTTCCTCTTAATTTTTATTGGAAATGCAAGTAAGGTACATGAACCTTGTGTTAATAAGGAAGGATCAATTATAGAATTTTTGGTAATTTCCAATCTAATTACTTAAGATATGCGGAGTAAATCAGTGTTATAAAAGATAATTATTTATTTTCTAAAGAACAATAATAATTTAAGTTGAATTGTGATAAGTTAAAGTGTTCCCCTACAGTCCTATATAGCCCTTGGGGTCACGGGAGGTAAAGCTCCCGTCGTTGCGTGACCAACGAGACTAATTTGAGGTCGGATCGTCAGCCCGACGCCTGGAAAGAAACCCAGTCAACAGAGGGCTGGGTATACTCTAGTGTCCGTTTGGAGGAGAATGGAGCGTGGAAAACCCCGCCCTCCGCCGAGGCCTGGATTCAAACCCGCCACCACTAACACGCAGCCAAGCGCCCTTACATACTCGGCTACCACATTTCCTCTATATATTTGTACAGAAATATTACGAAATTCATAATCTAAGTGAAATTTCCTACGATTCAAAATGACATCTACGTCAAAATGACTATCTGCTTTTCATAAGGAACTGTAAACGGTATATTTACGTTATTTCGTAGTCAATTAATTCAATGAAAATATCTTTCAAATTTTTTTTAGATCAGTGTTAGACCTCTAACAATGACTCTCCCTCTTGCTCGTATCTATTAGGTCAGCATAACAATACCACAATATTCATTTTTAAGGGGTTGTAATAAATAGAAAGCTTCCATCAATGTAACTATATGTAGCATAGGTCTATAGCGAAGTTTAATGGATTGTAAAGCAAATTGTTGATAAAAATAAAAAATATAGAAAACAGTAGCTCAATCGGACATATGGTACATATTATTAAGAATATTATTTATAATGATTACAGTTGTATAAATTTTGGAAATTGCTTAATAATTAAAGGCTTAAGGAATTCATTGAAATCTGCCGAACACACCTGAAACTAAGTCAGTGGGCTATCAGTGAGTAGTGGCCGTTACGAAGACAACGTGTTTGTATTGTGCTCTTCTTTTACCATTGAAATTACTTGGGAAAGGTGAGTTTTTTACATACAGATATTAATAATATTATTTCCATATCTAAATATTATATTTTAAAGACGGAAATTTTTCTTTAAGTCCTCTCGGTACTGTAGTTTCACAAACTGTAGTTTCCCTGTTAATACCCACCATGTGTTCAACACTATCTTCAACCATATTGTAAAGTTAGTGTTCTCTAAATATGGCCCCTTACAGAAACCCAAATATCGCCCCTTACAGGAACCCAAATATCTCAACAGATGATGCTCCTGCTGCTGATGATGATAGTGGCGAAGAAGATGCCGAATGTCCCATCTGTAAGAAGTGTTTCTCAGAAGACAACAAAGTTCAAAAATGGATTCGGTGCACCAAGTGCTTTGTGTGGAGCCATGAAAGGTGCAATGGAAAAATTACAAAGACATTATTTGCATTATTTGTGTAAAGCAGTAAACCAAGATCCATTAGGAGTATTTATCTGGGTACCATTTTTAATTTGTAATATTATTTATATGTTTTTGAGTAAAATATTGAAAAATATTTTTTTGAGTTAATTAACTATGGGGCCATATTTGGAATCGGTATTAGTTGTTCAGCAAAACCTCTCATTTTACAAAAATTCCACTTTATTTACTCAAAGTTAGTTTTTGCAAATAACTGGCACTATTCATCGATAGAGCAATTTCTAGATTACATGTAGTATAATTTTCAAAGTTTTATCCTGGCTAGATCGCTCTTCATATGTAAAAAACAAAAAGGGGGCCATAATTGGGGTCTTTCCCTTATCTATATATATAGTGGAAGATATTTTTATTTAAGTTCAAAGTTAATATTTTAGAAATTATGACTTCACTTCATTCAAGGTGTATGTCTAATACTTTGAAACGATTAATATCAATAAGTACATTGTTTTAAAGATTCCTTCTTCTTAACAGTTCCTTTTTTTTTCTACAGATTCAGGGTTTTTATTGGTTGCTTGATAATAACGAAAAGCAGACAAAGATTACCGAAACAGAACCAACGAAAAATCGCTGCTGAAATAACAGCTGCTCTGAATGGTCGAAGTTTCTAAAGTTCTGTACAGAAAACATCTGAATAAAAGGGGTCACCCGCCCGAACTCGATATTTCCGTTTTCTTTCCACGTAGTCACTATTGTTCTCCGAACGTTTCCAGTACTTTCGAAAGATACACATTCCCACGCCGGTAGTCTCTAGCACTTCCCCTAGCCGACAAGGAAACACGTTTGAACGTAGCCGAACATGAATCCAGAAAATCTGCATAATAATGCTGCTCAAGGAATTTTTATTGCTAAAATTAGATTGAATAGCTCTTGCAGAACTCCATCTGTCAGAAACGATGTTTAATTATATCTTTACGGAATTTAGCTTTTGTGCAGGAAACAGTTATGTAAAACACGGCCGCCTTACCAAAATGAAGCGAATTACGTTTCCTAGCAATAAGTGTTGCGGTCGAAATTGAAGCTGAATATCATTTCGTACTTTCTTTAGAAATTCAAAAAAAAAAAAAGAGAATTGCTTTAAATATTTGAAGAAACCAATGTTTTACTAAAATATTCCTGCTTAACGACAAAGTCATATGGTTTATAGTAATATTGTTATTTTAATTATTTTTATATAATTTTATATATTTTAATAATATTTTTTTAAAAAAAAATTTACTTTTGTATATAAAGTATTATAAAGTATTATAAAGAATATTGTAATATTATTACTTCAATTTGACAACAATGATAGAACAAGAGAACAAGAATGATGGCCTACCATTCTCTAATGTTTCGGAAAAAAAATCCAAGAAATTCAATTACAAAAGCCTTCTTTTATAAATTCAACCATCTTTTATAAATTTCACATTTTAAATTTTAAAGAGACAGCAAATAAGATCACTGACTTTACTTTGCATTAGTTGATGATAAATTACACGATTACCTGAATTTCAGTAAATCTTGAAAATAAAAATTAACAAAAAATAAAGTAAGAAGTGATTAGAAAAGATTTACTTCCAAAGGAACATCCTATTTTTGTATGTTCAACTTGTACTTTGTTTGTTGCCAATTTTTACAAATATTAATCGATCTGTAATACAAGATTTCATCAAAATCCATTTAGGTAATCACATGCTGTTAGACGAACACACAAGACACGTCAATTCGTTTATAAATATAAAGAAAACATCATTCCAAATAATTAATATCATTGCAAAATTACACTATCACTGTAGTATATTAAGATCGTTAAAGCTTAAAGTATCCCACTATAGACCTATGCTGCCTTGGCGTCGCAGAGGTAAGGCAGCCGACACTTCTTGACCAACGGGACTAAGTTGAGGTCGGATGGTCAGCCCGAAGCCCTAATCCCCGGAAAAGAAACCCGGTACCAATTCTACACAGGTGTGGGTAGACCCTAGGATCCGTTTGGAGAAGACTGAAGCGTGGAAAAATCTTTGCCCTCCGCGGAGGCCGCCACTTTCAATCCACAACCAACCGCCCTTAGCACTCGGCTAACGGGCCCTATTAAGATCGTGCAATAATACTATTTTCAGTTTTTCAGTGATAAAAACAACATTATTTTTCTAGTTTTTAACGTAGATGGGATATACCCTATATATATTTCTTCCGAGTGTTCAACTAGAAAAAGTAAATTTATTTGAGATGGACTCAAAATACATTCTAATTTTCATTAAAAAAAAAATAAAAATTCACTTCAATTTGACAAAATTCTAAAATTAAATTCAAACCTAAAGATATCAAAAATATTAACTGATCATGAAAATACTAGAATTGACCATTTGTTTATTTATTTATTTTTTTGAATCGGAATTGATTTTTTTTTTTTTTGGTTTCCACATAAAGAAAATATTCAATATTTCGTTATAATTTTTATTTTCATTTTCTGTTCAGAAATTTATGTTAGTTTATGCAAGCGTGACTTAAATAAATGCATTTTCTACATTGATCAAAGCTTTTTGTTTATTGTTCACGTAAACCTTATATTTAAAAGTTGCATTACTTTTTTGATCAAATACGTCTTAATTATAAAAAAAATCGAAAGTTTCGATTTTATTACAAGTCGTTAACATGATTAAAAATTAGGGGTATTGGAAAGACATTTCATTTGATTTCTTTCATTAATATCCCTCATTTTTATGTAGCTTATTACTTTATTATAGTCGTAACGTCGATTTTTCTTAATTATAGTTTGCATCTACTAATCGGAATACCATTCTGTAACTCTACATCATTAAAATTAATGAAGTTCCTGTTCTATTCGACAAAGAAATATAAATGAACTCTGGAATTAAAGTAGAATCATCTTTCCTAATTATAATTGGTCTTTTCACTTAAGATAACCGAAATAGTAAGTCCAGAAATCGTTTTTCTTCAGACATTTGTTCGTGCAGCAAGTAGTGAATATTTTTCGACTTAAGTATTTATTGGTTTAACAGTAAACCTACAGTAATTAAAAAAAAAGCACTTAAAAAATTTTTTCATACATCATAATATAAAGTTAAGACTATGCATTATTACAATTTCACCTGAAAAAGACATAATAAAAAAATTACATCTTTCATTGTAAAGTAGAAGCATATAAAATTACAACACATTTTTTATTTTCTCATATGTTAATAATAGGTTAATTTTAATGTTTTTCAAATCTTTTTTAAACGTTAATTGCTACTGACGAACGCTAGTTCTCGATGCTCTCTTTCTGTTAAATCACTATAATATTTAATTATGTTGTGTGACCTAATCGAAGGAAAACATACGTAAATATTATAGCGGTTCGCTGAAATTTGAGATGGACTATACAAAAATTCATTTTTCACGATGTCATAGAATATACGGTACTCTCTAAAAAATAAAATAGAAGAGTATAACAAATCATTCAACGTTTTCGGTGGTTATGGTCAGAGCCCTTTTCGAAAGATACTCTTCGATACAGAGAAAGAATGGAATATTTGTGATGGCTTGAAATTCAGAATGACCGAAGCAGAGACAAAGGATCTCAACAAACTGGCAACAGGCCAAAGAACTCTTTATTAAACTGAAATCAGCGGTTTAATAGCTACAATAGACAAAGGACGATTGTTGAGACACAACCACAAAGGGACATTTGATTGGCTACAACAATTAAAATAAACAATCATTTAAAAATTTAAACTATAAAAATCAGTTGAGATTTAAAAATAAAGCAATTAACAAATAATTCAATTATCAATTCAGCGATTGGAGATAGAACAAGCATTAAAACTTTGAGATTTGATAAAATCTAAAAGATAAAAACTATTACCAAAATAAAGACTTAAAAATAAACAAACAAACCATACTTCTTCCTTAAATCTTCTCTTTTATAATAAATATTATTAAACATCATAACACCAGAAAATAAATGTCAAACTACATTT
>JAFIDM010000001.1:128807406-128826004 GCA_023159025.1 Thereuonema tuberculata
GCTACGGTTTGCTTTTACCGGAGTCCCTCTTCTGAGTGCGGGTGAGGGCTATCGTCCCCGCAATTGGCTTCACTTCCTCGGCTACGGTTTGCTTTTACCGGAGTCCCTCTTCTGAGTCCGGGTGAGGACTATCTTCCCCGCAATTGGCTTCTAATTTCTCCGAGATTGGAGAACCTGTTGTGGCCTCTGCCACCCGACTGAACGTCAGACTTCCTTCTAAATTTCGGAACTGGACATAGCGTTGTGGCTCCTGCCACCCGACCCACTGTCAGACTGTCCTTGCTTATCTCCGGGGCTGGAGATAGTGTTGTGGCTCCTGCCACCCGGCTGACCCTCCTTCCACAGCTCTGCTGCTGGTTTTAAGGCCGTCAGCTGCCTCGTTCCAACCTCCGGTCTGGTTAACTTCGAACAGGGGAGCCGGGTTGGACGAGGCGATTCTGGACGCGGGGGAGTGACCAAATCGAACGGTAACAATATAATCAAAGAAATATTCATTAACTGTAATAATTATAGCTGGTGACACCAGATTACACTACCACATTTCAAGATAACCCTGAATGATTAAAACCTGAACATTGAAATGTGCCAAATCGTTCACAATTTCATTTGATGTCTTCTATCAGGAATTATTTAAATCTTTTTCCATCAGAAATACACATTGGTATATTGCTTGCCGATTACCAATATTTTGAATTTTTCACTTAATGATGATTTATCGGTTCGTCGATAACACTAATATATGTAGGCTTAGAAAACATTGTCAGTGACAGGTCCTTAATTTCGTTCTTAATTGCGAGGAACACACTTGAGAACAAATCATCTCATTTGTTTACTGATTTGATAACATTCATGCATATAGAATCAAATTCACCAGAAGAATTTGTACTTCTTCAGTCTTTGAATCACTGCAAATCACCATTTCAGAGAACCACACCCATTTTTGTATTCTTACAGCTTTTTTTTACACCAGGCAACCACAACACCCAAAAACTTGCATTTCAGTATAAAATTGTTAATGCCTAGTATTACTGATTATGCATTATTCAAACATGCATTTCACATTAAGTTACTATTGGAACCAAATATTCACTTTTTCGTCCACAGAAAACTGCTGCAGAAATGCTTTATTTAGATCTTATCGAAACTAGTTCTGTTACAGCTAACCACGTCTACCTTGGCCGTTGATTTGGCAAAGGAGAACCAGAAGTATAGCCTACACGCTCCCCCCGCCATAAATCCTCTGAACCTTTTTCTCTGGGGTTATCTCAAATGCTAGTGTAGTTACACAGGTTCTTAATGGACAAACATTGCGTAACAGCATTGTGGATAGGGTACAACGAATCAGGATATCCCTAGCATGCTTGAGCGGGTCCGTTAATAATCTTGACGACGGTGTGAGGCATGTGTTGCTACGGTGGAGGCGCCTTTGAAAATTTCATCTAACAATGGCTGTCATCGTAGCCTACGTTTGTGTTAAACATTTTATAACATCTGAAAAAAGCATTTTGATAGTAAGTTTATATGAACTTTCTTCGTTATTTGTGTTGCATCGGACCTTTAAGTTATATCATCTCAGTATCACAAAATTTCACTTTTTACTTATTCAAAGAATGTTGAACATTAACTTTCAGTTATCAATTTGAAAACCAGACTTCAGTTGATCATTGTTAGCTGGCTAATGACATTCATGTTACTTCAGATTAGGTCACTACAGAATTTTATCTAACATTATCTTATTATTGCTCTCCCCCTTAGATTGGTCTAAAATCTGAAACTGACAATAAATACGCCAGTAGATAAAATCTACTGAAGAATTTACGACCCTGTAGGGAGGAATTTATGGAATTCCATGTTTGTGATTGTGTAACGCCCTGTACATCCCAAACTGGGAGTCGGAGTCCTAACAGCCCTATCTCGTTGGATTTCCCAAGGCCTGGAGGCTTGAAGAAAAATCTGACTTACGTAAAAGTTCTCTTACTGTCTAAGGCAGTAAGATAAGTAATCTTACTGCTCACTAATCAGAGCCGTCCGAATGATGCAAAATGAGAGTCTAGATATACTAAATGAATTCAATGCTAGCATTGTTTGAAATTGTACTTAACCCTTGAATTACAACGTGTTGAATAAATGAGTTTTGCACGCCAAGTAATGATAGTGTAACTTTTTCAACTCAAGCTTTGAAAGATTGCAAATTGTATGGAATTGCTTAGTTTTGTGTTTACTACAAAACATGATTGACTTGTTTGAATTTTTTATGCAAGTAATCACAGAAGAGCTCTCATTACTACCAGAATCCTTTGTAAAGCGGGCAGACGAATTTCAGCAATTACTCTTTTTTAAGCTATTAAAAATTCTCTTTAATATTTCCTCTTGCAATGAATAAATAATTTTTAAATGAATTCTGTTTCTTTTCGAAGAATAAACTCGTTACTGTGTCAATAAATGTATAATGGTTTTTCGTTCAATCTGGAAGCAGATAAGAACTGCCAAGTCTTAGTTGAATTCAGATATCAACGAAGTTTAAATAATAAAATTTTACTGCTTGTCATTTTCTAATGATGATATAAATTCTTTTCGTTTGAATACATTTTTTGTTGTACGTGAATGTTATGGTTAAAAAATTAAAATGGATAGGCCTAAGCAGTTCGAAGTATATTAGTAATAAAAAGTTCTTGTATAGCATCATGCTGTGTTTTCTTTGTTTCCAGGTCTGATGATACATGTTTCGGGTAGTACTTCCACCGCCTAACATTTTAATGGTTTTAAATTTTAAATTTCATAATTTTTAAGTGAGCTGTCTTCTTTATGTTATGTTCTTGTATAGCAATTGCAAATAGCATTTAACTGGATACAATGTAGAGCATTTTTTTTCCTTCATTTGATAGAAATTTCTGTCTTATTCTCCTTGTGAATTATTTCAAGTTGAAATAATGAAATAATTTTCGAATATTGATCCAAATGATCAATAAACTATTAGTAAGTTTTAAGATTTTCTTTGTAATTACGTGATAATGACTCTTTACAAGATTTATTTGTTGGTAGTTTTCAGTCTCCGTGAGTGCTTTTTCCTTAAAATCAGAAAGATCACATTTGGTAACATCTATATAAGATTAAAATTTCAAATTTGTACTAATGAACTTTTGAGATTATTGTTTTAGATTATTGATTTCTTCGTCGATAGTAGTATTAGTTGGTCAGATATATCTTAATAGGAATCTTCCTTGTAAAAAACCAATCTAATTCTAAAATTTCAGCTTCTTAGCATTTTTAGTTTGTGAGTTAATCGATTGAACATTATATATTTAAACTTTTTTTGTTCTAACACTTTTTCTTTCAATGTTTCCTAGGAGCGTTAAAAACATTGGACAAAATGTATGATCTCTATAATAGCTAGCTATCATGCACGTGTAAAAACTTTCCCCTTAACACACTTGCCTCCTTCAATACAAAAAGGAAATCAACACTTTCCAGCATGCCAGTACATTTCAAGAAACCCCACAAGAAACTTGTTTATTGGAATCATCTCGAGCGATAGTTCAAACATTTGCTGCAAAGAAGAATTTGTTTAAATACAATTTTGATAGCAGGAAGCCATAAGCTTTGTGAAATTACAGTCTACTACCAACGAAACTCTTTTTTATTGTTTAATAGCTGAAATTCAGAGAATTGATAATGGCGACTGTACCATTCATCCGGGAATGAAAACCCATTAGGAGACTTAATATGTTTTCTTTTCAACTTGTGACACTGATTGACGGTGAAAGCCGTTACCGTCAAGTAGAATTTCATTGGAGTGTCAAAGCGACTTTGACTGCTTGCAGATGGAGACAATCAGCTACGAATTGCAGGGCTGGATGAGATGAATGGATTCAGTTTTTCCGCTCAGCAATTAACGATATTAAATCCATCCCTGCTGTGAACTCTTTGCTACGAGACCAGCAAGGCAACACGGGAAAAAAAAGTTCGCAGAAAACGAAATGCATTAGTCTAAGTAATTGCCAACGGATTTGGAAATGGTAAAAAAAAATAAAGAAATTCTATTATTTAATTCTCTATTAAAAAAAAAAAGAAGAGATTTTTTTTCTTTGTTAGAAATAATTAAATTACGATATAAATCACGAATTACATTAAAAAAAAACAGCAGAGTTCCTTTGAGTATTACGGAAAATCCACGAAGTAAGAAATCAAGTTTTTCAAAATAAAAGAAAAAAAGCTTCAAAAGCATAATAATAAAGATAAACAATTTTTCTAATTTTTTTTACTTATAAAGAGATACGATAAGCAAGTTAAAAATGATCACAATGTTTTTAATTTTTAAACTATATTTTTATAGTGGAAGATTTAGATATGTAGGTTCCTTAAAGGGTCAGTTAAAAAAAATACTTAATCTTACAAGTAAAATAAATAAAAAGAAATTGCAATTCTTTCTTATTTAATAGTTTTAATATTTTGCTTAATAATTTAAAAAAATATTCCCGTTAAGTATGGTGATACTCAGTGATTTCGAAGTCTTTTATCTGAGACAGGAAAAATTGCCGAAAATTAAACTATACTCTTTATTTTATTATTTTAATATTTTCTTGGTATACTTTCATGGCAGATGTAAACTGTGTTTTAGATCTCTCTTCTTTCTCAATCTTTTGATTTTCAGATTTTTTTAAATTTTTTAGCACCCAAGAAATCAGTGCTAACGTTTTGCAAACTTAAGAGAAAGCTTACAAAAATATTAAGGAAATAGAACAAAAACCAAACATGAGGAAGGGTTAGGTGATCCTTCCCTCTTTTTAGTGTCTTGTGGTTTTTTTTTTTTATTTTTCGGATGATACCTAAGGAATCAACTTGGCATATATCAACTTACAGTTTTCTATCGCAGTTAGTTGTAAAAGCCAATAAAAATCAGGATTAATTTTATTTCTAATAATTTCGTGTAATTTATTAAGAAAAATTTGTAAAAACAATATTAAATTGCTTTAAAGTAGAATTAATAGTAGCTCAAATAATTCTAAATTTGCCCACTTCATGCAATTTTAGATTTAAAAAGAGGTAATTTAAATTTCTATTAATTCTAATTCGTTTACATTTAATTGTTTTAAATTGATTTTTAAATTTTAAAAAAGATTTATCTAAATTAGAATCTTTGGATTTATTATGCGATATAGATATATCTTTTAATTAAACTATTAAATAATACTTTTTAGAAAATATCATGGATGGTGTTCAGCGAGCAGCAGGTGCAGATGCAGTATTAAAATTAAAATCAATGCTTGGCTTTCAGCAAGATTTCTTCGAGATTAGCAATAAAGATCACTTTTCTGTGCTTTCAACTTTAACAATCTTTTTCGATACCAGTAAAATGTGATGTCATTTCAGTTTTTTTGTAAAAATATAAAGGTTTAAAAAAGTAAAGGAAGTTATCGGCGTAAAGACATGGTAACCTTAGATCAAGTTATCACTTTAGGCAGTGTAGAATAGGGGAGGGGGGATTAAGCTGTATGGATTGAAATCCAACGTAAACATACACACAGATTAATTAAATTTTCCGGATGAAAAATGGTTGATTCTTGAGTTGACATGATCTACTGCAAAAGTCAGGCAGTAAAAAAAAAGAAAGAAAAACACGTCAAAGGAAAGGCATGGCCTCAGGTTGCGGCAATAGATGGCAAAGCAGTGGCACTTAATGAATCTGAAATCTTTAACGTAAGGACATTCACTTAAAAGGAGAAACTAAAGCACCAGTAGTTAAGTTTAGGTGCTAACATGGCTGGTAATTAAGCCATAATCAATTTAGGCGAATTGATCAGGTTTGTTTAACAGTTCAGCGAAGCAAAATCGAGTTTATTTACACATCAGTAAAACTGGAAATAAGCCAAATCAACACTTTCAAAACGCTTTGAGGTAACCAGTATCACAAAAGAAATAGAAGAAAAATGAATAAATATTTTTAGATAACATGGGTTTACTTCTAGTAACTGACAAAAATAGAAAGAGTAAAAGATAAATAAAAAATATATATACCTAAGTAAATAATTTAAGTTTATAAACAGTTCTAAATAGCGAAGAAGAACCATAGAATTTCTTAAATAATGAAGGAGAGCAAAAAATAAATCAATCGAACAGCAGTTTAAAAGACCAAATGTATTATTTATTATTTATCATTTTCTTTGTATATAAATCAATTAGGTCGAATAGTCACCCATAAAATGCATCTATGCATTCTGAATTCTAGCAGATTGCAAATTCAATATCTAAATCCAAAAGAATGTTACAAGGAAAGAATTAGGTCTTATATTTATGTACATATATTAGTTTGAATCTTTTATTGTTAATATTTCTTCTAGTAGTGTTGGACTGGATAATTCGCAATTAAAGTTACCATTCATTTGGTTTTAGCAAAACAAATATAATGTTAGAATAGGGCAGAGAAAAGCTGTTCAGTTAAGTTCCAGCATTCTGATCAATCTTACCTCATAATATTTTTTTTTATTTAATTACAAATAGAGTTTTAAGTAAATTCAATGACGAAAGTAATCAATTTAAAAAATAGAGGAGATAAAGTACGATGAGGCAAGTTAGAATTTAATCTTTTTTTTAAAATTACTTAAAATAAATTAAAATTTAAAAATTACATTGGACTATATCCTTTTCTTACACTTTTATTTTTATATTTTGACTTTTGGTTGGTTTCTTCTTTATGGTTCTACAAAAAAGTGTCTGTTTTATCTGTTAGCATTAGCGTAATATTTCAGGATCAATAATGTCTATATTATGTTAATGAGGAATAAACCATGAAATTTAATCAATAATAACCTTTTATTCGTCCTGTGGAATTGAATTTCATTATAAGTTTTCTGTCGGTTTCGAAACTCTTTGAGATTAAAATAACTGCTTTTCTGACTTGGGTCCATTTGATTTAATGACGTCTTCTTACGCATTTGAGATTTCGAAACTTTTTGTTATATTAAGAAAATGCAGTGTAGCGATTCTTCGATTGAAGAATCGAGTTTTACTCGTCTAGTTATTAATGAAACGTTTACGAAAATTAACCATATAAAATTGCTGAATTTCTCAAAAGCCACAAAGAGCTGAGATTCGTCTATTAATTTCTTAAAAATCGAATAAATTCGAAGAGATTCCTTCAACATTCTAATGTTTCAAAAATGTAAAGTATGTAAGTGATTAATGCTATATGATACTCTACACTAACCTGCAGGGCCGACTCAAAGCGGTAAGCAACCGATGCTGAGCATCGGGGCGTCGCCTTCGGGGTGGAGGCGCCAAATTGAGCAGAAATAAAACGAAAAAACATGAATATTTAATCAATTTTTAAAACTTTTGAAGCAATCCTCATATAAATTCGTTGTTACAAAAATGTGTACTCTTAGTGTACATTGCGCGCATGATACGTACTGTGGAGTCCAAAATCTCTGAGCAGTAAGTAACTCGATATATTCTTTCCACCACCTGTGAAAGTTAACTACCGATGGCTATTCTAATTGGAAAAATTTATCGAAATCTTTTACTGCTCATGAAGGAAGTGCGTCACATCAAACTATTTCTGAAGTGGATGGAACTTAAAAAACAATAAAATGATCAAATTACAATTGACTCTCAACTTCAACTAGCATATGAAGCGGAGAAGCAGCATAGGCGAGGTGTCTTGGAGAGAATAGTCGAAATAACAAAATATCTTGCAGGATAGTGTTTAAAGGCTGATCAAATATTATTTATGAGAAAAACAACGGAAATTTGAAATTAATCGAATTATTTTATAATATTTGACGTTGCTACTGCAAATCATTTTGGCTAAAATTCAAAATCGAAAGTAACAAACTGTTCATTGTTTGGATGTAAACATTCAAAATGAAATAATACATTTAATTTCAAATCAAATCATTCTATACACTGTAGAATGATACACAATTCTAAAAATTTTTCTATAATATTAGACTATATCCCTGACATAAGTTCTGGGCTGGATCTAGGGGAGAGGGAGAAGATGGGTCACACACCTCGGGCGGCATAATAATGGGGGGAGGGGATAATGAGCCTCACAAAAAATAGCCTTCGTCAAACTTCGAGAATATTTTGATATACGGCAACGCATTTTTATAAAATTGATGAGATTTAATATTTAACTATGTTTTGGCTATTCAACACATACGCCCAGCGCTCAATAACAGACAGACAGTTGGTATTCGGTATTCCGAGGAATGTTGGGGGGGACGGCCAACAGAAGCAAGAGAGGAGAGTGACGTTTCTAACCCCTAAAACAAGTTTTTGACTTGAGTTTTGCTCCCCTCCCCCTAGAAAATTACCAGATCGTCCTAGCTAGTGAATGATCGTTATTGTTAGATTGATATTAAAAAGTGAAAGCAATATTATGTGGAAGAACATTTTTGGGGGATTTCTGGAAATTGTCAATACAACAGGAAAAGATTTAACAAAGTATCTATTAATAGTAAATGAATTAAAAAACTTAAATTTGGAACTTAAAAACTTGCGTGGACAAGGATATGATCACGGCACGAATATGAGAAGAAAACATAGTGGCGTCCAGAAACAGATAATATACAATAACCCTCGAGCTTTCTTAGTGTCGTGCGCAGACCACACTTTAAATTTGGTAACTACTGCTAAAGTTAACACAGAAACAGTGAGCACTGTGCAACAAATTTATAATATCTTTGCTGGTTTGACGAAACGGTGGGATGTATTGAAAAACACATCACTGTAACTCTCAAGCCTTTATCAGATACCAGATGGGAAACAAGGATTGATGCTCTTCGTTCTTTGCGATACCATATTGGCGAAGATTTAGATTCTGTTATAGAAATTCATGAAAATATTCACTTTGACAATCAGGCAAAATACGAAGCAAAAACACTGGCCTGAAGATTAAAGACTATTCATTTTTATGTTCACTTGTAATATGGTATAAAATTTTAAGCAGGGTAAACGTACGTAAAATTTTTCAGAGCTCACAAAATTAAACAAGTGTATTAAAAAATATAATCGATTTCTATAGCAAATTTAGATCAGATAAAAATTTTAATAATATTCTAATAATATCCACATTGAATATTTTAATAATATTCAGCAAAAGAATTAGCATCAAATTTAGAAATATTACCAGAATTTAAAACAAGAATTTGCGTAGACATAAGAAAAAAATGTTTGCATATGATTGCTCAGATGGAACACCTAATGACCCGCAATATAAATTTCATTTTTTATTCCAATCATTGATACTATTCAATTCATTGCATTAAAGATTTGATCTCCTGACAAGTAATTATAAAACCTCTCTAACATTAAAGAAATATCTAAAACGTTAACAAAAAATGTGAAAACTTACAAGATGCATTAGGTGATGAAAAAGATATTTGCGCAGTTAAATTGTTAAATTGTTATTAACGAAATAAAAATACTAAAATATGCTACAAATTTATAAGACAGTGATAACTAAGATTCTATTATTATATTACAATATACTTCAGAATTATCCTGGAAAGCATTTTTATAAACTTAACTCTTCCGGTATCTGTAGCAAGCGAGAACGTTCATTTTCAAGACAAAAGCGTATAAAAAAATTATTTAAGGTAACTATTTCCAAAGAAAGACTGATAGGATTATCAATGATCGCAATAGAGGGAGACATCTGCGAAAAAATTGAAACTACTGAAATATTAGACGAGTTTGCTTCATTAAAATCTAAAAAAAATTCACTTTATAATTCATTAATTTTTCATTTACTTTTTTATTCAGTTAATAAAAACTAAATCTTTCTTTGTATTATATAATTACATATGTAGGTTTTACATATAGATACCTATTACATGAAACTGTAAATTTATTTGTTCTTTTTTTTGTATTTGGTACGTATGTATTTCATTTTTATTAAAGTACAATATTATTATTAAAAAAAAATTAATTATTAAGTTTTAAAATTATATTTTACGCGGGGCCGTCAAAATTAAACTTGCAACTGGGCGCCAACATCTTAAAGAGTCGGCCCTGACAACCTGCTTCTATTTTGTTAGATACGTTAGGATGTTTCTAAGTCAGACGGCCATTTCTTTTGATAGGCCAGAGAAACGAGGAGCAAATTTCACAGAGAAGTGATTTCTTCCTTCCTATGTAAAAATAATCACACTAAATAACTGCTGTTCCCAGCAGCAAATACTTCAACTTTAACCGTTATCTAAGAAGAAAGTTAGAAGAAGAGACCTGAAGATAATAAATTTTTTAGCAATGTACTTTTAAGTGATTACAGAATCCATTTGTGAAGTCCCGAAAAAAACATACCAATCTAACTTCCATTCAAAATGTATACATTGTAATTTCATGTTTTATGTATTGCAATTATTTTCTTTATGTATTGATTCCTGCTATTATTGACTCTTATTTTAAAGATTTAGTAAAGGAAATGGAGTCATTAAATTTAACGTTTACATTTGCTTTTAATAACATTACGCTAAATCAACCCACGTAGTCAATTGAGAGACTATATTTTTAGCTTCCTAAAATTTGATGTCTTTTTTTATTTTTATGAATTCTGCATTAATACAGTTTATAGTGAATCGGAATTCTTCTTACACTTCTATTAAGGTTTAGGAAATCAAGGGAAGATTTTAAAACAAGAAAAGCATGGTTCTTGTTGTCATTAAAAAGGTTTCGAGGATTCCTGGATATTCAATCCTGTTATCATTAATGTGTATCGGAGGGAGAATATAAAAGTTAGAATAAAAAAATTATTTAAATTTAATTGAAAGCATACTTGGGTATTTGTAAGATCAAGGTAATGTTAAGAAATAAAATCCAAACAGCTGTTTTATTGATAGCTCCAAAGAGTAGTAAATAATGACTATACATCTTAATCGGTTTATCAAGTTAAATCTCCAACAACCGTTTACTGGCAACCAGCTACCGCGTTTATTTATTATTATTTATAAATTGCATAAATTTCCAAGTCCAAAATCAGGACTTGGCAATCTGTGACTATCAAAGATCTAAAACAGATACCAATAATTCAAACATTTAATCCAGACAGAATTGATAGGTCAGTCTATGCTAATGTAAGTCAACATTTATTGATAACATTATGTAAATCTAAGAAATTGCATGAAGGTTTTTCTTGTTTGTTTTTTTTATACTGTTTTTATCTAAATAAGCTAAAAACAGATAAACACTCTTCAATAACTTCCTATTACGACAACAAAAAAGTATTCCTAGAAAACCAAAACTTTAATGTTAGATGGATATTACAGTATGGAAATCCCGAAACAACAACGAAATTTCTGCCAATGTAAAGTTTGAAATAATTATGTTGAATTGTTACCTTTGCAAACATTTAAAATCTAGCAGCCAAACAAAATTTACTTGATGTAAAGCTGTTTTTTAACTTACTTCCTTAGGAACGTGACGATCATCAAATCAGTCTATCCGGTTGTGTGCTTCTCACAATATCTATGGAATCACTGAATAAATTTGATTGAAACTTGGCATGAAAATTTAAAGATAAGAGAAGATCTAATTTTTATATTTAATTATTTTCCGTCTGGATCTTTGTCGAGAAATTTGTGAAATGACAAACATTCCTTGAACGAAAAGAATAGATCTCTATCAAACTCAATGATCTGCTTATTAGTCTTTTCAATGTCTGCGAAAGCTTTATTATCATTAAAATGCATTAAATTCAGACAACATGAATAACTAGGATTTAATTAATTTTTTCAAAAAATGAAAAAAAAATTCTGCTAATTTAAAAAAGATTTAACTTTAATTTTTTTTCTTTTATATTATTTTGTATTATTTTTATATTGTTTAAAAAAAAGAGAAAAAAAGATAACGCAAGATTTTTAGAATATTAGTTTTTTAAGTTCTTTCAGGTGTTATTTTAAGTGTGTTTTAAGTTCAAGAAATAAAACATCCTTTGCCTACTGACAAGTAACTAAATTAAGATAGCAATTACGATTTAACTATCTTATACAACAGTTAAAAAGTAATCTTAATTTATAGCCTAATTAGAAACAATCTCTTGATTCAGAAGATACTGACATTCCTGTTACATATTCTTTCATGTAGGAAGTTATTTACTTTTAAATCTTTCTTGAAGCAGTCATAAACATCATTTTGAATTATAAATTAGAACTTGTTAGGTCATTAATTTCGGAAGATTAACATTAATCCTGAAAAATTATTCGAGAACCGGAATAAATGAGGTAAATTAATTCTACAAGTGACAGATTAGTGACTTAACATCACTTGATAGCAGCGTAGATTTGGATAATGTAGTTAAAATTTATGACCGGTTTCAATTTATTCTGGAGATCCTGCAGAGAATCTTATTGTTGAATTTAGATTAGTGTTGTAATTTCAAGTAGTGGTGTAATACCTGTTGTAAATTCAATATCACACTTTCATCAATCCCAAACAGTCAAAATTGAAATAATCGATTTTGATGAAATTTGGTAGGATGGATCTAGAAAAGAACTTAACATTTAATGATTCCTTTAGGATAATTACAGGATAATTTCTGGACTAAAAGTGAATATTGATATTTATTTCTTACATGTTTGAAAGGATTTTGGCAGCATTTCATGTACAATGTATTTCTGTGGAGAAGTTTAATCTGAGAAATTCTTTTTCTTTATACAATGCTAGCAATGTTTAAGAATCGTTTGATTTTATCGGTTGAGCTTCCTTTTAGTGAATCTTAAACTAACAAAGAAATGTTTTATAATAGTTTTATAATAGTTATATGAAAGTTTTATAATATTTTTATAGTTTTTGCTAGATGTGTGGCTCGATCATGTCTTTGCTCTTTGTTTGAATGGCTTTGGGAAGGAGTTTATGAGTCAAATTAAAGATTGGAAACCGCTGATCTACATTATATCCAAGATTGTAATCTAAATAAAATTCAAGATCAAATATCTCTTTCTTTATCGTATTGTAGTTTGGTGGCATTGCTTCCTGACAATTTAAATACCCGTTTAATAAAATTTGTGTTAAGAGTTTGAAATATTTTTAAAATCTTATAAACCTGGAGAAAATATTAAAGAATTGGTAAATGTTAATATAGCCAAAAATAATTGTTAATAATTTAAGTAAAATAGGGATTATTTGTTCTTTAAAAGTTTTTGTTTTTAATCACAGGGATTTCAACTCCAAATTTCTTAAAATTAAAAGTAACGGTTTAAGTCGATAAATGACATTTTGTAATTGCCAAATAATACTTTAAGAAAACAATTGAAAAAGCTTTCATCGGTTAGAGTTAGGGACGACCGTTTTGTCTTTCTTGTGGACTCGTCAGCCAAACCCACTCACCAGAAATAGTGCAAATGATAAGGGAAATCATTCTCGCACGCAACAGCGGTCTCCCTCCAAAAGAAAGCACAATTAAGAAATCAAAACAAAAAGCAAAGCTTCAATTGCTCGCTTGCGAAACCATCAGTCTGATGGAATTTGAAGATAAAAAGAAGTTCATTTTATGAATATTTGCGATACATTTTCTGGCATCATACTGTGCCACAAGACAAAATAAGAAACAAACACACCTACATTGAATACTGATACAATAGGTTTTTCTCAAAAGCTATTCATGAGTAGAAACTACGGCTCAATTTTTGCCCCACCTTTTGGAATCACCCTGCATATAAATATATATTTATATAAACTCAATTGAGTATATATATATATATATATATATATATATATATACACACACGTTGTACATACCCAACTGCCAATTTATTAGGTGATGACCATTCACTATTCTTATCGACGACTATATATAATATACTATTTTAATGCAGTGTGTGTCAATACAGGGTGTTATAATACTGGCATTACAGAGTGTAATAAAATTAACCAATACTTTACAATTACATCATCAGAACAATGTATTAATGACTGTGTATCGGTTAGTAATGCATCAATATAGTTTCCGAAAAAAGTTAAGGGATTTTCAATTGGCAACATTCACATTACAAGGTAGGCTTCACCTCATAGTCTTCAATGTTTACAAACTTCGCTTAATATTTACAAAGCTTCCAGATGCTCGTTATTTGTAAACAAAACCATGTGCTTTTGGTTAATAGTGTTATGATCGCCGCCAGGTTCGCAGTGTTCTCCGGTTATTAAAATTTCTTAATTGGTTCGTTTGACGACAGTTGGTTCGTTTGAACTATGCTTCCCATTGGTGAACTTTCCCTTAAAAGAGGCTGAGGTTGTTAGGAAGACTCGTTCACTGAAGATGACCCGTTAACGAAAAGAAACTAGTTTGAACTTTTTAATTGTAAATAGTTTTTTTAAATTTTAAACTCAGTGTGTTGGCTGCTTTAAGACTTTTTAAAAACTTTATAATTACATACTTTAGAATAGAGATTTTAAACTATATAACTTAGACTGTACATAAATAAAATGTATTTATTCTGTAAAGGTGAGTTAGACTAAATCAACTTTACAGTATAATTAGATTTAATTATATACCTTTATTTAAGTTCATTTCCTCCAAGGACAATTTATAATTGGAGAAAGTATATTGGCATGTTTCAACAATTGTTGATTTACACAATTTAAGCAGCATAAGTTGATTTGCAATATTCAAATCATGTGTAATATGAAAAAGGGTAAACCTTTGTCAAAAGATATTAACAATTATAGATTGAGAGTAAAACAAACATTGTTAATTCGAAATTTAACCAATAACTCATCAACAGCAAACATGGGATTCCACACATAGGCCCAACAGAATTATTAAATATTGAAATGTTGTAATATGTTCAAGTTTTTAGCTTTGTTGATAAAAATCCTTGGATATTAAATTATGTTTTATTGCTTATCGTAGTGATATTTGAAATCTTCGTTCTTCATATCTTTGAGAATGGATGTAAAAAGATTCGAAATATGTAAGAGTTATCGATTGTTTTTATTAAATTGAAGAGGTTTTTGACCCATTCTGTGATTTTGATATGAATTACTTACAATGGGTATCTTTAAATATTTCAAATTGAATCACTCTTCAAAGACAAGATACCTCGAAAAAAGAACTCTCCGTTAAATTTCGGTTATGAGTATCTCGAAACGACAGCATTGGATGCAACAATATATATACAGTATCACTGTACAGTTATATATACAGTTTAAGTTATCAAACAGGCAAAACTTAAAGCAAGGCCTTTGAGTTTAGCAAAGCAAAGATTTCAATCCATCTTTTGCAATTTAAAATTTAGAACAGTAATGAATATAACAATAAAATTAACTTATATTACTAAACATATAAAGCCAATTTAAATTATATATATAGTTAATATTATAAGTGATATTTATAAGTTTCTTTCCAGTAAGCACCTTAATAAATATAATTGTTCAATATAAAATTTATGATAAATTATTACTACTGCTATTTGATCATGGAAGGATATAATATTAAGCTGTATTAATATATAAGCTTAATAATATAAAATCCTTGAATGCAATAGTTTCATGATATTTAAAACGGAATTAAAGTGAAATAGTTTTGTTAAAAATTGAACTTGATATTAATTTCATCAAATGTTATTTTTATAAGCATTTTATGAAATATCCATACATATATCCATACATTATATATATCCATATATCCTTATAATATATATCACTTGGAAAACAATTTCACAAATTTACCATTAAACTTATAAGTTAGAAGATTTTAACTTTCATGACAATGAAATCTTCAAAATTTAAAGTAATTCATAAGATTTTAAATAAACTACTTAAAAATTACTAAAGTTTGGTTTCACAGTGGTTATTTCCTCTATTAAGTGCCTATGCTGTGTTGATTTATTCTATAATATTTTCGAGAAGTAATAAAATTGCAGATATGTGTAGAAATCTTGCTTGATTACAAACAGTTTATAAAAGTTTAAAAAATAAAATAAAGAAATATTTTTACCTAATTCAAATTAGTTTTATAAAAGTTCAGTCTAAATTTAAAATTTTAATTCGGTTACTACCGTTATTAAAAAAAATTAATTCAAGTCTTTAAACGTTTTATTAATAATTATCAAAATAATTCACGAATGTTATTAATTCTAGTACATTTTTTATTAACTTCCTAATTTTTTTATATATTCAATACAATAATAATAAATTTAAAAGTTTCATTTGATTTCATTAAGTTAAATAGAATCTTTTCTTTCGATTGAAAAAAAAAAAAGAAAAGTCAATTGGAAATTGCAATAAGGTTTGTCAAGCGAATAATGAACCCTGAATGCTGAAATCTACGACCGAGGTTATTGAATTCGAAAATTTAAAAGAATTTTGGGTAATATTTCAACGATCTACTGTTGGATATAAATTTGCATGGAACTTTGATTTCCGTTTGAAAAGCCTCAGCGAGGTACACAAGCTATTGCTTTTTTCCATCTCTTTGCTGAATCCCAACCGTGCTGAAATTCCACTGGAGAGAGGAGGAGAAAAAAAAAAAGAGGAGAGAGGAAAAAAAAAATCATCAACCAAACATGCCAGTGCAGTCCAACTAGATCGCTCGTTGTAGATTTATGCCTCTCGGTGAATATTTTATACAATATTTCTTGGCGGAATTGTTGCTGCACAGACTAGGTGCCGTGGGCTGTCTGCCACGTACTCCGGGACCTTCGAAGGACATTGATGGAGTGTAGCGGGGGCCTCGTCCTCTTCCAGTCTCCCTGGAGAACCGTGAGGCATGCAGCCACCGTGCCTCGACTGGAAAACGGCGCAGCACAAAGCATAGTTGCTCCCCACAAGAACCTGAGTGCAGGTGCCGCCGCTAGACAGGTGGTCAAATACGGGAGGATGAAGAAGATAAGCAGCGGCCTCAGGAATTCACGTGACTTACAAAAGGAAGCCACTGATTGGAAATGGAAAGAAAAAGAAATAGATGGAATAAGGAGGGAAAAGAAAGGACAGAAAGAAGAGGAATGGGAAGTTCTTTCTCAAATCATATTCAAAGCAGAATGCAAAATTTTAAAAACAATAGAAAAGTAGAAAAAATAAAAATACAGGATTTTAGATTTTCGTTTGCAATCTGACGAAATAGGAAACAGCGTGAAAATATAAATTTCTAGAAATCGATAATGTGCCATTGCCATATTTTGGGTTACCAAAATGTTAATTTGAGGTCCCAAAATAAACTGTTTTGTATCACCACAATTTTTTCACTGTTGTTCCAGCATGATATCTAGATGCCATAAATAGTGCTGCCAAGACAGGAAATGGCTCAGAAAATACTAAATTAATTATTTGAAATTTGGTCGTGTGATAGACATTTGACAGGCACATTGCGGATGTTACCAGTATTTGACATACACATAAACTTTAAGCAATTGGTGAATAAATAAAAAATGAACAAATATCTAATAATTGCAATTAGTTGTATGAAATTGATCAGATTCTATTACAATGAGCAAAATTTTCATGTCAAAATTTTGAAAGCAATTCAAGTCAAGCGGCCATCTTGGTTCGGACGTTTCAAGCATTTGACACATGGTTTTCATCAAACAACAGGTTTCACAAATATAGTTAAAAAGGTGCTTTCTACAGCAAAACCTTCTTTAGAGCTTAAACATCTTAATAAATACTAAAAACGAATTTAAATTTGTATTAGTGATTGTTTTACAGAAGCCAATCTCTGAATGTCGGACGTTACAGATTTTGACAAAAAAGAAATTTCCCGTTTCAACGTAGGCTTAAATTAAGAATTGTAGCACCCTCTGAAGCTACGAAATTTGCACAACTAAATAAGCCTAATTTGCCCAATAAGCCTAATTTTGATCATTAAACACTGCAAAAAGTATAGTAAAAGATTGATAGTTTCGGACGTTACATTTTGACATATACAAAACTCAATTCAAGTCGGATTTTTGAAAGGAAGATGTGCGTTTTTGCAGTCGGTAAGGTATCTCTCTTTGATGGGAATTGCTGGAACTAACTTCAAACTTGATTTCACAATTTATTCCGTATCAAAAGCGCTAGTAGAAGTGGAGCTATACTAATTCAATGACAGCGTTGTTTGCTCAGTTAACATTGCGGCTGTCAAAATTAGGCACTTTTTGCTAGTTTTATAGTTAAAATTAGTCACATAAACCATTTTTATTATGGTTTTTATTGCTTTTCTTGTTTATTTGAATATTTTAAGACTAGGTAATACACGGTTTTTTTTTGTTTAGGTTGTAATAATGAAACTTGAGACTTTTAAAAAACCCAGTTTCTAAACTCCCCAGAATATGGCAATGGCACTAATAAAAGCAAATATTTTACTCCACTTTATAAAGCATTAATTGAATAATTAGGCATTCACCTCGACTTTTCAGAAAGGAACAAATTTCAAAAACCTGAAGTAGATGGATAAATAACAAGTAGCTTAAATCCGAAAGAAGGCGGAGATCCTCTAAATCCAATGGAAAGTCTGTCGTTGTCACACGTCTTCTTAATGACATATCAAATTTTGATGTTTGATATACTGGTGGAAATCAAGGAACTGTTTCTTTAAGATAAAGTGAAACGGAAAATTGGTGGTGTCGTCAGAAATGATCACCGAAAAACGTTATTCTAATGTTAACTCTACGGAGTAAAGTGT
>JAFIDM010000001.1:128832955-128905834 GCA_023159025.1 Thereuonema tuberculata
AATTAAGAAACAAACACAGCCTCAGAAAAGACGCACAAGACATTTTGGTTTTCAAAAGTTGTTTTTCAAATGTACCAACAACTGGAAAATAAAAGATGAACTTTATTGATCATTTCAGCTTCTATCCTCACAGAAACAACATTTTTTCTAACAACTGCAGTCGCAATCACAAAGTTCATAACAATCATAATTATACAATCATCATTACAGAATTATTAGATCTCATCAATATAGTGTATAATAATCAGTACATTCTTTATGATTACCAAATTTGTCAACAAACTCAAGGTCCGTTTATGGAATGGTCCCTGGTTATTAGTGAAAATCCTATCACATCCAAATATCTATCATCAGATTCGTCCGCCATGCTGATGATAATATTGTTGCCATCAATGAATTATTCATTCATCAGTTTTCAAAGAATTCAATTTATCTGACAATGCTTTAAAATTGAGGTTGGGTACATAGAGGATGGAAGAATCTCATTTCTGGATGTTCCTATCCAATATTCCAGTAATAAGTTGATCACCAATGTTTACAAAAAACCTGAGATCTCTAATAGATTTATCCTTTTTTCTTTCACTTTTCATCCACATTCATACAAAAGTAGCACCAACCGACATTTTCATAAAAGGGCGCTTTTATTGTAATCAATCAAAAGGTGTTGAATAATAAACTGATGAAATGAAACCCATTCTTCAAAATATCGGCTATTATAAAATCTTTTAAAAAAAATTTATTTCTCCTTTTGAAAACAATCATCAATCCACAATACTAACAAAAATACTAAATAATATTTATGTAAAGTATTAAAATATTATTCATTTTATCCTTAAACGTACAATATATCACTATTTTAAAACCATACAATATTCAATTAGTTTTCGTTGTTTGTAATAAACTTAAGCATAGGAAGCAACAAAACAATGCAGATCAAACACAAACATAGATTCAGGATAAGATATTTCCACAATAGTTATAATTAATATGTTGATAAACTTCTTTAATTACTTCTAAACTTCTAAAATACACAATATTTCTCTTCCTTCAACAGGAAGCTTCTTCAGGTTTTTTTGAGGACAGGAAAAAACTATTCCTTTTCCTCATAGAATCCGTAAGATATACACTAAGAGTTTCACATCATTTTTGGAAAACAATTAGATTATAGTAACAGCAATTAACACATATTATCTTTGAAAACAATTAAAAATTAGTAATAGCATCTATCACAAAATATTATTTTAGAAAATAATTAAATATTAGTAACAGCATGTATCACATAATTTTTGGAAAACAATTAGATTGTAGTAATTAGATTATATTATTAGATTATTCTATGAGAGAAAGGAAAGTTTTTTCCTGTCCTCAAAAAAAACCTGAAGAAGCTTCCTGTTGAAGGAAGAGAAATATTATGTATTTTAGAAGTTTAGAAGTAATTAAAGAAGTTTATCAACATATTAATTATAAGCCTAGATTGTTTACTAATTCCCTTAAGATTGCTATTCTGTGATACAGGTCAAATAAAAAAGGCCCTATGTATACACATGAATTAACACATTCATAGTTTTGATCTCAAAAATAAAAGAATCTGCTTCCTTCCAATTTCCTAAATCCAATTTCCTAAATTTCAACAATCGTAGCCATCAAATTTCTTAGGAGCTATGATGAAAAAATTTTAGCTGAAGCTCTATCTGTCAATCACCTTAACCCTTACCATTCTATTATATCAGGTTATGTTTTCTTTTATTTTCCTTCTTCCTTTTTATTAAAAGTCTATTTTTTCCTTTATTTTACTTAATTCAATTTTTTTTCTCTTCTTTATCGAAATTTTTATTTTATCTATTTCTTTTTCCTATCACGTTTTCAGTTTTCTTTCACCAACCACTTTTAACATCGATCTCTTGTTCGTCTTTCCTGGGTTAAATGAAAATATAACTTTTATAAATATACTCTTAGCTTACTATTTTTACCCTTCATTTCCTTCCCTTACATGAATCAGTCATTTCTTTAAGAAAGATCATCTTTTGATGTTCGAAACTTCGGATTTTTTTAACTCAAACTTTCTTTATTGCAAATAAAATAATAATATAAAATTGGCAATCATTAATTAACTTTATTTACGTTAAACAACTCTAATATAAATTAAATCGTTTCAAATGTTGAGAAATTTATTCATCAAATTTCAAATCAATGATTCAGTTCTTTTTTTCCTCTTGCTATTTTATACTGTGACATTTAAAAGTGCTTTGATTCAAAGGAAAACAAGGAATTATTATATAAATATTTGCTGATTTTTTTTTTATGTTTCATATAGTGCAATGCTAGAAATTATTTGAGTTAGAATACAGTGACAAATAAGCCCATTCAGCTAATTCAACAAAGTCAAAGCATTCTTTTAATGTTTTGAAGCACAAACGCATCATTGGACCTAAAAGTTGAGACCTAAATATGCAATAAATTATTGTCTCCAATTAAATAATGTACAAACAACAAAGAAGTCTAGACTAGATGATTAAGCTCCGAAATTGGAAATTTGACAGCACTCATATCTGCATTGTCTTTTGCTAACAAAATCCAATCTGGCAAAACAAATTGACATACACGCAAAGCGTTACGCAAAAGTCATCCAAAATTTAATCCACGGGCATTCGGGAGTTTAGAAAAGCTCAATCCGGAAACCAATAAACAGTTAATTTTGTTTCACTTCAAATAATGAATAATAAATTACTTTTTTGCTGGTGTAGCGTCGCATCTATGCTATCTAATAGAGCTGAAAAGAAAACAAAGATTTCCATTAGCGTATCTTTTGCCTTGACGTGATTCAGTAATTTCAACTTCACAAAAAACCCAGCCCGTTCAAAAACTATTAGCCTTTTCTTGTGCTAAAGGAGAAAAGAAACTGTTCCAAACAATTAATTAGTATGCGATTAGTTCTAATTCCATCATTCTTTGCATTATTGCTTGCACTAGAGAATTCTCGAAAAGACCTTTTTCCTTCTTTTCTGCTGTTAGAAGAATGTCTTGTAAATATTCTCTTTTCGAGTGTAAGTAACTGAAAGCCTACAGGATTAAAAGAAAAAAAAACGGGAAAGAAATCGAATTTTACACAAGCAGCAGTAGGGTTCTTTTTTCTCCTTTCTCTTCCAGTGTTTAGTTTCAGAATGCATGTCAAGAGACCGGCTTTATACTTCAGACCATCAACCGAAGATATAACGATAATAGCGAGATTGGAAGCCGTGCGGCGCTGCACAAGAATAGCGTTCATGAAATAATGTCAGATTAACGTGAATGAAATGGAGAAAATGGCTTTAAGATCAGAAAACAAACGTGCCATTAGCTTTAGCTTCTCTTCCATGTTAGCAGCAACAAAAATAACAGGTTGCAAAGGAATAGATTAATAATGCAGACCCGGGGTTTAACTGCAAGTATTAAAAAGATGATTTTGGAAAGATCTACAAGCAAATAATTTTCCTATTTAAAATCTCTCATAAGTAATAATAATAATTCCAATCGTTATAACAGTCACAACACTGATACATAAAATATACCCACTCACTTATTCAATCTACAGCTGATGCCAAATAAAATTTTGCTTAAAGCACAAAAATCAGTGATTTTGGAGACATGCCGTATAGTTTGCAATATTCTGAATAATTTACACCATCAGATAGCTTAGCATAAGGTTTGCTATTTTGGCCTTTAATACTAGTTATCGGTGCATCGCACCGATAACTGAAAAAAGAAAATTCAGAATAATAATAATAATAATAATAATATTAACAATAATTTTCAATTTTCATGTTGCTTTTGATGTTTTGGACAGTACGACGTGCCTTTGTAGTTGAGGTCTACATTTTCTTGGTCTACTTTATTTTCGAGATAAGTTATAAGTAGACCAAGGAAAAGTTCGAATTTTAAATTCTTATGAAAATGTTTATTTGAATATTAACTTTAATTATATCAAACAATGAGGTAATTAATGGATTAACTAAAAGGATTAATATTTATTGTTTAAGACAAGGAACTTGTTTGTTTCTTTGATCGCATAAGTAATTCAGCAGGTAATTTTTCTTGACTCAAGAACAACACAGGCTAAGCTGCGCAGAAAATAAATTACGAAATTGAGAACAATGTCGTTGAAGAGTAACATAATTGAAAAAAAAAAAGAATGAAGCATCCGAGCCTACACCGCATTCAAAAGGCTTTAACCTGTCGGTTTTGGCCGATCGGCTTCAGATGATGAAATATTAATAGATTTAAAAATTCATTGTTTAGATTTCACATGGGAGTTTTTGTCACCACCTGTAATTTTCTACAGGAACACAAAGATTTTTAATCCTTAAATATGCATACTAAATTTCAAGAATTTTCTTTCAGCGGTTCAAAAGTTAAAAAGGCAGAACACATACATACCCATACAAGCACATATACAGTGAATGATTTGATCAGCCCCGCTTTCCTAGGAAAACAGATACTGAAAATCAATGTAAAGGTGAAACAACAATGTACAATGTCAGCTTAGATGACTCAATTACACGGATTCGGGAAATTTTAAATGCATTTGATTTCATATCAGTCAAGATTTAAAAGTGTACGATTTTTACTAAAAAGCCTTGAACATTTGGAATTACGTTTTTAATGCTTGTTGTTTCTTATCTTTTATTCAATTTGAAATTGAGAGAAGTTATTACGCTGTTTGATTAAGATACAACAGCAAACTACACTTAAAGTCTGTATAATGCTACATCTACTTGTTAATCACATATATTTAAGCTATCTACAGTAGATTATCTCTGAATATGGTTACAAATGCGAAGCTTTCTTCTAGATATGCTTGAAGGGATCCAGCAGAATATTTAAAACATGTTCTGTTTCTTGACATTCATTTCCTTTGCATCAGTATATATTATTTTTTTTAATAATATCGTATACATTCCAACGCAAATCTGCTTGTTTAAAATCACGAATTTACTTCTAATTTATTTAATCTAAGCCGAATTAAATTTCTTTCATATCTTTGAGATTCTGAGAACTTCTGATAAATTAAATATATTTATAGTAGTATTTTTTTTCTCCGTAAAAACATAAAAATAGCTTTCTTTTGTATGTCAAAAAAGATAAAGTATTCTCCCGTTTTCTGAAACTCAAACAATATTCCACTCGAAATACATTAACATAATACTACTCAATGCCACATATCTGTATATTTAATAAAGAAGACCAAGAAGGCTTCTGAAAGTGTTGTTTTTAAATTAGTTATTCTATTAACAATACGTGTGTTTGTCATAAGTAATAGAATATTTATAAATAACAATAAATATACAGTATGAAGAAAGATTTCTTACTTAGGATTCAAATCGTGAATGAAGAAAACGTGAAATTTAAATAAAAAAAGCAAACATAAATTAAGTGATTTAAAGTCATGAAGATTTTCTTCGAAAGTATGTTTAATTTCATCAATAATTTAATTTCGCTGTATGTTTCTTTATATTCAATTTTCCTAATCTCATTTAAAAAAAAAGCCAAAAAAACTTTTAATATTACAATTAACTGTATATCTATTTTCTATACTTACACTTTTATATACATAAGTAGAAATTCAGAAGAATAACGTTATTTTTATCATTATTCTTGTGTAAGTGACTAACGATTGGTTAACTGAATGATATTTCCGTAGACTGAATAAAGTAGTTACATTTTTCTTCTGTGTTTATCTTTTCAAATTTGGATGCATTTTTTTTTATAGAAAATTCGTATTTTCACATTTAATTTATTCTGAAATTTCTACCTGACATTAAAGAAACATAGCATTGTTTTCGTGAGAAGAAAATGAGTTTAACGGTAAAAAAGATTCAAATTGAAATAAAAAAAAAATGTTTACTTCTATTAAAAGTGTAATTTTTTACTTCTGTAAATAATAAATAAAAATGCTATTTTATAACCTCGATTAAATGATAGAAATCCAAACGAAAACCAAAGCATTGAAAAATCATTTTTTTAATAACAGAATTCTTATTCTGTTCTTTATAAAGGTAGGTTCTATACCGGTTGGACTGAAGTTGAAGATGAAATGTGTTTTTATGATGAAATATAAAGCTTCATCCAATTAAATTAGCAAGTTGCTAGTAATTAACATGTAAATTAATTTATTAATTCGATGGTAAGGTATCCTTTATCATGGGCTTAGTGCAGCTTGATTTTCAGAACTTGTGATTCGTGCTGGCATAACTTGTGTTATGAAAACGATAACCTGGAGACAACGAAGATCATGCAGGTCCTTAATGATCAACGTTTTAGGCGATTACGGAGTAGGAAGTCGCCGGTCTTCCGTTAAGACGGACGGCGGGCGGCTCCTGAGGGAACGCCTAAGGTTCACGATGTCTGTATGACACGGAGTAATTAAGTTAACAGTAGTTTTGTGACAGTTCATATGTCTCTCCACCAGTATTCCCCGCTCAGCACTAAATTTTACTGCCGCGGGGTCCGCAATCCCAGACCGGCATCTTAACTACAATTAGCTTGATATGGAGACCGAGTGCGCGCAGTGTCGGCGAACTCGCGATCCACGCCGGGCATGGAAATTCGCATTGATTGGACACTTTCGCGAGCGATGGAGCTCCTGCAAGTCTGCACACTGTTTGCCTTGGGAAATACTAACTATAGGAAGGGGAAAGCTTTTCTGTCGAGATGGACGAACGTGATCAGCTCCCCAATATTATAATATCAGCAAACACATCCAAGTGGCTAAAGGAGAAGATGACTGTGTAAGCAATCTGTAGCGCCAGGGTGATATCGAAAAGCAATGTAAATTTATCTTGAAGATGCGATGCTGATAAGCAAAAATTCAATTCAACTCATTCAATTAAAAATTAAGTATTCGACTTAAGGGACTTTCAAAAGTGAAACAAAATGTAATTGCAGAAATAGCGTAAAGAATGCAAAAAATAATACTTTCTTAACTTATTTTTCTTCAGTTTCTTAATTACTTATAATAATTAGTTAGGGTGAATTAATAAAAGTCGAATTTTACCAAAAGGTAAAATCAAAAAACAAAATAGATATAAAATCAATTCTTATATTGAGGAAAATTTATGAGATTTTGTTTAAGATGCTTAATAGCCAACTTACATAAAATTTCTTTTTATTGCGAATTTCTGTAATTTTACATTTCATTCTATTTGTCTTTAGAAAAACTCTTTGATGTGTGAGATGTGACCAAACAAAACCAGAAGGAAAAAACTATGAAATTTTCTAACAAAAAAATTTCTTTTTTTTTTTATTTTTATTTGATAATTGTGGAAAGAATACGGAAGGATTTTGTGAAAAATAAAATTCAATGTGGCAAACCCTATGAAAATATTAAAAAGATATAGTGAAGACTCACTTATACGAATATGAGGAGGAACCAAAAATTATTCGTGTAAGTGAATTATATATAGAACTATTGGGGTTTCGCCGGGAATGAGAAATTCTTCGTATAACTGAATGTTTCGTATAAGTGAGACTCCACTGTAATAAAGTTTAGGTCAATTACGTAATTGAAATATTTTGTTTCTAGTAAAAGCCTAGCATTTGAATATTTTTATTCAAAATTTAAACGCATGTTTTTATTAGTGAATGCGAAGTTTTGGACTTTCTTTAATAATACGCGACGAATACTACTTGAACATAGATTTTATAGTCTTATTACGTAATATTTTGATAATTTAATTACTATATTATTATTAGTAATCTGTTAAGAAAAGGTTAGACTTTGTATGCGTGTATCTTTAAAACTTCTCACTTATGAAAACGAAAAGGTATCTAATAGAGATGGGCAAAGTCGCTCTATTTACTGAACTAGTTAATTCAATGAACTAAGTCGTTCTTTTTACCTTAACAACCAAAAAATAAAAAAGGTAGGTTCTCAAATGCGAAATAAACCAATTCCAATAGCCAATAGTGGAATGGTAAAAGACCGGACTAGTCATTTTGAACTAGGTCGTTCGCAAACTAAGTCGTTCTTTTCATAAAATAGTTCATTTGAACTAAGTCGTTCTTTTCATAAACTAATTCATTTGAACTAGGTCGTTCATGAACTATAGTTCTTTTATACGAAGTAGTTCAATGAACTAGTTCGTTCACGATCTACCCATCCCTAGTATCTAACACTTTTATTGCATCAGAACTGAATGCCATGAGATATTTAGCAGAATTTTATACAAACTAATTTAGATCATGATTTTTAGTATGTTAGGGTTTTTTGCCTTTACAGTAGTAGTATAAAGTAATTTGCTAATATCAATAATGGATTGTTTTTATTTTTGTTATTAGTAGCAAATTGCAATTTTAAAATTTTGAAGCCCAGCTGAGAATTCTATCAAAACTTCGAGGAATAAGGAATTTTTAATATTAAATATTTTTTAACTAATTATCATTTTTCCTATTTATTCTAAATTTTAGTTTGTAGAGCAGATTTTTAAGTAAGAGTAAAATTCATACTATATTAGAAGTAAAAATCATACTATATTCGACCATTGTATCGGTAGGGATTACCATTATTAAACGAAAATTATTAAATTAGAATTTTCCTTGATTATATATATATATACTCAGAAAATATATAATCATTCAAAACGATGTTTAAAACTGGGTTTGCGTATCTTAACTTTGGAAATTGTTTAATTCGATTTAATGCAAGTTAAGTGAAAAAAGAATGCATTCAAGTTTGATAATAATTTTCCAAATACTAATCCTTACATTCAAATGCTGACTTTCTGAGGAAGATTATTAGTTAATTGATTTAACAGTCTCTTCTTTGAACTGATCTTACAATCTTCAGGATTATTATAAAAGATGTTTAAAAGACTTGTAAAAGATGTTTAAAAAGACTAAATATTAAAAAAAATAATCATATTTTTGTGAGCTAATTTTACATTATTTATATTTATATAAAAATGAAATATTTATTTTTATGACATTAAATGGAATCAGGTTTGCTAAAACTTATCTCTTAATATCATTCGCTGCAGCGATATTCACCAATTCAGAGAAAACAATGTTATTAGATATGCATAACATACATTCATTATATTGATGTTGAGTTCAGAGTAAAGTCATGTTTCAACTCTGTTTCAATTCAATGAATCTTACTAGTATTCATAGAGACTAAGTGAATACGAAATCTTCCTGTTCTATGTAATAAAGACGAAATACAGCGCTTTCTGGCTTATCAGCTGTGTTCTTTCACCTAGCTTTTGCCCTCATTTTCAGACCTCAACAACCTTTTCTCATGCAATTATTTCAGTTTCTTGTAGACGATTCTGAGGACTGTTAAGTATTTATCTTGTCCAACACTTAGCTTAAAATGAATCTTAGAGATATGTTATTATAGTGTATTTACCATAAACAGTTAGTTCAGGAGTTTGTGTTATATTAATTTTTTATTAAACCTAATGCTCGCTTCCATCTGAAATTTTTATCAGTATAATGAAATAATAGGTAAAAGATTTTACGTTATTATTGTTTCAATACAGCTTTTTAGAGTTCCAAAGAAAATGCATTTACAGTATTCATGTTTGAAGGATAAAGTTCTTTTATGTTCTTTGAAAGAACATAAAGCATAGTTCGCTTAAATGCTACTCCTTAAAATGTATTTTTCTGTTTTTCATTGTATTCTGTTTTGCTGATAATCGCGAAAAGGTTAAGTGAAAAGTTCACTTTAAACTTATATTACTTGTTTAAATAGAAACATTATATTATGCTAAACTTCTCATAAGGCATGATATTGTTGATACGAATAGCAGCACTTTTTTGAAGGGTAATCTGCGATCTCATATCTCTCAGCTGTGAAAATATTCCTTTGCTCCTAGTCAACGACTGATAGTAAATTCAACCCATTAGTACATACTCCCACACACACAAAAAGAAACAAAAAAGCTGCATGTTTTTCTGAAAAAAATTAATTAAATAGGATTACTTATTTAAGTTCCTTAAATCCTATTAGTTTTAATCGTATTAAAAAGTGTGCAAATTAGTGAATTATTAAACAGATTAAAAAAAAAGATTCCAACTCATAAGTAATCATTTCCAGTGGATTTCTAGACGGGTTTTTATCACCCTTTTCTCAACAGGGACCCACATACTTTTTAAACAGTTAGAATACGATAAAATTCAAAACATTAAATTAAATTCGAATCGTAAAGCTAACTTTCATACCAAAAATTCTTTCTTATGATAATAAATAGGCCTGAATTTGAATGTCTCACGTTAAGGTTTCGAGATATGTATCAAGTAAATTCTAAAGATGTTTTCTCATTTCTAAAATGAATCAATATAAGTACAGACGACTTTACCAAAAATCAATAGTGGTTAAAGATAGTGAAAAACCTTTTATGTAAAATGTATACAGAATCAAATGAAAGTTAGATAGGCCTATTTGATGAAAACAATTATGAGATAAAAATACGCATTTTTAAAATTAATATTCTTTAATTTATAACGAAATGACAAATAGTTCGTTAAAGTTATAAAATCAAAATAAAATCTAGAATTATACCAGAACAGCATTACCTTGAGAAACATCTTTCTTTATTATTCTTAATGAATTTTCTTTTTTTAAACAAATTCAGGTTATACATGAGGAAAAACTTTTCTTTTCTTTTCCTCATGTATAACCTAAAGAAGGTTCTTGTTAAAAGAAATGAACATATGTACAGACTTTGAGGAAACTCCAGAATTAGTTTCAGAATTCTGATAATTCCAGAAAAATTAATACTATGCACCTCTAGTCCATACGTAAGAAATAGGAAACTAAAATGTTACAATTCTTTATAAATGGTCTTCAAAACTTTTCTGTTATCCGTAACAAGATCTCTCAATGAACGATTTTTTAGATGCATTCATTTATTTCTTCCAAGATTAGATATAATAAAAAAATGGGAACGCTTATAAATATGCATATAAAGTTTTATAACGGAATCAATTTTTTAATGTATTGTACTCATTATCGAATTTCAATATCACTGCACATAATCCTACTACAAGAAACCTGTGAAATTTTAAATAACTGCAAAACCAAATAGCTGCAAAACCAAAAACGAATCGGAAGAAAATAAACTTTACTTGTAATGCATAATAAAAAGTTTGTAATCGATACAAATCTGTAAGATTCTTATTCTTAAAATGATTTAAAGCAAGAAATTCGTAAAAACGTAATGCTTACTTAGTAAGCATTACGTTTTTACGAATTTCTTGCTTTAAATCATTTTAAGAATTCCTTAAAATATTATTTCTTAAAAAATTCTTTCTTTCTTTTTTTCAGTCCAAAACGGCAAAACTCCTACAATGATTTTCAAACTATAATATCTACTGAATACAAAGGGGATAAATGTTTCAATTTTCTAGAAAAAAAATTCAATTGGCATCTCGTAAGTTGTCGAATTCGGATTAAAAGTTATTCATATCAGACTGTAAAGGCATTTTATATGTATTATATGCATTGTCTAAGACAGTGAAGCTAATTATTAATATTAAATACAATGGCTAGAATTAGAATAAAATCGATTGTTTATATTCCAATGTTTTTTTAGTGTAAGCATATTAAGTTTCAAGGGGATCCATCCAGTGGTTTGAAGGTTACTGGGGTAAGACATGAGATCATTCACTCTGCAATGTAAGTGTTACCATTTATCTGGACAGACTGATCTGGTAGCCTCAAATTCCTAGGAACGTTACACGAAAATATAATGATTCCTATTTTTGCGGACTCATGAAAACTAAATTTCTTGATGTTTTGCATTAATTTCGATGATATGGATCTGTCTAAAAGTATGGTAATATACATTAGAATGTGAATTTTAATGTAATATTCAAGTGTTATTATAAGCTACAAAGAACCTAAGATTTTAGATTAAAGTCTTCGATTGTAGTTAAAGGTTAGGCTCTGCAATTACAATAAATTGCAATTTAAGTAAATAGTTAAATTCACCTAGTTGTTATTCGAGAAAATTGTGATAGAGATAAGGTTGATGTAAAAAACGTTCAGTATTTCAAGATTTTCCAAGTTACAACAATTTACAATATAAAAGAAAGTAGACAGTAACGTTTAGCAGACGTTAACACTGTCCAGGGAATCAATAAGAGGGAAAAGTTTCGGCGAGATAAGGTTTCCTATATTGTTTCTCAGGTTCCAAAATTTATCACTCGAAACTTCCAAGAACCATAGTGACATTGCAGAGGACACAGTGAAACATTCGGCTTCTGCGGCAACACCTGCACCAAATCTTCTCCTAAAGAAAGGATCTGCAGAGAATCACTGACCATCAACTGAACAAAGTTGATTTGATGTCGTAGTTCTGACGAATAACTTAGCCACAATTAAATGTTTCCTTTTTTAAAAAAACGAACTCAAGATAAGAACTGATCAAAAACAATTTGATTTTTTGAAAAAAATCTTGAACACGTTTAATTAACAGGTTTCTTATGTGCAAATGTTTCGTTACTTTCATTTTCCGTTAAGCAATTTTTTTTTAATAATTTAAGTTATTCTAGAATTTTTATTTCTCTTTAAAAAAAGTTGTTTTCAAATTTTAGGCTTATAATTCATCAACAATTACATCCAATTCTGCTGAATTATTGTACTGAAAGCTTTCAATATCTATCTGCGAATAATTTGAATTAATGAAATTGCATATAAGGCAACTTCACAAAAATGAATACACATCTTTTACGCTAAACTAGTGATTATTATTGTGAGATATTCACAGTCAAAATTTGTTTTTGGTGTGCCTCCCTATTCTTTGAATACGATTGAATTTTTCTTAATATATAATTTTATTTATTTAATAAAAACATCTTTTTAAGTTCAAATAGAAAGCTCTCTTGAATACTTGATGAATTTGAAGTTTTTTTCTGTTTATTTTGTTTTAATTTAGTGGAGTACTAAACGTTAATTATCAGGAAAAGCGGGAAGGAATCAATATCAGATGTGTGCTTTCGTGAGTAAGCTAGTTAAAATTATACTACTTTATTGCTTAGAGTATATAAATAATTCTAAGCACACAAATCTAAATTTTAAAGTGTTAACGCAAAATAAAAACGTGAAGAATCCTTCTGCTAAGCTTTAAGTAATCAACTTGTAGACTAATCGCAATTAATGAATATTACTCTTACGTCAAAATTATTAATTCTCAATATTACCAAAAAATTCTCTTCTCAGTTAATTTGGTTTCCTTCCAAGTGAAAAAGGTTTTTGAAATAATACAGAACAGTCAAGAAATATAAAAATAATATAGAAATTAATAAAAATAAAGCTGCTTAAAAATAGGCAGCTTTCGAATTTTTCATAAAGTTCTTTTATTCTTATGACGAAATATAATAATTGAAAACTTCATTATCACAACTCCTTTATTTTATTTATTAAAACTGATTTATTTGCTTTTGTAGAACTGTTATTATCATTATTACAATACTAGGAATAATACATATTACAATTTCTGTTTTATATTAGGAAAGTCTTAATATTTGTCAATTTCTTATAAATCTACAGTAGTATTTGACTTCATCAGATACAACATATTAACTACAGGAATAAATTCGATTCCTAACAACGTTCAACTTGTTTAACTCGATTATTTTGATTTAAACTTTGGTTACCGTCTTCGATGAATGCCTGCCATATAAAAAAAATGACTACAATCCTTAATGTGCCTGAAAATTCAGTAATCGGTTTTCAGTTCAATTTTCAGCAATAGAAGTCGCTAAGATTACCTTGAGTGATGAATCCATTAGTAGTTTTCACGCCTTAAGTACTAATTTTGATGATGTCAACTATCATAATCATCAATCTTATCATAATTTCGACTTCTGACTGGGTTTCATGCCAGGATAACTTAAGAAACTTCAAAAATAAAAATCCTACATGCTTATTTTCTAAAATTTCTTTTTCCAATGTAACCTACTTATGTATTATAAAGGGTATTCGATATATTCTGCGATTTCTGAGGAAAAACTTTTTTGCATTTATCTCATTTCACTATTTTAGCAGCATTCTCCTTATTTTAGTATGCGATACTTTAGGGAGAAGTAGAATTTATTTATTTTAATTACTCTTCGTATTTGAGTACTTTTGACAGTTTTTAACTTTTCATATTGAGATTAAATGGGCATTTTGATTTTTTATTGAAAGCCTTTAAGTTTAACTTAATACACTTTTTTAATCATTTAAGTGTGGACCCGTGCTTTATGTCTAGAACACAGCTTCTTTAAGATCTTTTGAACTTCTTTTTAAGAAGATATTCAGTAAATTATACAGGTTGGATTACGTTCTATAAATGGAAGTTTTTAAAAAACATGTTCTCTCGCAAAACAAAATTCTATTTTGGAATCGCGCTATTAATATAAAATGAATCCCAGTCTATATTATATAATATAGAATTAAATTTAAATGCAAAAAGTTATTCTCTTAACGTTGTCGCTTTAATCAAATTAGCACTATTACCCAAGTTATAATTATAAGTAAAACTAGGGTAATTGGTTCTAGTTCAATGGAGATATTATGAAAATTTTTAATCATGAGCTTTTTTTATTTGAGTAATACAATAATAATGTATGAATTTGATTTATATTTATTATAAAGTTTCTGCTGCAATATAATAGTTGTAGAAAGCAAAATTTAAATTTTTTTTTAAAAAAAAATGAAAATTATGAGTATGATATCTAAGTAAAGTCCGAAGATAAGTTATTCTTGATAGGACAAAAACATTGTTATTGTCGTTAAAAGTTTGTCTGAAAAGCCTGGAACATTGGTATTATCAGTAGAATGTAAACCACGATCACCTGACCATTACCAGTAAGGCGTTGTTCTTTGCGAATTTCTAGTATAATCTGTGAAAATTTGAGATTTTCATCTTTGGTAGTGAAATACCATGACTTGTGCTTCTATGGATCCCAGGCCGAGAGAAACAAGCATAGTGCACTAGCTGAGAAAATACCTGAGGCAACCAGAGTAAACTCGTGGAACACATTGTCAATGAACATAAGCAAGTCGAGTGACATGTACTCTAAATTTCATTGTTTCCAGAATTTTCGGATACACTGTATTTTAGCAACACTGACTGAACTGTCTTCTCGACTGGCTTGTCACATTTGCTCATAATTTGAAAATTAAGAAGAAACAAATACAAAAGCATAGCATTATTTAAAATATGATTCGCATTAATCAATCTGTTTTGAGTTTATTAAATCGGATTTTGCTTTACTCAAACTCGCAGTAATCGTAATCTGTTTGTAAAAGCATGATTCGTTACATAAGCATTAAGTATTAAAATGTTAGTATAGCTTGTCTTATTACTAAATTATATTATGAACCTTGTATGTTATTATAAAAATACATAAGGATAATCATAATTATGCATTATTTATCATATAAATAATCAGTTATTTATTTTTAGATAGAATATTTAGAAATCATTATAGAATAATGATTTTTATTAATTTTTAAATCACCGTATTTAAAATATCGGTAATTCTTTTTGAAATCATCGACTTTCATTGAAAAGTGTATTTATTTTTCCAATTAAATATTCTTGTGAAAAGGCTAAAGTTATTGAGATATTATCCAATTGTAAACGAGCTGTAAAATCAGGGGATTTCGCCAGTGTAGACATGGTGTCTAGTGCCTGTTCTTTAGGTCTTCGAAGAGCCATAATGCGCATTATCTCAACAACGCAAATATTTGGGATAATTACAGTGACCTATTCCAAACTCACGATTCGTAGGCAACTGTTAAGCCGGCGATAATGCCTGTAAATCAAGTTGGCCCGGGGCCTCTGGGTCGCAAAGATTAGAAGGCAGAGTATCTTCATGACCCATAAGTGTCACCGAGATGAAGATAACCACACTCAGCTATTTATTCCTATTACAGAACGATAGGGAAATGCGAGCCCAACTTTGTAATGAGCTTATCAAAGGCTCCGTTGCTTTTGGGAGGGAGCATTTTTAATATGCGGTTAATTACTTTACCATAAAACCGGCCTCTCCTTTTAACGTCGCCATATCTGTCTTTTGGCAGAGCTTATTAATATTTTGTTTCCTAATATGTTTAAAAGAATAAGATTCTAGTAGTTTCTTTTGAAAAACTTGTCTTGTCTAGTGGAGGAGGGTTTGTTTTCAGTTTTAGTCACCAAATTACAGATAAAAAAGCACAAGGAGTTCCTGAAAAAACTTGACGCATACTTCCTGAAATTTCTTGTTTATTTTATTTAACTTTAATTTTTAAAAGTATGAAAATAAAACAAACTACTTGTTTCCGTTAGTTTACTTTTAACGTTTCTTGGAAAGCAATTCTTATCAGATCAATCACTAAGTGTTGTATGAGCGTATGGATGTCTCCACTCGTAACATGTGAGTTATGAGATCTACTTGAAATTTAGTTAAAATTAGCCTTTTAAATATGCATACCATGTTCCAATAAGATCCACTGAGTGGGGTACATACACAACACGCAGAATGATTCGATAAATCTCCTTTTCCTGCGATATTAGGCTAAAATATAAGTAGTTTATACATTGCCATCTTTTTTTCTCAGCGAATTGCGAAACCGTTCCGGCAGAGGCGGTCTTTCATTAGGCAGATAGTCGGAACCTCGAGTTAGAATCCCTGAGTCGACAGGAATGTAAGTTTTTCCTTTTGTGTTTTGTCCGTTTCCGCGGGTGTGAAGCTACTGCGCCTCCGGTGGTGCATTCTGGATAATTTTAAAGAACAAACAACTTTGGCAGCCAGACAACGCATTGCTTGGTCTCCTGGCTGTTTAATGCCGTCCGGATAAAAAAGAAGTAAATTCTGAACATTTTCTGTCCTACATAACAATTTCCTATTTTCACATTGCTGATTACGATTAAAGTAGGCGTCTTCATCCTCATCGTAGGATAATGCTCCTGCGATCACCAACCGGAAGGAACGAAGAACCAGTCCGATGTTTGCACGTCTTTAACTCCCGCTTAAGAAATACCGAAGTTCTTTTGACATAGAACTAAGTGACACCCATCTGAAAAAGAATCATGATAAAATATCCAACCTCCACCAGGGATTGAACCCAGCTCTTTCATCCTTACCCAGGTTCCATTCATGCTATTTGGATGATAGTTTAATACAATGATCAACAGAGAAGGATTAACTAGGCTTACATCACTAATTAATTTTGATCGTTATTTGATACGTTATTTCTAAAGTAATCTGGGAACCTTATTTTCTTTATCCAGGCTTAAAAATTGGAGACTGGAAACCTCATTTTTCGTACTATTAATATATTTTTGAAGGAGGACTTATTTTAATTGATATCATTTAAACTCACTGAACTTTATTTAAACATAACAGTGAATAATTTTAATTAGATAAACATTATCGACAGCTTTTTGAAACTTTAAAATAACTTTGAAAGTCAGGTATTGTGATGAAATTTACGTAATTGTGAACTGCCAGCAATGTCTGAAGTGCGCGTTATATACTTTTAGCTAATTAATTTTATCATACACAATAATTTTACAAAAAAAACGCCTATTCTCACTTATTCAGTTATATTTCAAATAAGTGCATATATCGTGTTTATTTGACAATAGTTATTCTCACGGAATATATTGATTCAGAATTTGAAAAAAAATTAAAAAAACATGAAATACATTCAGACATTATTACACTATAATTCATAGTTATGGATCAGTTTGCGATGAGTTTAAAACTTAATAATTTTATAACTTCATGGAAAGATCTCCAATAGCAAATTTCTTTATTATGGTAAATACACTATTTCAAATATTAATATTTGAAATTTCAGCACTGTGCAGATATTGTTTTTTTGATATCCGATAAGCAAATGCAATTAAAAGTAGTTATCGGAAATATTTAACGACTTGATTAGAATAGAATCTTCATATTTTTATTTTTTACTTTAAGGCTTATTGTAACTATTTACATAATAATAATTATGAAAATGATATTCTCCTAATGTCATTTTTTTTTGTCGTTATGAATCTAAAATGAATGGTAAAAGTTTTTGTAAAATTAAAACCATGATACTTCACCCAGACAAAGCCAAGTTTTATAACAAAGATTTTTTATTCCCACTGAATTGTATATAATTATAAATTAACGCCATATGCATATAATCCTCATCTTTGGCTACTTTTCTGAATATTGTTATTAAAGATTGAAAGAAAAAAAAGGATATTTCTATTGGAAAAATCTACTCCTTGACTTAAAACAGAAAATTGAACTTTATTATTTACTAGACCTGAATTTTAAATCAAATTTAAAAGAAAAAAGATGAATTAGTAATGTTTTGTTGCTGTAACTTAAATAATAAAAAAAATACGTAAAAATTAATAACTTAAGTTTCTTAAGACCTTTCAACTTAACTTTTTTTCAAATTCAATAAAGAACTATTTTTTTTTCTTCATTTCTTTTATTGCCTTAAGATACTTAAGCCTAGCGCTAAGCTTTAAAGTAGATTACAACGGAAATCCTACCTTACTCTGCTCTCTCCCAGCCATTTTATTTTCCCCCCTGTGCTTTCTCCATTTGCCCCATACGTATTCTATCCATAGATGCATCATTTTTATGATGGAACCAGCATGAGAGGATGCTGCGCCGATTCTATATTGGCCGTTTTCCCATGCTGGCTCTGCCGACCCTAACGAGATGCACCCGGAGCAGAGCAGTGCCATCGAAGGGGAGTCGCGCAGCAGCCTCGTCAGCTCGGGGCCACCTAACCGATCGAGATACTAACCGCGTACTCGACCTCCAAGTGGCCGTTGCACCCAGAATGGCCCGCAGGGCACTTGCCATATGAATACCTCGGACAAAGGGGACCTTACTATTCTAGAACACGTAGGATCAGCCAAGTGCTGTTTGATTCTCTGACTTGAAGGCAAGCAGACAATCACTGAGGCCAGACGAGATAGCGGTCCAAGAAATATTACAATAAAAAAAGAGGTTAGAAGAGTCAAATACTACTCAAAGCTTTGAGTACAACGTAACACTATAAACTGTATTTCGTAACATTACGTACATTCAAGAAAAGGAATTTTTAATCAATTTAAGAATAACAAAAAAAAAGGATTCCTAAAGGAATTTGCAGCCAACTTTCCATTAATAATAGGAATTTTTTTTATCTATTTTTGTTTAATGGCGTGAAAATAATACGAAGGGACTGCTTCTCCCGAACTGTCATTATTTTCAAATTTTCTATTTCACGACAATAGATTAAATCCCTAAATCAAGAAAAAAAAATCACAAATGAACAGTAAATATGCTTTCGCACACTGAGCCAATATCAACGGGAATCACGAACACCTGTTTCATCCTTATAAGGAAACATCAGCAGAATTTAAAACCCTTGATGATATTGTGGATTTCACAGGATTATTTTTTATTTATTATTATTTTAGTCAGAACTATTGATCTAATATTGAGCTTCCATAAGAATCCATTGTTTTTCTAAAAAAAAAGAACTTACTTCACTTGTAATATTCTCGTGGATTTTTTTTTCTTAGTCCATTGGCGAATATTTATCCACAGAAAGAAATTTGAAATAGAGAAGACAGGTCGATGCATGCCTGCATACATTTCATGTATAAGAATTGTAATAAACAATAGAATATATAAAAGGGTTGTAGTAACCTTATGTAAAGAAAGTCATTGCTAATCACTTCATAATGGTCAAACGAAGTTTGAAGCAGATTAAAATATAAATATATTTATAATTGTTACCACACCATGATATATTAGCATAGACCTCTGTATTCTTTATAAGCCATGATCTGACAACCCTACATATCTGCTTGGATTGCCTTTTCAGAATTAACATAAAAATCATATGTATTAACTGCATGATTTATTTGAACTTATTATATATACAGTCTAAATGTATACAAATGTAAACCCGTGCAATGTAAGGAAAATTTGCATTCAAAATTACTCTCGAATAAGAGAATTCCGCTTCATTTAATCTGGAAAATGAGAAACGAGTTATAATGCCATGATACGACTTGAGAGAATTTGATTCTCTCTCTCATATATATATCAAATATGAATCAAAAGCCTAGGATTGGAAATGCGTTGAAATGTTCAAGAAATTCTGCATCCACGGAGAATTTGATAATATTATTGTATGACAGCGTTATTAGTCTACTGTCATTAAAACATGGTGGAAAAAGTAATTCCATCTATTATGAATATTGATGTAACATCCTATGAGTTCAAATCCATATATTTTGAATACTGTAATCTATTTTACATTGTTTTATCTATTTGAAACTGAAATTAATGTCAAGCCAACCTATCCTTTAAAAACTAACAAAAGTTTTCTAGCTAATAATAAACCAATTTGCCAACTAACAAGCGACAACAACTCAAATCCTATTCGCAAAGTAGTGTTTTGTTAAAACTTAGGCAGTTTTGCAGTTTTAATGAGGAGGTGTAATTGCCCTGCTGTCAATATTAAACATTGATTATTGAGAGTCAAAACTTCCTGGTGGACTGAAAATCTAGACAGTTTCAAAACCAAAATGTTTTATCACAGTATCACCATCTGTAGACCATTACATCTAAAAATAAATATTGCAGAAATTTCTTGAAAGCAGAATGTTAATGTATGACTATGATATTTGGTTTTAATAAATTCCAAAGTTTTATATAAAAATGAAATTAATTATTTCATGGTCTATTCAAATAAATAAACTCAAATAATGAATTAAAATAATAAATGAAAATTAATCTGTTATTCATTATACATTAGTTTCATTTATTTAAAAGTCATTCATGTTTGTGGAATTATTCAAGCCACAGTAATAGAGGATGTTCCCACGGCCTTTTATAGGCAAGCATTCAATTGCGTTAGGGTCTCTTTCTATACTAATTATTATTATTATTATTGTAATATATTTTCTTACAATGAAACGGTTTAAGATAAAGCATTGTTAGAGCGCAAGCAGAGAATGGTTAGTGCAATTATTAGTCCAATGTTGCGAATTCTGGAAGTTGAAAGTTCGGTGTGTTGATAGTTCCATGACTAACGGATCAATGGAAAACTCTCCCACCTTCATATTGGATACTTAGATATTAAAATATGATACCTATTAAATACATGATTGGATATACATGTGAAGAAATAATAACTAGGAGAAAAAAATCAGACTTTCACAGCCCATAGTCACGAATTTTATTACTTCAGCTATGGTCGCGCTTTTTCAGGTTGTGATTTAAAATACAGGATGGTTAAAAAAATCCTTGAAGATATTACAAAGGATAATTATGCAAGAACTTTGTTCCATCTTTGATAGGATAAGTTTACACTTATTCAACAATAAAGAAATTGTAAGTGAATATTTACAATTATTTACAGAGAAATGTTTATTTGGGCATCTTGCTAATATTTTTCAAAACTGTCTTGAATTCTTTGGATTTGGAGGAAGATATCAATTAATTCCTTTAACTTACTCATACAATCAACTCTGGGCCAAGATTAAGAATTAAATGCCAATGAGTGCCTGAAAATTCTTTAGCTTTAATTAAACAAAGGGAAATTAAAAAGGAATCCGAATGGTAGCTTTGCAGGTTTTAATTTTTGCAAGTTTTAAAAACTTTAACATTATCAACTTTCAAAAACTCAAAAATTGTACCAAAATTGAACTTGGTATCTGAACTGATATCACAGCAACTGAAGACACATAGTGGTTGCGTATATCATATTTATTAAATTATTTTTTTTTCTAATTTATAAATATTCTTATATACAATCTTTAAGTTTAAGTTCTAAAGACAATGTTTCTACTAAAATACCGAATTTCGGATAAAAGATGACGAACAAAATAGGACATGACAAATATTGTCACAGCAAAATATATATGAAATATCTGAAATGAAAAATTTCTCTAATACAAATATATTACTTTGTCTATATCTTAATACGAAAACAGAAGCTTTTACCTAATCTTCAAATTTCTACAGAACTCAAGCGTGAAGTTATTAGCATTTTGTTTCGTTGGTTGATATAAATTCGTGGTCGAATCTATAAATAAGGCTACACTACTTCCTGTGATCTTATATAAATGGAGCTTTTATATCAACTAACAAACAAAAGTGCCTCTCACGGCCCTAGGGCGTCCCTTCACTTAAGACTACCTCTTGTGTCCAACTTTTCAGAAAACTACTTACCTGGTTAAACTCTCGTTAAAATCACCCTTTAAGAAAAGATTACTTAACCCCATCTTTCCTTCAGAAATTCGCTAAAAACAATAGCTTAAAAAATTGATTTTAAAAGCACGTGTATGAGAATTTTCCCCAGATAACTTTACCGCTATTCTATGTTCATCTACGTTTCATTTTTTTTTTCTTTTTTACCATATTTGTTCTAAGTCAAAAGACTAATGCGAGAGCGAACGTCGAATCAGACTTCACTATTCTCTTGAAATTTGTGGTCTACGTCTCTGTTATCACCTTTTCCTTGAAGTAGCTGTGGGGTTCGTCGCTGGAGTTCTTGCTCAAAAATTACCTTTGATTAATGTGACAGGCTTGTTTTCACCCACCAGTTTCTCATCTGTTCGTAAGTTCTCTGCCAAGCCGAATATGATTTAGCAAATGGACTGTAAAACTGAGAAACGAAAGAAGCAGACTACAGTTTTAAAAGATAAATAATCTCGAATGCCACCAAGAATCTCTGAAATTCTAAACATGAAGTGACACTCGTTATTGCTAAGAAATAGAAGGAAATCAGTTGTTCACTAAAGTGTAATTAGAAATGAATTTTGGACTACTTTTTCAGAAAAGTGAGACAAATCGAGCGCTCAGATTGTATGTGATGATATTAATTTTGAACCATTCTATGTACATTCTTGAAATTTTGTATGCCTATTTAAGGACTTGAGATGATCTAACTTTTCTATTGGAAATCTTTCCTATCAAGAAATTAGTGCGAAACAGCAATTACCTATTCCCATAGAAAGTCATAACAATCTAAACAATGGAGTTTTTTTGATGTTTTAAAGAATGATTACAATTCTTTTTAGTAATCATTAATTTGCTGGTGATTTAATGTGATTTAAATTAATCCGTTCTAGACAGTATTGTTAATTTATTTAATTTTCTGAGAAAATTTAAATTTTTACTGATTTTTTTTCTTTTTTTTTTGTAGAGGATATAATTTGAAATTTTTTGATTTTGTAATTTTCATGTTTTTAAAGCAAACAAAAAAATTAAAAAATTTTAAGAAAGATATTCTCAGGAACGTAGACTTATTATATATGTATCTGTTTGGTGAATCTAAGTTTTTTTCCTGTTTGAGAATTGATTTGTTTAACGTCTAACCTTCCTTCGTACATTCCATTTTATAAATTAAAGATAAATTTATTTTCTAACACCAATAAATGGGATTTTCTAAGTGGGCTTAAATAAATTTCATTTATATATAAATACTGAAGTTATATATGAAGTTGAATATCAAGGTGCAAAAAATTAAAAATCTGAGTAAATACCTCAATTTTCAATATTTCTTAATTTTTTATTTTTTTATATCAATTCTGTGTAATTGATATACAGTCTGTGTACTGTACACCCTGTATATCATGGAATTTAATGTCCTTTTGTGATATCAAAGTATACATAGAGTAGGCTACATGGGTTTGAAGTACATGGATATGTTTTATTGTAAAAGATTTTAACGAGAACAAGAACTTGAATCATAGTTTTCTTAACATGTTGTTCTCTTTTTTTTCTTCATATTTGAAATCACGAAAATACTACAAAACTTACAAAAATAATTCATATAAATTTTAATGTCTGCCAAACACAAAAGTATAAAACAAAAGTAGATTGTTGATTGTTTATATTCTGATAGTCTTATAGACTAGGAGCACAGACCAAAAGCATATATTTCCTATAACTGAAAACTATGTAGGTTTTGTAGAATTTGGATATCACACAATGATAATTCGATATTGATTTTGTACAAATTACACACAAAGCTTGCAAAGCTTAAGTGTCAAACTACCATTATTCTTGTTTTTAAGGCCCCCACTACGTCGGTAAATCAATACCTAATTATCCTATGAAGCTGACAGTTTAATGTCACTAACTACGATCTGCTCTGACTGAAAATTTCATGGAGATTGGCTCCATAAGGAGCTTGTGATAAACAGAAAACAATTATTTACATAATCTTAGCACAGCTTGTAAGAAAAATTTTAATTTTTCTCCCTTCAAAACTGCGAAAGTTTTTTTGTCTCAGTGTCTCTTGTTATTTTTTATCACACGTTAAATTACATCTTGTAAGTTAGAAATGTCTAAATTACAAATTTTCATCTTCGAAGATGCCTCAAAGTTATCACTACAATCAGAAATGCCGTTGGGAGAAAGTAATCTAGTCCAATCTATCTGAATTTACAAAGAATGACAACTTGGCAAAGCCACTCAACATTACGCAAACTTTAATGACAACAGAATCTGAAGCAACTGTCACAGCATCACCATAAATTCTTCGGAAGTGTTATTGTAGTTACTTATTGATCCTAAAGATGAGCATTTATATGTATGAATATTTAATATTTCAAAGACATAAGATATCAAAATCGATTTCAAAGATAAGTGCTATACGTTGATGTATCATGTAGCATATTACAGCATTTTCTCTTAGACAAATAAACTGAGAAATGAAAGCAATTGATAAAATAATCTTTAAAACCAAAATGAATCATGTGTTTATATCATTTGTTCATTACATTGTTGTTTAACAATTTGATTATTGTTACTAATAATTCAACATTCAAAAAATCCTTTAAGTACTTAATAGTTTTCATCAAAGTAGCTATTGGGTATTTGTAGCTAAAACCTTTTTCTAAAAAACCTTTTTTAAGTTGAAAATGAAAAGCCTTTTTTACCCTACTTTCCAAGGCAAGCGAGACTCATGAAAACCTATGTGTCTTTGTTTATGTGTCTGTGTGTATCACTATGTTAAGAGTGTGTGTGGAAAAACTATTATGTTTGTATCATCAGATGTTACAATTTGAAAATAAATGTAGGGTTTACTTTTTTGATTTGTTTTTATGATTTAAAAAAAATAGAAATATTAAGGAAATTAGGCTTTAAAAGCATTTCTATTAATTAAATTCTAGTAACTTCTTCAATAATTGAATTTGACCTATTGTAATTATAAAATTCAACATTTCGCAATTTTTAACACTATTTGAAAAACTTTAAATTGATGAATTTTACTAGATTTTGTTGTAGCCCTTTCCATCTGTACAATCAGAGCTAAGGAGTCGTAGACAGAATAGAATTTTTTTATGCAGTTTGTGGAGTTGGAGTCAGGAAACGGAGACATTGAGTCGTTGTTTTTCGTCTGAGTTGGAGTCGCACTTACTAAATTACGCAGTTGGAGTTAAAGTTGAAAAAAAGTTTCCCTGCTTATTCATGGCACAGAATTAAGAAGTGGGAAAAAACATTTTGAAAACAATATCTGATGGAAGTTAAAAAAGATGTTTTCTAGAAATCCTTGAATGTTTCATAGGTTTTAAGTAGCTGATAAAAGATGAAATTCTACTTCATTTAAATGAAAGAAAAAGAAAAATAAAATAATAAAACATAATAAAGTTTTCAAGAACTAGGAAAGAAAAAAAAACCGTTACAAAGTATATTTATTTGTTGTTATTGCTATTAGTGCATATTTGTGGAAATCCCTCTGTTGACCAGAATATTGAAGCTACATAACCCTATTTTGTTTTATTATTTCTTGGTGTATGTGTTTGTGTTCCATTCACCTCTAATAATCGCTGGATGGAACTCTGAAAATGTGTCTTAGATAGATAAGTTTAAGAGACCTTTTATATTTGAAACTATTTCCTTAGACGTGACGTTGACAAAAACAATGGCATAAAGAAACAAAACAAATTTGCTTTTTGATCCTCTTAATATTTGCGCGAACTTTAATATGATCCAAGCAAAACAGTATTGCGGATTTAATTTTTTTAATGAATCGAAAACTACTGCACTGTTTACAATCAACAAATATTGTAATTTAAAAATTGAGATTTTCCGTTTGCAATTTTTTAAAAAAACCAAGAAAAACAAACAGATTTTAAGGCAAGTAGATTTCAAAGCACTTGGAGGAACTTCTCGTTAGTGTAAGAAATTCGCTTCACTTCTCAACAATCAATTGTACATCTCTTGTACATAATGTCTTGGAGTCTTCATAGCACTGCCATCTCTCATTTAATGAAATAAGACACCGTGGCGCCAGTCATAAATTACTTAAAAGGTGGTTTTCGCCTATCTTAGGAAAGAAGACAGCAACTGAAATTTAATCACTGCTGTGTTTAAAACCGAATAACTAAAATTTCCGCGTAAAACTTTACTATGTAAATCCTATCTTCTTTTAAATGAGGATTGTGCTGAGAATGAAAATGCAAAATAACTTTATTGGAGTAAAATCAAACTTGATTTTGTATAGATTTTATTATTAGTATTTTTGTTTCTTATTTTAATTTAGTTGACGTCGTTACTTTTGAGGTACATGATTTTCCTTTAAAGCTATTCAAATGGCAACTTTTCAAATGGCAATCTTGAAAAATACGAAGCCATGACTTCTGATAATCAAAAAAAAAAAAAATAGAGTGATGACTTTTCTTCAAGTGGCGTTATTGGTTGTTCCAAAATGCATGTAAATTGCCTACATTAAATTTCTGTAGTTACTGTTTTAATTACCTTTAAACTTCTTAAACTGTTGTTAAGACTGGAAAATAGCCCGTGGTTTTTTGAGAAATGATCTGCGGCTCCCCATGTCACGGTGGCTCAGTGGACTGGTCAAACATTTTTTTTCTATTTCCCCTTGGATGGTGAAATTAAAGCGTTATGTTTTATTGAATTAAAAAAATGGCCCTTCTTAGCAAGAAGATTGCTGACCCCTGATTTAGGTCAACCTTTCCTACAAATTTGAATTATTTATTTCGCATAGCAGTTGTTGATAAAAGAAATCACGAAATGCCTTATTCTTTACTAATTGATGGCCTCTGAATGCATTATTGAGGAAGGATATTTTTTTTTCTAATTTGTCATATTAACTTTCTAAACTAAGATTCAGAAGACTGTCTTTTTTATTTATTAAAATGTTCATAAATGAGCTCAATCATTTATTATGTTTTTATTCTTCTTATGTTCACTGCAGATAGATCACATTGCCTCGCACAAGTGATTTAGCCCTTATTTATTTCATTTAAACTTATTTCCTTTTCGTTATTCTTTTCTTATTTATTTTCATTTTGATTCAATAAAAGGTTTTGGTGATTTATTTCCACAAAGAAGCAGATCTGCGGTCGGCAACAATAATTTATCAAAGGCAATCGACGGAAGTGGATATTTCGCCATTCTCGTCTTTTGCATTTCTGTTCGTGAAAAGATGTATTGGTATCCCACAGGTATCATCAGTGAAAAGCATTCAGAGTGGAAAAAGAACGAAGGAAAAAAAAAAAAGATAACGCAGTCTGCTGAGATATGCGAGGGAGTCCCCTAGGACCAACGCAAATGAAACAAGGAAAAAAAATGCACAGAAGGTTTCTGTCAGCACCTTATACATATTCGTAGCTTGAATAAGAAGTTGCAACAGACTTTAAAAAAAAAGAAAAGAAAGATAATTGAAGGGCTGTTTAAAAGCAACATCCTTCAGATAAATTTATTGTGGCTTTCCATAAAAGAAAAAAGTACTGTTTTTTTTTTAATATTACAAAGCTGTGAGATAAATAGTTTTGCAATATTTTTTTATAATCGATTTGGAATCGTTGCAGGATAAGATAAGAAGGTATAAGAAGGTATTCTTGAACGTATGAGTAGATTTCAGTAAATAACATATTACTTGTCTATCGGCTCTGTCTGTCTCTTATGCACATCATGCTATACCGATTTTCTTAATAATTTATTTCTTCTAATTTATTCACCGATTTAAAATATGAATACGAATACTTTAGTCTTGGCCTCTCTTCGATCCCAAGGAAAAAAAACAAAACCCGTTAAATGTAAATACTGTTAAATGTAAATATCTTTGAAAATTGATAGAAAAAAAAAGGAACAGGGTGTAAGAAATGATACTGAAATGTTTTTCTTTTTCAGGAAAGTGAATCTATAAGTGGAAGGTTTGCTGAAGTAATTAAAAGTGAATTTCATAGGTCCCTTGTAAGATCACTCATTCCAGAGTATATATCTGGTTAAATATAAATAACTTCTAATTTTAAAGAAATATTGCAGATTAAAAAAATTAAAACTATTTTAACGGAATCTTCTGATCAAAGTTGTGTACGATTTTTGATTCTTTAAAAAAAAAATTGCTTCTAATTTCATGAAAAAAAAAATTATTTGAAATCCTCAGAGTTGATTTTATCGTTTTTGGATTCAATTATCCTTAGTGCGGAATCTCGAAAGATCTTTCTAAGAACAGATTTTCCTTTGAGCATTCTAACCCCACAGGAATACTGCTGCGCAATAGTGTAGATACATCAACATCACTTAATACCGTAAAGCATAAACAAAAATACTGAAAAAAAAAAAAAATCAAGTATATAAAAAAAAAAGAATATTCAATTCATTTTAAATTGACATTTCATATTATCATAGACTACTTTTCTGTTATGTTTACTTGATTTTAAAGAAATCTTGAAATATATCTTTTTATGGGAAGGATAAAGCAAAGTATTTACTTTGATTCATTTACTTTATCTGCACCCCGTTATGAAAGAATTAGATTTTCCATTTCTCCCCCTCTCCCAGGCAATTTCGGAAGCAACAATAACAAATTTTTTTACACACGAAAGTATTTTACTATATGTTATGTTCAAAATTTTGCGAGAGTCTTTAATTCTGCATTTTGCCATTCAGTTCCAATACTGTAGTCAACATTTTAGGGTTTTCATGGAGTCCTGTTGAATAGCCACATATTCACCAAAAACAATGATACGTTCCAACCACGATGACATTGATAGTTTTTGTTTTTTGTCTTCTACTCAAAAGCCTTCCATATTTCCAATTATTATGTATAATGAGTATTGGCTTGTTCAATTATAATTGTATCAAAACTATAAATATATTTTAATAACTAATAATAAAAGTGTGTATTTGTTTTATTAAAAAATTTGCAAATTATACATACACTAGCCGGGTACCGTCGCCTCGCTCCGGAACCCTTGCACACATAGCAAAAAAAAACTTTATTAATTAAACTTTATAAATTACTATCGAGATCGGAAAATATACGAGTTCCCAGCCGTTGTGGCCTTCTCCAGATAACTCAGATGTATTGTTGGGTTGGCGCCACACACATTTATATCGATAGGGCAACTTTAAACAGAAAATATAAATCCTCTTTATTCCCTATCCCGTAGGAATTTCGAAAAATCCGGCCTTATTCCTTGTCTACATCATAAAGGGAACCTCTGTGCAACATTTCGGCTTTCTAGATCCAAAGGTTTGGGCTGGGCGTTGATGATTCAGTTAGTGAGTGAGTCAGGATTTTTCTTTTTATTTAGGTAGATTTACAAAGTATTATGTTTTGATGAATCACTTGAGGCCTTAACTAATATTTATGATAACTTAATAGTGGGAATTAGTGTGGGAAAAATGAATTAATTCGTTAGTTCATATCTTACTGCATTTCGCAATTACATAGTGAAAACTACATTGCTGAAATTATTAGTCATTCTAGTTAATCATATTTTATTACATCAATTTATTAATGTAATCGTGACAAAAATAATTAGTTATTAGTGCTTTATTATAATTAATGTAGATACTAACCATTTTGATTCGTACCGTAATAATTTTGAAATCTTTGAAATGCACTGCAAAATTAGAAATCAACCTGATCAAAATCACCTTTGTAAGACTCGAACGCCCAACTAACACAGAAATCACACACATATATGCCATTTCAGATTTCTATAGACTGGCTAGCAATGACTAATTTTAGCTTTTTATGTTAGGTCACCATGAATAATAAATGGTACAAATTTGTTATTAGTTAATCTAACAGAAATAAACCATCCACGAATATCAATGTTAATCGTGTTACAACGATCTTCAGAAATCTGAAACGGATGTAAAAGATTACTTGACTACCAAATGCTTCTGTATTTTCTAATGATAACTGAATCGTTTCCATTGCTTTCTTTGTACCCTTTGTAATGCTAGACTCATATCATCCATTATTAAAAAAACGGAGAAAGAAAAAAAAATTAAAAGAAAGGGAGAATGCATATCTCATTCAAAGCTTGAGTTATAGTTAAATGGGAATCTAGGACAGCTGTTTCGTCCTTATTAGGACTCATCTGACTGTTCCAGATTCTCGTTTGACAATCACTCATGGCATGAAAGAAATGTGTATTTTCTTTATCTCTTTTTCATGTTCCATTTTTTTTTTGTATATTAAACTCTCCTATACCATTATATCTATTATTGCTTGATAACTTTCTCTCTACAGAAAATTAGTTGTAATGTTTGAGAAAGTAAGTGCTACAATCTTGAGGTAACAATAGTCTGCAACAATAGTTGCAATAGCTTTTTTTGCAACTTTTGAAAGAATTGAGTTCAAGGCTCATAAAGACAAAATGTTTAGCGTGCAGATGAAGATGTTAAAGAAAAGGGGAATTACCTATCATGCACTAAAGAAACCAAAGCTAATTCGTGCCAATGAAGTGGAATCTGAGACGGCCGTTTCATCATTACTATTATTCGTCAGCCAGACTTATCATTTCGATGCTCCATTTCGATGCTTTTAAATTACTTCAAAGGCATGAAGACTATGTGGAACTCACACACGCTACTGGCTGTGGGCTCCGACACAAATAAACAAAAAAAGAAAATTACCTGTTCCTTAACAGATTTAATAACGAGTTCAAAGCTTTTACTTAATTTAAAATAAACCTTAAGACAAACCACAACAAATTAAGAAAACTACAAATAGAATAAGATAAATTAAGATAACTACAAATAGGATAACATAAATTAGATGTTTGCTTGTGGAAAATAGCATAAGCATTAATTGTAAATCATGAATTTCTCAAAATGTTGCGAAGGTAAGATAAACAACAATGACTGGATGAATTCTTAAAACATTACCACATCCACAGGAAAAGACGATGTTTTTGGTCAGTGAATATAAGAAAGTCAATAAATAAATCCCTGGCTTTTAAATTAAAACCTGCTAGATTGAATTGTTTCCTTTTGTCAGAACCTAATTGATTTAAGACTTCAATTTACTTATTTTCAAATGGCGATGTGCAGAAAGGATTGGAGAGGTCTTGAGAGGGGCTTGTCAGCTCATCACTCAACAAAGAACGGAGAAGAATTCGCGAAATGAAGACTGCGGAAAATAAATGGAATGTCTGTGGGTGTTTCGATGGATGTAGTCATCGTGAATCACTTGTTTCTTAAAGATGAAGTTTTATTAATAAGTACTGCACCTCCAATTAAGATTCACTAAACAAAGAGACTCTCTAAGGAGACGAAGAAGGTACACTGAAATATTAATTAAAATTTGTGTCAAAAAACTTCTTCCATCACAGATAAGATATGCATCTCCTGGCCTCTCTAATCAATCTTCTCAGCAATAATGATATTCTCAACAATGAAGTTGAATCAATCATTAATTTTAATATCACTTCTTTATTTTCTTATTGCAATCTTAAACTTTTATATATTTTCTCTTTCTCTAATGTTAATAGATTCTACAAGAGATTCTGCTCTTTTTTGGCTACCTAAAAATATACCAATAGGTGGCGTTACGATGGAAAGAAATGACCTGCAAAAGTCGTTGACAGATGGTATGCCAGGTCAAACGCAAGGATAGAGAGCGTGTTTGGAAATAAATAAATCATCTTCCTCCCATTCTGGATATTTTTTTTTTACAAAATTACAAGTCATTAGTGAATGCATACATCACTGCTTTCAAGCCAAATACATAAAGCTAAGAGGTCGGTTTAACAATTATGAAAGCTACCGTCTTAGTATATAAAGATATAATAAAAATCTATCTAAAAAAAGAAGCTACAGTAGCAAATCCAACACAGCAGTTAATAAAAGCTTTGAAAACCTTACATTACCATCACAACAGAAAATTGAGAAAATGTTGACATTTTCACGCATACATTCGTTCAAATACCAATTTAGTTGAAGATATTTAAAGATATCCGTGTCTCTTCGTTTATTGTATTTTCCAAGATTCAAAAAGTGATATAGCTTTGTAAGATAGTTATTAATAAAAGGATTTTTATTAATTAAATATGTATACTTTTTTATCCTTTCCTCGTCGTAGGATTCGAGGTAGATCATTTACTTTCAGTTTAATTTTGACATATTCATTCTAAAAAATTGTTTATCTCAAACTTTGATTCTTTAGAGGCTGTATCGTAATCTATCATAATCTTAAATTTAGTTGTGGTGGTTATTTTGAATGTTATTCACATGATATCTCATAAAATCACATTATAGGAAGTTGTAACTCGTAGCTCATCGATGAAATTGTAATCAAAATCTATTGAACATTACAAATATATTAATACACTATTAAGGTTAACCACACAATATTTGCATATTCCGTAACTGCTGTTTGGCATCGAAAAAATGAATTTTTAATATCCCTTATCAAAAATAAAGGATCGAAATTCCATAAAAAAAGTCAATGAACAAATGAGATGCAAAAAACAACAAAAGAATTTTATAATAACGTCCTTGAGATGGGTGAACGTGACTGATAAGCTTTGAGAAAAAGCGAAACGGTTATCTCTGTTTTGACTTTCAATCACACTTTTTTTTTATTTTCCCAAATGTGTACATTGAATATTGTAGTTTGAATTGGAAATATTTAAACGTTTTATTTCTATGCCTCATTCAAACGAGAACAATTTAATACTCGCGAACCAATTGTTTGCAAGTGCAAAACAAGCTAGGAACTGTGTCAATAATTAATAACAAGTAGTGAACAGTAGATGTTGGACAGCGCGTAATACAACACTGTTCAACAATGCATGCAAGGTGCAAAAGCCAAAAAGAACAGAACGGAAAAAAATCTCTGATGGAGAAGAACCAACCAAGATGGCTGATTCGAAGAACGATATAGTAAGATGTTGGAAGAAGAAGCCTGATACTCTAAGAAGATAAGAAGTGCACAGGAAATCAACATCCTTACGACAGTAACTCGTTTGAAGAATATTGGGAGATATTTTCAAGATTTGTACGATTCCCAAGAAGAGGAAGAAAGGTACAAATTCGAATCAAGAAACGTTCGATATCTGACAGACAGGATTCATCTCATCATGGTAATACGATTAAATGGAAAGAGTCAACCAGAATCGTATTAAGAATAAGAAGACATCTTATTAGAACCATAAAGATTAATGCAAGTAAGTGACCAAGTTACATTTACCTAACGAGGACGTGTAAAGTCAACATTAATCTATGAACTTTCGAATCACGGTAGAATCAGCAGTTTAAGTTAGCAAAGTAACGACGAAAGCTTTGAAGTTAAAAGGACTTTAGTTACGTTAATTTTGTCAACTTAGATTAACGAGGGATAATCAACGCAAGACGCAAAGAGACTCTTATTTAGATGTTAATTTACATTGATTGAAGTTCAAGTAAATTTCAAGAATAAGCTGTTAAGAAATGTAACCTTAGAAGAAAAGAATATAGCAATTTTTGTTAAACGCATTCGAGTTGTTTAATTTTTGGATATCATAGTACATATCTTTAAAGTTCAATCACCTAAGTTAAAATCTAGGGGTAAACAAGTTAATGATTTATTTTATTTATATCAGCGATTCACGAACAATACCTCTTTATCTGATATAATATACAAGTTAATATCTTAAAAGAATAAAATAATTTCCTTCCCCTACAAATCTTTAATTTTTTTTCTTTACTTTTGCAAAAAAAACTTCTCTGTTAAACAAAATGAAAGATAGATCATTTCGAACTATTCTCTTATTGAAAGATATAGAACTACTGTCCTATATCTATAATAAATACGTTCTCAAAAGTCTTTGAAAAGCTTTATCTTAGTAAGTTATCTATATTCATATCTCAGAAAAAAATACTTGCTCAACAGCAACAGGGTTTTACACATCAAAAAATTACCGAAACAGCTTTAATTGATTTAACAGAACTTGTTACAAATCAAACGGCTTCAAAGCACATTATTTTAGATTTATTTATTGATCTCAAGAAATCTCTTCATTTATCTAATATTGACATCTTACTTAACAAATCAGAGCATTTGGGTATTAGAGGTCCTCCACTGTAATGGCTATCTTCTTATCTAACTAATCGCCAATACCAACTAACTTTAAATGGCTATTCTTCCTCCTGGTTTTCAACATCCAAAGGTTTAATTTGGATGTTGAAGGTACCATTCTATCTCTTTCTCTTCAATGTATGTATTAATGATACCATTCTCACTTCTCCTGCTAACAAATGCATTTTATATGTGGATGACGGAACTCTTCTCTTTGCTAATAAAGTATAAAGGATACCAAGGAAAATGTTCAACAAACACTCCATCACCTTGTATCTTGGTTGTCTTTAAATGACCTGAAATTAAATACAAGAAACAGTGTACGTGTTTTTCCATCAAAAAACAAAATTTTTTTGCTAAGAGGATTTTTCTGTCACTTACTTTTGTCACTATTGTCACTTACGCTGCCCTTCAGGAGATGCATTCCTTCAAATATTTAGGTATCTCCCTTACATAGGATTTCTCTTGGAATTTAAATACGCCACAAAATTCTTATTAAATCTCTAAAAAACTTGGGCAATATTAAAAAACTAAACTTTCTACTGACTCAAATACTTCTAAATCTATATTGACCCTTAATCCATTCAAACCTCTGCAGTGTTGCACCACAGTGTTGCACTGTGAAGGCACCGCTTCTAAATTTTATGAAAACAGGATTCTTAAGGTACAAAAACACTTCTTGATATTTGTGACGCAAAATCAATGCAACACTGTATTAAATCTCTTTGGCGCAAATATAAAAGTTATCTCCTTCTATGATCTCTATAACTTACAGTTAGCTCTCACTTATAAATTACTTACTAAAAACATCTCTTCTTCTATCACAGTAAATATTATAATACCTTACAATATAAGAACCTCTTTAATTCTATTCACTCCAAGAATTTCATCAAACTATTTAAAAAGATCTTTTAGCTACACTGCTCCTTCTCTGTGGAATAAAATTCCCCAGAATATTCGTGATAGTCCCAATTTAAAACAATTCAAAAGAAACTAAAATATCACCCTCCTACATTATAACGTAACTTTCCACACCTTTAAAATTGTCATTTTCACCTTCTCTTCTCTCCAATTCCTCAATTAATTCCTTATCTTTCCATTGTCAGGTCGCAACTGTCTGCTCTCACAAGATATCTTCCAACCCTTTCCTTTCCTCTCCCTTTCTTCGCTATCTCCCTTACTCTTCTCTTTATTTTCCATCTAGGCTTAACCTCTTAACTGAAAATTGCGATTCGTGATTCATATTTAGCTATGTATTCCATTATTTCAGTTATTTTACGAGGATTGAAAATATCACCACATTTAAACTCTACAAATGTGTAATTTTTTTCTGTACTTCCATTGTAATTGAATTGTTTTTACCTCCATTATATTAAACTAGGTGCAACCCGTGAAATATTCACGGAAGTAAAACAAATTCCAAATTTTTGGAATACCGTGAAGTTTTTCAAAAACATAAGATTGAAAAAGATGTTCTAAGCTCATTTTTTAAATGGAATAAAATATATAAACCCTGCTGCATTCGATCTATTTGCTTTTTCCCTTGCTGAGCGAGTCAAATTATCGTTTTTCATTTTTTTCGCCTCCATGGGATTCGAACCGAAGACCTACGTCCAAGCAGTCAGGAACTCTAACCACTGGACTACTGCTAGTCTTTAAAATATTCTCTCTCCGACTGTCTTCACTCTCTCCACTGTGATGACAAACAAACATCCGTACGTTTTTTGCCTATTAATAGTATGATTTTATTAGTAATGTGTTAGTATTATGGTCTATTTTTTCTCCGTTATATGTTATCGGTAATGCTCTTTGTATTTCCTTTTTTTTTATTTTCTTGCCTATAATAGATATCCTGTCTGCCTTCTTAAGGAGTACCCTTAAGACAAAGGGAAGTCACATTCACATCTATTATGTATCAATATTAACAAACTTTTGTAAGGCAATAAATTATTATTATTATCATTTCTATTTGAATTTCAATAATTGTATTTTTATGTGTTCCTTTACTTTGTTTAGGTTAAATCATTTGTGCATTTTATTAACGGTTATTTAAATTTTAGTTTTGCAATCAAATTATCTTAATTAACACTAACGGATTTCGCGAGCAACTGCACTTAGGTGACCTCCATTTAGGCAGATTATTTTAACTAATTTTAGTTGCATAAACTAATTTTTAGCATAATTAAAATATTCTGGAATCCTTTGTTAAGGCAAATATTTCTACCTTACAGCTTAACAACCAGGCACAGTTTCAGAGATGGGCATTGAAGGTCACATTACACGACTGCCTGGAGACAGCGTGGGAGGTCCACCACATTTTTTAATTATCTTATAGAGATTACTTTCAATTTTGAAGATTATAGCAGTCAATTTCCCTAATGGAAATAACAGGTAAAGACTAAAAGGCAAACTGGAAATTTGGAGAAAATGTTAAGGAAATCTTTGCAAAGTACAGGTAAAACGTGCTAGCTGAGGCAACAAATATAAATATATACAAATAAATCGTATTTAATGAAAAATGAAATAATCTACATAAATTATGTAGGAGGATATAGATTATTTATTAATATTACAGAACTCCAAACCACCTGGAAAAGCTTGATGTATAATTAACGTCACTTTGCCAATTCATGGGCAGAGTTATAAGCTTACAAATATAAAATCTCACGTTAATAAAATGAGGTCATCACCACACTTACATGAATCATTATCTCCGTCAGTTAATTTGTTCGCTAGTTTGTTTTGAATATAACTTAGTAATTACCAAACAAAAGTGAATTGCTGTATTTAATTATTTGATTGAAATATAATTTTTCTACTACTAAAACTAAATTCCTAAAATTGCCATATAACAATAATAATTCGTGGTTCGAAAACAGTAATTGGTAAGTCACGATTTTAATGGAGTTTAAGTCAATAATATGCTTAATGATTTAAAAAAAATGATTAAATTGTAAGTCTTATTTCTATTTTTTAAATCTATTTAATTTCATCAAATGCGGTGACATGTGGATTAATGTGCTTTGTTAAGAAAGAAATTCATTGGTTGTGTTGTAATGCTTTTCTATGGGAAGTTTTGTAACCTTCAAGCAAAAAATCCTTGACAAGAATGTATACAGAATTTTTTTTTAACAAATAAAAAATTTAGTTCTATAATAATAATAATAATAATAATAATAATAATAATAATAACATGCAAGACAGTTTCAAGAAGATCCATTCTTTGGTTCAAAATTTATTACGAAACGCACACATAACAATACACAAAAAAGTTTTTCAGCATCATTTGCCTTAGGGAAATAAATAAATAAAATAAATAAAAGATGAGCATTTGATACATAAAACATAAAAATTACATTCTTCAGTAATCAAATATTTAAAAAAAAAATAGAATTTAGAAACACATACATCTTGTATTAACCTAAAATAAAATTATCAACAAAGTTGCAATTCCGTGTTCAGAGCATCGCAAATAAAAGTTTATTTTCTTAAAATACTGAATAATATTTATTAACAAATCATTATCATAATTTAAATACTAAAATTTCTAACTTATAGATGCTTAATTTTTTAAGAAAAATAATACTTTAATAAATAACCGATTTTTTTCTTTTTTGCGTTTCTTTGGCATCGAAACTTTGCTGGTTTTCTTTTTCAATTTTATCTTTAAAATTAAACGGGGTGTTTTTTTATTACTTTAATAAGTAAGATTTGTTTATTTATTTTCCCTAAGTTAATTAAAAAACACTTTCTGCAGTTATTTTATATTACAGGACATCGTCGTTTCTTATTAATATTTCTATTTATATTTTTTTATATAATTTCTAGTTTTTTTTTTAGCATTAAAGTTTAGTATGTAGTATGTTAGTAGTTGGTGTAAGATATAAGAAAGATCTCTATGATTTTGGTAAAGCCTCACAAGCAGGTAAGGAGTTACCGGCCAAGAAAATTCATCAATTAAGGTGAAAATGAATAACCTTCTTTTTTAAATAATGTTTTATCCGTTTTTGCCATGCGGATATTGGAATGTTGAATTGGGAAATATATCTTCTTTATTTTTTTTAAGTCCTACTTATACTTAAAATTTTGTGTTATTCTTATCTTGTCAAGGATTTTGGAGCCTTTTTAAAGCTAATTACATATTAGATAAACATTTGCATATTTTATTTATTTATATTTTTTCAAATAGTTTATATGACTAAAATTTTAAGTTTGTTAACTGTTATTCCTTAATGATTTGTCTAGTTACTTTGTTATCTTGTATATTGAGACTATTAATGTTTAAAAAACTGAATGGAAAAAAGTTCTATTGCAAACTAAAAAAAAATGCCTTTGTTTTAATTGAAACCCTGAAAAAAAATTAACAAACCCTCAAAAGTTGTGACGAAAGCAAAGTTTCAATGCTTATTAAAAATTTAACATGCTAAATTTCCCAGAGGATGATCACTGAAAAAATAATGAAAAAAAAGTATTTAAACATAGACCCATCGTCATTACAATGAAATATGGATCAGGCTCACAACTATATTTTTTTTAAAATAGAAGTGTTAAAAAACAAATAATAAATATTAAACAATTATTATTCCCTTGTGTTAATGATCGCCATTCTAAACATATTTTAATAATCATTTATGTTTAACTATTCTTAATATAAATTTAATTTTTTTCTTAATACAAATATTATTATTTTTTTAGGTATATACAGTTTAGTACTGCAGTTTTATTAATTTCAATTTGCAATTACAGTCTAACGTGCTGGGAAGATTATTTCCTAATTAAGTAAAGGATTTTGTTGTTTAATTAATTCTATCCATGATAATTATTAAAATTAAGTGTTGAGTATTGTTAAGGGTTCCTTTAGTTCGAAAGAGAAAATTTTGAAATTAAAATTTATAACAAAAATATGTTTATTATTTCTGATTTGTTTATGACTTACAGTTAGAAAAGTCAAAATAATAAAATCGAGTTAGAAAAACCTATGTATGTAAAATATAAATAACGACTATAAATGTATATACATTCTAACTATAATCACATTATATATATAATTTAAGTATAATTAAAAAATAATTATATTTACTAAATGTACATATTTGTTCTTATACAACAGTAATGTTAAAAAAATAAATTTTTAATAATATCAAATTATTGTATTATGCAATTTTTACGCAAAAATAGTAGGTAATTATTATTGATTACCTTATTACTGTGTATTTAATATGTATTAAAGTAGCACCCGAATTTTCCTGACAGAACCTTAAAAATAGGCCATTAGTGGGATACTTTAACTTGTAACCTTAAAAATTTGCAGAATACCTGGATAATTTGTTTTATAATGTTAGATCACATTGAAATGAAATTACTCATATCAAATTTACTACACCATCATATCTTCTTGTGTAATCGAATTGTGTAAGGGTAATTTTTGGAGTAATGCATAGAAGCAAACAGAAATATCGCCATCACAAATTCATCATGATTAAGAAAATCGCACAAGGCAAAAAGACATGGAAAGAATCATTCAATGAAAAATTGCTCTCGGAAATGTATTGTGAACTGTTTTATTTTTCTTTTGTGATATTTGAAACAATAGAAAGCTGTGAAACAAATAAAGGTCCTGAAAAATGGCATCACTGCAACAGAATATGGCACCCTGCTATTTTTCATCTGGAACATTTCACTACTCGTAGACACTACTCGATTTATTGCAATCAGCGTAATGCCTGTCTCATCACCGTTTTCTTTTAAGTAAAATAATTCGTTAAAGCTTTGAATGCTTTACTTCCACCAAAAATAACATGATAGAAGATCTAAATTTAAGAAATTCAGAAATACTAAAAACAATCTATCCAATATAAAGAGTTTCTAAGTAACCTTCTTGTGTTCAATAAACATTACATAGGAACTGGAAATGTTGATCTCATCATGCACATTGTTCGATATAAAAGAATGATCTTTAATCTGTCAAAATTGGCAGAACTGTAACTGATCTCAAGGGATTTACCAGTATTTATCATTAACGTATTGCCACAGAATTTCATTTGAATACTTGTAATACTTTAGTAGAATGCGAAGCATCACATCAATGTCAACATAGAATTTAATTTCAAAGTCAATCAAAGTCCATCTCACAATATAAAATATTTCAATACTTAAATCTGGGTACAGTTTATGTAACTGAAACGTAGTAAAATGTTATTAACTAATTTAAAAGTTTCCATAATCATAAAAGTTTATTACCTAAAAGTTCTAGAGCTGTGTGAAAGACTAGTTTACAACACTAAATAAATTTTACAAAAATAACTTATTTGACAAGTTAAAAGGACGACGTGAAGACATCTTTTTCTAATAAAAATACAAAACAAAAAAAACAAAAACTTAATTTAAAACAAGAAAATTTATATTTTTCGGCCCAATACTTTCATTGGTCTTTATCAGATTGCGGAATCCAACCAAAATTCATTCATTATAAATCTCCAAAAGTATCAAACAACTGATGAACAAAGGTAGAGTAAACTAGAAAAAAGATTTAAAAAATGTATGCTCAATAATGAAATCCAAATTCATCCCAATATTGATGAAGATACGATCATTGTAACATTCCTTAGTTAATATCACTAGTGATTGAAGAAATTTGCATAAATAAGTGTCCATGTCTGTACACCAGAGACTCTTCAGTAATTAGTACATGTCCGTTTCTAAAGCAGATGCTGCCGTATTATAATTTATATTTTTTTTTTGTTATTCGCTGCATATTATATTCTCACATCCTGGTGAGAATATAATTGCCTCTTGGTCTCCCCAATGTACATACATGAATGTTATCAGCATTTGAGTTCGTAAATAATATTACATGTGTTTAGCATCTGTAATGACATAAAACAGTTCTGGCTGTCGTTATTAAGAGGATGCTGATGAAATTCGAATTCGGAGTAGCTTTCAGGTCCACTCCAACCTGAAGATTAGGAATAATATATATATATATATATATATATATATATATACCGGGTGATCAGGAATAACAGGAGGTGTTCGGAGCCCTGTAACGTGTTATGTACTGGACGAAATAGACCAGAAGTTGGCCGCCATAAACATTATTCTGGCGCTGCGGTCGAAAAATGCCTCATGAAATTTACATATACGGGTACTTTGTGACACGATATCGATGATAAAAGGAGAGGTTGCGAGAATTCTAGTCGTCGTCGCCCGTCGATGGCATTGTTACTACGTGATCGTGCCTTATTAGTCAAGTGGTTTTATCAGCGGGATGAAAATGCCAATGCTGCTCTTAGTGAATACCGGCGATTAAAAAAAGTTACATAGAGGACCGATGACCATAACTAACTTACGAAGAATGGTTGAAAGATTGGAAAGAACAGGAACTCTTGGTGTGCAACCAGGCAGAGGACGTAAACGTATCAAGCAGGAACAAGTTGAAGAAGTTGCAATTGCCGTTCAGGATCAGGCGATAGCTAATAAGCAGGGTACCAGCAGTGCACGTTTAATATCACGACAAACAGATATCCCAGGTGAGGCTCACGACAAACAGGTGAGGCTTGAGAAAGAAAAGACGCAATCTTTTCGAAAATTTGCTTTTTGTATTAAATGTAGTTATTTTACATTTAAATTTGGTGAGATGTTTAAAACAGATATCCCGTTGTCGACGGTGCAGAAGATATTGCGTAAGATCCTGAAATTTTATCCGTATAAGATAACAGCCATTCAAGAATTGCTCCCAGGGGACAGAAATACCCGATTAGAGTTTGCTTTGAGATTTTTGGCTCGATTGGAAGTGGATGACGAGTGGCCATGGCGGATATTATGGAGCGATGAATCTCACTTCCATGTGCACGGTGATATCAACACACACAACTGCCGTATTTCGGCTGATACAAATCCACACGTTGGTCAGGAGATCCCCTTACATTCGCCGAAAGTCACACTTTGGTGTGGGTTCAGTGCTTCTTTTATCATCGGCCCGTACTTTTATGGAGAAATTGGTAGAAATTGAGCAGTGACTTGTTCTGTCAATTCCGACAGGTATGCCGATATGCTCAAGAACTTTGTGATACCTCAACTGCAGCAAAGAAATTGTATCGATTCTACCATTTTTATGCAAGATGGTGCGCCACCGCACATCGGACGTCGGGTGAAGGATGTTCTGCGTCAACATTTCACAGACGCTAGAGTCGCGCAATTCCCATGAATTGGCCTGCGAGGTCCCCTGATCTCAATCCTTGCGATTTCTGGTTATGGTGCTACCTGAAAAGCATTGTATATCAAGGACATGTTCCTGACATTCCTACCTTAAAAGATCAAATAACGTTACATGTCAGACGAATAAATGCCGATATGCTGCGAGCCACCGTCGAAAACCTCGTGTACCGCATGCAATTAGTGGAACATCAGGCTGGTGGTCACCTTGAGCCAAATTTGTAGGTTGCTATAATAAACGTTTTTCATTGGTATTTGATGTGTTGTTATTTACTGTTTCCATTGGCAGTTACGTATTCTTTTTTCACACATCTTTGACACATTTTTTACAATTTCCCCTATCGGCGTTGTTTGGTACTAATTTTTTTTTCTTGAAAACTCGAAACCGCATACTTTAATGTGTATGGTGGCCAAATTTTGTTCGATTTCGTCCAGTACATAACACGCTACAGGGCTCCGAACACCTCCTTTATTTCTTGATCACCCGGTATATTCAATTGTTTTCTTGATTACTTATGTTCATCATTGGTTTGGTCTTCGGAATATTATTCCCCTATTATGCATTTTGGTTGGTTCCGCAGTCTGATGAAGGACAGTATAAGCATTGACCCGAAAAATGTAATTTTACTGTCCTCAAAATGAAAGTTGACCGGCGGAAGTTTGAACTGCGCAGCCCTTCCGGTAGCTGATCAATTATGTTTTCCTGTCACAATGGATGACGTAGTCTGTTTTCACTGAGAAAGACATGTTGATAACGCCAAATTAAAACTTCTTTCGACTATTTAGCGTTATTTCAATACCAGTTGCTAACAATAAGTATTTATATAAATAAATAAATATTTATTATTTATAAATACAATGCTCTTTTGCAAAGTAACAAGCGATTAACACAATGGCGGCGATCTTTCATTAAATCAGACGGAAGTGCCTGACCAGACTATTCGATGATACATGCGCAGATCTCACAAAAACAGGGCGGCCATCATTCATTGGGAGGACAATAATGCTTTAATTGTAATTTTTAATCCTTTTAACTTACTTATCAAACATACACGTTAAATTCTTTCATCAAATTTTTGAATAATTTTTTAACTTATAGAAAATATATAATATATTTTATAACAACTTGCTATTACTAAATTTTAGACTTTTTCAATATTCAAGATGTATTATTTTGAAGAATTGTGTTTTTCTAAGAAATGGCATTCTAACAATTTGTCAAGAAAATATTTAGTATGTTGATTGTCTTTTTTGGCAAGTCTTTCTTTGGTGATGAAAAATTTTGCAAGAAATGCTTGTTTACTGACCTTATTTGTTAGGAATCATTTATGAAGGAACAGAATGGTGTAACGTTACAAGAATAGAATGGCAAATTAAGTAACTATAGTCTGACCACTAGATACCCACTAGTAGTAAAATGACTTACCACAAGAAGAAGTTAAAGTAGGTATAATTTTGGCACTCCACTAATGAGTCAAAGACAGTGTTTCATAATCTTCTTTTTTTTTGCTCCTAACTGTACTGAAATATTTGTCTCGGCACAACCAAAGATTATTCCTAAATCCCACAAACACCCAACGTTTTCATTGCTTTTACTATTTATAATAGAATCCTTTAAAAAAATATCGGCATGATTGATATCTAAATATTAATGTCTAGAATTTAATATAGATTAGAGCATTTTTAATCCGCTGCACATCTGTGCGAAGCTCCCCTTCTAGATAGCAATCTTGTATTTAGAGCCATTCGTCAGATAGTTGGCACGTTAATACTCTGTAATTCTAACCAGAGTTAGTCCTAATCATCATTACAAAGCATTGACGTGGCTTGCTAAGTTTTTTCAGGTTCCACATTTGTGCAGATACCTGAAATGAATTGCTGTTATTACTTTAATTTTTTTCTTATCACCTTTCCCAGCGTCCTTAAATATCACGATTCCACCTAAAAAACAGGAAAATTTTCGAACTAAATTTCAACAAACGTAAGAAAACATTTCTCACATCTCTTATGATGATTTGATTAACCACCGTCGTATATCCAGTTAATTAGGGTTGAAAGCAGATATTACATGTTTGGGACTAATTGAGACAAAGTGTAAATCAAATTTCACATTTAAAGATTATTATGCTTTCTGTATGTGAAATGATTTACCCACAGTGAATTTACCCACAGTGTTAATAGCTTTTGATTTACGTTGATTATTGTTAGAGTTACTGAGCATCTTCAATATGCTAGGTATTCGAAAGTAATACACTGATGTATCTCAAATCATAGTGCAACGATTTACCCACAGTTCAGACTTAGGAGATAAAGTGTCTGGCCACTTTATTAGATACATCTACCTAGTAGCGTACTGGGCCTCCTTTAACCATGAAAACAGCCTGAATTCGTCGAAGCATGGAGTCCATAAGATGCTGAAAACATTGTTGAGGTAGTGTGTATGCAGACATGTGTATTACGCAGTTCCTGAAGATTTGATGTAGGTGTAGGCTTGGAGCGAACAGCCCTTTCCAGCTCATCCCACAAATTTTCAATCGGGCTGAGATCCAGGGACTGAGCGGGCCACTGAAGCAAGGAAAAGTCATCGTCATGTTCCTCAAACCATCCCATAGTGATGCGGGCTTTGTGCACCGGCGCATTATCCTGCTGGAAGTAGCCATCTGCATGAGGATAAAATGTTAACATGTATGGTTGCAGTTGGTCAGCTACGATGTTTAGGTAGCTGACGTGCCTCCAGGGGTATCAATGGACCCAATGTTTGCCAGGAAAACATCCCCTACACACCATAACACTGTCCCCACCGGCTTGAAGATTGTTGTGAGACACAGCATTTGTACCCACAGCAGGGCTGTACCTAATAACTGTGGCCGGACAGTGTATGTTTTTTTTTATCTTATCACGTTTCTTATCAATGAAACGTAACTGTGTTTGCGAACTTTCGTTACATTTACCTTCTTAGAGAATGCAAAGAATATTCACAAAGTTATGGAATTTTAAAGGTACTACATTAAAGGATCCAATTTGTATCTCCTAACAAAACACTAGTAAAATTGCGCTATTGTAAAATTTGAGATTTGAGGACTTAGCTAAAATTATCTGCAAGTTAATAGCTTTTGATTTACGTTGATTATTGTTGGAGTTACTGAGCATCTTCAATATGCTAAGTATCTCAAATCTAAACTCTAAGGGATTCTGCTTTCTGCATAGTTTTACATTGTAGTTTACATATCAAAAAGGACAGTATTTTTTTACCTGACTTAAAATCAACAACAATGAACTATTATTACAATTTTAATGTGAAATTATATCTTTGAGGACTTATTCATCGAGTCTTATTCAAAATCTTTCGTTTGGTTCACTTATATTACTTTTTAAGGAATAGAGAACTTTACATAAAGAACGAAAATTTTGAATTTTAGGGTACCTCTACATTAAACTCATATATATTAGTAATATATTCATATGCATCAAATTTAGATATAAGAATACTATCATATTTTTCTAATTTCATTAGCTGTTGGTTTACGTTGGCTGATCTTAAGAGCTTCTTTCACATTGGAACAACTTGATATCACACGCTATTTAAGTACATATAAATAAATAGAATTGAAGATCTTCAGATTTTGTCATATATCTTAAACTGAATGTATTTTAGCTTAAGTTGTTAATTTTTAGAAATTAGCTAAATTAAGTACTTAATTAACTTCGTTTGGATCTGAAAATATGTAGAATAACAATTGGAATCATATGAAAGTGAACACTGTAGTTACATTTCGAACAGTTATGACTAGATTATCATTGTCCTATCCATCCTTACGTAAGACTACACAGTACCAATATCATAACAAAATAAAGACGTGTTCATCGTGTTTAGCTAAGCCCACTCTGCTTCAGCTAATTATAATTCCGACTTTCCCTGCAGAGGTCGCTTTGCTTATGACCTATGTTAAAGCACTTTCTTATTAAGTTAAGGCAATCAACGTTAATCTTTCATGTGCAGTGAAAGGGAAAGATGTAGACGTTTTAAATTTACAGCTGTAAGATAAAAAATCTTCTAAGACTTTGGCATTTTCTAAAGTAAACAAATTAGGACAAAAATTGAGTTTGTAAACGAATAGAAATCAAGAATTTTTGAATTTCCCAGATTTGCCAAAGAATTTCAAAATTCAGCGTAATCCTCTCTCTCAAGCATTTCCACATATTTTCTTGTAAAAGAAAAAAAATATCAAAAATAAATATTTATATTACTTTGGCTTTTCTTCTGTCTTCGTTTATGTGTGTGAACTCTGATATAACTTTTGAAGAGTCTCAAACTCTATACATTTGTTCCATATTATACCAGAACCATACTATACAGATCGTTTTCCTTGAAAAACATCTTTTTTATGCTTAACAATATTTCATTTCTTTTAACAAGAAACTTCTTCAGGTTATACACGAGTAGTTTGGTTACTTTTAAATTTAAATAAAGGAAATTATTGTGACCTCATCGATTCAGCTAAGTTTGTTTGAGCTAAATTTGTGTAATTTGAACCAACATTAAGAGAGGAAAGTTTATTGTTTTTTTATTATTGAACAACGTTTTATATTAATTAAGCAATATATTATTAAAGATTAAATTTCAACAAAATTTTGTATTAATTGAGCACAATGTCAGTTATTATTTTATTATTATAAATTTAAGTTTCAAACTTGTATTGCTAACGAATGTTGGAGTCCCAGAGGAAGGAGAAAGCTTTTCTTTTCCTCATATATAACCTGACGAAGTTTCTTGTTAAAAGAAATGAAATATTGTTAAGATAATAAAGATGTTTTCAATGATGTTGTGGTATAACTTTTGAACAAATAAACGGTCATCAAAAAATCTTACAACAGTGAGAAAATTTGTTTCGAACAGTTCACATTCAAGGCATTGTAATTGTTGGGCTTCATGTATGTCACAGAATTCGTCAAGGTTCAATTTCTTAATAAAGCTCAATGGCAGGACCAGAGTGAGAGCTGAAGCTATCATATCCTCCGAAAAACTACTGAATTTGACTGATGAGTACTATCAGGAAACAAAGAACTCTTAATGACTGCCTTAATAGCAACTAATGGAATGACACGAAAAATATTATAGAATTTTACTTTCTATTCATGATTTATCACTATCCATATATTCATGTTCTTACTGATAGACCACTGATGCCTATTTTTTCTAGTAAACTGTATCTCTAATGTTAAGTTTGGATTTCACATTAATTTTGATATCGAAATTAATCGAAAAAAAAAAACAAGTAACAGTGAATTAATAAATAACAACATTCTAGTGATAACAATAAAAATAAGAGAATGCTTTCATTAAGAGTTTCAACATTTTTTACTACAACTGTACTTTTATTATTATTTTTTTATTGTTGGAATGCGATATTACGTTTTTTGTTTTTATGTTTAATAAATATTGATCAGCTAAGACTAAAATTTTATAAAAAATATTTAAAAACAATCAACAAAATATATAAAGAAAAAATGGCAAAATTCATATTCCAAATTCGTATTAACTCAAACTTTTAAATGAAAATTTTTATAATAATATAAAAAGCTACTTAATTCTTTAAGAAAATCAAGCATTAGCATAACAAACCGAATATAGAAAAGAGTTTCCAGATTTTCCTATGCAATTAGTTAACAAGAGAACGAACTCAAACGATGGTTAATGGTGTAAACTGATTTTCGGCACAAGAGAAGAAGACCTGGATACATCGTGGCGCAATGCAATTAGCAAGGAACCTTACACAGAAATTGGTCCAATTAACAGAATGATGAAGCCTCTTTTGTAAGAACTTAATGAATTCAAATTTCAGGAAATTAATTCACCTCTTCCATTATTATTTTACAAGTTTCCGGGGAATTTACATAAATTTCTAAAACCTAAATTACATTTTGGGAAGTTTCCCACTTTTTTTTTTCTTTTTTTATTGAGGGTAAGAACTTGGTTAACTTTGACGCCTAAAATTGCAACCACATGTGATCATATTAAAACAAGGTTATTCAGCAAGTTTCTAAATCTAGAGTGCTTTGTGAATTGGCTCCGAGGAAATTTGACTTCGAATTTTTTTTTTTATTTCAAATAGTGCTGTTTTTACGTAACAGTACTTGAAACTAAAGATGATGTTTAGATAACGCTGAGGAATTTTTTTGTTCCGCATATAAGAGAATTGTAAAGCAATTGGAATGAGGCAAAAATTAGATATATTAATGTAATTCAGGATTAGAAGTTTCTGAAAGAACTTAGTATATAAGTTCTTAAACTATTCTTTTCTTATTCTTTTCTTTCTTTTTATACAGGTTGACATTCGAAAAATCCGGCAACCTCCGGATCTGAGGAGTACCGGATTTTTGAAAATGCCGGATTTTTTTATGGTTATATATACTGTATATATTTAACAGAAAATGAATACCTGTATAGTCCTTTAAAGAAAGAAAATGCAAAATTTTCACTACATGAAAAGCAAATGAAATTTTAAAGTTCTTCAACTGAATAAAATAGTTCTACAGAATTTCTGCTCCGATTTCAGAATTCTGCTCCGAAATCCATGCCGGATATCTGAAGGAACCGGATTATCGATGGCTGGATTTTTCAACCTGTACTAGAGATATAAAAAGAAACCCTCTGCGTAATTTTTTGTTTTTGTTTTTCTTACACCAGGCATCCTCGTTTATCCGACAGGTTAGGGACCAGAGCTCTATCGATTACCGAAAATTGCTGAATAATAAAATATATCTTTTATTAGTTTACAAATTCATTTCGGCCCGGAAAAATGTCACGAATGCTTGCAAAAAATAAATAAATATATATACACACATACAGGGTGTCACATACAGGGTGTCTGTAATTAAACGCACTCTACAGCAACAACTACTTATCGGAATGGTACCAAATTTGCAGTACATTCAAATTACGCCTTAGGAAGGACATTCATTGAAGAAAAAAAATAGTTCCAGAAATCATCACCACGGTTTGTAGGCGTGTATGCCGACCATGACAACGCAGTACAGCGTGATACGGATACAGTCACGTCACATTTTCAATATACTGACCACCATAATTTGCTACCATCTGAAATCATAGAATTGCAAGTTTAACTGTTGAACGCAAGACGTTCTTGGAAATGTTGAGCACGTGATGTTACATGCTTACTTTAACATCTGTCAAGGTACTACGTTGTCACAATAAACCAGATCTTCACGGTACCCACACAACCAATAATCGCATGGGGTGAGATTCGGTGAGCGTGCGGGCCACGCAGTACTAAAGTGCCAGCTAATGACGCGGTCTTCAATGAAATGATTGCGGAGCATCTGTTTAACGTAATTGGCGATTTGTGGAGGGTCACATCCTGCATGAACACTGTTGAAGGAAGAACTGATGTTGTTGAAGTGATGCATACTGATATGGTTAGTAATGTTGCATATCGATTGCCAGTAACAGAACATAGAGTAGAACCTGCGTGCGTCTACATACTTCGAAGAAAAAAGGTCCAACAATGAATGTTGACGTAAACCTACATAAAAATATCAGTTTTCGGGAATGTAAAGGAATTTCCAGACTTGCTTTGGAATTTTCTCTCGCCCAAATGCGACAATTATGCGTGTTAACTGCAACATGCAGATATAATGCGGCTCATCTGTCCAGAGAATGTTCCAGGGCCATTCAGGGTCAATCTCGATCCGAAGTAAGAACTGTAGCACAAAGGTCTATCGTTGACGTGGATCGAGACGCAGCAGTTGTTGAACATGAGAAATTTTATAACGCCAGTAGCGCATAAAGTTCCGAACAATTTCGTGGGGCATCGCAACAGGCTGGCCCAACGAATGTGCACTGCGCCGAACAGTGACGCTGAATCTGATATTTGACATCCTATCTTCTTCCATTTTGGTCACTACATTGTCAATCACCTGCGCGGCAATAGGATTTCGTCTTTTTCCGGCTTTTACATCAAACGACTCTGTTTCTTCAAATTTGAGGATCATTTTTCGTGAACAATTCGCAATCCTTAGACCTCGTCAAAGACCGTTTAACGACCTACCCCTTCGCAAAGCTTCTGGTGCAGAATTCCCGTTTTGGTAAAACAATTTCACAAGTTACGAACGATCTCGAAAACTTAACGTCATTTTGATTTGAACATAAAATGTGAATGAAAATTCGTGTGAAAGCTATTACTTAAATAGTGATACGAGGGATGAGGCTACCGGAAATTACGTTTCTGATACCACGCACGTCCACAAACGAGCCCTGATGATGATAATTGAAATTAATTGTTTTAATGAATGTCCTTCCCATGGCATAACGACATACTCCAAATTTGGTGCCACAATTTTGCTGTACAGTGCGTACAACTTTAATTACAGACACCCTTCACACACTATAAGAATATAACTATAAGAATATAAGACCACTATAAGAATTAAATAAGAAGTAAGCAATGTAAGTAAGAACACTGTAGACATTCAGTTGTTTATTTAACCCCCTTTCGGGGAAATAGGCAGCTCCGGAGTGAATACACGCAATGTTGAAAAGAAAAAGTTTTAAAAATTTAATAATAAGATAAAATTATTATTTTATTTCAGGTAAATATAAAATTATTATTTCATTTCAGGTAAATGTAAAATTATTATTTTATGACATGTAAAAACGCATAGAACACGAATTTAAATGTTAAGAATAACATAAACTGAAAATAAAGTAAGAACACTGTAGTAGGTCCAAGATCAGTCATTTACCCCCGAGTTTTCCGGAAGTCGAGTTCACATCCCTAAAACTATAGATTCATCCCATTTCATCAAAATCCTTAGACCAGTTTACAATATAAAATTTTTAAAAGAATTATGCTCGCTTTATGATATTTGATATGTATGAACGCAAATATACGATACGTATCATGAACAATTTATATAAACAAACTGAACAAATTAAGATAGCGTTCCTGAGAGTAGAAGCAAGCGGTCGGTCGTCGAAACATGACAAAATAGATCGATTAAGAAAGTCAAGGGGTCGATTTTATGTGCTTTAGTTATTACTGAAAAGGGTCGGTTAAATGAAGCGTGGATAAGCGAGGCGTCGATTAGCGGAGTAAATCTGATAAATACGACCAACATAAGTTCTTCTCATTTTCAGAAAAATATTAATTAAATCAGCAAATACTTATTTATGTTGCCTGAATCCGTATATTTTTAAACATACAAACATAATATTACGAACATTATAGCTCGCGCAATCAATTAATAGAATTAATAATAACAACTGTGTTTAAGGCATCGATAGAAACGCAGTGTTTCGGTTCTATCTTCTTTTAGGGCTTTGTGTGATCCCACTCGCTTCTTCTCTCAGGGATGCAGTCTTATTTTGTTCTATCTGTTTATTGAAATTATTCGTGCAACAGCTCTTTTATTATTCCCGTTCTAATTTCTCGGCAAACCAAACATGAAAAACAAAATAAATAAAATTAAGTTAAATCGACTCTTGTTTTTAACTGTATATATCTTCAAAAAAGACTCATGTAGTGGCTCAGTTATTAGAAAGCACAAACACACAGACTGACTGATTGATTGATAAGATACATTTCTTGAGAAAGTAGGGTTATTAAAAATATTCTAATATAATTTTTTCTGAAATGAAAATTACTAAAATGAATTTAGATGAAACTTTTACAAAATAATAAAATTATGGAAGTCTACAAATTGAAATGCGAATTTACAAAACTTAAAAGAAATAAAATGAATAAATTAGAACTCTTCTCAGGTATCGATCGTATAGTGAAGACTGAGCGATGGGTGTGAGATTAACACCAAAACAAGCATAATCAAATTTTTCCTTTTGCACGTAAATAAATTTGATATCCGTTCAGAAATGTTAGATAAATATAAGAAATCCGTTCAGAAGCTTTAACATATTGAACTCGTAAACCGACAAAGAGAACAAAATATTCAGTAATAATAGTAAAACTTCGTTGCTCAGTCAATAAATAAATTAACTTGCTGCATGTTTCGACGAACGACTGCTCACTTCTCCACTGACATCACATTGTAGAGACTAAGCTTGCAGCGGTATGTGGAGATGGGGAGTTCACTGTTAAGAACTGAAGGTGGGTGGGGATAAAAAAAACTGTGGTCATATTTTTAGTTGTGGTCATATATTTATTTCAACAATAAATGAGTTAAAGTTTCACACTACAACATTGCTCCAGCCCTTAGGATCGCTGGAGTAAGGCTTCCGATGTTCCGTGACCAATGGAACTGACTTGTGAGATGAGGTCGGATTGACGGCCCGACGCCCACCCGCCTTTAAACCCCAGGAAGAAATCCAGTACCTATTCAGCAGATGACTGGGTAGACCCCAGGAACTGTTGGAAGTGAATGAAGAGTAGAAAAATCCCGCCCTCCTCCCTCCTTGGCGGGGATAGAACCCGCCACCTCCAACCCAAAGCAAAGCGCCATTACCCACTCTGCTACCGGGCCTACTCTATTGTACTAGTACCAAAGAGCATTGTGCCAAAATTTTAAAAAATTAACTCAGCCATTTTAGGTGAGATTTGAGTGGGAAAGGAACAATTTTGAGGATGGGAGAATGTACAAGTGTTTTAAGTTTCATCATAAACAAGTATGTACCAGACCTTATTGAAATCCCACCTACCATTTAACGTTTATCGCGTTTTAATAGATAAACGTGGGAGATGATAAACAGAGAAAAATGTTCAAGTGGAATAATTAGAATGTACAACCTCAGTCCAATAAACTGGCCAATAAACAAATAAACTGGGCTTGAATAACACGTTCTATTTGAATTTCTTTCATATTTACCGCAGCTGAATTTTCATTCGCGATTTTCATATATATATACAAACATCTACATAATCGTGCAACTTACGATCAATTTAAAGTTGAATACCATACAGAAGAGTCAATGAACAATTCAAAAAAAAAAAAATCACAAATTCCGCAGTCTGGTTTTCCTATTATATTGTCCATATAGAATACAACTGAATATTTCCACCACTAAATGTAAGATGCAATCGAAAACTGGAAGCGTTGGACTTTTATGAACCATTTTCTCATTGTTGGGGAGTTCTGCATTGCATGGAAACGGGGAGTTCCATCCGGGAAAAGAGATGAAGGCGGCTCGCTGGAATGCAACCGGACGCGGGGCCCGGATTCCAATGGCGACCTCCGTAAATGCTTGTCACAAAAGCTTCGACGGTTATGAAGTGTATTAGTGTTCAACTCAAACGGGTTAACTGTTGCAGGGAAGAAAGCTCCAGACAGTTTTACGATGGCCATTCTGTCACTTTGACATTTGCAAGGGAAGAAAAATTTAAACGAACCTACAGAAATAAGTTTACAAACTCAAGAAAGAAATTCTTAATTCAAATACTATCTCGTACTTATTACAAATTATAAAAAACTAAAAAAAAGACTAATTTAGGAAAATAAAAATAAAATTAGTTGGTCTTTTTTTTTTTGTTTTTTTTTAATTTTCTGAAGTTTAATTTAAAAGAAATTATATTTTGAAAAAAAAAATGAAAATCGTCAGAAGAGGAAGGACATTTTTCCAGGTTATTTACATCCCAAACGGATCCTAAAGTTTATCTAACCTTAATGGCAAATTTTAACGTCCATGGTATAAATATAACAATTAAAATAAGCTTAAAAACGCACACATTTAAAGGATTCACTGAACTATTTTTGGAAATTTTGTACTGGGAACCCAAGACAGACTGTTTCGAGGTACATACCTCTCGTCAGTTGGATTCGCCCAGTACTCATAGTTCAGTGAAATCCAAAGAAAGCTACACAAAAATAAGATTAAACAAAACCCTTCAGTTAAAAAAAAAATCAAAAAACAAATTAAGGATAAAAAGGGCAATAAATTAATTTCCGCTAGCAGGTCACATAGCTTGTGAAAGATTAATTTATAACATAGACCCATTATGTGTATGTCTAACAATAGGGACAATGTTTTTTCTTGAGGTATAAGAGCGGTTGAGCTTTGGTCTGGCCACCCATTCTTAACTGGGTCAAAATGTTAGAGAAACGTCAGAATCTAAATCTTTGGAGCAGTCGTAAGCCAGCAGTGGCTCGAAGGGGAAACCACTTAACCTGATATCATCCATAAACATGTAAAAAGATTATAGAGAAACTAATGACAATGAAATCTTAACAATTTTCGAAAAGTTAAAGTCAACCAGGAAGTATAAATGTAATTCAAGATATCCTTGATTTCTTTTTTAATCTTCATTTTCTTCTTTTCTTTGACGCTGATAAATTAAGCTTAAATGTTTTAATAAAAAGGGTTTCGATGACAAATCTCTAACTAAATGGATAACAATAAACAAGTATGCTTTTGTATATTTCTGTTCATTTCTCATAGTAACTACTTTTCGCAGGGCATATTTAGTTTTACATTTTTAGTATTGCTAATTTCTCTAGCTAAATTATAAGCAATTTCTAATAGCAAAATTTATTATCATTTATTTATTTTTGGAGACTTCCTTGAGTTTCTTACTATTATCCATTTATATGCTCCTACTATAAATCACTCAGTTAATAAAAAAAATCCAAATAATAATCAGTTTAAATTCCTTCAAAAGGTAAAAAAAAAAAAATTGCAATTTGTCTTCACCTTAAGCTGATAAATAATCAGTTAAATTTGAAATTAATTAATTTCAAATTAATTTCAAATTAAATTTCAAACAAATTTTGGTGAAGTAAAATTACGAATATAAAATTTATTATTAATTAATCTCAAAGTTTTGAATGAAGATTTTTTTTAGATCATTGAATACATTATCTCAATATAATTGCTCAATATAATTGCAATTAATAAACATTTCATTGTATTTAACTGTGAATGATTTAACTACAGATGACTTTTACATCAGATTAAAACGAACTTAATGTGATTTGAAAATATTTCAATAGTTACCGGATTTTTTTTTACGTTACGATAACTTAAATTTGAGTTCCTAAAGTTATCTTTGAGGAATCAACAGCCTTTGTTATCCATTCCATCAAGAAAGAATAATAGATCCACCTAGGATTGAGAAGCCTTATTACGCAGTCCTCGACTTACGACGAGGATACGTCCTGATAATACGTCATACGTCGATTTAGTCGTAAGTTAAAAATCATACACAATACTTCATTATATCAGAAATAATAAATACTAGACACATACATCCAATCACGATTAAAGTTAATGATAGGTGCAAACTAGTTCAAATTTGATTGCCAGAGATGTGAATAATGATATTGACTATCAGTTTGTTGTGCTAGTGAGGGAGTCTCGCGACCGCTGTCTTGTTTACGCTTACGTATACAACTATCCTCGGTTACAAATTAACATTGCTTGTGAAAGCTCTATGGAAAGTTCGTCGTAACTCAGGATCTATCTGTATTGTTAACTATTTCCAAATATAAATAATTTGCTTTTCTGAAGATATGTTTATTATTTCGCTTTAACATGTACTTCGATTGTAAGTTCTGCTTAAAGATGGCATAATTTTTTCATATCTTTTTTAGCGAATCTGTTTTGTTTGTCATTCTTTTTACTAAGTAAGTTAATTTTTAGGAGTACAAAAACCCAGTATTTATAAACCTTAGTTAGACCTGTTGTGGCATACACCAGCGAGACAAACATATTTCCAAATTGAGCATCTTTGAAAAGAAAAATTTGAGGAGAAATCTATGGACAAACTAAAGATAATGGAGAAAGTCAGCCGGCATGATTCGTTACAAGCATTAATTAATACCAATTGATCTGAAGATAGCGTTAGGCTGATACATCCAAAAGGTTGAGTATTAATGAGATGCCTAAAAAAAGGAGATTATGAATTTTATGGGATGAAGTGTGAGACGCCCAAAATTGAGATGGATGGATGGAGAGATTGATGACGTAAGATCATTGGGCATTAAAAGTTGATGGAATGTCGCCAAAAAATAGAAAGGTAGGGGCGAATATACTAAGTGAAGGTGAGGTCAGCTTAGAGCTGTAATGCTGTTGATATGATGAAGTTATCGTTTAGTCATCCATTGCGAAGTGGGAACTAAGAATGCAGCTGTAAGGAGAGGGAAATGGTGACCAAAATACTCGTGTCTATATTTTAAATTGGACCATAAATAAGGAGCTTGCCAAACTTTTAACGAAATCAGTCCTGTCGTTTTCATGAAAGATTTCAGAGTCATTTTGATAGTTGGGAGGATGAAGAAGAAAATGAATGAAAGAAAGCTGAGTTCTAAATAAGCAGTCTATCAAAGTTTAAAGAAATTCGCCCAGACGTTTCAGCGTGATGCGCGTACAAGCAGACAAATTGATTTTTTAAAGTAAGTAAACAGTATTAAAGTATTAAAGATATAATTAATAATTCATATTCTTTAAAAAACTTCGTGAATTCAATTTCTTATAAGCTTATAATATAATGAAAATGTTTATATCTTGGAAAAAAAAAAGTAATCAATGTGTGAAAACATTAAATTGAAAGACTTCTTGACGCATCATAAGATTAAATAAGCATTATGTCATGCAAAGCGAAGAGAAATTTCTGATAAAATACATCATGAATATTCCCCGGAATACAGAGAACAAAGGTCACGTAAAAATGGATAGAACTTTGACACAACTGTAATGATTTCGTAGTTGTGGTAATTATAACAGATTAAGCAGAATGACTTGCAAATTAATTGTGGTTTTCTTAATGCAGATTCTGTCTTCGTATATAAAGTGGTTGTATTGTAAGGCAAGTATATGAAGCGCTAATTTTGGCATGTAAATAATGCCTTGTTTGACATGATATAATAATAAGCCTCTATTTTGTAACAGTGGCAAAATAACAATTAGGCTAGGGTGTGACATTGCCATTTTAGCATTTTACTTTTTCAGAACAACTATTTCTTACTTGAATGTTTTTTGTTTGTTTGTTTGTTTGTTTTTCAACATTTTCCATGCATTGTCTACTTCATTACAGTAGTAATAAACCATATCACTTTGCCCCAACAAATGGTTTAGTGCTTTAATGTTAAATGTTCGCAAGCACTTAGTTAGATTAGCTAGTCGTAACTCTTACCAATCTATTCTTGATTAACATTTGCCAGCAGGGAATAAGCCTGACAAATTGGTAACGAAAGGAGACAATTGTTTACAAAGGAGACAGTGTAGTAAGAACATGAGATAAGATACGAAAGTGACAAGCCCTTAGGCTGATTCAAACGCTAGCTTTCTGAAAACAATTTAGTTTTTTGGATCACGACTCCATAACTATGTAGCAAATTAAAATTAATAAGAAAAATAGTATTATAATCTGAATTTTCTGAAAGTAAAACTAAAGCTGATGTTTCATTCGATAAATTTACGAATAATAATTCACATACTGAAGTCAATTTATGTATGCGTGAATTCACTTGAACCACGCATCTTGTCAGTTGCCATCTTGTTAGTTTGTCCATATTCATAAAGGAACCTCAATTATTTTGCCTTAAGTCATCATTTTAATCAAAGTCAGAAAAGTATCAAAAAATTTTTACTTTCGTTAAGACCATGAAATAATTAGTGCAGAACTTGTAAAAAGTCTAAAAAGCAGACTTTGTATCAAGAAACTTCACAACCCAGAAGTAATAAAATGCTTTTTATTTTACTTTACCATAGTGAATGACGCAATGATCTCAACATTCGGCTTTAAGTATTGCTTTCGGCTCTTGATCCGCTGTATTCAGTATAGTTTTTGATGGCAGCCGATGTTGATTTAGTCCGAGGCAGGGTTTACCCATTGGGTTGAATCAATATTGTTGGCCAAAAGCAATCGCTCTTAGTTGTTGCCGAAGGCCCAAAACTCGACTAATCCCAAATGATAAAGTTTTACAATTAATTGCTAGCAATTTTAAGTTCAATGTTTAATTTACTCCTGTTACAAAATATACAATTCATTCTGAAAGAAACTGTTAATTGTGTCATAAGAAAACACCTGTCTTTATTAGAAGTCAATTTCCTATCAAAAGCATCTTGTGCATACATGTATAAATATATAAATAAAAAAATATATAGAGAATTGAATTCCTAATTGTCAAATCGGTTTATGTTTATTTAACAGCAGTAATCTAAATTGCACTATATTGCTCATTTCGAAAATAATATAATAAAGATTTTAAAAAAATACAATCCATTTTAATTAAGAAATTAATTAATTAAGAATTAACTAAATATTGATGCTGTATTATGTCATTGCTTAACTATGCAATTTTGAAAATGCTTTCTGACTTCAATCCTGTTTTTTTCTGGAAACAGTCTGGCAATTGTATGTACATATTTGTGATAATCAGGAAAACAATTTTTATATATGAATATTGATGATAGAGTGTAAGGAAGAACTTGGTACAAGGATATCTAGTGTATCTGTGCAAATTTGTTACACATTTTTGTATTTTAGGTATAATTCCTTAATTTTTATGACCGACGCTAGTAAATGCGAAATTTACTTTAATGTTAATTAAGAATAAAAAAATTTATCATTAAAAGGTGAAAAGTGAAAAAACTTATATAATTTGCTAATTTCGTCTGCCTCTCTGTCTGTCTGTAACTCGATATAATTAAGCTATTAAGATAGATCCAAGGTTTTCAATGGTACCATTGAATCAAGGGTACTTAAATATTAGTTCATTTTGTCATTCCATGTTGGTTCCATGAAATTTCAGACCTAAACAACTGAAATTCTAACAAAACTTACGTTCAAAACCAAATAATTTCGTTACCACTGCACCCATTTTAATGAAATTTGGCATACTTACTCAGTTTGTTACGCTAATTTTGAAACTCAAAACCATTTTTGCCGTAGAAGCTTCGTTCACATGTTAGCGCAGTATTTAGATTATACAAAGGTGAGTTTGGTTGCTATAGAAATCAATTGTCAGAGATTAGGAAACAATATGACATCTCCATTATTTACTATTGTAATGGAACAATGCATTATTATTAAATTACTTGAACAAAGATAATTAAAAAATCTACAAATTGTCAGAGAATTACAGCACAATAAGCTGTCTGTAACTCGAATAATTAAGCTATTAAGATAGATCCAACGGTTCGCAATGATCCATTGAATCAAGGATAATCAAATTGGATGAAAATATTAGTTCGTAGCGTCATTCCACGTTGTTTCCATGAAATTTTATTCTTGGGAACTGACCTCGATAACTGAAATTCTAACAAAACATACGTTCAAAACCAAATAATTTTGTTACCACTGAATCCATTTTAATGAAATTTGACATACTTACTCAGCTGTTTACGCTGATTTCGAAACTCAAAACCATTTTTGCCGTAGAAGTTCATAAGTTAACGCAGTATTTAGATTACATTTACTTTATATTTGATAGTTGATAATAAAATGATTTTTCAGATTTTTTTTATGCCTGTCGTCCGACAGACTTTGCTGCTAGTATAGTATAATTGCTGTATGAATAGTATATCAGTCTTTGAGGGTAGACAGAGGACGAAATGCTCTTGCAATCACAAACAAAGGGACTATATTGAAATAGTAGTGTCATGGCTCTGTTGTTCCAAAAAAAACCACGATCATTAAATGATTCATTGCAAAAACTTCATTAAACAGTTGCACTAACTGATGCATATTAGATGTTTGGGAGAATTTCTTGCATCTAAAGACTTGAATAGGTTAGGTTTCAAGAATGACTTAACAATATGTTCTAATTACAGTAATGGTTGTCAATGAAGTTCGGAAGACATTAGCTTTAACTGAGAAAGACTACTGGCATAGTGGTCACAAGATTCATTTAAAAAAGAACTATTTCACGCTAGTTACTACTCATAAACTAGAATCAATAGCCTGTGCCGCCCTGATGTTTCGATTCTTACCTGAGTATTTCAATCATAGGAAATAAAGTGGAAAATGGGAGAAATTAAAAAATAAAAAAATTGAAGACAAATTTTATATAAAAGTGGACTAACTATTCATGTGCTAGTATTTTAGCCGTAACAAGGATTTTCAATTGGATTAATTATTTTCCCTTTTAAGTTATTTACGTTATTTCATATGGTTTTAATCTTTTCCAACCATTTCCTATTTTGAAATTATTTGAAAATTAATCTTTGGGGCGATAGGATTATTGTCATTGTAAGTTTTGCAATTTCTTTCCCCACCATTTTTTTTGCATGATTCATATAAATCTTGAGGATGAAATAGAAATGGAAGACATTTTTTTTCTCTATTTTTCATAATCTTCAGAATAAAAGAAAGGTGCCTGAAGAAGGAAAGAAACAGATGATAAAAAGTCCAGGCGCAATTTTCACGTCAGAAGGGCAGCTGCTCAGTTTAATGGCGAACAGAATGAAACATAAAAACATTCTGTTTTGAGATCTGGAGACCTTAATCCAGTCGACAGCGTGATATAAAGGACTTTTATTCACACTATTAAGCTTTAGCTATTTTCTCTGGAGTTTACATAGAGAGCAAGTGATATCTTCCTTTATTTTATTTTATTAAATCTTGCATTCGATTTTTCTCTGTAGATATTAAGATATTTTAGCTTCATTAAAACTTCAGCGTTAGTATTAACTTTCCTTTTGAATTGAACAAGCGAATTATGAATATAATTTGTTTCCAGATTTTGGAAAAGAAAACATCCTTGAATTTTAAGGGAAACAGCCAAACAGAGTAAAGTTTCAATAGTAATTCAAATATTAAGTCTTCAAAAATGTTGACTGTCAATTTTTATAATAAAATGAAATTGATATCAATCATAAACTAATCGAGAAATGCAACGTAAATTTCATAAAAAATTGCTATCTCTATTATCCAAGTACTAACGAATATTATCAACTGGAAGTTCGTGGTAGAACTTAAAGCCTAGTTTAGTTTTATTATTTTTGTTTTGGTTTGAGTAATGAAAAATAACAAAACGCGAAACCAACCTTTGAAATTAATTTCTACAAATAGTATAAATTTTTCCATTTTCGGAAAAAAAGTTGAATTAAATTTGCATTTCATTCTAAATCAGATTAATTTTGATCACATCAAATTATGCACAAATTAATGGATTAGCTAAAAGGATTAATATTTATTATTTAATTAAATTAAATCATTAATTTAGATAATTACGGTTTGCTATGAGAATTGCAGTTGGCTGTTGATCTCATTGCTGGATCAAAATCTACTTGGAAATGATTTTAAATATAACAGTAAGATCCACATATTTCTTTACTAAAGTTTTTTTCCCCTTATTAAATTATATTTAACAATGTAATCATGAATTATTTATCCACAATAAACGAACCTCTTGACCTAATCCTTAAATATGCCTACTAAATTTCAAGAAGAACCATCCAGCGCTCCAAAGTTCATTAGGGAATGCTCACATACACAAGCACACACAAATATACTGATGGATTTGGTAAGCCTCAATTTCTAGAAAACCAAAGTAAAAAGAGAAGTGTAGGTAAGGCTACTAGACGAGGTTTCTAATATTTATTGCAGGAATTATAAACAATTCGGAAAAAATAAAATAAAAAATAAAATAAAATAGACCACTAAAAAAAAAAAAACATTGGATAATACTAAATATATATCCTCTTAATATTATCCTTGAATTATGTAAATATAAATCATACATCTATCTCTCAAACTGAATAAAATCGTTTTCCATTACATCTACAATATTGTTGACATAGATTGACTCCTAAAAACATGAATGGGCCTCGCAGTGATCACAAGTAACAGTTCAAAACAGTAATCCCTTTACTTTTCATTAAGTAACTCAGTGTAATTCATTACAATCTTTAGTTATCCTTAAGGAGAGTAATGCATAATCTAAGTATTAGAAAAACTGCCGAAATTTCGGAAATCGTTATTAAGTAGTTCAATTATAAATACAGCGTACTAATACTGATTAATAAACTGTATCTCGATCTGTCTTAATATGAAAGTTAACACCCCCAAAAAAAATCATAATTTTTACCAATAATCCGAGAACTTTTCAATCCGCAATCGATTATACTATCCATCGGTTTATCTGCTATCCTTTCAGATCCTATATATTTCCTGTGTAATTATGTCCTGTGATATCTTGCATGCGTTTTTTAATCTTTCCTCTTTAATTGTTAGTTCCTTCTTTAATTTTATAGAGTAGCAATCAATAGTAACTTAACATTGGTATTAAATGGACAAGCTTTTACAAAGCCCTTCAATGCATTATAAATAATTAATTTTACAGTAAAATTGACAAAAGACTTCCAATTCTGTACTTTTACGCTATCGTGATTTAATGAGGTAATGTATGGTTGTAAATGCCGTTAGTTCTCCAACAATATATTACGGCAAATGGTATTTTGTCGTCAATACTAAAATAACAAATTTTAATATCTCGGTGGAGAATCGTTAATTATCTGCATTCAAGATCATTAAATGGAAGTCACAATATCTAAATCCCTTCCACTGATATTGGAAAATAATAATTTGTTGTTGCGAATAAAGATGGAGCTAATAAAACAGCACATTATGAATAACAATGACCATTATTTGATCAATTCAGTTCTGGCAATTATTTTACTTGAGATAATCAATTTAAACTTCTTAAATTAGTTCAAATTGCATTAAGACAAGGAGTTCCTTAAAGAACTTGAAGTCTACATTTTTTTTATATTAAAACCGCGAAAACAATACAAAGCAAACAAAAATGTCAGAAATTGAAATATCTATTTCTAATGCAAATTAACATCTTCGAATTATTCCATTTTCTGAGAATTAATTAAAATTTCAAAGCTTATTTAAGTTCCAAAATCCAATTAATTTAATTCATATGGAAAGCAGATAATAGTAAAAATAAAGATGGATAAATAATGGTTTTTAAGCATTGAAATACTCTAATTCTGTAGGAATTTAAAAAAAAAAATCCTCACTGGCAAACTTTTTGATAGGATACACATGAAAATTTCTTCACACATAAAATTTCAACTATCTCTTGACCGTAAATATGCATGTTCAGCTCCAGAAGATTCTTTCACTAGTTCAAAAGTTATTAGAGGAAGCTATGCACACACAGATACATATATACAACTACATACATATATATTTTATATAGATTCACATACACATGTATATCATTATAGAAGCGAAGACGATTATTTAGGAGCCTAACATTTCTTACGAAAATTGGTTACTGTACGTTACTCAGATATTTATTATTAAATTTAAATAGTAATTCTTTAGATTCAATGCAGTAACTAGTCTGATAGTAGTTATAAAAAAATTAAGTAATCATGAATTGACATTGTTGAACATAATCATACGTAATTCACATTGTTCTGCAGAAAGATAGAAAAGTAGCTTTCTTTTACCAAGGAAGAGAAAATAATTCATCCCATTTCCGTTGAAATTAAAATTGCTGTTGGAGCGTCAGGTAAAAACCGATATCAAACGATTCCATTTTTAATATATATATAGAATATATCTAGATAATATAATTTATCATAGTTTTTAATCCAATCTTCACAGAAGATTAACACAGAACTTTAACACTGAGTTGAAAACAGTCAGTTGCAACTATTATTATTATTATTAAATTTATTCATTCACCTAAAAATGAAAACCTAAACTAGATACTTGGTTCGCGCAAGCGTTATTTATTTATAATGAAATGTTTGTTTTTGTTTTTTTTTGTTTGTTTTTATATAAATCTCTACAGTTTGAATATTCGCGATATTTGGTGTCTTTCATTTGAACATGTCATTAAAATCTTTCAAAGCAGACTTTAAATATAAGCTCCGATGCTGACAAAAAAACGTCATGTCTACAGTCCTCTGATGCGACTTACCAATGTAGTAGAACAAGTAGTTTAGACTTCTGAATTGTTATTTGATACATCATTGAAGATCAAACTGAAAACAGCAACAGTGATCAATTTCGACTGTTGTATCATTATACATAAGTTTGCTGAAAAAATAGGGATTTTGTTTTAAATGTTCCAATGAAATATTTTGAAACTTACTTTCGAAAGAATACATATTTACAAAGAATAAATTAGAATACATTAGAAAATAAAAATCACACAAAAATAATGTCAACTGAAAATATATTAATTCTTTGTGGTAAACAATAGAACAATAGAGTTTGTTCACTATATTGCTCTTTTGTTTTGTATAAATTTTGAAAATTCCTAAATATGAAAATTAATAAAGACATTATTTATTTACATTCCTATTCTTTATCTTATTTTAATACCTATTGCGATCTCTATTAGAAGAGCTTATTTTAATACAAATTAAACTCTGATAAAATAAGAGGTGAATGAAACATGAATAATTTCCATGATAATATTCGAAAGTTCGAATTCCAATAAATGAGTTGCATATAATGAATGCACGAGGAAGATTACCTGCTGGTCCTCGTGTTAAGGAACTTCGGTTCTAGAAACTTCTTTAAATACATACGTAATCATTACAACTGTTGTGCTTCAATTCACCCAATTCGATGAGGGACTTTGGAAGCACGACGTTCATTTGTGGTAATTTTGTTTTGATTCCCATCCGTCTTATAATCAACTCAATTGCGATGGAATCACATTATCATCCGGAATCACCAATTCATGAACCCCCTTCCATAATTCATGAACAGAGGGGGAGGGGCGTTTCGTTAGACTTTAGAACGCCCCAGGGCTCAATTACGCAACACACGGCCTTTGTTGACTCCTGTCCTACAAATTCTCGTTTAGCTCCCGATAGATGCAGACAAGAGATGTTTCGCAACGTGATAATTCCTCCTTGACCTCTTTATGATCGAAGAGGTTAGTAAAGGTCTTCTAAACACCCACTTTCGATGACCTGACCCTCAAGTCCTAATCAGTAGAAAAGGAGGATTGAGTTAAGACCGAACATGAAATCGAATGGGAAATTACACCATTCTCATACAGAAAGCCAACCATTGGCATTTAAAAATTTCTCCTCAATGTAATCTTATGGCTTTTCTTGATTACCCAGGGGCTTTGCTGCTTTTCAAGCAACTACCTTCGCGAATTAATGAAACAATTCCATGTAAGAAAGTTTTCTGAATTTAAAACTTATGACTGGAAAGTACTTTTAGTAAATCTCACATCTTTATAATGTAAGACAGAAGCTTAATTTTCAAATGTAGGTTGATTATTAAAATTTCAGAATGATTTAAATAGAAACAATGTAAAAAAGAATGACCAACTGCTAAATAATTCCCCCAACTTACGGCCAACCGACTTACACCAAAATTTCCTAAATATTAAAAAAAATCGAACATTTTCAAAAAAAGTTTAATATCTCCAATATTCTTCTCAGTATTTTCTGTGTAGAAAAACTTGAACATATCTAGAACTAGTCTAAATCAAATAAAAAAGTAAGGTGCTACTATAGCGTGACGTTTACCGCAATGAAGGATATGATATTAAGTATACGTTGTTAATATTATACCAGTATTCACCATTTTTATATGTTTTGCTTGTATGATGATCATTAACAAAGTGTAAATGCTCTGGTAAACTGCACGCTGATAATACCACTAAACATAATATGTACAGATGTAGACATTGTTGTAGCTCCAGAATTCGTTTCGTTCCACTTTTCCGAACCTTTTAGAACAAGATGGCGCTGATGGAGGTTAATTTCCATTGCGCGGCGGGAAATGCCGTTCTCTGTTCTCTTGGCAATAGTCATAACATGTGTTTACTGCAATACAGATGAGTGTGTTCATTTGAAAGTATTTACTCATCTTAATATATAAAAATGAATGTTTCTTTGTTTGTTTTTCCCGTATGCGTTCCTATACCATTCATCAGATTGCGATGAACTTTGATAAGTTGTTGTGCGCACTTTCTCGAAGGTTTCTGTATTAGTAGAATCATTTTACAATATCTGGTGCCCGAGACGTTTCAACAAATGAGTATATTTTCGGTTTCAATGTTTGCAGTTTCCGGTGCGACTGCATTTGCAATGACCATCAACAAAGCAGAGGGACAATCGCTACAAGTATGTGGACTGAATTTAGAAAAATCCTAGCTTCTCACATGGATAGCTGTATGTGGCCTGCTCACGCGTCGGAAAACCTTCTGATCTATAAAAACAAAAAATATTGTGTATTCAAAAGCACTTCAATGAACAGAATTAAAACACAAACATTTTCTTTCTTTGAGTAGCATTGCAACGCATGCCGGATACAGCTAGTTTTACATAAAATAAATAGAATAAAAACAAAGGGCCGGCGTGGTTGTGCGGTCTCAGGCGTCGGTCTGCCGAGCGGCCTGTGTGCCGGTACCCGGGTTCAAATCCCGGTCGAGAGCACGGGTGTTTCATCTTTCTTCTTCTGTGTTTCGTCCGTTTCTCCCCTGGGACTTACTATCTCAGGGTTATTTCTAGATGGGATGTGAATTTCCTAGCCTCACCCTGACGTTGTCAGATAGGGCTAGCCCATGGTCCATCGTTGGCCAAAGGCGATGAAAGGAAGGAAAAACAAAGGAAAGTTACACTCAAGCTGTAGGAATGGAACTAGCTCGAAAGGCGGTGACTACCTGTATTTTAAAACAATTATCAGTTAACACGATTTTCGTATTTCAGGAAAAGTTCGGACTGATAAAGCAGTGTTAAAAAAGAGCATTAATTATGTGAAGAAAGATGACATCACATCTTTCATATGTTTCCAATTATTATAAGTGATTGAATTGTGTTGTCTGCTATGGATTACCTGCCAGTATCACTGGGACCATCCTGTTGCTTATCTATTTTCAGCACTCACCTTTAAATCAGTGGAGCATGTATAATGTTACGCATCTAGTCGCCCTACAGGAGATGTCACTTCAGCAGTTTGGTATTTTCCTGTTTTCCATCGTTTCGAATGCTCATATTTTGAGATAGATCAAAATAATTAAGACAAACTTCACTCCATACACAAATTTCATAGATTAAGTTACACTGTTTTAAAATCAATGCAAAATCTTTTCAACTTCTCTGCTATTTTTCAATGAAGTCGGATATTTTTTTGTTATTTAAAATTAAAATTATTCTATCTTCTTCGCAGTTATGAAATACAATATTATGAATTACATTATGAAATTATGAAATACATTATTTTTTTAACAAATCTATAGCACCAATTTAAATTAATATATCTATACATGGTAAATTAAATAAATAGCATCCATAACAAATCAGTTTCGATTTTTGCTTGTATAGTTCCTATAGATTTTTAGAATTTGACAATCACATTACAAATCCAACAACAAAATAGTTGCCCAAATGTAATATCTAAACTTATTTCCTTTAGCTTTTAGAAATAACTGTGTTTAGAGATCTGCAATTATTAAAATGTTGAGTTATTGTAACTTATTTAAACTTTATTTCACTTTACAAATAAGATAAATTTCTGATCGAGTGTAAACATACCTAAAATCTAATGATTTGTTATGAATACAATTGGTAAGTAACAAGTTCAGTGCAATTTCAAAACTTTGAAAGATTTTAAAACTTTGAAAATTTGAAGGTTTATGAGTATTAATCCAATAAGCATGTGAACAAGGAAACTTTAAGAGGATGGAAATTCTTATTATAATAATATGTAACTGTAAATCTTATTACATCACAAGGAATAGCGACGTAAAGAATAACGACAATATAATTAATCAGAGGCTACATTTACTGTAGTATTAATACCACCAGCTAAATTCTCTTTGTATCCCCGACACCGCATAAATCGAAACCGTGTAAATCACAGAATTAAATAATTTTTAATTAGGAGAATAAGTTACACCATCGCTGATAGAATAAGAAAGCCACATTGTATGAACTTTTTTTATTGAAATTAATATTAATTTTTATTGAATTAATATTTCTCGGCAAGGTGACCCCTTATTTAGCTTTTTCTCACTTTAAGCTTTGTTTTCTCAGTTAAGAATGTTCTTTTCCGTTTTGCTACATTGCTATAGCCAGTTTCAGAGAAAGATCGGGAGTGACGTCAGAATCTATTCTGTGGTGGCGAGATGGTCTAAGCATCCGTTTTTCATGATAAGTTATGCTGGTTCGATTCTCCTACATGCCTTTTTTGTTTTTGTTTCTCTTTCTCCCTTCAGTTTTCTTTAATTAATTCTGTTTAAATTACACATAATTTAATTTTATTCTCGCCACTCAAATCACAGGACCACGCAAAGACTGATCTTTAGGACCTTAACTTTAACGTTCATTTGAGGAGACATGTGCGAGCTAATGGAGATAGCCATGATGTTAAGTAGTTCGACAACTTAATTACCAATAGCAAATCACCAAACAACAAAATTGTTAACAAAGTTTATATAATAAAAATGTTTTAAAAATATTTTACGGAAAACCAAAAACGAGAGCTTTCGGAATCTCTGTGGTTCCCTTGTCAATCAAAAGACAAGGAAAACTTTTGATTAGCACGGGAATAGCAACGATTCCGAAAACTCTCGTTTTTGGTTTTCCGTAATGTATTTTTAAAACATTTTTATTATATAAACTTTTTTAACAATTTTGATGTGTTTGGTGATTTTTTATTCTACTAAATGCAAATTTTTAATACACGTAAAGCTTTTATCTAATAACCAATAACATGATTGTTTTTTTTTTTACTAGTTTGAAAATTTCCACAAAAAATAATTTTAAACACTTCATTACATATCAGCCTCTCTCTCTCTAATCTCTCGCCAGACTCGGCGTACGGGGTGCGGGAGGTCAGGCTCCCAGTGTTTCCATGACCAAGGGACGAAGTTGGGGCCGGGTGGTCAGCCCGGCGCCCGCCCGCCTAGAACCCGGGAAAGAAACCCGGTACCCATGCGAGAGAGGGCTGGGTAGGCCCTAGGACCCGTTTGGAGGTGAAAGGAGCGTGGAAAAATCCCCGCCCTCCGCCTTCCGCCGAGGCCGGGAATCGATCTCGCCACCTCCAACCCGCAGCCGAGCGCCCTGACCACTCGGCTACCAGGCCCACTTACATATCAGTACAAACTTAAAAGTAATTTCACATCATACAGAATCTTTTGCTTGTTGTACGATATTTACAGAAAGGTGGAACTATGTTTCGGGATGAAGGACATTATGTAACTTGGTTTAGTGACGTCACTCCTGATCTTTTACTAAAACTGGCTTTAGTTGCACTCTAATTACTGTTATAGATTAACACTAATTTCTCAAAGTCCTTTAATAATAAAACTTAACGGAATTATTCGAAATAGTTTTAAAATCAAGAAAGTAGGTATTAGTCAATACAGTTAACATTGATGTTTTTACTTTCTATTATTAAGACGCAACATCGTTTGATCTTTTCTTTCAGTTCTATCATAAAATCAATCCTTTTATTCAGTTGTAACAATAACCACATCTTTCAATAATGCGTTCCTGTAATGTTAAAAAATTTAGACTATTGTCCATTTCCTTTTCTACCTTAAATTTGATTTCATCAGTAATCTTGTTAATTTCTGAGAAAAACTTGTCAAATTGTCTATCGGTCCCGTACCAGATTATTAAGATATCGTTAGCATATCTGTAATATTCAAGTTTATATTTCGTCTTTTCCAGTAATTTGCACTCCCAAAAATTCAAAAATATATCACACAAGGATCCTGACAATGGAGATCCCATTGGGAATCCTTTGACCTGTTGATATATTTTATCTCTATGTTTGAAATATGCGTTCTTTGTGATTAATTCAATTGTATTCATCAATTCATTATTATCCAATTTTTGTTTCATGAGCCATTCTTTATTCTTAAATGCCATACTTTCTACTATGGACAATGTCTCATCCACTGGAATGTTGGTATACATGTCATTTATATCCAGGGAATACATATGAAATTTCTTATTATTATTAAATAGATGTGCTATTTTTTGAATCAAGTCTTTTGAGTTTTTTACTATTAATTCCTCTTTTGGAAGTTTGAAGTTTCTTACAATTTTGTTGATGAATTTGGCCAAATTATGTTCAGGAGAACCATAGGCGTTTATTATTGGTCTTACTGGATTATTAGATTTAAGGGTCTTTACGCTTCCCTCCATTGTGGGTTTTCTGCAAGAATCATTCATAATTTCTTCTGCCTGTTTTGGATTTATTGATCCACTTTCTTTCATATCTGTTATCAATGTTTTTACTTTGTGGTACAAAGTATATGCAGGGTCCTTTTTTAATTCCTTATAATGTTCCTTATCCTTGACAATATTATCTAACTTTGATAAATATTCATTACGATTCATAATTATCATTTGGTTGCTCTTGTCTGACTTTGAAATGTATATGTTTTTGTCTTTTCCAATATTTTGCAGAAATTCAATTTCTTCTTTTTTTTATATTTTTTGCTGTTATTCCTGTGTCTATCCTGTAGTTTTCAATTTTATTTGTAAAATTTTCTCTTTCTGTACTTTCTAAATGTTCCCACATTTCATATAGTTTAGCTAAAGTTTTCTGATCAATTTTCTCATCTTTTTCTAATACAAACTCGAAACCTTTATTAAGCAAATGAATCTCTTTAGTACTAAATCTTCTATTACTCAGGTTTACGATATAATTAGTGTCTCTTTCATCTATCCTATTTTTAATTTTCTTCCATTTTACTTCCCTAGCTTTTCTTTTTGTCCCTATATATTTTTGGTGATTCCAAAACATTACCTTTTCATAATCACAGTAATCCATTCTTCTTTTGATTTTGCTGTTCAATATCTCTTCTTCCCGTAAAAGTTTTTTAATATATTTTTCAATTCCTTCTATTTGGTCTTCCAAAAAGTTTTTTCTCCGCTTCTTTCCTTATTATCTTCGTATTCCTTAATTCAATTAATACTGGGTTTCGTATTTGTAACGGTTTTGGTGTTTCATCTTCTAACACACATTCCTGTAGGTAATTTGAGTGTTCTTCCCATTTTGCTAACTTGACGACTTTTCTCTGATGCTTTATAACTATTTTATACTTAAAGTTCCCATATTTTTTTAGTAGATCTCTTCTCCTAATTCTTCTACTATTAAATATTTCTAAAATCACACCAAATTTAAATGTAAAGATTACATTTAATATGAAAAAGCAAATTTTCGAAAAGATTACACGTCTTTTCTTTTTCAAGCCTAAAATAACAATAAGTTGAAGAACAATACTCCAAATTACATTAAACTCCTCGAGAAAATATTAACAATATTTGAAACCAATACCATTTACTTACAATCTTTGTTTTCTTTAAACTTGAATATTACAGATACGCGGATGATATCTTACTAATCTGGTACGAGACCTATAGACAATTTGACAAGTTTTTCTCAGAAATTAACAAGATTACTGATGAAATCAAATTTAAGGTAGAAAAGGAAATGGACACTTGTCTAAATGTTTTGGATATATGTTTAACTAGAAATGAGAATAAGATAATTATGAAATATTATACAAAAAAATACAAAAGTGAACACATACTAAATTATGAATCAGGACATGGTATAAACATAAAAAGAAACATAATTGAAAACTATATGCAAAGGTTTGACGTCAACACGAGTAGTGAAGATGAATTCAATAGAGAAATTATGAATATGAAAAGGATCCTTAGTAAAAATGGTTACAAGGAGAAATTCGTAAATAAAACTATAAAGAAATACCACACATTCAAAATTAAAGAGTTAACAACAAATAATAACAGAAGATATTTCATACCATACTTAAACAAAAATAGTCTTACTTTAAAAGAAATTTGGAAAAGTTTTGGTTTCAATGTTGGATTTGAATATAAGAACAAACTGAAAAACATTTTATGTTGCAAATTGAATAGTAGTGTTAAAAAACATGAAATGGGAATAATTGACAAAATAGAATGCAAGAATTGCGATTTATTCTACTTGGGCGAGAGTAAAAGGACAGTGAAGGAGCGAATGACGGAACATGGTTGCAGCATTAGGAACAAGTACATTGAAAAATCAGAAGTGGCAGAACACTGTGTGAATAGAAATCATTGTATTAACAACGAGATAAAAATTTTATATATTGAAATAGACACCAAGATAAGAGAGATAATAGAAAGTGTGTGTATCCGGAACACAAAAAGAAAAAATAGGAATAGGAATGATGGTTTTGAAATAGAGAAATATTTCATAAGATTAGCTAAACGTTTTGTAGAAAAAATGTGCACAAAATGTAATAATAAGGTTACAATCAAAGAACTAAATTGTTAAGCCGTATCATATATTATGTTAAAGAAAACAAAGATTGTAAGTAAATGGTATTGGTTTCAAATATTGTTAATATTTTCTCGAGGAGTTTAATGTAATTTGGAGTATTGTTCTTCAACTTATTGTTATTTTAGGCTTGAAAAAGAAAAGACGTGTAATCTTTTC
>JAFIDM010000001.1:128913184-128993076 GCA_023159025.1 Thereuonema tuberculata
GATAATACTAGAGAGCTCAAATTTTCAGGATAAGATGCAGTTACCATACTAATGAAATACGCTAAGTTTCATTTATCTAGCTTTTATATTTTGGATTTTATTAAGATCTGAAATACGTCGTACCCTCAATGCTTCGGCCTAAATAATACTGTGTAGTAATGTGATTTCTTCCAAAGTGCAAACAGCTTGTATATACAAGTTGACCAATAGAAAAACAGAAAAGTAGGGTATTGAAAGAAAATCCATTTTCTAAATAATCTTAAAACTAAATTTAGTTGTAATAGATAATCCCACCCAAAACATTTCATGTAAAATAAGTTGCCAAGATTCACATGCTCATAACGCTTTCACTGTTAAAAAGTTATCAGATCTCATCCTACAAAAAGAAATGAAATCCCACCCAAAACACTTCGTGTAAAATAAGTTGCCAAGACTCACATGTCATAATGCTTTCACTGTTAAAAAGATATGAGATCTCATGTAGAGCCAAGCCCCTAACTCAACGAGGCCTAACTATACAAGCCCCAACTCTAAAAACCCTATATCTTGGTCAAAAAGTATGGCTTGGCCGTTTCATGGAACTATTTCATCTCACCCAAAACATTTCATGTAAAATACGTTGCCAAGATGCTCATAACGCTTTCACTGTTAAAAAGTTATCAGATCTCATGTAGAGCCAAGCCCCTCACTCTACAAGGGGGCCTAACTCTAAAAACCCTACTATCTTGGTCAAAAAGTGTGCCTTGGCATACTCCATATCCTTTACATAACTCCATGGGATTGTCTGTGCGACAGCCACGAAACGGCCAAGGCATACTTTTTGACCAAGATATAGGGTTTTTAGAGTTGGGGCTTGTAGAGTTAGGCCTCGTTGAGTTAGGGGCTTGGCTCTACATGAGATCTCATATCTTTTTAACAGTGAAAGCATTATGAGTCTTGGCAACTTATTTTACACGAAGTGTTTTGGGTGGGATTGTTTCTTTCTAGTACTCCGTGAACCATGGAGCTACTGTACGATTGTCTGACTAAAATTGATTGTTATGGTTATTTAGCAGCAAGACTGATTAAATCAATATCGTTATTTTCTATGTTTCGACCGTACAGAAACGTCCTGAACATACGGAGTGATGAGACTTCCCCCATAATTAATAAATTCAATGAAGGCCACAAGTAGTAATTACAATATATCGATAGCCACACAAAATGCCTTTACGGATAATCTTATCGTAACCTGGTAAACACACGCCAAGATTTGGAGAACACTTAGTTTTTATTAAATAATTTAGTTTTAGGCTCTTGACAATTGTAGTAATCATAAAAAGATTGGGTGTTTCACCTCAATGGAAGCATTGTATGTGAAGTGATGCATATATGTTTACATAGCAGATCACAGAACTAAAGTTAGAGGGTGGGTCCCCGATTACTTCTCCTACAGACAGGGATTAGAATGGTTTACCCAGTTATTTGTAAAGTGAGTATCAGTCTATCTCAGAGCTGAATTCTACTCTCTTTCAACTTCATTCTGGCAGAAGCCTTACCAGAAGCGTTCTACCCTCGAAATCAGGACGCCGATGATGATTTATTTGTAACATTATTAAAATTAAAATATCATTTCTTTGGATTTCTCGTGAATCTTCAACTAAAACCCTATTTTGCATTTATTTTGTTTTATGATTTATTAAAGTCCAAGTAATGACATTTCCGTAACCGGATATTCAAAATCTAGTGATATCATATCGGGTATCCGGTCCATCATTAATTATAGCGCATTAACGATTTTATTAATTCTATAATCCTAAACAATAATCCTTTTATTAGTAATCCGGGGGATAATTCCAAAATCTTGTGGTTCAGTTTGTGCGATAGATTTTAGGGGTGGGGCGCAATTCCAACTCAAATTTATTCATGTAAATGCGATGGTATAAATAAGGGGAGTTATTTAAGTTGCTGCAAAAAAAAACTTCAAAAAAAACCAAAACAAAACGTAAACTTAAATTTGACAGAATACAATGTTTTTGTAACTCATTTGATGCATTTGATTTATTGTGATTCTTAAATCGAACAACCTACGGCTGAAAAGTTCTTTAAACAAGTTATTTGTCCAAAACTATTACAATAAGAGTAAAAATAATCAGCATTGCCTATCGTTAGTTTTGGATATACTATGATTCTTACAAAGACATTCATTACCAGATTTTGATCCTCACCTATAAATCAATTTTTATCAAACTCAGAAACAGTGTTACATTTGAAATCTGAATTATCTGAACCAATCATAAAGTTTCATCTGTGTAGGATACATAGTTGTTCTAATAGTAGAACATTGATTATTTCGACTTAAAACTCTGAAACTTTTGTATTTTGTGAATAAGGAATAAAAATATCATGATTTTTTGCATTAACTAAAAAATTTATCGAATCGAACTTCAGATACCCTAGGTCATCTGTGCCGTTCACTTCCGGATTTCCAACGGAATAACATTCACAAACTGACGTAGAAGTACTTGTGAATATTTCATAAATCTGTCATCGGTTTAATCAAGTTTCCAATACTGTAACGGAGCACACATTTAATCATTTTTTGTTATCCCTTCTATATGAAGGGAAAAAAATACTTTTGCAAATTTTGGAGGTTTTAAATAAAAAAAATATAGATGGGATTTTTAAGAAAGCATTATAATAGTTCATCCATCCGTTTTTGGTAAGAAAAGAAATTAACTAACAACAAAGCCTTACTGACAAATTGAAGCGGAGAGGGAATTAAATGTTGTCGTTGAACAGACCTCAAGAATATAATCAATTTTCAGTTTCCTTTTTAAAAATATATTCACAGAATTACTCATAATTTTATTAAAATAAAAAAAGAATCTCTGAAATAGTTCCACAGTCCACTCATTTCGCTCAGTTTGATTCAACAAAAAACAAAAAAACAAAACAACAACTTGTCTTGAAAAAAGAAGACAAAATGTTTTCCTGTCTTATATATTATTAGATTGTTCAGAATATGGGTTTCACCTAATACAATAGTTACCGAAACTTACAAATGAAAAAATATTAGTTATAACAACATTAAAATTCGCATGTAAAAAAGAATAGCAAATTTATTTATTCTTAAAATTCTAATATATAATTTCCAAAATAACCGAAGTCCTAACGACAAATCAGCCTAAAGATGTGACCGTCTGCAATGCATAAAAGAACAGAAAGTAACCTTAGTACAATCGATTGCTACTTCCTACGGTGAATTTTTTTTTTTTCTAATAAAGTAGTAAGTAATTTAATGCAAATTATTTATTTCTATACTTAAATCTCTACGAAAAATGTATATGTCTTCTATAGTTGGCGTTTGCTAGAAGATATCATAGTCTAGACAAATGTTTGGAAACAAGCGTATACGCCACGTCAACAATGACGGGAGAACAATGTGATGGCTTTTAGTTAAGATAAAAGAAAAAACTTCTACTTAAATACTGTTTAAATGTTATTTTTAATTTCTTAATTCATGTCGAGAAATGTCTAACGACTCTTCAGTTCGTAGCTGAGGATGAGTTTTTGCATTTACTGCTCGTCTGGCCTGCGCTTGTAATAGGCTAAAAAAAATGAACATTGAAATTTAAATTTTAATCTAGTAAGCTAAAATTAATTGTTTTCTCTCTGGCTCTTCCCTCATTGCGTCACACACACACAGAGGGAGTCACAAGATATACTTAACAATAATAATTTGAATGTAGTCCACGTGGCCAAATGGATACGACGTCTGACTTGGGATAAGGTAAGGCTGAAGGTTCGATTCCTGTCGCGGACGTATCTTATTTTTACATGAAATTAAAATTATTTTTCAAGCACAGAGAAAGTGCATTGGGGAAGTGAGTTAAGACAGACAGATCAGGAGAACTATATAAGAGATTATAGCTATGATAATAATCATAAATTTAAGTTGAGAATGATAATTCTGATTTAAATAATGTATAAATAAAGGTAATTTGAATAAAAGACATTTATTTCATTTTTAAAAATTATTATCGGGTTTTTAGAATGTTAACTACTAAACATCTTCTATCTTTAGAATATCTACTGCTATTGATATTGAAATCCTTCGGATAAAGGATTTCAATTGATTTCAGATAATGTTTCAGCTAAATTTTGACATTTTTCTGAATTTTCTGATTTTAATTCAAATGTTCAGTATGCTACACAATATTTATATCCAATTGAGAACATTATAGTTTTGAAGTTTTCAAATTTAAAGTGAAATAAACATTTTATTGAGAACAACTTTCTGATACGCAATAGCAAATCGTACTTCGTGCCTATAACTCCATTAATGCTATCTCTTTAAACTGACACAAAGCTATAATCAAAGATCTGGCTGTTAAGATCTGGCTTCTTTTTAATAGATCTTCCAAAAATTTGTAAAAAGCAGCTGTATTTCGAAATATCCTTCATACACTAAGTCTTTAAAAGCATAAGTTTGGATGTAGAATTGAAAACTGTAGATAACTTCCCTCTTAATTCCTCAATTCCTTTCCAAATGAGGAATTACTTTATATTATCTTTCATGAGCTACATTATTTAAATTGTTCCATTCATTCCTTAAAAAAAATGAAATGAAATTGCAATTATCGATTATTTACTCCAAGCAATCCTGCCTCGATTATCCGATCAGAAGACTAAAAGATTTTACAACACAGATATTGAATTTGCCAGGCAACGCTAATACGAAATTTATTATCCTCCGGCAAACTTTCTTCGGTCTATGACGAAGAAACTTTTATTTTCCCTGCCCGAAAATAAATTCTTTTACGTGAACCTGAAATCAGTGCTCATTATTTCTTTTAAACGAACTTTATAAAAAAAAAAAATCCTTGAAAATTTCTGAAGAATAAAATTAAAAATTCAGATTTTTTTTTCTAAATTTCGTGTTGGGATCGCAATCTTTCTTCACAGAGAAAATGAGCAAGGAAATAATTGATACAAAATTGAAAAAAAAATATAAAATTAACGAATATTGTACAGTACTTTAATGTGTGTTCTTCGTGACCACCTGACGAAGCTGGTAAAATTAATAAGCTCAAGAAACCGGGAGTGATTTTTATTGTAAATAACTATTTTTAATCTTTTATATATGTGGTGGCTTTAAAGGACTCTTGTAACTGACAAATATATTTACGAAGTTCTTTTTCTTTTTAAATTGAATAGCCATCTAATATCTGCTGTCTCTCTAGCCTTTCAGGCACAATTTAAAAATGCTTGCTAGATCTGAATACGAGATCAAATCCCAGAGCCTGCCTGGATGTTTCCTTCTTTCCTATGTTTGTCTGCTTCTTCCTCATCTTCCGCTTTCCATGATATATTCTTAAATTCCAGGATTTGTACTAAATTTTTCTTTTTTCCTCATTAACTATCTGATATGAGTCTTCCGTTGCAAATCGTTTTTAGCACTATCGGAAAATAATTGTAATATTGAGTAAAATATAGTCCCTCCCCAAACCTCTTTAAATCCACTTTAATCAAGGTATGTGATCCACATATGATCACAAGTAGTTTAAATTTTAAACATGAAAATTTTCTAGCACGTTGCAATATCGTTATCGCGAAGCACTATATCAAGTGGTTCTTAAAATTATTATAATTAACAGGATAGAGTTAAAACTCGTTACATATGTAACAAAACGAAAATCGTATTAATTCATCGTTAAAAAGTGATAAAAATTTAAAAATACTTAACGTCGAAAGTTTCAACCCGCTAAAACTTTTGGTTCATCATCAGCTTAAATCACTCAACATGACAGATTAATTCTCAGATCAGACTTCACAGACTTTTAAGTCAGGATCCCTTTAATTTCCCTGTTTTTCTTTTTTATTTTTTATCTTGAATTATCTTGAAAAAAAAATCCAAGGCTTAGGTTCTATTGCTTTTTCATGGGATTTTCTGTTGCCTTCATGAGTTTATTTCTCGGTTAGATCCTACAGCAGAAAATTTTCAAATATAAAACTTTGATCATCTCTGATAGTTAAATATAAAGGCCAAGTTTCAAGGACATGCAGTCATGGTCCAATACTGAATAAAGTTCATCACTGAAGTAACAAATTTGTGAAATTATTTTTTAAATTTGTAAGTTGTTGTTTAATTTTGAAATTTGTTTGTGCTGATTTTTTTTTTAAATCCTAAATATTTATTTTATTAAAAAATATTTTAATAAGTTATTTAATGTCCGGAAGCTTTAAATACTTAAAAAAAATTTACAGTCAAAGAAATACATGTCAACTTTTAGTGAAATCTGGAAAAATAAAATAGTTTTAAATGATTCTGTAAATATAACTTCAAGACAAATACTGTTGGCAGGAATTACTTTCAACGTCGGAAGACAACGCCAAGGCAGCCACAGATTGCTCCGAACATTCCATGAACATTGACGCAAATGCAGTACACCACCTGGCCTGGAATGGTCTGGTTCCAAGCAGAGTTGAAGCCGCGACGAGAACTGTTTGTGGTGAAGTCTAGATGTCTTCTAAATCAACATGAAATATGTTAACATTTTGGAATATTAATAAAATACGCGCTGTTCGCATTGCATCCATTTTGTAAGCACTGCCATAAGTAATTCTGAACGCTCAATAAACTTAAACGTAAATAAGTTTCAGTTAAATAAGTTTATTGTCCTAATAAAGGTTATTTTTAACAGGTTTCTTTTAATATTTTTACAGGGAGAATAAAATGCTTTTGAATAAGTTAATTTTATCTTCTTAAAGTTACAGTAAAAACTCACTTTAAAGTGGCTAAATATTCAAAAGTTCTTTATAAAACATCTCAAAAACAAGGCCATTACATAAACACTATGTAATGTCTTCACCGGGTATATTTTGAATATTGATTTGTCTTCAATTTATTTTTATTTTTACTGACTCTCGCCTTACTTTAAACATTCTGAAAATGATTTTTTTTTTGTTGGTGGCGGATGCATGACGGACGTTTCAAAATCTTGTACAAAAATTATTAAAAACATTTATCATAAATTATACAAAAATATTTTAAATTTATCATAAATTATACCAAAATATTTTAAATTTAAGACAAATGTTTTTAATTAACAATGTACTGTTATCGTTCAAAAGCAGTATTTCTAAAATAGCCACAGTTGGTCCCAGATCCTTTTAGACCATGATTAGATGGTTAATTTAATTTTTTGTATCAAAATAAAACGGGAAATTGAAAGTACACCAGGCAATATTTAAGTTTACTTGAGAGATCACAATATTATTCCTTTAATTTACTTTACTACGAGTACAGTCGTAATTACTTGCCCCTCAACTTAATCTGCTACTAAATAAAGAAATGCCTGTTTTTATTATTACTTTTAAATTCTTTTCATTACTTTCGGACCCGTTTATTGAATGCCGCTAAATAACTTCAGATCTTAATAAAATAAGATATACTACAGATAATGATATGTAATGTACTGATAATACAGGATCATTCTATAATTTATTATTTATTTTGTAATTTCACTTCAAATAATCAGTGCCCAAACTATGTTCTTACTGCTAGAATTACATATTAAACAAAATTACACATACACTTATGTTTACAAATATACATCTAACGTTAATAAATTCTTAGGTTGAAAAATTATAAAATATTTCTTACTTTTTCGTTTTATTGAGTTATGTTAAAAAATGGGATACCCAGAAATGATATCTCGCCTGAAGTTTAGAATCACTGGTTTAAATCAAATATCTCGCTTTTATTGTAATTGCCCAAACAGTATTTAAATATGCTGTGATTTAACTGTATTCCCATTGAAGTAATTTGTGTATATCGGTTTATAGTTTTCTATTAGGACCAAAAATAAATACGATTGTTATTTTCCCAGATCTGAGATAAGATTGTTAAAATATTGCAAAAAAAATTAAAGAGGTTTAAGAGAATGAAGTTTCTCCATATTTTTGTTTACTTTATCTTTAATTTAAAATATGAAGTCGAAATATAAATATATTCAATTCTTAATTCGTTTGGAACCTTTTGGAGATTAATTCAATAAGAATAATCAAATAAGATTAATAAATCTCAAATGTAAGGAACCTGAACGAAAGTGTAGGCCTATACACGTATTTCAATACTTTTAGTTTAAATTGCTTTTGTTCACAGAGATCTCTATCAAATGCGCGCTAAATGTAATTTCAATATATTTGACTAGAATGAAATATCAGTGACATTATTTACCAGCCAAGTCTAATGACTAATTCAATTTGAAAGGATTCCTTGAATTCATCATACTCTGATGAATACATTCATACGAACGGCTACAACAGAAAACAGCCCATTTTGTGTAGATGGAAGTTTATCATGAACCAAATTCACAGAATACCATCAGGAATTACAGAACTAGTTCGTTTCAAAGTCGGCGGCGTGATTGCTTGGATGAAGCCAATATTGCGAATTCGCTTACCGCATCAATATCCATTGCTTTAAAATTAATATCATCTGCATTGAAATACACGTCATAATTTGCTATGAGATTTTCCGTAGAGCGGAACAAGTTGTCCGCGAATCCAGATGCGGAATTGATGGAGAGAGAGAAGATTATTAAAGATATGTTCCCCGATCAATTGAAATAGTAGATAAAACTCTTAAGCAATCTTTAAGCCGAATTAGATATTAATGAAAACAATTTACAAAAGATAATATTAAGAAAAAATGCATTAAAAAGGAATTTAATTCTTTGATACTACTTTTTTACTAAGATATGTAAAACAATACCCATTAATATATTTATTTTTATAAAACTTACACGAGTAATATTTGTACGCTTCTTTTATTTAAAAAAAAAATACAAATGCTCTAACCATTCTGGCAATAATCAGAATGGTACAAAAAAATAGGAATACGTTTATATATATATTAATAATCATTACAGTTAATATAAAGAGAGAGGTTCTTTAAATTTCTTAAATCAACAAACTACTTCACAATGAAAATAATTAAATATCTCCTGTTGACCATTTATCAACGACATCACAATAGTCACACAAAAGCATGAATTATAATATTTGCCAAACTCTTTTGTAGTCGCTTCCTTTATATTTATCAGGGAGAGTTGAGCACAATCTGCTTCCTCTTGCCTTTGTCTTACTATTTCCGAAGAACCAGAATTGAAAAGAAACACATCGCCCAATCATGAAGCGAACTCAGCTCCTTTTAGTTTGCTAAGCTCAAATGATACTGATTGATTTTTTTCTTTGGTGTCCTTAAAATAAGTGAGTTAAAAGTAGCCTTCAAAATTTTCCTCCATCACCCTTCAATTCGTAAAGTATATTGTACATGATAGAGAAATAATACTTTATTATTATAGTATTTAAATAGTACTTTATTTTTTACTATCTACTTATAATCACAAAAAAAATTATTAAAGCTTGAGTCTGCAATTCTTAGTATAACTTATATGAAGTCTACGTTCCTGTATCGAGCTAATAACTTGAAAAAATGGCGGATTGCAGAGTAATAGAATCAATATTAGTTTTGCTTCTTAGCACACTTCATGGGATATGTTTTAATTTTTATCCGCCAACTGGAACAAGTACAATTTCTAAACAAATTCTTGTTCAAAATAATAATCTACAGAAGCAACCTGCATTAAAATTCACTGAACCCAAATCTTTAATGTCAAAACGTTAAGAAAAATCTAATTTAAATTAATTTTAAAAACGAAAAGTTAATATCTAATTTTTTTTTAAAATAAAAATTTTTCAGTTTATTTTGTAAGAGTGAAAACCATATTGTTATCAAAAAAAAAAATCATTCGAGAGTCCTTTATTATTATTAATATCGATAGGCCATTTGAAAAGCATTATCAAACTATTTAAATATTTTTTTTTCTATAGCGGCAAACACAGGCCACAAACGAAATCACTGTTAACATCTATGACAAGAGTTTGACAACTTATTCCGGAACTACTTACTCAACTAAAGAAAAGTAGAGAGATCCCCTTTCATAGATCTATCGACTTTTAAGGGTTAGCCATGTCAGTATTTCCTCTAGTTGGCCTTTCGGGTAAGGTAGTGTCTGTCTACAATACACTCAAAAGACTTCCTTTAGCTCACAAAGAACTGTCGCCGTCCATTTAACAAAAGCCCACAACTACGTGAACAAAGAAGAATCTCAGCAGGAAATCCAGCCTTCAGTCAACAGTCGATTGGACTAACAGTCGTTCAAAAAACCACTGTTATTTGAAAGGAGAAAAAATTGTACGGTTTTCCAGATTCAATTATTTTAAAAAGAATAAAACAAATTAAAAGTATCAAAAGAAAACAAAGGATGCGATTACAAGTATGGAGTAGTGTTTTTCTCCTGAAATTAGCGCAGTTTTCGGATATAATGTTAAAATCACTTTTGTTTCAACAGTTTGCTTTTGTTTTTGTTAATAGCGATTAATATAAGTAGCTTAAATAAAATAAATATTTAGAAAGTATTAGCATGAAACAGCTGTACTAGGATATCATTTAATATACAACTTGGTCTCACCCTTTATTTTATTAATCTTTACCTGCGCAACTATGTCCTAAAAAAATTCATAGCGGCCGTGTGTTGCGTGCACATGAGTCTTCTCGCAATTTAATCTTTTGGCGAGTATTTTACTGCTTATTTTAGCTTTTCGGGTTCCACATTGATTCCGATGTTTTCTCATATAGGCCCGAGTACTGAGACCTGGTTGCGTACTGATGACTGTTCCTGGCTGATGATCGCCATATTAGCGTGAAACTAGGATGTCATTTAGTATACAACTTGGTCTCACTGTTTATTTTATTTGTCTGCTTTTGTTACGCCATTTAATTTAAAGGTTTTATTTCGAAGCTGATATACTGCTAATGACAACTGCTTCATATCAATTCAGATTTTTTTTCCATATTTTTATGACTTACTCTTGGGTTTAGATACGAGTTGAAGAAAAATGCAGGAAGAGTTTCTGCACAACACAATGAGACTTCGCTGCATAGCACAGATATTAAGAATCAAGTTTGACAATCTTCACTTCAAGGTTCTCAACGTAAATAAATTTTGAGACTTTGTGTACCCCTGCTTTTCATCAGGCATTACAATTTGTCTATAATTAATTAGGTGTTTTAGATAAGGAATAACACTATTTCTTGTCTGCGAAGTACAATTCAGATTCTACAGAGCATAGTTGATTGGTTGGGTTTTAACAATTCCAAAGTACGAGCAATGGCTGGGTAAGCGGCATGACGTACTCTTTCTTACTATTAAGTCACCTAAGTAACGAAAAGTGCTTATTAAAATTTAGTCTACGGTAATCAAATAGAGAACGCATTAGTGTCGTTCTTAACTACTTAGCAATTAAGAAATATAAGCAGAACCATTAAGGGCGGCAATGTACAATTAGAAACCCTCATTTTTCTTTATTGCCTAATTTTTGTCTTTTATTTAATCGTTTAATGCTTTAGTGAAAACTGACTTAATGTACAACATTTGAATTAATTCGTTAAAATATTTTCTTCGCTTAAAAATCAAGACCATCGAGATTATTCGAGAATAAAAGATATTCTTAAAATTAAAAAAAAAAAATTCTGAAAATAAATAAATACAATAAATAGACAAAAAGGAAACGTAAATCTTAGATCTGCCAACGATCAGAGGGTTTCTGGTGCAATTGAAGATGAAGCAACTTTAAAAATCATTATGTTGTCTTCAGAGAATGATGATTGCATCTAATTCGTGTGTAATGAAAACCTGATTGAGCAGATTAAGGCGCATGAATTGCCATTTCATAACCTCATCTGCATTCCGAAGGGATATTAGGGTACACTACATTATCTAAAAATAGACCGATCTAGTCATCTTTCCGTAATGATTCGAAGCAATAAATTTCTAGTAAACATAGGAACATAATTTGGGCCAACGTTAGATCGGAATGAGATAGCGTTCGTAAGAAATTATGGGTTTTCCGATGCTAAATCCACACCACCATCGTTTATAATTGCAATCTTAAAAATAGTGTTAATTGCTGGGAGAACGAAAACTTGAGGAATGGATGGAGCTAAATTTAATTGCCACGAAATTAATTAGATTTTAATTGAGTTATTTATGATGAGTGAAAGCGAATGACCGGCACGCGCTGATCAGTAATACATAAACAGAAAAATTCCCTTATAAAAGCTTTATTGTTCCAATTACTTTCAGATAATTTGCACAGGTTCAGAATTTATTTGAAGTTAGGTTTATAGATGACTGTTTGTCTAGTCAAAACACTAGGAACACATTAATTAAAATGGTTTATTTTGATTTAAAAATTACTTCAGGAATGCTACGGAAAAAAAGCTGTTTTACATTTTGATATTAACTGATAAAAAAGTAAAATTTGATGAAATCATTATATGGTTTATAGTTTTATTTAACTGAATAGGAAATCGTTTGCGCATGTGCAGAAGTAATTAGGGCAAGTGAACATAATGATAACATTTCCCTTAGATAGCAATAGTGGCATCTTCAAGTTAATGAGGAAAAAAAAAAAAAAAAAACTTGTTGCTGATGATTCCTAATAAGGATGAAACAGCTGTTCCCATTGATGTTGGCTCAATGTGCGAAGGTACATTTGTTGTCCGGTTCTGATTTTCTCTATTTATTAACAAAAATAATTCTGTGCTAGATATTTGAATTCGGTTTCTAATTAACTAGGTGCATTAAAACCAAACAAATATTGGATCCTTAAATTAATTATATTCAAAACAAGTGAATATGATTTTGTGCTAAAGCATAAATTTAAGGGCGATCTATAATAAAAAAAAAATAATAATAATTAAAAAAAGAAAGCACATTAACTTAAGGAATAATAAAAAAAAGTTAGAAAAAAAAGAAAAAAAGATTGAAAAAAAAAAATAGATATACGGATTCCAACCGACAACCTTCAGTATATCAGTCCGAGATCTCAAACATCAAGCTATAGCTGACAACTGAAATGAGATAGTTGAATTCTAACATTTAAGCTATTAGCGCAAATCCAATGAAAACAATTCCAAATATCTCGAACATGGGGGGACGTTGACCCGTGATTATACCCTATTCCGTTATTTGGGCCTCTGAACACGATGGTGAAATCCGTTTGTCGATTCGACCTTCTGTTCTGGAGTTGTTAAGGGTGGGCAAACACGGGCGGACGGACAGGTCAAACGCAATAGCTACCAATTTTGGTAGCTATCGCAATAGCTCCCAAATGGGTCGCTAAAAATATTAGTCCCTCCTTGGCCTAATTATCGAAAATACAACTAACCCTCATTCTTACCTGCTGTTGGGGTTTGAAAAAAATCTTTGAATATTTGTAAATAATCACATAAAACAATTGTAGCAATTAAATCTCAATCAAGTCAAAGAATCATTTATGTAAAGTTCCTAATGAATCCTACTCCATCTATATAACCTATTTTAAATCTTTACTTTCCGTGGTTTGATAAAATTTAATTCAATTTATACAACTTTGTCTAAATATTTGCGAATTTAATCATTTGAAACAAAAAAAAAGATTTAAAATTAGATTAATTATATTCAGCAACTAATTTTAATTTACAAATACTTCTCGTTTATGTTGTTTTATAATAAAAAGTTCTCTAATAAAAGGGGTAACTTTGAACTTGAAAATATTTTCCAAATTTCTATATCAATGCAATCTAAATATAAAAATAAACGGAAGATACATTTTCATAAAATGGTAAAAAAAAAAAAGGAAAAATATTTCCGTTTATATAAATTATAAATCAGTTTTGCCAAACGAAAGCATTTTTTTTTTTTTTTTTTTTTTGTGGCTGATTAAAAATTACTCAGAAATATGAGGGAAAAAAAAAAATATAGTTTAACATCACTTGAACTGATTTTAGCAGCGTGGTTTTGACGCTCACCAAAAGTCATTATTCCGCTTTTATTTCAAAATTAAAAACTTTAATTGCAAAACATTGTAAGAAGATTGTTTTTGAAACTTGAAACCTATGAACAACGACTATTATTAATTAAGATTTAATCAACAATGGACGAATGTAGAAATCATAAAAAAACTATTCGGCTATTCTATCAAAAATGAGGAAATTTTGATTGTGCTTACGATTGGATCAAAATTGCACCTAATGCTTCAAATATATGAAGTACAAATTACATAGTTTTTTTAATTAGTAATACATTGTAACAATTAAAACAAGCAAAAGATTTTATAATAAAATTACTAATATTTATTAAAACATTAAAACTAATTTACTTCAATAATGATTGTGTAGAAATTGTTATAGTAATTTTTTTATGAAAAGAAAAATTGAACGTCCATAATAATTCATAAATCAAGAAAAAAACCACAACTGAACATTAAATATGCTTCCACACACTGAGCCAACATCAACGGAATCCTGAACAGCTGTTTCATCCTTGTTAGGAATCATTTTGCTTTTCAATGCACTTATGATGTTTCTTATTTATAATTAAATTCCTTAGTGCCTTTCAGTGAATGGACAAGGGATTAATACTGTGGATTCCACAAGATTATTTTTTATTTGATTGTTTTTGATCTCGGCAGCCATTCCCGGGAGCCAGAATGGTTTACCCTTAACTTTCATGCAATCTGAGCCATACATCAAGGGTAAATTCTGCTGATGATTCCTAACAAGGTTGAAACAGCTGTTCAGGATTCCCGTTTATGTTGGCTCAATGTGCGAAGGCATATTTATTGTCCACTTTGGTTTTTTTTTCTTGATTTATAAAATTATTTACATTGACGAAGAATGAAATTCTGCGTACATGGTACGAGACAGATATGAATAATAATTATTAGCGATTGAAAAATAAATTATTTGAAAATAAAGAAACTGATCAAAATCCTTATCTGCAGTAGATTTTATTTTCTTTCTGAAATCGGTCTTACTAAGCGATATATCGCTTTATGGACAATTGTAATATTTATGAGAAAACTATGGAGTAACAGCTGCTGAAGACCAGAAATAAGATCAAAAAGCAGATTCGAAGGAATCTAGCTTTTTGTAACAATGAACATACCATTTTGTTACTATTTAATATAATTAATAACTTAGCATTAAACTTAGGGCTTACGCTTTATTTAATTTTGAAAGGTAAATAATATGTTTGCAATAACTTACATTTAAATTAACACTAAAGGTTTCTATGATGCCATATTGAGTTGCCCGGGTATATAAGTGTCAGGGGAAATCTCCAGGAGATAGTAAATGATAACCAGAATAAGCCGTTTAATCTATCTACGCGGAACCTAATTACACCAGAAGATTTTCTCTTGTCCTCGCTGAACGAATGTGATTGCATTCAGACCCAAATTCCGGCGACAAGAGACACAAACAGCACTATCAGTGACTTCGCGCTGCGTTGAACAGTCGTGACACCGACAAATCAAGTGAGCGTACCTGTTCGCCCGAGGTCGGGGTTCTAGCCTCTACAAATGCAAGAGCGATGACCCCACGGGTCGTATGAAGTTTGTAATTAATTAACCAAACAGCAAGATCTCATTCCTGCTATGAATAAGAGTCAATGGGGGCCCCATAATAACTGCTGTCGCGCGTCCACGAGACTGTCTAAATATAATGAAAAGGAAAAAAGAATAGTCCAACTTGTGAGTTTAAGCAACTCGGTAGTAATGAACAAGAAAGGAAGCTGGAAGTTTCAAGAAACTTATCGCTTCTTACCAATTTCACCTATTACGAAATAATATTTAAGTGCATTAAAGAGATGAGATCGTCGTGAAGGGTTACATTCTAAAAGAGAGGATATCGTCGTGAAGGGTTACTGTTCTAAGCGATATCAAAAAGCAACGTATAGTCCGTTTAAGTCAGCCCAATTCCGCCCTTCCCAATCGTGCCAAATGAGTTATTACATGCAGATAGTCGCAAAACAACATTTTTGAGATTGTTCAATGTTTTTAAAATACTAAAATTTTTCATTATTATTAATATCCAACAAACGTAAATAATTAAAATGTATTAACTATCCTTATTTAATTAAAAAAGTTATTAAAAATTAAGACTTTTATTTAAAACTAAATTTTAAAAAGTTTTATAACAATTAAATTAATTGATTCGTTGTAGCTAAATTAAAAACAATGAAAATTAAAAAAAATTAAAATAAAGTTAAAATCATATTTAGTTATAATCTAAAAAATTAAACCTACCCATTTGCATCATTCTGACCAGCATCATTTTTTTTTTCATAATTGGAATTTCATTGCATTTTTAATTATATTCTGTTCTTTGTTCAAAGTTAAACTTACATAATTAATTTTCTTTATTTGTGTAAGGGCTATTAAAATTCAGCTGTTACATCTTTATTTCTGTATAGGGTTTCATATAAACTTTACATATAATTTTATACCTTATCTAATTTCAATGTAGTCTGTAGTTTAAAAAAAATCTCAATAATTTTCTTACGACGAGCAATACAATTCAATTTATATTTATAAAGAAAGTTAAGGTATCATACTGTAGATAATCTGATCCTTGAAGTCTCGGCAGGTCTTTCCTGACCAATGGAATTAAATTGAGGTCACCTGATCAGTCAGCCATTCTTTAATCCCATTCTACAGAGAAGAATTCATCATGAACAAAATCCCAGATCTCCACCGCGAAATGAACCAGGCTCCTCCTGCCTGCAGTAAATCATTTGGCTGAGATAAAACTTACATATTTAATTTAAAGTAATACCTTTCCTGTTATAATGACTAATTCCGTGTTCAGACAACTGATCTGAAGTTTGAGTACCAGAAATGGTATCAGAAGAAGTGTAGATCCTCTTTGGAGATTGAAGAAAAACTTACGAAGATTACTTCTTTCTCGAGTAACGAATACCGAACGATCATGAAATAAGTTTCCCACACTTAAGACTTCTAAACATCCCTATTCTTATTGCAAATGTACGATACGATAAGATTTAACAGAGCTTTAAGAAGTATCCTTCAAGAAAAAAAAAGTATTGTCGTTAAAAAGTAATGCAGCAATTTATACAACATAGTTACAATTGAATTAGTTTTGTTTCACTAGTTAAGTAGATAATGTAATACAGACAAAATTAACATAAACTTAATTTTTTTCATGAAAATTCATATTTGCATTTTTGTAAATTTTGTGAATTTCGTGAATTTTTGTAAAAATTCGTAAAAATTCTTTGCATTCGATATTGAAAGTCTCGAATATCTTTTATCTCAATAACATTTCTTACTAACATTATTGTATTTTTTAATTAAAAGTTAATTATAGAAAAAGTATTTTTAATTAATCTTTAAAAAAATAGATATAAAATAGTTAATGAAATTTGTTGAAAAAACAAAATAATAAATCTACTTATCTATTAGACCAGTTTAATACCTTATAATTTAAATCTTAAACTTATATTTAATGTGTTTAATATCATTGTTACGTGAATCCCGATGTCAAGATGCAATTTCTTTATTATAAATTTCAAGCAGTTTTTGGAAAAAGAAGCATCGAAGTATACCGAAATATATTCAGATCTAGATAATCAGATAAAATACTTAAAAATGAATTTTTAAGATAAATTACGCATTTTTTAATGAATCTAAACAGCAGACATTTCTATATGACTTATAAACAGCCGTCACTTGAGAACTAGCCTCAATATATTTTAGATGCCGCAAATTGTTAATTATCATTTATATACGGTATTTTGTATAAATAATGATCTATTTCACACCAGTTTTCAGAAATTAAAATGAACATTATTAAAAATATCGTATTAATTCAACTGTATGATCTATCTGTACAGTCACGTAAATATTATACGTAGAAACAAAATAAATTAATAATGTATATAACTAGGCTGTCTCCCCCTGGTAAGTATGAGATAATCCAAGAAGAATCGATTCCAAGCGGTTATGGCTATATATGGTTATGGATATTTTATTGCTTTTTGAATGAACTCATTATTTGATAGCGCGCAAACAAATAGAATAAAAGTAGAATTGGATATTGGGGGACCAGCAGTAGTCCAATGGTTAGCGTTCCTGACTGCGAGGAGGAAGTTCCTCGATTCGAATCCCATACAAGGCGAAAAGAAAATAAAAGAGAGAAAATTCTAAAATCTGACTTTCTCAGCAAGGGAAACTAATTATTAACAATTGTACCGGATAGACAGAGAAATAAAAGATTTTAGTAATATAATATTTGATATAATCTATAGCATTGAAGGAGAAATATTTAGATTATTTAAATAATATTTTTCTAAAATTCCAGTGGCAATATCTCTTTTAAGAGAGCGATTTCTTTTAAAACGAGTAAGAAAATATGCTTTCTTTAAAAAACCAGAAAGGAAGTCCAATTGTCTATCCAGAGCCCAAAACCGAAATGGAACAAAACGGAAATAGACGATTAAATTGTTCTTTTTTTTAGAGAAAAGAAAAAAACACGATGATTTTGCATTACCCAGGCCAAATTTGTCGTGTTTTTCGTTTTATCTCCTAATGATTCGAAGAAACCAAATCGGCTATCATTTAAGGCGCAGATTCATTGTTAAACTAAGTAATATGACATAGCTAACCACTCTTGCTGATAAGATAATTGCGAACGCTAATTATAGAAACATCTAGAATTCCGGAACATTACCTGCCGATGTTAAACCGACCAAACCTTATCTGCATTTTCTCTTGAAAAAAACTTTTACTTAATCAGTGCAGTTCCACCAATGTTTGCGTAAGAGAAAACCTTATCTTCCGATCAATGGGAAGAATTGTTTGTTTAAGGAAATTGCCCTATTCGAGGAACTAATTGTCAGATTTGCTGAAGAGAAAAATGTTCAAATTTGGTAGGCCTTTGTTATTGACATTTCACTCAATCGCAAATTGCGGAATAGAGTTCAAACTTGCAGCTTGAACCTGTCAGAGTCGAAGACTGGTTTTAATTGTTAGGAAGGGGATTTATCCCATCTCGCCCACATTAACGTCCAAGAAGCACTGCTTTCTTGAATTCGAAAATTATAAATTTGGCGAATATAGTAAATGAAACGAGACAGAGTAAAAAAAAAATAAGCACCTGAAGAACACCTGCTTCAGTGTGCTTCGATCGGAACTCGGCTAGCGTTCGAGTGATTTATCAGCAAAAGCTACACCGTCACATTGTTTTTCATTATTAAATCGAGGTTGTTTCTTTTTCAGCTACGGCTTTCAATACCACGGAGCCATAAACTGCAGCATTTATAACAGCCAACATAAATTTCCATAAATTTGGCCATTTATAGAAACCAAATTGAAATATTTTACTTTCCATTTTTCGCACACGTTTTTTTTCTTTTTTCTTTTCCGTTCGCTCCTGAGTTATTTTACTACGCTCAAAATTTGTGGAATGTTTTTATTATTGAAAGGTTTAAAGAGAAAGTCAATTAGAAATAAATATTTATATCTGTAAATGGCCTGAAGAAAAGATAATCTTGTAATTTTAAGGTAATTATTAGAAATTCTCCTAACATTTCCTTTAAAATTTATGCAGTATTAAAAAAGTTAAGTACTGGCATTCAAATTTTAGCTGTTAAATTCATTAATTGTTAAAAGTTTTAAGTTAATTTCGGTTGATTTTATTTGTTGTTTGTGTCGCGTAATTGAAATGCATTTAATCGATAAATAAATCATATTAGTTAGGTGCAATTAAATAAATTTTACCTGTTTGTTTAAAATGAAGTTAGTTTAAATTTGTATTGTCTGTTGTTCTCGATCTCTTATATTATTGGAGGTTATTGTGTTTACGTTATAGTCATATTTTACTAAATTACATACTTGTTTTATAATGTTTAGTTCTCAAATATAAGGTATTGTACAAAAATAATAGTAAGACCTATTTTTTTTTTTTTTTTATTTGTAGTATAAAATACAACCCATGCTCCATCACTGTAATACATGGGTATGCAATTTAGATTAATCAAAATACAAGTTCATAGACTACAAATCCTTTAAATATCCAAAAGACATAACCATGAAACATTTAAGCAATGTACTACAAAATATCAAATTATTATTGTGATAACAAGAGAAAATAGGGTATCAAGACATTGAGATAATATATTATACAAATGGATAACACAAAACAATCTAATAATTTAATTATAGATCTTGAATTTGTTTTAATTTTAGTGAAATTACTTTAATAAATACAATCAATTTTTCAAATCTCTGATTACTACTTGTAAAAAAGCTAATATCTTCACAATTTTGTATTTGTAATACTCTTTTCAATTTTATTCTTTCTTGGTTAAAGAGTTTACATTTAAAGAGGAGGTGTTCAGGATTTTGATTTTCATCTGTTCCACATAGACAAAGTGCATTATTTTTAATATTAAATTAAAATTAGAATATCTTAATGAATTAAGATATTCATTAAAACATCCATGCCCAGTTAAGAATTGGGTTGTAAAAAAGTCGATTGTTATTCGATTTAGTTTTAATCTTTGGTAAACCGAAGGAAAAAACTGTTTAGTTAACTTTTCCGTTTAGGTTCATTCCATGTGAAATCAACCAAAAAAAAAAAATAATTTTGGACCTTGACCCCTCAGAAATTGATGATTTTTTGCACCCTGATAATATCTATAGGGAGTATAAAAAATGCAAATTTTCAGATTTTTTGGGCAAACAGTTTTTGAGTTTTTGAATTTCAAAAACTAAAAAATGCTTGATTTTGGCCATGTTTTGAAATTTTCAAAACACTGTTACTCAAGAACCGTTCAACCTACAGAGCTGAAATTGGTGTCATTTTGTTCAGTTTTTAATGGCCTTTAATTTGATATACAACAAAAGTATCTTAATTTCAAATTAAAGTTTTTAAAAATTTTCAAAAACTGGTTTTTAAAAAATCTCAAAAACACTCCTTTTGATTTTTTTAAAAACAATATATGTTATTTGTATTGTTAATACCTATTTTTGTAACAAATTTCATAATGGGACAGCCAGGGGATCATATGGAAATAAAATTTGAAGTGTCATAGTCCATGAAAAAAATGAGAATGCGACTAGCAACCAGAGTAAGTTCTTATCGTTCGTTGCGTGTCGAACTTTAAATCAAATGTAGTTGATGAAAGACAATCGTTCGTTCAATGTAAAGCGTTAAATTTTATTCCCCATACATTTTGTGCGAACCTGGACATCAATTTTAGAATCTTATCACATTTCTTTTCTAAAGCAGGCATTTGTTGGTTCCATGTTAATTTATTATCAAAAATTATTCCCAAGTGTTTTATTTCTGTCACAATATTTAATCTTTTGTTATTTATCTGTAGATCTATTGGTTCATCTTTTTTGTTTGGGTAGATTATCATTATCATGGACTTATTCGTATTAAAGTTTAGTTTGTTATTTTCTCCCCATCTTTCTATGATTTTTTATATATTTTTGTAATAATTTTTCGTGTTTTTTTAATGTTTTCCCATTTATCGTTTTCACAGATAGTAAGACCTATCCGTGAGCCGCGGGGGTGGCGTTGTCGCTAAGACGTTGGACTCTCAGCTAGAGTATCGGGAGCGTTTCAGTGGTGGGCTTCCCTGTCACCCACATTCACACAAAAATATAAGACTATAAGCATTTTTAAAACTTTCATTTTATATTATCATTTTATTTACTATTTTAGTTTTAAATGATATTTTGTAGGCTCGTTAAGCCATATGGAAATACTATATATAGAACGGCCTAAAAATCTTAATGTAAGATCTCATTAGGGTAGAAAAAAAAATTTCCATTTAGATGTGGTCACTGTTATCTTAGAGATTGAAATTAGAAATTTTTAATTATCCTATTCGTAATCAATACATTCGAATATCCTTAAAGTATTTTTTTTTTCTTGAAAGCTGAATTTAACATAGAAACTCCAGAAGGGTAAACCGATGTTTCCATTACCTATCCCGGAAAGCTTAAAAATTATTTTCACATTAGTTGCAATTTAATTCATTAAAGACATTAATATCTTCTCCAAATCCAAATCGCCAATATACCAGCATTAAACTTCTACCATAATGACTTCCTATTCTAATTATAGCTGACATTAGTTATGTTATGTATCGATCTGTACACATATATTGTACAATGTTCTCACTCTACTTAACTTCTATAATTTTTAAAAATATTTCTATTTTGCATCATGAATTATTTTTATTGCTTAAAAATACATGGTTCAGATAAACCTAACGTAACTCTTATGCTAATGACGGACTGCTGGCATTTGCTTTCAATTATTTATTTATCTAGTTAGATTATTATGTTGATAGTATAATTAAATAAGAAAACATGTGATTACTGATCAGTCAATATAGTATTATCTAAATTATAAAATACAGTTTTATATTACATAAGAAAATAAATAAAAAAACAACATCATACAGATTTATTTAGTTTAAATCTTGAACATAGTCGATCTGTTCGTCGAAGCAAAAATATAGCATTCCAAAATATGTGTAAAATATGCGCAAAATTGAGTAAATGTTTAAGTTTCTGAATAACAATCTTTTTACGTCATAATTTTATATAACAGTTATAGTTTTATAGCACAGTATATCAGTTTCACAAAAAAAATCAGTTTAAATCTCGTAAACATAACGGAATGATCTAGGTTATGTAATTCTAGAACTTTCATTGGGAATTCAGTAATTAGACATTCCTAACATTACTTTCAGACTATTCAAGTCATTTGTGATTTGTTACAAACGACGATGTATAGTAGTTCTCACGACAGTGCAATTGCAATTACTATTAATTGTGAAATTAGAGATTTATTGAAGTTTGCTTATATTGGAATTTCATTAAGTTATGAGTGTTTTTTTTATTCATTACTTGTGATACTTTTAACATCTAGCGAATCCTTATGTTAGTTTCTTTGTTTTTAATTCAACGTACAAATCCCTTAATTTAGTTAAATGACTTTTTATACATTTTTCCATTACTTTTAATACGTGTTCCTATTAAATACAGATTACAATATTTACTGCATATTAACCATGCCAAGATTAGATTTAATTGTACTCAATTAAATGTAAACAGAAAGTTCGTACTATCCCTAAAATCTTATGTTTTCTTATTCTTTTTATTTAATCTAGCAAAAGGATTATGCTCGTTTAAAATGAGGAAACTAAAATCATATTCGAAGTGTGTTATTAATCCTTTGTATTTTCAGTTCAATTAAAATGTTTCTCCTTATCAGTTAATTCTTTTCACTAACCAAAACACCAATGAAATAACTTTAGTGAAATTTATAATTTTTAAGAGGATTTGTTGCTTCACAGGTAAATATTCAAAACATCCATAATATCACAGGTAAATATCCAGTAATTAACATTTTGTTAATCTCTAATATAGGAGATGTTTTCACTGAAATTTGCAACTTTCCTAACTTCACAAAACTGCGAAATCACATTCATGAGCTTTTTAATTTATATGTCATATACAAATTGCAATATCTATTACGTAATTTAAGAAGACAGACAGATTCATGCAGAAGGTAGAAAATAATAAGGGAAGAATCTAGAAAGAAAGATGGATCATTAAATCCCTGTCAATTCCTTCAATATGTACATATCTAGAAACAATTAAGAAACTAGATTTTTACAACGTTTCCATTGAATTGTAAAATTTTCTAATTAATGTTCTGAAGCCTCTTCTACTTCGTTGGCGGAATCATAATATCGTGCGACTTTCTTCCTTAATAATGTTTAGTACTTGTTATGCAATATATGAATTTTAAATTAAGATAAATTTTAAAAATGAAAAAAAAAAAAAAAATAGATATGAAAAGGAATAAAAACGCCAAATAAAAATTACTAAGCTGCTTTTGGAATTTTGAATATCGGAAATTTAAGACAGTTTCCGGCTTATCGGTTGAATTTATCCAGTATCTACAGCTGAATGAAAGCAACAAAATTTATTTTTTATTTTCTTGTTAATGTTTTACATATGAAGTGCCATTGTTTTGTTTACTTGCCTTTTGATCTTACTTAAGTAATTTTCACTGAGCTGCAGATACTTGATAAATTCAGCTGATGATGGCTAATCAAACAGTCTGACTTGAATTCCCGGCATCCAAAATTCTAGAAGCAGTTGAGTGATTTTTATTTGTGTGCGTTTTTATTCCTTTTTATTCCAAAATAATTGTTGCATGCACGCTAAATTTTCGCATTATGAAAACAAGTGAATATAATTTTGGGCTGCAGCATAAATTTAAGGGCGACCCATAATAATAAAAAAAATTAAAAATAATAATAAAAAGGAAGTACATTAGTGTAAGGAAAAATATAAAAAAATTAGGAAAAAAATTAAAATTTTTTTTAGGAAAATAAGAAAAAAAATCCAGGCGGACATTGAGAAAAAAGATTAAGAGAAAAAAAAAGTAAATATTCAGATTTGAACCGACAACCCTCAGTATATAAGACTGAGACCTTAAGCATCAAGCTGTAACCAGAGCCATTTCTAAGTGTTCTGCCATCCTAGGCGAAAACTAAAAAATGCCGCCCCCACCAAAAAAAAAAACAAAAAAAAACCACAATTCAACAATCAAAAAAAAAAAACCGCAATCCTATTTTAAGAACCAAAAAAAAAAAAAACGGAATCCGTCCTTCGGCCGCCCTAAAATCTTGCCGCCCTAGGCGGCCGCCTAGTCTTGCCTAATGGTAGAAACGGCCATGGCTGTAACTGATAACTGACATGAGATGGTTGCATTTCTAGCATTTAAACTAATAGCGGAAATCCAGTGAAAACATGCACAAATATCTCGAACATATAGGGCCGTTGGCCCCTGAAATACCCTATTCCTACGGTCTTTGGGTCTCTCAGCACGATGCTGAAGTACGTTTGTCGATCTGACCTTTCGTTTTTAGGGAGTATAATGACAACAATGCCAAATATCTCGAGCATGGCAGGGGGCGCTGGCCCCTTAAAACACCCCATTACTACAATCTTTGGGCCTCTGATCACGATGGTGAAATCAGTTTGTCGATCCGACCTTAGGTTCGGGAGTTGTTAGGGGTGGACAGAAACGGACGTACACGGATGGACAGGACAAACGCAATAGCTACCGATTTTGGTCGCAATCACAATAGCTCCCAAATGGGTGGCTAAAAATACTGTATATTTGATAACCACACATGGGCTCAAAATTGTACACTAATGATCAGTCAAAACACAACGACAACAATTAGCTGTATTTAAATATTTTTCTAATTCGATATACCGTTGTTGTGATAAACAAAACTCTGGTCAATATATAGTTAAAACCAATTATTAAAAATAAAAATAATTAAGTAAATTTCTTTTATCAAAACTTGCATGATGTTTATGTTTTGCAAATATTGATTTACTACACCGAATTTATGTTTCTTTATTAAACTAGTATAGCCTACAAAAGAATGTAATTAAAAATTATTTTAAAAATACATTGAAGCTCGGTTATAACGCGGTTGTTTATATCGCGAATTCGGATATAACGTGATTTGGTCTTGGACCCCTTCTATTTTGGAAAAGGTGTATAATTGTAAAATTACAAACTTTACCGTTTTTTTTGTCTAATATCAAATCAAAGGTGTAAATTAATATGCTTGTTTCCTTATTATTTACAGTAATTGAGACTCTATAGCCACCCTAATATCACGAAAATGCGTCAAATACAATATATTTTTTAAAAAATACCAGAATCGCGGACTTTTTCGTTTAACCAAAATGAATATCGAAATCTATTTTTCTGCCAATGACAACCAGTAAAGAGGCCCATGTAATCCAATAGGCGTATGAATACCTAGTTTCGATCCACGTGACTCGTCATTTGTACAAGATGGCGGCGCCCAATCGATTTTGGCTAATATAACCCATCAAAGTGTAGAAAAGGTAATGATTTAGGTATTTATAAATATAAAATTCTCTCACATAGCTCTAAATGATGTAGGTAATCGCGAAATGACCATTTTAAATCTTTTTGGAATCGTGTGGGCGATAATAGGGTGCGATATATGACATTTGACGTCGCGAAGTAATAAAAGTTCGGTTATATCGCGATCTTCGAGATCTTGAAAGATCGCGCTATTACCGAGCTTCTGTGTAGTTTCAAAATTTAAGTTAACGCATTTTAAATTGAAATTTACAAACATATGTAAATATAAATAATATATAATAGTAAATACTAGTTATGGTATTTTATTCAAAGCATGATTTCCTTTTTTTGCTTCAACTTTATAGTTAAAGATAGAATTTGTTTAGTTTTCGTGAATGATCTAATTATTAGATCCGAACGATTTCTTTTATTTAAAATATTTAGTAACCTTTAGGGAAATCAAACAGAATAAATACAACTTTTAAAAGAATTTATTACGAAATTTGATTTTTTTAAAAGTTTTAAAAAACACACAATCAAATTTAAAATTCTAAAATACATTACATATCTCCAGGATAACCCTTTTTCAACCTTGTTAGCTGCAAAAGAACCCGAAATATCCCGGAGATATGTAATATATTTTAGAATTTTAAATTTGATTGTGTGTTTCTTAAAACTTTTAAAAGACTATATTTTAACACAAGTTAAAATATTATAATACGAAATTTAATTATGCTTAATAACCACATCTATATGGGTTTAAAACTTATGAAAAAATTATTTCGAAATTTAATTAAGCTTTTTTTTTATATAAAGTTAGTCTTTGAAGAATCGTAAAGAATCGTAACTTAAATTTAATAGATAAAAAAAAAAATGAAACTAGAGTTTACTTTGTACTGGAAATATTTTCATAAGAAGTTTGAAAACCATAATTATAGATGTGATTATTTTAGTTAGAATTAGAACCATGGGTTTCTTTAGCCATTTAAATTATAAGATCAGTAAAAAAGAAATTAGTTTACTTATTATCATTTGCTAAAACACATTTAACTTTATCTGAAAAAAAAAAATCATTAGTATGTTCTTGTAAAAAATAAAACCTGTTTTTCATTAATGCCATCATAGAAACCTATTTATTTCGATTTCGGACTAATATCGATTACGACAGGGAAAACCGTTCATTGTCCATATGGGCAAATAATTCTCAAGCTAACAGGATCCAATTCCGCAGACTTCGATCGAAACTTTAAACTGAATTTATATAACCATAAACCATTCAGTCCCACTAACTGATTTAAAGCAAAGGTGGAAAGCGATGCGTGGAATTTTGATAAATGCATGAATTGTTGCAATTCACTAACGTTTTACCAAAGTAGATGTACATTAAACAAAATGGCTTACAAAACTGTGTTGACATAGAATCTAATACATGAAGATTTCCAAAGAACTGAAATCCTACTATCCTTAAACTTTCCTTTTCTTTTTTTAATAGCAGGACAATAACAAATTGAAAACCCTAAGTTTATTTTCAAATTATAATATCTACGATACAAATAGCACATTTTCTCCATTTACTGAAAATAAAAAGAATTAAATCCGATTAAAAGCAGATTAAGTTTTACTCAAATCAAATCGCGCGTAAATGTATTGACGAAATAGAAGGATTAATATTCGTTTCAAATGCTTCGGAATGGTAATTTTTATTACCTTACCACGCTAAATTTTCATCAAGGATCACTCTGAGATTTCAAAATAGAAGTTAGAGCGTATCGTTTCCTTAAATATGCATTCCAAGTTCCAAGATGCAGTCAGCGACTAATATGCTGTTTTGGGGCGCTAGGAAACACGCGTCCATGACTTGAGTGTCAGTATTCTAGGAAAGTAAGATAAATAAAATACCTTCATTTATATTCCAATTCTAATCTACTGAAAACAAACAATACACATTCCCTGATTTATGAAGAAAACTCCCCATTAAATCGGCATTATTTACGAAGTATTTAAATCAGATTAACTTGAATCAAACTAAACGCAATGGCAGGCTAATTGAATTCATTTCTTTTGTTTAAGACAAGGAGATATTAATAGAAACAGAATAAACGTCCTTTGTGCAGATACAAATGCTTTTCTGTGGAATTTTCCTCACTCTTGATTTCTCTTAAGGATCATTTGGAAACGATTTCTAGGATAAATATTAGATCGCCCCAAATCCCAAATTTGCAAACCAAGTTTCAGGAAGATCACTCCAGCTGTTCAAAACTCAATAGGCAAACACACAAAAACACTGAGTTATTTGAGGCTCATTTTCCATTGAAAAATGGGCTAAAAATGTTGTTTGTGATCTGCAGCTTCTTTGATCATTTGCTCTTTTAAATATACATTTTCTACACTGTTTAACTCTTAAGATCAATTATTTTCAATTTAGTAGAAGGAATTTGATTTTTCTTGAACGGATAAGTATTTATCAAGCCTAGTCGACAATAAACAAATAAGCCATGAACTAGAATTTAATAAATTAAAATTGTATGCTATTAATAAAAGGAGATTCCACGATGTTTTTTAGAATTCAATTAAAGTTGTAGGAGATTTTGAATTGTACCAAAGTAATCAATAATTTAATAAAAAAAAAGAAATTGCAGAAGAAACGTTCACAAACCTTTGGCAGATGAATTCCAGCTCAAGGTATTAAATTTACAATACAGTAGGGATTTAAAAAATAGTTTTAAAATACTGCTCCTTATAATAATAGCGGAGGGAGGGGATGTTGAGTACTCTCTCTGACGTTTTAAAGAAATATTTTGTTTTTTATCATCTTACTTAAAGAAATATCGAAAACAGTAAAAAATTAAATATAAAAATGAGTGAGTATTTCTTTGATGATAAAAATGATAGATAGAAGCCGAGTTTTACTAGTTATTTAATCCAAATCCCAGAGAAAGGACTGGATTGGAAATAATAATGAAAAGTAAATACGGTAGCAACTCATTACTATCTTCCCAATTTACCCGAGACAAGTAAATAAGAACTTGATCAAAATTTAATGAATGCATGAAAAACTCGAGTATCTGTAGAATTTGGAGGATTTTGTTTTAAAGTTCTAATCATAAAAGTATAATATCAGAATTATCCATTGCTTTTATGGGTATTTCCTCCACTATTTACATTAAATGTTGCAAAGGAAACAGATATTATATTCCATACATTAAAAATGAATTAGAATTAATATTATATTCCATATACCAACATAACTAAATTATAAATTAATGGATAAGTTTTAGGAGTAACAAAAATAAATTGAAGTACAAGATAAACACCCAGAGATAACTGAAAATCGAAAGTGAAATAAAAATGCGCTGTCATCTGGTGGGAAATGAGTGAACTAGCACCAACGCAAATTCTGTATTAGAATTATTATTATATTTAATACATAATTCACAATTTGCTTTTTATTATTTTCCTTTAATTTATATCCTTTTTGAAATTTTATAATTAAAACATAAAACTATAATTCTAAAAAAATATTTTAAAATTTAAAATTTAATTTTCTTAATATCTTCTTACAAATTTAGTTATTTTAAAGAGACAATACTGTGCTACAAACAATCCAACAATGTAAACATAGATTTCATTACTTTATTTCTTTAATTTTAACCTAACAATCCAGCATGTTTGCAACATTCCCAAAACAAATATTATTACATAACTCTACTTTAAAAGTTATTCATTTATCATAATACTGCGACAAACATTAATTCAATACAGTCATGGATTCTTTCAAGTTATATACTTTAAAAAATACTTTTATAATGACTTAGTAACGATTGTAGGTAATGCTTCCTTTCAATTTGTTTTTTGCTAATGACTGTATATAAATACACTATATTATATTAAGTTACCTGATTAAAATTTTATAACTAATGATAATAATTATAAATAATAATATAATATAAATAACTGGTATGAAAAAGTTGTCTAACATATAATAATACATATAATAAATTTTTTCCTTTACAATTTCTTCAGTAAATATATATGTATTATTAAGAATATTCTTTGTTATCATGTTGTAGTTTTGATTACTTATGTTTTAAATATGTTTTTCTTTATATATGCATCTGAAGACGAGAAAATAATCTCGAAACATGTTATGTGAAGATATATTTTTGTTTATGAAGACATGTGTGTTATGGTCTCTTTTGTATTTATACAGTCTACACACAATATATAACTTTAATTTCTTCAGTAAGTTTTACTTTAAAAAAAAAACAGAACCGTAATATTATATTTCTGTTAATTTTACTTAAAAAAAAAACTGCTGAAAGTAGTTAAATAAAGAATGAAGGTCTGAAGTAAGATTTTAATTATTCATTTCGATGATGTGTCATTGAAGGCCTGCACTAAGATAAAAGTGTTTGGCAAGTTGACTTTTTTTTTTTATTTTTTTAGCCTCCATTACACGGCGGGTCCTTAGCGTGAGGCGAAGGCGTTTTGTTTGACAGTACTAACTTAATAATTAGATCCAGGAGAGAATACATTATCAGCAGGCGTTGCTGGCAAGCGGTAAAACTTTCACGAGGTGAGATTTTATCCGCGCCTCGCAGCTCCTCTGATGCCGAACGGTCCTCGCCATCGAGCTTCGCAATTCGTGGACAAGCGGGCGAGATAGGAAGGCGGGCGAAGGGAACGCAAGCGTCCACAAGCAAGCGCCTTTTGGCCTGGCAAAGAATTTTAAGTCAAAGGGAAGAAAAGAGAGGAATAAAGCGACGCTATCTACAAATTAAAATTCAAGAGGAAGGACAGGACAGAATAAACGAAAAGCTGTCAATCAAAACTTAATACAATCAAAAAGAAAGTAAAAAAAAATTCTTATTTAGTAACAAAACAAAAGAGTTAACAAATACATTTTCTTCAAAAACTTCCAAAATTATTAATAAATTGCAAATGAAAAAATGGAAGCAGTGCAATTAAATAAACTATTCTTAAAATTATTCAAGGAAAATTTTAAAATTAGAACGTATTCCTATCAATAAAATATTTGAAGAAAAAAAATAACATTTTGTAAAACTTGCTTAGTGGAGATGTGGATGAAATTAAAATATTAATGTATCAATACTCTTCAGGATTATTACGAAACTTTTGAGCCTCTTCAAATAAAGCAAAGTAATAAAGTTACTGCAAAAAAACAGTAATTAATATGTGGAAGCGAAACTTCTGATGATGAAAATTGGTAGGGTAGCGATTAAGTAAAATGCCTATTGCTATGTATAACTTTTGGTACACAATCAGGACTCTTTAATGTGCATGCTCGAAAATCGATCATATCCTGAAAAAAAAAAAATCACCTTATTTTCTTAAGGTACACAAAAAATAATTGCTTAAATGTCAGGACATAACTCTCGAAATCACACGACCGCTTTCACTGATTTTTCTATCTGTAAGAAAGAGTCGATTACCTGAGGCAAAAGTTTCAGTAAAATAGACTGAAAATCGATCAGATACAGTACTTTGAAAAATAATCACCTGGGAATGTTTCGTCTACTCACAATTGATAGCCGATGCACCTGGTTATATCATTTGTGAGTAAACTATGAACAGTACACGTAACATTCTATTTGTAATGTTTCGTCTGTATAACAATAATTGATGCTTCGCTTCAATTAGGCACCAAAGTGATAGTCTTAGCTAAATTTGCTTTAACTGCGAGTTTGCACTAAAATTATTTTTTAAATATTATTTTTAAAATTTTTGCAATATAACAATTATGGAATTAATATAAAAAACAGTCACATGAATAATTTCAATTCGAAATAATTCCGTTATCCTGTAAAAAAATGGTCTTTCCAATAATTTTTAATGATTAATTTAGTTAAAATTAATCTAAAAATAATACAATCTTGTAAATATTTATTTTTAAAAGAAGTTTTATTTATCTAATTTGAAGCCCCGTTTGTATTTAAATTTAAATTCTTCGTGAATTAGTGAAACCTAACCCTGTTGGCTTTCTCGGCATAACAAAGTGGCTAGAAGAGGAAGTTTTCTTCGCGGAGCTTCACAAAATATCAAAATAAAAATTACAACTTTTAGGTTTACTAAATTTTCAGTAAATTTCAGTTTTCAATGAATAAATAATTTTGAAAAACTTTGAAATTTTTATTTTCCTTTGCGATATTTGACAAAATCTAAAACCATTTTAAACGAATTGTTTAGAATTCTATTCGCTTCCGGCTAAGGATTTACCTTTATCGAAACGTTATTAAAATAGTGAGTTACTGAAACTGTCATACATATGAAATAGATCTCATTTTATGGGCATAATTCAAATGCAGTTTTATGATATATTTAACATTACGTTCATCCCATTGGTGTATTTAGACTGAATATATTACACTTCATTCTTATTTCTACTCAATTACAATTCAATTGGAATTGCGAAAATAAATTGAAGCGAGACTGAAATAATGGCTTGAATGTGGTTAAATGTAAACTTATTTCGAATGTGTTGTCTGCGACTCAAAAGGAGTATTTCAGCGTATGCTCAAATGTACGGTAGTTCAGTAAGAACGATATATTCGGTATTAGCATTTAAAGAATGTTAATTATTAAAATTTACTTTTGGGGATTTACTTTAATTGTTTTTATTGCATAACAATTTCTTTCTTCGATATTATTAGTATAATAATGTATACTAAGATACATTATTAAAATGTCGTAATGTTATTATTTGATTAAACATTATAGAAATTTATAATATACATTTCTAATTCATTTTATAAAAATGAAGAAAAAGACCCTCGTAAAAAAATTAAGTTGGATTTTAAGATTTGCAAAATAATTCAAAAGTCTAAAACCGCCGACACACAAGTTGAGGATTAAAAATTTTTAACTTATTAAAAAAAATACATTAAAAACGACCGGTTTCGAATCTGAAACGCTTCATTGACGAGTGATTACAAGAAAATATTAAGCTCTATAAAATTTCATTCTTTAAGGAGTAATTAGAGAATGTGTTTGAATTTATAATTTATCTGTATATATTACAAAGTTATCTTCTTGTATACCGCGTATTGCTCATCACAAATAGAAGTTCATAACCAGACTAATTTTTTCATAAACTGAAATTTTTAGTTTAAAAAAAAATTGGTCTGTTTGTTTCTCGTTTGAGATTCAAAAACTGAAAAAAAATTTGGAAGTAAATAGATATTTAAAGAGTTTGTCAAACAATAAATCTGTATGGCTCCATTGTGAGTTCACTCCACTGGGAAGAGAATCTATAATTTAAACAGTAATAAGTTGAAAGTTTTGGAAATTTCATTATTAACCAGTTTGAGTTAGCTCATGTTCTGTGCTCTTTGGAGGTCGAGGCCAGGTCGAAGTCCTTTTGTTCCGGATAACCTAAATGGAACCGTATTAAGGGATGATCTTATTTTACACCGCAGAGAAATTAATGAAATTTCGTTTTATAACTCCATTATCACTCTCTCGTCAACTCTTTACGTGGATCTTCTTTCCGTCTTGAAAATTAAATTAATAATTCCTTGAGGAATTATTATTATTAAAAAATAAAAAATTTTTTTTTCGTAAATTTACCGAAATATTTTCTAAATATGTATGTTAATAAAGAATAGGAGATTTCTGATAAAGATTTTGAGAATAATCTGTCATATGTGATAAAAGTACAGCGTTACTTTATAAGTTTAACTTTAACGTTGTTTTGTTAATTTTAAATTATAAAATTAATTTTAATCTCACATATTACTGTCATATTTTAGAATTATAAAGTATTTGGGATAAGTATCCTACGTCTTATCTTTCTTTTTAAATTATTGAAAATAACTATCTAGAGAATTAAAATTTGTAATAAAATTTGAAATTACAAATCTGTGACCTAGCACTTTAAAATAATAATGTAAAATACAATAAAATTACAAATATTAAATCGTTCAATGATGATTCAAGAACTTTTGTAAACTTTTCAACAGAATATAGTTGTAATGAAAATTTAACGTGCCCGTTAAATACTTGTGCTGTGAAATTTTGTTGGATTTTAGACAAAGTTTCTTCGATTGATGATAATATAATTTTTTTTTCAAATATGCAAATTATAATTTATCTATTAAAGTAGTTAAAAAAATATAAATGCAAGCTAAGTACCGCTAAGTAAAATTGATTTTAAGCCACACGTATATAATTATATTTGTTTATATTGCAGATCGTACATTTTATAAAATGTGGGTATCTATTATAAAAAAAGACAAAGTAGTTAAGATTGAAATTGGAAACTCACCTAAATGCGGCCTGATTGAGTCTCTTCGGTGTAGTTTTCATTTAGTTCAATCCAAACTGTTTTCCATCTCTTTGGTGTAGCTTTGTGACTCGCCGTCTAATCCGTTACATAACGGGACCGTACGCCTCAATGTTTGCTTCGGTCTTACAACGCCCCACTTTGCGAAGCGTGCGGAGTCTTAGACTAGATTCCCATGGACACTCCGCAGCCTGTTGCGATCCAAAACAAAGAAGAAAAACAATTCCGGAAAGAATTCACTACCGGAGCACAGTAAAATAAATTAACAAAAAGTGGAATTAGGGCGGGGGCGTAATCTCCCTGCCGGACGGAGAGTCCGTGGCGAGTCCCGCAGGGATCCGGCCCCAACAACTAGTAATGTGAGGCTTAATATTTTTGTTTTGTTATGCTCGTGTTTTTTTCTTTTTCTTTTTTGACTTTTTATTGACGTGAAAAGCTAAATCCAAGGCAGACAAAAAAATATAAGCAGCACAGACCACGATATTCCTGGGTGAATTCCGGGTCCTGAAACGTGAGTCTCCGGTGCGCGCTCGCCAAGACTGCAAGCGAGAGCGACGTGGAGCGACACCGGCTGCCTGCACGCTCTCTGTAGGTCTCTCTCACGCACGCACCGTTCAGTGGTTCAAGTACACGAGGAGGCGCAACGGAGCGGTCGATTCTCGCCGGCGCGGGGGAAGGCAAACGGGAAATTCGCCGATCGCCCATCAATATTTATAAGGGGGAAGAGGAGTGAGAACTGAAAACGGGCGGGGAGGAGGGTGGCACCAACAGGGAAGTCGTGAGTTCGATCCCCTAGGAGGATTAGCGAGGGTGGCAAAGCGTGACGACACTGTCTCTCCTACTAAGGATTTATCTCCTTTAAGAAGAAACTTGAGACAGCTATGAAGATGCTGCCAACAAGGAGCGTCAGGAGGACTCAAGCAAACGAAAAAAAAAAATGGCACCTACATATGCACGCACAGTTCACACAATGCAGGTAAGATGAATGTTGCCTGTTACAACTTTAATCTACAAAGACTTTTATTGTCAAAAGCGCATTTCTCGGAAATGAACGTCAAAAACGTGTTAATAAACACAATGCTGGGGAGAGACAGGTAGAGAATTCGCAAAATGCTCCCCAATTTCAGTTGCTAAAGACGAATTCAAAGACAAGAACGAGGAATCTGCTCAACAAAGGCGTTTAAAAAAATCCTCTATTAATCTAAAATGACATTATCGTTAGTGTATCTTGTTTGTGTGCTTTTTATCTCTTTCAGTGGAAGGCTTTATTGATTTTTCGGAACTCCATTCGTTCTCAGTGAAACTGTCCTTTACAATAGAACCACAATTAGACTAATTTGCAACAGAAACTACAATTCAAAGTTGACCTTTTAGCAACAACTCGTGCTGCGTCTTTAGAACAAAACAAGGAAAAAAAAAATCCGCATTACAGTAAAAGATAAATATAAATAAAAAAAGAACATAGTTCGAAAAAGTTAATTGCCTTTAATAAAGTTATTTTTTTATGTAAATTAAAGAAATTCGATTGTAAATACCAACAAAAAATATTTCTCCGTTGAATAGGACGGCATTTGTCGAGGTTTTGGCCGAAACTGTCCAGATTACTTTAAGTACTTTAATCGAAGCTTGTTAAATGAATTTATAAAAATATTTGAAGTTTTGTGTATCTTTAAAATTAGATATATAAAAATTAGATATTTTAAAGAACGGTTAACATCAAAAATTTATAATAAAAAAAATTAAAAAAAAAAAAAAAGAAAATATAAATCCTGTGGGAATCTCATCATAGAATTCATAGAGTCTTTCCTAAACAATAGTAGTTTGTTCAAATATAATTTCTTACAGCCAAGTAAATAATAATAATAATAATCTTAAAAGCGCTGTAGTCTAAGAAAATTTATTAATGTGAGGCTTAATATTTTTGTTTTGTTATGCTCGTGTGTTTCTTTTTCTCTTGTTTAATTTGCAGATGTAAAAGTACTAAAAACGACCAGATTGCACTGTGAATAAAAGGATTTATAAAAAAAACAAAAATAGTTAGTTTCGAAAGCCTTTCCTCCGGCTTTCTTCATCGGACTACAATATAATTAAAATTTGAAATAATCGAATCGACACGGGTGTTTATTAGTAAGAAAATCATTCTTAGCAAGAAAATTTATTGTCTGTCAATTGAAATTACTACTATCAGCCATAATTCTTTTCTTATGAAGAAGTTTCTAACAAATCAAAAGTAAGCTATCATTTAATAAACTAAGCCAATCCTAAAAATTCCCAATTTGCATTTATTTAAAATTGAAGGTTCATTGCTTAAGACTACGGCTTAAGATTATTTGGGATGATGTTTTTTTTTTTTTTTTTTTCGCTCTAGGATTTCATTCTAGGATTTTGATGAGATAGACTAAACCATATAATCCTTTGTGTGAATAAGTATCAGTGTAAGAACCAAGAGGTAAATAATACAATAACATACAGAAATGTAATATTATTTTTCGCTACAAGTTATTTTTATTTCCTAAAATCTATTTTTTTAAAGTAAATAATGTTTGATAAAATTGAAGGGATGGAGGAAAGCTGTACAAATACAACAATTTAGCATGGAATACAATGTAACTAAGACAATTTTTTTAACTAAGACAAATACATAAATATTTATTTATTTTCTTTTAAGCAATTTCTAAGATTTTCCTTTACTCTTTCAAACATCGTAATTGGTTTTTAAACCAATTTTTAAACTATTTTTATTCTTAGAACAATAACGATAACGGAACATTTCTTATTTGCAGAGCTTCCATGTAAAATGCTGTTTTACAAAAATAAGATAGCTTTTTTTCATTAAATCGTCATTACCATCAGTCAAAAGTGAGAATTTCAATATGATTCATCGAGATAAATGCAGAACACAGCAGTTTAATTCCTCGTGAACTGACTATATTTCGCCGTATTTTAAAAATTTTGAAGCAAACTATCAGGGGGAAACCAATAATAAATCTTGAATTCATAACCAATCCTTTGTGAAATGAGCTTAAATAATAATCGTAATTCCAAGTATATTAACAAGAAAACAAAAGACTACGAGCAAGTTAAAATAATAGTGATAGCATTGTAATGATTTATTATTAGAAATATTCAAATATCTTTTGATTTATCGAAATTTCTTTTTATCAAATTTGACAGATTGTATTATCCCTATATTAAATAACCCTGACGGATAATCGATGTTGTACTGAAATGATTTTAATAAATCAAACTTATAATTAATAAATAAAGCTTTAATTAAGGCTTTAATTTAATAAATTAAACAATGTTTGTCTCTGAATTAAGGGGAATGGGACAGCAAAGCACTAATATTGAACAAAATGTAACATACCATTTAATGTAAGTCAATCTTTCTATATACACAGTAATGATATCTATATTTGAAATAATATTTTAGCAAATATGAATTTACTGAATTTTCGCCTTTCGTATTCATTTGCTGGTTCTGGCCATACCAAATAAAAATATATTTACACTAAACAAATATCAAATTATATAAATCACTGCGTATTGTAGTGTATGAATTATTTATATGATATATGGTGTTACTTGGATGGATTACTTCATATTAATATCATATCGCTATGATATAAAACATTCATTCATATAATAACATATGAATGTTAATAAATTTAAAGGGCAGAATTAAAAAGCTGCTATTCGAAATTGCCGATCTTTAAAGTATTATGGATATTAGGAAATTTTTACTAAGACTCAATACTAAAGTAGTACAGTCTTTATTAATTGTTACTAATGGTTGTTAGGAGGTGACCTGTTTAATCAGAAGTTTGATGTTCCTGGTAAATTCTATGATATTGAAAAATTCATGTTGTTACTTTTTTGTTATTAGACATTTTAATCATGTCAAGTATCTTTTCAGTAATGCAGACAAAAGTTCAGCTAATTGTTGACGTTGGATAGAAACGTCATATACAGAAACGTTATTTACTAAAACATCTGAAAATGAATTTTTTAACTTGGAAAGGAGAATGGGCAAGCTCTTTGGGAATTTGCCCCACCCTGTATAGTGATAAGATAGAATACCTATAGAAAGATGACTTATAGAAAGATCTCCTTACATAGAACATATGTTATTATTATGACTCGTCGCAATTATTAGTCCGTTCGAAATAATATATATCTAGATATGATTTATCTCGTTGACATCTTACTTCCCGATGTAATTAATTAATTATCATTTAATAATAATTTTCAGTAACATTTTATATGTAAAATTATATGTAAACATTTGTAATTATATATAAATTTTATGTAAATTTTATTTCCTTTTATTACATGTAAATAATTATTATTTACTTGAAATAAATGACAATATTAATTATTAATTACGTATAATAATTATTAACAGTGTGATTGATTTAATGTGGTTGCAGGGAAGCCAAGCACCCACAGCCAAGCACCCCCCGCCTGTAGGTGGTTGGCTTTCCTGCACCCATATTCACCACAAATCAATGACTCAAACGTCAAATCTAGACATATATAACTCCGAACGGACTAATAATTGAGACAAGTCGTAATGGTAAAGTTCTATTGATGGAGATCTTTCCGTACGTGTATATCTTATCGCTATACAGGGTTGGAGCAGATCTGCCAATTCTCCTTTATTTTTTTGGATTTCATATAACATTTTATCACAGTTATTAAATATTCATTTGGTTTTAAAATCCAGAATTTTCGATGTAATTAAATTCCATCAAAAATCAACGGAAACAAATTAGTTAATTGCACATTCATTTTGCTAATTTTGATATTCATGTACATTCATAAAACAAGGGTAGATAACAAATCAATAATCTCTTCGTTTTACATGAAATAATTTTAAAGGTACGCTGAATAATCATCTTTTTTTAAATCGTGATTATATTTTCTGTTTAATCTGTCAATAACCATTTTCCATCTTTGTTTATATCCACATAGGTTTTGTTTATTATCTTTATTTCTCCCGAGCTTTATAAGTATTGTAATATCATTTTCGCCGACCAGACGTAGTCGAGTAGTTCAATTGGTTCGGAAATTCGACTCCCTCACTTGTATTTAGATTCGATTTGCGAGTGTAGCTTTGATGCTACATTTTGTTTCTCCTGTGTATCTTTCTAAAAAGTAAAAGAAACTGTCTTCTTAACAAATCCCGTAGTTTGTTGCAATTAAGTAAATTATCTTGATGGAGGTAATTTATTTTCAAGAACTCTTCACTTAAGGTAAAACTTTGTAAAAAATGCTAATTCAAATAACAGGAACATTTCAAATTGGATATTTTAGCTTTTGCACTTTACAAAACTCATTATATTTTGAGGAATTGTAGGCATAAGCTTTTAGAATAAATAAGACAAATCGAAGAAATTTGTTATTTGGTACTGAATAAAGTCTCGCAATTTTTTGCAGTTGAGTAAATTACTTTGCTAAAAAAGTATACAAATAAAAAATCATCAGTTAAAATCTCAGCAATTAAAAACAGAAAAACAGTAAGAGGAATCAACACCACTAAGATAAAGACATTGGAGATTCAGAATATTTCTCCCGTTTTCATTAGATATAACTGCAGAACAAGAAAACGGGATAACAGTTGCTGCAGAAGATAAAAAAAAATATATTTGGAAACTAGCATATACGCCCGTCACCGATGACAGGTTAACAATGTGACGGCTTTTCGTCTAGATAAGAGTATTAATAAGAGTTTATATATGATTGATAGCGAATTGCTTGGAATATAAACGAATTTGTTCATTGGAAGGCTTGATTAGAACTCACATTGAGAATGAAACTTTTCAGCATCATTTAGCAAATAACCTTGACCATCATTTTTTATTATTATCATTATTTTTTGATGAGCACTTTGACGTTGTTTCTTGTTTCCTGAACGCGAAAATGCAACATAAAGCTAGTCATGAGAAAATACCGCCCCGCTCAAAAAACCTCCAACGATCGCGAATGCGGGCACACACAGATAGATCTGCCGTGTCGTACGTGAGATTTACAGGGTAGCTCTCCTCCGTCAAACACAGGGGGAGTACGTTATGTTACACAAAGACAGATATATCCAGAAACTATATAATAATTTCTATTTAATAAAATGTTTGGATGGACGATGAATAAACGATGAATATTTAACAAATAATTTGAATTTATTCCGTGTGGTTAAATGGATGAGGCATCTGACTTCGGATCAGAAGATAACAGGTTCGAGAACAGGTCGCAGGCGTTTCTTTGAATAAATTATTTCGATTTTCACAGGAAATTAAAATTATTTTCTAAACGCAGGAGGAGTGTTTTCAAATCTCGAAAATTATATTTGGAAATTAACAATAGTTAAAGAATTATAAGAATGGATGTTATCTAAAGCGCACACACACAAAAAAAAAACCAAACCGGAAAGTTAGCCTCAAGGCAAAGTGAAATAATACTCTTTTATATAAAATTGCAAACTTACAAACATAGGATCAATATCTAATCTTTACCAATATACTTGACTACATGTAGTATGTCTTTAATGTAATTAATTTAATAAAGTGTTTTCAATATTTATTTATAGTATTTAATTGATAGTATCTATAGTAGTTTTTTTGTTGAATAATTTACGTGTGTTGAAATGGATTAACCAAGACAGAAAAGGCCAGACACACAAAATACTAATGCATTTTGTAATTTTGATCATCAATTTAAATGCATTAGTATTTTGTGCGTCTGGCCTTTTCTGTCCTGTCTTAGTATCTATAGTATTTAATGTAATATTTCAATGATTTACCTAGAGTATTTCAGCACAGTTTTTCATTGGTTTAACGTGTATAATGTTGAAGCTGTTAGACCAGCAATCTACAGAAGTGGATGTCGCGAATCAAATTATTGAAAAGCATCCACGGACCACTTACATTAAACATTACTCAAATCCTATAAATCAACAACAATTGAATATTTTCAATTCAAATGGATTTAATTCCTCCCAGCTAGTCGTTGTTAGCTTTAAAATGATGGTGGAACTAGAAGTTCAGTCAATTCCATCTTGCTATAAAACAGACTTAATCATTCCTCGTAATATAAATCATTCGGAAGTATTTCATGAACTATATTTACAATCTGTTTACTGTGATTATTGGTAGCTCTGCTAACCAGAGCCGGCGCTAGGAGGGAGCGGAGCCTCGGGCAAGATGAATTTTAACAACCTAAAAAAAAAAAAAAAATTCTATTTTATCCTCTTTCTTCTAACCAGGCGCGGGGCCTGAGGCGGTCGCCCCGTTCGCCATCCCCTAACGCCGGCTCTGCTGCTAACAATAAAACGATTTGCTTTGTTCAGACCACAATCAAAATTGTAAAATTGAATTGAAATATACAGGGTTAAATATAAATGGAATTTTAAAGTCTGGTGCTGAAGGACTAGTGGGACATGATAAGTTCATTGTTTGATTTATTTTCGCACTCCGGGATGAGATATACTCAAAATTTCGGTCCGATACCTCGGATCGTCTTCAGGAGATAATTACATTAAGTTGGGCGCATTTCTGTTGTCAGTTTTTCCGGATAAGTTTTTATGTGTGGCTTACATTTTGGAGACAGGCGGCCACGCAAAAACAACTTAGAAAAAACTGACAACAGAAATTTGTCCAACTTAATGTAATTATTTACATCTCCTGAAGAAGGCCCGAGTTACTGAACCGAAATATTGAGTACATCTTGCAAAAATTCCTCAGCAGGAGTTTATTTATTAATTTTTTTCTTGCTTTATGAATATCTAGTGGATGAGTGGCTAAATTTCTGAAAGCCGTATTAAATGTTAGAGCTGAAAGAACAGCAAAGAAAGGTATAAGCACAGAAAACGTAGCGAATCAAATCCCATAAACCGGAAACGGAGATATCTGATCTGTGGGTGGTCCCAAGGTGTCCATATATTATTTTACGTGCCCATACATTAATTTTCAGCAATTCTTAAATTGAAGTCGTTGGCCAAAAGCTTTACTTTATTTCAGAGTTGTAAAAATAATGTGATTTCACATAAAACACATTAAGCTTTACATTAGTGTTTTTCAATTGAAGTTGTTTCTTTGTAGATAACACAAGTGCTAATAAGGCAATGTGTAATTCAGCAATTAAATTTATTGATGATTTTGTTTTATTGATAAGTTGTAATGAAACAAAGAATGTATTATTTCAGATAATAAAGTTACATAGAAAGATATGAGATTGTTTTTCAATCTAAAGATTTTTGTTGTGAAAACAATTACCGAGATGTTGTGGATACATATTGTTTTAGTGGGATGTTTTGTGGTTGTTGTATATTATTGGTCTGTGTGATGGTAGGGAGAATGATCTGTGAGGCAAGTAGATATGGAGATGGAACGTAAAGATGAGATAAATTTATGTGAACTTTTGTAGGAAGAAAACCTACATTTAAAAGTAATAGAAATACTTCTAATAGAAGATAGAAAGTTTTATGAAGGATTAATATAGACTGCAGTAAACTTCTATTAATATGAATTTTTTCTTTGAGATTTTCTAGCTCAGATCCGAGTACTAGAATACACTATGGAAAGTAGGGTAATGTGGAACCTAGATATAGATGAAGAAATGTTGTGTTTGATATCAACGTATTTGAATCAAGAACATTCATCACAATTTTACCAGAAGTAGGTTTATTTGGATCTCCATTCAGTGATAACTACATTGAAGATAAGTTAATTATCTGATAATCTTTATCTCGTTAGTGACCAGATCTACAGGCGACTTCATTTATAGTTATTATGTATTGTAAAGAACATTCTTTTACCTTAGTGTTTAATAGTTCATCAAGAATTCAAGTAATACAGAAATTTTAGAACACTGCAGTTCATATGTCAACGACAAGATTATTGACTTTATTTGAAAAAGAACTTTAGTAGTGTTTAATAGTTCATCAAGAATTCAAGTAATATAGAAATTTGAGAACACTGCAGTTCATATATCAACGACAAGATTATTGACATTTGAAAAAGAACTTTAGTGCAATGAAGCATATTTTAGTGATAGACTAAAATATTTAAATTCATCGTGAAGACTGAATTTAATAATTGCAATGTAAAGAACTAAAAAGAAGTTATTACTTAAATAATTTTGCTTCGTAGTAACTGTTTTCTAGTAATTTATTTATTAGAAATCTTAGTGTATATCTACTGTTAATGAAAAGTAAATTATTCTAAGAACAAGTATATTGCAGGAGTTTATGAATTTGTTATTGTATTTGGAGTAATATCCAATACATCAATCACTAATATCTGCTAAATCTATAATATAATTAAGGATTTTTTTTACAAACATTTCTTAAGTTTTACGTCTTAAGAAAAATTACTTCAATTGGAAAAATATTTATAATTGGCCTTTTTTTGTTTTGCTGTCTATTTCAACCAAACTTTACCCACATGATTCTATTTAAAACCCAGTATTATTTGTTATACGATAGTGACGTAACAAATATTTTCTGTGCTAATAATTTGGTATGTATCATTAGCATTCTTTTTTCATTTTTTCTATTTAATTAATTAGAAAATAAATATTCAGTATCGTTAAGGATATAACTCCTTAACAAACGAGTTGTACGTGTTAAATTATTAATACTTATTTATAAGAGCAATACACAGTATCAATATTTACATAAAAAATATTTAACTAATTTCTTATAAGTTCATGTTTCCTTGTTATTGAGTTGGTAAATTTTAATATATTCGAAATTTAAATTACTTATTGTTGTGAAGGAAAAAAGTATCTAAATACGATATAAAAAAATTAATATTAAATAGCAAATTTAAATTTTATAACTAATTTTAACAATATATAACTAACAATAAACGTAGCTGTATCATGTAGAGTTTTTATAAATATAACTCACTAATACTAATAAGAACTATATAATGATATTTTTTGTAGCAATTCTATTATTTTTGGGGAGTATTTTCTCTTTATGAATAGTACATCCCACATTAAATAAAATATCACAATACAGATGCTCCTCTCGTAACGATGGTTTCGTTTAACGATATTTAGACTTTACGATAGTGCCATTACGATGTTATCATTAAATGCTTTTGAAAAAGAAAATATGATTAACTAATCAAAACCAGTATTTATTTATATTAATAAAAAAGTAAATCGGTAAACTATAATCATATAGGTCTTACCTAAAGTTTCAGTTGGGATGGTATTACAGCCTTTGCTTTACCCGTTACCATAAATTTTATAATAAATTTTACGAATTCCTGTTGAATATTATGATTTAAATGTAATAGAGTTCATTTTGTATGCAGTGAGCAAAAAGACAGCTTCAAGATAAATTACAATTACTGTAGGGCGATTCTTCACAACAACATATTGATAAAAAGGGAAAACATAATCGATCAATTAATTTTATTTTGAAAATGCGCATCTAATTAGCAATCTAACGAATTTAGGCATTTTTCAAACCATCGTGGTATCATCATCTCCCAACTCCTTATTACTGGAAAGAAAAGGCAAAAAAAATTCGAAACCATTAATTAATTCAATTTTCTTTGAATTTTCCGAACGAAAATTAAGTGAATTCAGTTCATTAATTTGTTAGTTAACTTCAAGCGATACTTACATTGCAAAAAAGTTTCATTAAAAGTAAACCATAATTAGCTGACAAGATTATGGCTACTTTAGACCTACTTCAGAAATACGAAGGAAAATGTATGAAGTCAATTAAAAAAAATGGAGATAATAAAATAATGAGATTCAAGAAAGCAAAAAAGATCTGGCAGCATGTTGAAATTAGATTCAATTTAATAATTAAATTGAAAAAGTTTTTATTTTAGGAGAAAAAATATTTTTATAGGAATAATTTGATTGAGCATTTTCATATTAAGCAACGGATAAAAATAGATGAAGTATTTACGCTTTCGGGAAAATTTTCAGCAAATTTTCAATTGAAATGCTTTATTTGCATAAATAAATGACTGGGAAAACTGACAAAGTTATCAATACCCTTGTAATGTTAGAATATCAAGAATTCTTAAATTGCTTTCTATTTACAGTTGTTTTTAATAATTTAGCATTAATTCTATTATTTTTTTATTAATTTTGATAATTGAAAATATACAGATAACTTGTAAGTAATATACATAAGTAGGCGTTTCAATTATTAATAAAATTGTAATAATTATAAATTTTACTAGTCCGTTCCGGTCTAGCCTAGTGATCTAGGTGGCAGCCGGACATGAGGCAGGTGTCTCGGAACCTAGTTCGAATCACGGAATCGGTATGGATGTAACTTCTCTTTCTTTGTTTCGTCCGTTTCTGCAGGTACAACGTGAATGTCTCTTATGGCGTACCTTGGATAACAATTATTGGGTACTATTTGGGGCATCCTGGACCAAAGCTCACAATTCTCGCCCTTTGTCGAGGCCAATGGTAAAAGCACCAAACATTAGAAAAAATAATAATTTTACTAATCAATATAATTAAAAAAAACTACTTTTAAAGTTAGGAATATTTTTTTTAGATTATTTAAATGATGCATAAATATATGCTATTGCTAAATGAGAAGACATGATAGTATTGTTTACCTATGTACCGTAGATATTGTACATGGGCAGAATTTTTTTCAGTTGGTGGGGGAGGGTGCAAAATATTTTGACAATGTATTTTACACTACAAAATTACACAAATTAACTTAATTAAACATAATAATTTAATAATAATAATAATAATAATAAAAATTCCGGCCTACAACACGTACTGAACTGTATGAATGATTCAAAGTAATATTATTTGTCTAAACATTTAGCCTTTTCACAAAGGGTTGGCGCTTTATATATAAACAAAGGTAAACAATAAAAGTTAAATTATAAAAATTACTCTATGTAATTATTTAATAAATATTTAAGTAATATTTATAACTTAATAAATAGTTCGAATATCTAGATACAAATTTAAAGAAAACTCAAAATTAAATTAAATACATATTTTTTAATGAAATTGCTTGTTAACTTCTTTTCTGTTTTTAGTAAATGACAGAGTAAAGCTACATACTTTAATATTTATCTAATTGGGATTTAATAAATTTGTCGTCCTTCTATTTTTCCTTATTCTTAATATTTTCTGTATGTAACATTTATCTTTCTTGTTATAACTCTTTATAATCAACACACACAAACACACACACACACACACACACAGAGAGAGAAACATGTATTCTTTGATTTGCATTCTAATCAATAAAGATTTTATTTTATATTTAAACAGAATTTTTTTTATTTCCAATATTTCCTGTTTTAAGTCTTAGATATATTTTCCTATAAAAATATGATTAGATATTGGAATATAAATAATTTAGAATCATCAATTTGGGATGATAAACTTTGTAATATTCAGTAATTTAGAAATTAAAATCGTATTATAAATAATTTGTCTTCTTAACTTGTAAAATTTTCCCTAATTTTTTTAGTTCTTGGCTCTTATCAATCATTTTTTTAATGTATTCAGTAGATATCTATTCTCGCTGTAATATAGTGTCTTTTTATATATCCGAATGCTCTTTAAATGGCTTCAATTTTGAAGTTACAAAATCCAATTTTCGTTCTGTACAATATAATCCGGAAGTAATCATTCCAATTTAAAAAATATCATTACAAAGATATCACAAAGGATTCAACCCCTTTCCTAACGGTCTATCCATTTAATTCCATCGTATATAAAAATACATTATTTACTATAATCTTACTAAAATTTTATCTTATCTCAGTTATTTTAAATGCATTTTGCAATATAGTTTAATTAATTCTCACATTTAAGTCCTGTATATCTTTCATAGTTTTTAAATTTTCCTTATGTGCATATATCTGTTAAGACTATCTTTCTATATTGATAAAAATATTATAAATTCCAATGCCATTTATCTTATTTCATATTTTTTCACCATTTTAAATATAACGATTTTTTGTATTGCCTAGATTTAAATTTAAGTGATAATAAATAAGAAAAATAATAATATTTATAAGATAATTGATAATCATCACTAAATTTTTAAGTGATTTTTATCATATTTAATTCTACTTTCGAATCCGCTACTAACACAATATCATGCATTAAGCATACGTTTTGCGATTACCTTGAATTTTCGAATCTTTCTAATACTCCTCTCTTAAGATTTCCTTTTAATTTTGATGAATAAATTAAAATTATGAATATTATCGGGCTAAACCCCCATCCATATCTTACTCCTTTGTAAATTCTTAGGGAAGTCTTGTTTTGTTTATCTACCGTTATGAAAGTCTTCCTGTATGTATTTTGTGTATCTTTTAATTTTTCTTCTTTTATTCCAGTATCATATAACACATTAATAAGCGCATTTCTATGGTTTGATTCAAATGTCTTTCTGAAATCCTTTTCTTCCATAGTCTTCTTTCAATTAATATTAAAATATTACCGTGGGTGGAATATCAATCCATTCCTAAAACCGTCTTTTATTTATACTAAAGATTATTTTCCGAAATCTGATGCTTTATTCTATTTTTAATAATTTTATTAAGATTTTAAAAGTAGTAGTTAATAGGATTATTCCTCTATAATTTTTCCTGAAGTTTATCTCCGCTTTTTTAAGAAGAAATAAATAATTTTTCCATATGTCTATTTATCTGAATTTCTTCCAACAGTTTATTAAGCCAATTTGTAATCCAACTTACCAGTGTATGTTAATTTTTTTTCAGAATTTCCTTTTCAATCCTATCAGTTCCTGGAGCTTTAATTTTTTTTTTCATTTCACTAATACTTTACATATATCTCGGCTTCTTTAACTTTATTACAGCCTACATTTTATCTTATAAAATGTAAGCCGATTTTTAATATTCCAAAATCTAATTTCATAATATAATTTTTATAGTTCCTAATAACTTAACAAAATGATTCTCCATATTTTGTTTGTCCATGTGCTCTTCAAAATTAATAAAAATGCTACTCCCGAATTGTTTTCTAAATTCAGTACCTGTTTTAAACTTAATTTCTATATTTATAAGCCTCATACACTTCTTTTCATTACATAATTTATTCCATTTTTTTCATTTAGATACATAAATCTTCTCCTTTCATTATTGCACCAAAGTTTAAAAAAAAAAAATAAAAAAAAATACATGAATTTGCAAGGATTCCAACTCCGCACCATGTTTGCAGGCCACTAACGTTATCATTACTCCACGGCAACACGTGCTTTCCTAAGATAGCAGTGAGCTAAAAAGGCAATACTTGAAAATCGACGAAAATAACATCGTATATATATTTTTGAAGTACTTCATGTGCACTTTCATCTCACAAAAGGGCACTCACATTTGAAACATACAGTCTGTGTCGACTCCTTGTAAGTGAGATTAACAGATTTCGCTTTTTTTTAGTCGTTTTTAAGGGGGAAAAGATACGCTCTTATATATGCTCGTTCTTGTATCTACAATTTCCTAATAAAGTTTGAACTATTGAAACTATCTTGTTTAACCTTGACATGCTTAAGTACGAATAATAGATTATCTGTCTTTTATGATTTGGAAATGTCTGCACGTGGATCCATCGGAAAGTCACAAAATTCAGATTGAGAACAATTAGTTAACCGATCGCAAACAATGAAGTCTGACAATGCGGTAATTCAATTTGTAATCAATTTAAATTTTCGCGTGCTATTCAGTTGATTAAAAATTAACTAAATGAAAGTAATTTCAGTATGTATTAAACAAATTCATTTTTGGCAAAACGTGATTATATTCAGGAAACATTATAACTTATAAATTTGAAGATTATACTTTGACAATAGTCGAAGAAATCAAAGAAGAAAATTTAAATATCAAGCTAGATTTAAGGAAAGTAAGTGTTAAGTTCTTTTAGGAACTTCATACTGCTTGTAATTTAATTATTTAGTAAATTCATTTATTAATTAAAACAAAAAAGTTGAAGCAAAAGCAGCAGCAACAACTTGATGGAAGCTTTAATGTTAGATATTGAAGTTTTAAAACCTAATATTTTATTCAGACTTCAGACCTTTCTCTTGATTTACCTCCAATATTTTATTGGCAAAATTATTTTGAGTGAGCAGCGTTAACAGTTGGAATTCGCTCAACAAAAACCAAGTCTTGAGGAGATATCTAACTTTCTTACTAAACTAATTTATTTCCTTGAAGTTCGCTAACTCTTTTCTCAGCAAAAGCAAATATTTTTTTCTTAAATATACGGAAATATGACAATATGAACATTTCTGAATCCACTGCAGATTGAAGAACCTTTACAAAATACCTTTCTACTCTGGTTTTCAGGCTACTGAAACTTTTTATTTTAATTAATTACACAAAATATTTGATTTTTTTTCCTGAGTGTCTATCGAATAAACATTCTTAGCCACTTCTCATTCCGAAGATTAAAGAGCAACTACAACCTACTATAATCTATCTAACTATATACCTACAAAATTATTCACATACAATTTGCAGGAAATTTTTTATTTTAAATAAGCCCATTTTCTTTATGTTTTAATTAATAAAAATTAAATCTAATTCCTTTTTAAGAATTTTTGGGTTTAAAATCACGAATACTGTACAAATGTATAGTCTCCATTTATTTTAAAATTAAAAAGAACTGTCTAGTTAAGATAAGTAATTTAATCCGAATAATTCTAACCACATCTTAAGCCAGCACAAACTAAAAAATTAAAAAATTACTGAACAGATAAATGTTTATTGTTAGCTTGTTTTGGTTCGTTTCTAATGCTTTGAATAGGAATTTTTGTCACCTCTTGTTAATTTCACGACATAAACCCACAATGGGGAAAAAAAAAAATCAAACACAAAAGTACTCTTAAATAATGACGTCAAGTCATAAATTAAGAGCTGGGCCCCGCGATGTCACCCGAGTTACATTGGGCCCTTCTTGGTAATGTTCGGTTCTTTTCGTGCCGCCTCGTCGCCACCGTTGCACCCGTTGGTTGACGTTTATGTTTACTGCTCCGCTCCTATTGGTCATAGCGTGATGTGATATAGCCTATAACCTTCCTCAATAAACGGGCTATCTAACGCAAAAAGAATTTTTCAAGTCGGACTGGTAGTTCCTGAGATTACCGCGTTCAAACATACAAACTCTTCAGCTTTATATATTAGTATATAAGATTAGAGGAATATGCACACTCATAAACAGACTGACTGATTTGATAAGCCACACTTTACTACGCTAAAGTAAACGATATCGAAGTCCCCAACATAATATGATTTATTACTTTTTTGCACTGAAAAAAAACAAAGATTCTGCATTAGAAAAAAAATGATAAATTATACTCTTCCAATTGTACTTACATTGATTATAAATTTAATTAATATTCTGTGTCTCAAATGATCTTCCTTCATTTTTAGCTTACAATCACAACAAAAAATAATACTTACTGCACTATATAGTTTAATCCGATACAATTCATGAGAAAACCAATTGAAATATATATTATTCTGCATTACCTATATTATTATTGTAATTTTCGAAACAACGGGAAAACGCTTAGCGCCTTCAATATCTCTATCCTGCTCTTTACCGTATCTGTATTAGATTAAAAACTTCCCATTTTCTTTAAAAAATACCAGCAATACTTATTAAAATTTAATGCCTATTTTTTTTTCCCCTCTCATCTTCATTACTATGCTTTCATTTTTGCCACCGTAGTTCATTTTACTCAGCTTACTAGCTATTAAGCAATACTTAAGCGTTTCAAGAAATGCCCACGGTAAAAAAAAAAGAAGATACATTGAAGCGCTTTATTTAATTTTTATTTTCTCACTCAACTAGGATCAAGCGCCTTAAAAAGGATCAGAGTTAATAATGCATGACACCCACCTTCCTTGGCATGCACACTATCCTTCTCTTCAACCTTCGGTAAAGAAAAAAAAAAAAAAACAACGGCCGTTACAACGTGAAGATGATTCTCCTGAATTATGAATCTGATATCTTTTTTTTTTTCAAAGATGTTTCTTTATTAGTGCAACTATTTTCACGATATTATTTTATAATATAATAAAAATTATATTAATTGTAATTTTTTTACAATTATTCTGTTTTCTTTTTGAGAAACAATTTATTTTAGTTAAAATTTATTTTATACTAATAAATTCTTATGCCTAGTCAGTCTCAGATTTCAGTGAGTTATTGGTAAATGGCTAACAATAACTACGACGTATGCTTTCTTTCTGTTAGGTCACTCCAACAATGAAAGCATTAATTGAGATTCTTTGTTATTGTGATCTAACAGAATGAAACCATCATCCACGTTATTGTTAGCCATCTAAGAATGGTCTACCGACATATTAAGCGGATTGTATGTCATACCCCGGATCTACGGCAGATTAGATTCCGAAGGGTGTCTGTAATTCCGAAAATGTCTAGGAAATGTTTTTCTTCTTTTTTTTCTTTTCACCTATCAATGTACGATCAAATGCAAAAACAACAACAATATATACATATATATATATATATATGTATAAAAACTTTCTTGAGCAGAAGTTTCTACATAAATACCAGGTCAATTTTTGTAGCCAATTAAAAACTTTGCTAAAGCAATAAAAAAAAAAAAAAAAACCTTTTCTTAAGGAAACTTTAAAAAAGAAAAAGATAAAGAATATGGCCGAATAAGCCCCTGGAGTAATAATGCATCTGAGAAAGAGTTAGAGAAAAAAAAAAAGTAAACGCTCAAGCCGTGTCTCAAAATGAATTGGTAAGATCCTAGCGTTTTAAACTTCTCATAAAAACTTACTATTGATCTTATAAAAGGTGGGCCAAAAGTTTTCATATATAGGCATAAATAAAAACTTCTCATAAAAATGCTCTACACGATTGCCATTACTTTGAAAACAAAATCGAATACGCCTCCTCCAAAAATGCATTCACTAAGGTTAATTAAAAAATTAAAAAATAAAGTATTATTTTCTCTTATGTATGGAGATTTTAGTCCACACTGTATATTGTTTTTATGTTCAAACTTTCAATTTCACAAATTCTGTCGGCCATAATGAATCACATTTTTGGGGATGTTGATGAATCATCTTATTCCATCAATTACATCTTTAAATAAATTTCACTCTATATATTTTAATATGCACATGACTTCGTAGACAATTGCTTCTTAGTGCAATAGAGTGACAATCTGGAGTAAAGATTGTTAAACAACAAATTATATCCAAACGAAGTTGGAAGAAGCTTTATTGAGTTGAACTGTTAAGAAAATATTAAATGCAGTAAGTAAGTAATTCTCCACATACATTCATTCCTTAATTCCTGACAATATCCCAGTATAGTAACTCAGTCAAACGTTTTGATTCTTTACTAGAAGCATTAAGTGTAAGTCGTGAGAGGACAAATCTGTTTCAATGTGAATTAATGAATAGCAAATCCTTTACAAGTGTCAATCTTATGATTGATTAAACTTTTCCTAGTTTAAAACTAAACACGATTTTAGTGCCAAATTACCAGTTTACTATTTTTGCAACTTCAAAGCAACTTTTTCTGATTCCTTCTTAATCAAATCTTGTATTATAAAATAATAACTTCTTGAATAATCGAATTTACAACTCGCCAATACATTAAATTAAGTACATTTAACTCATCGTACATAAAATTTAAGTTCAAGAGAAAATTGTAAAAAGATTAAAGACAGAAAAAGAAAAGCATAACTGCATTTCCTTTTGGCGAGAATTCAAAGGTTGGATGACAAACTTTATTTCAAATATTAAATTTGTAATGATTAAAAACACTGTTAAAGTAACTCTTTTAAAGCTAGTGCAGAGAGGTTAGAAAAGTGTCATACTGTTTGTAAATAACAATACAAAGATACATACTATTATTTTTTTCATTGTATTATTTATATATATATATCCACTTAACGCCTACTGTTTAATTTATGATACAAAGCCTCTTACCTCGTCTTACAGCTCATATAATCGTTTTTTTTATGAATTTGCTTTTGAATCATGTTCCAAACATGCCATAAGAATAAAATACAGATTTGTGGTGCCCTCAGTTAACCACAAATGTCAAGTTATTTGTGCTCAAAAATGTCTGCCTACCTATGAACATGTGTTTCACCAAAGCTAAATTTTGAGGACAATAATTTCCGATTATTGAAAAGTTACAATGAAAACCAAGATATTTTATAATTAGTAGAGTATTAGGTTTTCAGAATAATGATCGTGAAGAATTTTAAGTGTTTCTGATAGGCGAATTCGCGTTTTTTATTTTTTCAGCATACTACATAATGAAAATTATTAATGTTATAATGATTTAAAAAATACTTTTTAAATTTAATGTAATAATTATTCATTTTAAACTCTATGTTAATTCGGGATTCAAAGAGTATAAAAACTCTTGATGATTGTCATTTTTGTTATTGAAGGTAAATTAGGTTTATAATATAGGCTATAATATATATATATATATTTTCAGCATTTGAAATGAATCCATCAACATTTTACAGCTTTTAATTTTTAATTTTTTTTTATCGCTATTGCCTGATGTATCAAATATGATACAAAGAATACTTCACATAATCAAATTCCAGCTGTCAAGTATGTTTTCTATATACAATAAGAGGCTAATAATGTCATTTTTAATTTTTTTTAAAGTTAATATCAAAATTCAGGCATTAAGTGGATATAAAAAAATAAAAAAAAAAATTGAATTTCCAAAGAAAAGTTGCATTTATATTATGCCAAACCTGTTTTACTTTAAACGAAATCGAATCATCAGATATACAATCACTTTTCGGGGATTTTTTTTTTTTTTTTGTAGAATTTTCAGTTTCTGAACATGTATATTTTATACATTGAAGAAACGTGCATCTGAAATACATTCATTAAATACTACTTTATAAATGTTTAATTCTCCTCCAGTATGTTGATTTGCTTGAAATCCCTTGCTACAACAAAAACAAATATTTTTACAAGAATTTTGGGTTATTCTTTGAAGCAATCGACAAATTTCGGTTACATTAAAAGTTTAGGTTATTCTTTGACCTTGGTCCTTTCATCCTTAGAAAAATGATTGTTACAACATTCTTCTCAAATGATGTCAAATCTTTAATTTATTCACGGCTTTTCAAAATCCTCAAAAAGCGTTTTATATATTTTTAACTAAGCTGTTCAGATAATTCAATTTCCGGTTATGTCAACAGCTTCCGCTAGGTTGAGCCACATGTGGAAATTCCAAAGCTAACCTCTGTTGACTGCTAGTTTCTGGGTAAAATGGCATTTGTCAGCATCACGCGATTATTCTACTCTTTTGAGCCAAGCGACATTTACCGAATCCTGAGAACTTCAAAAGCCATAAAGCTCAGAAATTACTGTGGCTGCTGAATAAACAGAAAGAAGTTAAAGATAGGTATCTGATGAACTGGCATGAGCGATCGCTATAATGAAACTAAATATTTATTGACACGAAGAAAAGACAGGCTGTATTGATTAACAAATTTTAGAAACTGAATAAAGCCGAAATTCAGAATGATTAAAACAAAACTATGTCAAAATAATATTCTTTAAAAAACATGAATTAATACCAATTCACTACATTACAATTTCTAAAATAATATTTTGAATTCAAGTTATTTTCGTAAATAAAAGAAAACTATAAATTAGAATTTAAACTTAAAAACTAACTTTTAATTAATACATTTAATAATTATATATGTCATAAAATTTTTATGTCTACTAATAATCATTATTTGATTGTAATAACTATTCGTAATTCTAATTATGTAATTGCAGATATTAATAATGTCATCATTTCAAATTAGATTTCTATATTTAATGATATAATTAAACACACCCATTGATGCTTTACTAATTTTGCTCCATACTTCAGTTAATCTTATTCAGCTTTTAAACCATCAGTTTTGTGACTCCATGAATTTAGACTATCTCTGATTTGGGATCTGACTGCCCCAGATATACAGATAGTCCTCGACTAACGTGTCGACTTGGTATAAGTTGAAAGTATATGCAGTATAGATTATGTAGTATGTCAGACATATTACATCGAAACACTTTAAAGTTAATTATAGATGTACATAATTGCATATTTGATACTAGGTTGGCTGTGCTAATAAGCAAGCCTCGAGACGCTGCTGGCTTATGCTGACGAACACGACCTCTGTCAGATGAAACTTGTAATGTTGTAAATTAATAATCTGTATAAAAACCTGACTAGAAAGAATAGTCTTAAAATGTGCGGATATTTTAATGTGTAAATTTGTACAATGAAAGCTAAATCTTAATTATCTAAATCTAAACACTAAAACAAGGAAATCCCAACAACTATTTATTGAATTGAATAATATTTCTAATCTAGCAAAATCACCAATGCTTCGCTCGGGTTACAGAAAAGTCTTCGTCTCCTGAAATGGATAACGAAGAAATTGTAATTGTCTGATCAGTTTCAAACTTTACCAATTGGTAAAAAAGGCATGTGGGTAGTTCAAATTGTTACAGATCTGCTACTGTCTCTTCGCTCTGGAAGCCATGCATATGTAACGTAAAAGCACGCTTTATTTATTCAAAAATAGCAAACTTCATCAAATAAACTAAAACTTAGAATTAAGAACACTCAAGTCAAATTTCATGTTTGCAATTCAAGCGGTTTCGGACATACGCATGCCCAGCAGGAAAGTTTCTCCCTCCCCCCATTTCCACTGTTTAGGATCCGAATATCGGAAATTCGTCGAATTTGTGTACTTTGAAAAATCAAACGGTTTCCAGGATACTCATATCCTTGAAGAAAGATTGCTTTCCCCTCGTTTACACCCCTTAGGATCCGAACATCGAAAATTGATCAAAATTAGATTTAGACAAAGAACACTCATATCAAATTTTGTTTCCAGCTAAGAGGTTGCAGAGATATGCGTAGCCTTCAAGAATGTTTGCTCCTCCGTTTACATCTCTCAATCCGGATCCGGCTTTTCGTTGTTCATGCAAAACTGTAGGGTGCATCTGAACCTCCGTGCCAAATTTCGTAAAGATCCGTTAAGAAATGGCGACGTTGTTTCAAGACAAACAAACAAACACACACACTCTAATACTTATAGATATGTATAGATTAGGGAGAAATCGACAAAATAATCCAAATAAAAATGAAAGAAAAGCAAATGACTTATTATTATATGTAAAATAACATATTAAAAGAATTTTAAAATCGTAAATGAATCGATTAATATAGTTAATAAAAATATTACATTCTTTTAAACCTTTAATAACTTAGAGTTGATCAGATCTGTTGAACTGTTTTCATATTATACATTATTATCTTCCAAAATATTCGAATTTTACACTGCACAGTTTAAACGTTTATTCCTTTTACTAGTTATTCGAGTATGAAATAAAAAAAAACAAAAAAAAAACTCTTACCGGTTTCCCTTGATTAATAAAAACCAATAGGATGAAATAGAGGCATTTGCGTTGATTCATGAAGATTGGCGATTTATTCTTTAAAAATTATTCTACGAATTATATTGTCTCTCTTTTTTATCTCTGAACTAGACAACGAAGCTTGAAGCCATTAGTCGAACGCAAGAGGTTTTCCGAACCCAATCCAGGAGACTGATGCTTTTATCCAATGGTTTTCGTTGGGATCTGGAAACTTATCCCAAATTGCTAACACTCATCTTGTATGATGAAGCCTCTTCCCATCTAGATTTCATGATTTGATTGAATCATGGCTGTAGAATGCAATAAATCCCCCAAAAGATCTCTTATTATGAACGATACTCATTGAAGCTCTAGCGGAAAGGATTACAATCTTTTGATTTTCAATACAGTACATCACAGTCTAGATAGAATATCACATGTTCTACTATACGTAGACCCATGTTTTCCTATTTAACCGAAAATACGTGGAGAAGAAACTTATATCATTTCTCATCCCATCTTATGCCTCCTTCTTCCTTTTTCTTTTTGCTGCTTTTTTTGTCACCAATGAAACAAGGAAACTTCCGTCCATGATAACTAAAAATACATCTTAAATATCTTTAAGATATTTAAGATCACGGTACCTTAAATACATGAAAAAAAAAGAAAGTAATTTAAAAACGAAACACTAAATACTGACAATAGTTTTTATCTATGACGGAAGAAAGAAGAGAACTGAAAAATTTGAAATGACTATTTATAATCATTTTAACTCGAAAATACTTGTGGAGGCTCTGGGGAATGAGCAACAAGGGAAGAACCCGATCGTGCACATGGCGAGATCATTCATACTTGGCATTACATAGAATGTGACCTGTCATTGCTCAATATACTAGTCATAAATGCTGACTGATCAAACGTGACAGTTAACCAAAGGCTTGAAATTAAACATAAATACAAAACACTAACTTCAATAAATATAAGAACCTTAGTGACCCAGTAAGCTAAGATGTGCGAACGCAATCCATTGGCTCCGGTTCGATTCCAGTTGCAGGAACAGATCGCAATTTATTTCACTGTTGCAATATTATTATTTGTAATCATTTTTAAATATTTAAAGTGTTGTTAATAAATTCATAATGGCTTTTTAATTTATTTTGGTGCTCTAGTTAAGTGTAAACATGGGAATGCTATTGCGTTCTATTTTTAGAAATGCAGTAAATACTTGCTGCAAATCGAGTGTCATTTTATTTAATACTAGCAAAAAGATCGTTCTTCGCTCAGGTTACAAAAATGGGGATGATAAAGAAATTGCAATTGCGAGACCATTTCTAAACTTCCCCGGTTGTTCCAAAAAAAAATAAAAATAAAATAAAACAACAACTCAAAAGGTCTGATCTCATTACAAATCTACAAATCTATCCCGAAAACCTCGTAGAAGTATCTTTGAACCATCCACTCCCCGCCCTCACAGTGTACACCTATAGTTCCAGGTTATTTGAATTTTGAAACTCGAGATTCCTAGATACGAAATTAATATCGAGATCGGAAAATATAAGATTTCCCACCTTCTCCCTCCCGTTTATACACTTAGTTCCAGGTTATTCGAATTTTGTAATGTCGTAACCCTATCACTGCAAACCTTTCCTAGTTCGTAAAAAATCATCTGATCATTACAAATCTATATCTAATCCGAAAACCCCGGCGCTATTGTGCAGAACAATATTTTAGCTCCATTTGTTGCTTAACAATATTTGTGTAGTTCTCTTTGTCACCACCAGATGCATTTGTGGCGCTATTTCATGGATTTCACTCCTTTTCATCCCCTGGTGTTGGTGTCCAGGTTCCAAGGTAGCCCGTGTTTCTTCCGCAGGGTCCTAAAGAGTTATTCTGTAAAGTTTGGTCCAGATAGGTCAAAGGGCCTAAGAGTGCATAAGGGACACGTTCATTTTTATATATTAAGATCTTGGAGCCAACGAATATTGTTTGTTTATTTGTATCTAAAGTGTCTCAAAGCCGAATTTTTGTTAGTCTTCGTTGGCTCCTTTACGATTTTCGCTGCCGAAAGGGAATAATATAAAGCACCAATCATTTGCACACAATCAATTAACATCGCCAACATTTAATAATATGATTAAATATTCATGGTTTCAATCTAGATATTGGTAATGGCACATTCTTCATTTCAATCCGTTTTAGAAGTTAGTTTTGGCAAACATTGCAATTACATCAGTTGCTCAAACAAGACTATCATTCAATGTAGTGATTGTCGAAAATTTTACTGTTTTAATCATATCTTTGATGACGCCGTTTCAGTTACAATGAAATAAAACATGATTGATGAAACATTGAAAACATATCAAAAAATTAATTTAAAAAAAAGAAAAGTATATTAAAAAACATTTAACTTAGCTTAGCTTAAAGAAACAATTAATGAAATAAAAAATTGGCAACCTATGTCTGCAGCTGGAATGGATTACTTTCGCACGTCTTAGACCACTGGGCCACAGAGGTTCTTATATTCATTGTAGTTCTTCTTTTGTATTTATGTTTAATTTCAAACCTTTGGTTAGCTGTCACGCTTCACCAGTTGCCAGTCGCCATCTATGACCAGTGTATTGTGCAATGACAGGTCACATTCTAGTATGAATAAATCTCGATGTGTCCGATCGGGACCTTCCCTTGTAAGTCAGAAGCTATCTTTAGTTTAAAACAAAACAAAATTTGAGTGGTAATTGGCCTCTACGTTCCTAATCATTATTAATATTTTTTCCGTTGAAATAGTTATTTCCAAAATATTATTTGCTATTCTGAAGCAATATATCATCTGAAATCTATTTTAAATTAAATCGGTAGAATATAAATCATACAATCAATCATGCAGTTTTTTTTGATAGATTCAGATTGTTTTATTGCTAGCAGGTGTTTAGTGGATGAATTTATATTTATGCTTTAAGAAATACAACATTAATATAAATAGCACAAGAAGCCTTTGTTTGATTCAAAAGCTTATGGCCTTCTACATAAAGGGATTTTTATATATATCTGCGTTAATTTGGCACAAGGATCTACTTCTAATATAAAACATAGTCTTTAAATCCCCATAGTAAAGTTTCACGAAGATCTGTTTCAAGATTCAAAAGTTATGAGTGGAGACACACTGACTGAGTGATCTGATAAGCCTCATTTCGTACAATAGTAGATTAAAAATATGGATTTCTGCGGAAGTTTTGTGCCAACCTCGAGGATTTCTCCAAATTAAAAAATTCCAAGTGGTATTAAAACTTTTTGAATGGTATTGTGGTTCATTTGACGACCATATTCCTCCGTTCTCTCTTCCTATGGTGACAGGTTCTGCTGACCTATTGTTTCAGTGGGACAGAAGGTTTCGAAGTGTATCTGGAATCAATTGGTGACAGCGCTCGATCCACCTAATTAACTGCAATATTCACGGTTGGTGAACGACAGACAACCGAACGAATTCGCACTAATAACCTTGATGAAATCCCACAAGCCCTCAACTAGGCCATTCAAGCTTTTATAACTCCGAATTTAGGTATTTCTAACGCATTAGGAAGATGATTAGCTCAGTGATTAAAGCACTCGAGGTTTTTTATTATTATTATTATTCATTTGTAATTTACAAAGTTACTTGCAATGTTGATATTTAGATTGAACAAAGAGTTAAATAATTTTAAAATTTTCAAATATGATTTAAAGTAAGGGGAACAATAATACTACTTTTTTTTAAATGATTAACTACAAAAAATTATGTAAATAAATGCACTGGTGTTTTTAAAAAGTTAAAATATATATATTTTTTTTTGCACCCAATTCGAATTATCTAAATGCAGTGCAAGGTTCTAGCGGATGTCGTTTGTTAATCAAAAATTTGATGATCAAATAATGGTATAAACGTTATTTAATCAAATAATCATATATACGTGTACATTATCAATATCATCGACATATACAGCATATTGTCAGAATAATATATATGTATTTGTTACGTTAGATCTACGTTGATTTGAAACTTTGTTAGTTTATATAAATAGGATTATGTAAATGTAAATAGGATAAAAATCTATTGTTTAGCTTTCAGTGGACTTCCATGGGAATTTTTGTCTCCTCGCATAGATTTCTCGACAACGACCCATTTGGGTTTCACATAAGATTTCAAATAGAAAAGTTAGATCGTCGCTAGCCCTTGAAGATGCATACCAAGATTCAAGAAGTCCGACAGCAGTTTAAAACACACATACACAAAGTGAAGATTGACTGATGTGATGAGCCTTAATTTGAAAAAAAATATAAAATTATCATTAAAGTATAATCTGGCCAAATTAAAATAAGGTTTGTTACGGTTTTAGTGAGGTGATATCAATTAAATTATACATGCGACTAAGGATTTTTTTTATTATTTACTTTACAGGACTTCATTAAAATGATAACAGGACCCTTTTCATATAAGTCTGAATTGTCTCCTCATTCACTCCCTCTTCCCATAAAGTAATGAATAAAACGAAGTAAATTTTTACGTTTGTTTAGAGGTAACGAACAAATAAACTAAGAAAAGTAAAAGCTCTAAATTTACTTCCATATTGAACAATATCTGACGACTTTGTAATGTCTTCACAATTGGAAACTTGTATTGGTTTTTTTATTTTTTATTCTACTATACAGTATGACCGGGTAGTTCCCATACCCCTTCATAGGCAGTAGTTTATAAGAAAATCTTATCACATTAAGTGTCCAATGAGTCTGTGTGTTCGCCATCATGCTATACACTCAAGTTCATACGCTGCCACGTCCTACTTGACATTTTTTTGGAGCATGTACGGTGTGATGTTCGAAATGCGTTCTTAACAGCATTCCGCAATTCTTCATTTGTAGCATAACGATGTTCAGACACGTGGGCATTGATGATTTCCCACGAGTTTGTCAGGCGTCGTGAGGTCAGGACTTCGTGGTGCCCTTTTCAATGGAGCTGGCGATGCTGGAGTACCACGACCAATTTCAGCGTCCTGAAATACTCACGAAGAAACCCGCGCACATAAAGAGCGAAGTGAGCAGATGCCCTGTTCTGCTGTAGCCAACGCACTCCATGGTATCCGCATCTTCAAGCGGTTGGATTAATCAAGTTTGTAACTTTAGTCCCAACCTCTATGTTTTGTTTGACTTTGGAGCCCTTTTCAATATTATACTAATACTCGGAACCGTATTAATAATCATCTAAATAGTAAATAGTTTGAAGGTAACTTGCTGGAAATGCTATTACAGAAATTGTACTGCAACCCTTGGTGGTTGGCAAATGACATTGTACAATTTTTAGGAGACTTTTATATTTTAATTTCTCGTTTAAGTCATTCTTTATTTATTCTTCATAATTTGTTGTATTCTACAGTACCTTTACATAAATTCTTAATATCCTTAATTATCTAAGAAATGTTTGCTTTCTTGAGAATCATAAAGGGAGATAAGTACAGAAAACTCTAATTGTCTTGGGAAATTAACTTTAATAGATTTAACGTAATTAATGCAATGAAGATTAATAATTTACAAATTTCCTGATACTCTGAAACTAAAACCAACACACACACAAATGCATGCATAAACTTTTTTTTTCAAATGCAACCATAAGAATATAATAAGTCAATTCCCAATTTTGTAAGTGAACATAAAGTCAATACAATTTCGAGGGTCCCAAGCCAAAAGGTTCTATGTGCACATTTGATAAATTTTAGTTCTTTGTGCTAATTGGTTTATTTTGGCGACTTCTGTCGTGTGCCAGAAGGTTTTGTTTGAAAAACTAGTTCTAGACTGTCAGCTGATTGTTCCAAAAGGTTCTATTTTCACTTCTTTTACTTCTTTCAACTTTCTCTGTGCCGGAAAGTTCTATGTGCAAAAATTAGGCAAAACGTATATAGAACCTTTTGGCTTGAGACCCTCGATTTGCAATCGATCAATGATTCTATATGAATCAATTGAATTGTAATCTATCAAATCAAAACTCATATATTCAAGCATTGTAATTCAAGGGTCAAGTATTGTCCAAGTACAGGTATTGTCCGCGTCTAGACCCCCTTTTGAACCATCCGTTTGACGCTGAGTAATTACCCAATAGCTACTTGGAACCTTTGTAGGTGAGAGGCATCACATTCGTTCTAGGTCAATAGTTTACCCTTTGCGTAGTTTATTCAGTATAGATAAACCTAACTATTCACAATTTAATCATTAATTTCCTACGATACCAATGGTCATATAAAACCGAAAATGGCCTGAACGAAAGTCTGGTTTTCACCGGACTTCTAGGCGGTGGGGCTCCGACATCCGGGGTTTGAATGTGCATATATACACAGACACAGGATCACTAACAGCTCCTCCTTACAGGGTCATCAATTCAAGAGGATTCAGATACTACACCAACCTTTATGGCTGCTAAATTCCGAAATACTATGCAAACTGAAAACTTTTACCTTTCAGGGAATTATTTATGAACATTTCCGCTCAGTGAAGATTAATGGTAAACATCAAATATTTAATATACTGTTACGTTTGTAGAAGTTAATTAACAGCGGAAATACTATATACATATTTAACAGACTGTTTTTATTCTTAATTACATTAATTAGGAAATTTAATTTTATAGTTTCAGCCAAGGCCCATTTCATCCTGAGTCTGAAAAGTTGATTTTCTACGCTAATTTATTGTTTCTTCATATTACTCATTCCATGTCTTCAAAGTAATTTGCAAAATAATATTTAGGATTTCAATAATTAATAATATCCTTAAAAAAAAATAAAACCAGAAAGATGAAAGTAAAATTTGTAATTTTTGATTTGTAGCTTACTTTCCAAGGAAAGTGAGATTCACCAAATCAGTCGGTTTATCTGAACTGTCTGAAATCAAAATTATGAACTACAAGGTGAATCTTCATGAAACTTGGTTTATATATTTAATGAATAGACACGACCTAACTTTTAGATTTTATTTTTTTTCTATGTAGATCCTTGTTAAGACATTAGCCCGAGAAGAGAAGTTTCTATAGAAAAGAGCAATGATTTGTGAGAGTGTATTAAATCCGCGGTTTAATCTTCTTAATATTTGTGCGAGCTATAATGATTAAATTAATTGGATTCCTACTATTTAAGTAAATCGGATTTAATTAATTTTTCCAGAAAAAAAAATTCTATTATATTAATGTGAAATACTATATAAATATGTGAGTTTTTTAAAAAATATTAAAACTCCTTAAAATGGAAAAGTACATCAAAATATAGTTGCTTATTCTTATAGAAATACTTATTATGAGTCCTCATATGCGAAAGTAAACTACAAATGCGGTCACATGAAAATGTATCCATAAATTCACGAAGCTTAGTTCATCTGTGCGGGAAATGAAGTTAGTATTTGTTTGGTCATTATCTTCTACAAAAATATCTGCATATTTTAAATTTTGTATGTTTTATTATTATCGAATATTAAAAACGAATTTCAAAAGCGATTTGCAGGAAAGCACATAACCAAATTGATTAATTCCAAGAAATGTTATCGATAACTTATCACTGTTGAATTAAATCTACTCATTTACTGTTTCCATTATCTTAACATACGGTTTGCATGCCAACATTAAAAAATCTGGATGACAAGAACACAGTTTCCTAATAAAAAAAAATAAAAAAAAAATCATTTCATTCCAAAAGTTCATTCATATTGTACACTCATGGGTTTTTGGCGGCATCTCAAAGCCATTGCTTGGCGTACTTCTTTGACCACAAAGATAAAAAGAAAGAAAAAGCTTGTACATTAGCAATATATATATGTATGTATTTTAAAAAAGAATACAGTAATAATTATAATTTTATAAATTATAATCAGAGGAATTCTGTAGCATTTATTCCATGAGCCCGATTGCGGTGCACGCATCGCACTCTGCATCGCGAGGACTGTACCACAGCTTCTTATGCTAAATCAATAGGAATTTTTTCTTATCAAATACAACTTCCTATAAATCCCACTTCTAAAATTTCAGCTTAATTGAATTAGTTTTTGAATTACCACATAACTTAATGTATTTTAGCAGGATTCAAGAAGAATATTCAAGAAGATACATTCAGTGATTCAAAAGCTACTGGATGAACGGTGATTAAAAAAAAAATGCACACACAGACCCGCAGGGAAAGACTGATTTAACCCCCCTCCTAGAAAGATGCGAATGACTATAATCGGGAAAAAAAAACCTCTTCTACCAAAATGGATTTAGAATACAATTGTAGTCGCTTTAGTAGTAGATTATTTTGTTATTGTAAGGAACAACATACAAGATCGATTTGTTCAATTCATTGATATAGTTGCTTAATGAGAATAAAACCTTCCATATCGTAAATTTTTGTCTTTGATTTTTACACTTTCAAATTTTCCTTGCTTAAAACAATCCAACAGGAAGAAATATTTGATCCTTGAACTTTTTTGTTCTCTAGTCTCAGTTCTGGAGTAGTCCATTAGAAGGCTTACTCGAATGAACAAAGACATATAAAACATGCAGTGTTATAACCTAAGAGAATACAACTTAAAATGTAAATGCATTAAAAATTGTATTAAATTCTCCAAATGGAAATTTAAAAATTTAGTATCCACTTAATATATCCACTACATTTTGCTTATTCCAAAGATGTATGCAAATATTAAATCTTTTACAAACTGCTTTTATTTTCTTTATAAATAACAATATTTCAATTTTGTTCCTTCTGACTGCAACATGTGAATAAAACTATACACGAAGCCACAGCAAACCCGTACACGTTTCATTTTCGGCCACTTCCTGTGAAACAAAGTGCACCGTGACAAGAACTCATATTTTCCCCCACCTCTACAAGTCATAATCATTCCAATAAGTAACCAGGCATGTCTGTCCCACTTGTAATTTGGGATGTAGAGGTGGCGACGGACGAACGGATAGACGGAAAACTTCTTCCTCTCCTTTTACAAAAAAAAAAAGTTAAAACTATCAAGTAGTTGCAGATGAAGTAGGAAAATAGAAACTTCCATTCCTCGCATTGGCTGATGGGAAGGACTGCAAACGCTTGCCATGTGACCAGAAGGCTTATTATGTAGGCTTATTATTGTAGATAAGGCTCCGACATTACCAAGCATCTCATTGGCTCTTCAAGGCACTGTCAAGATCCTGAAACACCAAGATAGAGAGTCACGATATTCGTGTAATTAATTAATGGAAGCTGGGCAACAATGCGAAAGAAAAAAAAAACATGGTGTATGGGGAGGGAATCACATCCAAAACTACGATGTACCGTTGGTTTCAGAAGTTTGAGGCCGGTGATGTCTGAAAAATCAAGAACGCGGTATGCCACCGTCAGTAATCAGTGACGACGAACTGAATGCTTGTGTGGAAAAGGATACACAACAGACCCGAACAATAAACTGAATTCCGCGACTTTTGGTTATTGCACATTGTCTTTAGGGGACATAGCCAACGTAGTGGAGCTCAAGACTAGCACTATCTACCAAATCCACAAATTTCTAGTGGCACACTAGGTTTTTTGGTAGAGCTTGATACTTTGCGATTTCAGAATGTTCCGATAATAGGATATCACATCGAAAATGTCCGTATGTAACTTACTACGGTATTACAGTGTCATGTATCGCCCTAGTGACCAGTTTTTGAGACTGATTTTTAGTTTTACGCCAAACAAAATTCCTCGTCTTGTCAAATATGAAGTCGTTCCGCTTATTAGCTCTCCACTTATAGCCTTTCGAAAGGTGAACTTTAATTATGAACATCCTTTAAATCACACGACTTTATATAGGCCTACAGTTACTGGAATACATACATCCAAATTTATAGTTAAAAATATTTACTTTAGGAAAAGTTTATAGAAATTACTTTACAAGAGATATGTTCTTTTACGTTAAGTCGGGAGAAACAGAAATCACAATCAAATGATTTTTGATTTATGAACCATTATTTGAGTTTTTTTAGTTTTTGAATTTTTTATTGTTGGCTTAATTCTGAAACTTAAGAGTAGAAGGTTTAACTACTTTCATCTTACACTAAATCAATTCAAAAAGAAAAATCTAAATATTTTTTGAAAGCAATTAAAAAAAGCTAAATAATGATGTAAAAATTTTGAAATCGAAAATAAACTTTTTTTTCTATCTAAATTTCGAATATGTCTATTATTCTTTTTCTACAAAGTTTTCAGAAAAGTGAATTAGAAATTTAAACTTAATTACTTGAGCACTTTAATTTGTAGAAGGGTTGCTTCAATTTAACATTTAAGAGTTAAAGGGAGAATACTTCGTCTTAATCTGTGTATGAATATCATAATTATGATATTACTGGTACAACTCATCATGATTTTTAATAATATGCACAAGTTACATATTAATTATACTAAAAGATGATTCATGGGTATAAGCAACGAAGATAATTTCATTCAAGCACGGACTATTATAAACAGCGCAATGAATCACGAAAAGCGTCGTGACAACCTTCATTGGAGCAGCTTCCATTCATAGCCAAGATCAGCCACTATCGCCATTTGGCTTGTAGAAAATCGCCGCTGGATGGCGCTTACGTACAATAAGCATCAACACAAGACTCACTTTGTTCATTTCGAATACAATGCAGTTTAATAAGAATAAAACTGAAGATTCTTTATAAATGTAGTTAATCTAAATAAAGTAAAATTTCATTAGATAAGCTATAGAACTTGTTACACTTTAATAAAAATTATTCATAGATTCAAGAATACAATTATTTTTTCATTTTATCATCACTTTCAATCTTTGTATCAAGAAATTCCTAATAAATCCTGAGTCCAGAAATACAATTTAAAGAATTTTTATATATTAGGAATAATATAATTTATCTTTTTTAAACGAATATGTCGTTTAATTTAAAATTAAAATTACTTTAAATTGGAATGTTTTGGCATCAACGAAACGCAGACAATCCTATTGAGAGTTTTGTTAACCAGTAAATGAAGTAAAAAAATAAAGAATTCCAGCCATTGTAAAAACGTAATCGTCTTCCAGTTGTATAGTAAAAACTATATTAAGATCAATAAAAAAAAATACTGAACTTACTGTATTATTAATAATCGCAGAAAAATATCAGAGAGACTTCAAATATCATTTATGGAATGTTTAAAATTACCATTTTTAAGATATTCAGGATAATCGAACTTAACACTTGAGTTTCTTCAATATCGCTTAAGATCTAATTCTTTGCTAGGGTTAATTTGAATCAGAAAAACAAGACGAGTACTAAGGATTGTGGGATAGGTCATTTAGACCAAAATAAGTAACCCCAAATAACCTTTACAGAAAAAGAAATAAATCTTCTAAGCTAACTTCTGTCTGTCACATAATAAATACTTTTACTGTTAGATATTCTTTCTGCATGAATACATCACATTCAGCAGATATTAATATTCTTACTATTATTGGCAAATTCTCACTAGTATATTTTTATTATTATTTTTGATAAATTTTATTTATTGCTTTTCAAGAGAGATTGATCAAGTTTATACGTACTGCTTTCAAAACTTCGAAATTAAGATTGATAATTATTTCCACTTTTGGCAATCTCTTCTTAAATAGGAATATAATTTTTCAAGTACAGGTTTTCATTAATTTCAGTCTAAATCTATCCTTTCATTTAAAAATTTATGTAACAGTTTACGTAAGTAGTTTTATAGCTGTCGGCAAAATTAAATAAAGCAGTTTTAAAAAAATCCAATTCTGGATGAAGCACGCTGTAATTATTTTTTGTTTTAGCTAAAACAAGTAAACTGGAAAACAATTTAAATCACCATATTAGGGTAATCATCTGCCAAAAAACCCGATAACGGTAAACACTACAACGCCCCCCCCTACCTTTCGTTTTCGCATTATTGTTAACGAATGATCTGCGAGAAACAATCAAAAACGTTATCCACTAAAATATGAAAAGTCAGTTATTTAAGAATCCTAAACCACACAGTTGTCTGAGCTGACGCCAAGTCAAACGTAATAAATTTCATTTAATTATCGATTCAGTGGTTTTGTTCTAAAGATAATAATAATAATAATACAAAATGTAAACAGAGAAGTTAGTATCTACTCATTCACTTTGATTTCAAAAATACTCTAATGAAACATAAATCATCGAAGATAATAAACTAATTACTAAGCGTACAGCAATTAAGTAATTAAAATAGAAAATAAGTCAATACAGTGAATGAAATGCTGTGACAATAAAAGTGAATCAATTAATCAAATGTTTGAACATGTTAGTGGTCAAATATAAACCGTCTGCCAAATTTTAATCACGCTATTAAATTACCTGAACATATTTGAAAGAGTTAAGTTTCCTCATAATACGTTTTAAAACAGTAAAGCTGTGATAGTAAAAATTTTTGCGGTAATGGAATAATCAACTTCTTCATGCAATCATTTTTGATCATTAATCGTTGTCTAAGACTGAATGATAACTTGACACTAGTCGACGAAAATGCTTTTGTTTTTGTTCTGATTTTTCTGTCCTGTAAATCACCGGTCGGCAACCCGCGGCCCGCGAGGCGTCTTGGAGGTTTACTCAGTATCAGTATATTTTCCTTTTTTTTTTTTGGTTGTTAAAATAAGATTGTCAAGGGCCCCGCAAAATTCATCTTGCCCGAGGCCCCGCACCCTCCTTGCGCCGGCCCTGTCAATATACTATACTGTAGTGACGTATGGCCCAAGTGCGGCCCGCAGCAATCCCCACATAAAATATTTGGTCCTCTTACAACAAAACGTTGACGACCGCTGCTATAGAGCATAATGAGACTTTGTCCAACAGCAACTACCAGCTTTCCCCTGTATTCAGGATAGAAACAAAGTGGCCCTAAATCACAGAATGAGTTTGTAGAAGAAAGGAATGAAATTGAGACACTGTCAATTTGCTCACCGGACTGAGTTTGATTATAATCTATTTCCTAATATTTATACATGTATGTAAATAAGGATACGTTTTTAAGGAAATCTACATAATCTATTAAAAAGGGGGAACAAGAACAAAACCAGCACATAAATAAATTAAAATTGCCTTTGTGTTTCAATTATGGGGAGGAATTGGGAACGGCCGTTTCGTCCTTCCACGGACTCATCAGCCCAACCCCGCCTCCCCGATAAAAGAACCAGAAAGGCAAGATCACCATATGAAGGGCATAGCCACACCAGTGACCCCCGAAAACAAGAAAGGCAACAAAATAAATGTTAAGTTGTTTAACACAAACAAAATCTACATAATCTATGTTGAACTATAACTTCTTGTAATAACTTGTTTTGAATTTTTTTACAGAAATAAGAACTTAATGCAAAATAGCAGTAAAATTTTAATCTTGATAATATATTAATGTTTCACCATGCAAAATGAGAATAACATGTTGAGAATAAGTTTGAGGTCCTGTATAAAACTAGATAGTAACTGATAACTGAGTATATGACAAATTGTGATAGTTCTAAGACACTGCTTAGATAAGAAATTAATCTATTTGTTTTTTACATATTCGTAAACGGAGAACTGTAACATATAAGAATAATAATATATTAACAAAATTATATAAGATTGTAATAATACGATGAAACTTACGTATTTCAAAAGTTTAATATCTGTAGATCATGGATTTTCAATGAACAAGAGATACACTGGATATATGTCCTTTTTATTTTGAAAATTTGAAGGATGCTTTTTTATTTGTTTCTAGTAATTATCTATACCTTAATAAAATTCTAGAAAAATAAAAATTAATTGTCTGATAAAATTTAATGAATTATCTTCGTACCTTTTTTTCTTCCAATTGGTAGCTCATTTCGTCATCTTCTCCTTGTTGAAGTGATAATTTTGTGATTTCTCGATTACTGAAATAAACAATTAATACATAAAAATAGTAAACATTCATTAAGAAATTCATAACTGGACTCGGAAATCTCAAAATTATAATCAAAAATCACTTGATAATAAAAAGAAATTCAGGATTTTCTTGAACTTCTCACACCATTATTAAACTAATGCAGAAATCTCTGAGTTAAAAAATACACTGAACTGCCAAAACAAACAGATACCCGTCTAATACTCGTAGGTCCTCTTCGCCATCGGAAGACGGCAGCAACACAACGTGGAATGAACTCCACGATTGCTTACGATTGAGACATTGCACACCATGCATTCTGCAGAGCATCCGACAATTCCGTAATGTTCGTTGGTGGTGAATTCATGGCAGTGACGCCATGTTGAAACTCAGAGGAATGCTCCTCCAGCAGTAATCGGGTGCCTGTGTTGTTCTGCGGAGGTACATTGTCCCGTAAGAGGCTGCAACAGTCGGGATAAATGAAGGACATGAACGTGTAAAAATGATCCGCAAGGATGGTCACGTAGCGGCTACAGTTAAAGGAGGTCTGCAGACATATGATGGGTCCTAATGTGTGCCAGCTGAACAACCCCATACCGTAAAAGAGCCACTGTCGCTATTGTCCCTTGTATCCATGCGGGATCGACTGTTGAGTGAGGTTGAAATGGACATGACAGTTTTTTTTTTTTTTGGCATTTCAGTATATGTAAGAAGTTTTCTGACTTTCATAAAGATATGTAATGAAGAATTTAATAACATTGAATTTATTACCAATTTAGACTGTTGCTTTAATTTAGATGGTTTCAGAAATAATTGGTGACAGCGGATGTATTTAAATCTAGCAAAGTCTTTATGAAAGTGATTCTTGTCCAATTCTATTAGGTAGTGACTGTTTGTAATATGTATCTATTTAGTTTGCACGAAAGAATTTGCAGGCATTTTTTCTTAGGAGGTTATCATATTTAATTTAAAAGCTAAAAACTTCCGTCATAAACTCCGCTTTAAAATTATATGATTCTAAGTCACTGAAATTTGTAAAAACATAATAAAAGAAATCTCTTCTTTAAGAGCAATAAAAGAATTTAAAAAAACCTTAATATCTTGATTTTAGAGGAAGTGGATTCTATCTAAAGATGATACTGATGAACGTTTTCTTTCTTTTTGCTTACAGTATCATTCGGAGTTTACTAATCACTATTCTTTTCTCTACGACAACATAATAAAAAAGGTAACGACGTCCTTTTCGTTGTCATATAACAATGATCTATAGAATAAGAATGGCTACATCTACTCTTTACAGTACTGTGCAATACAGAAGCCATGAAATCTTGCGACCACCTCCGCAATCGCGACGCCTACCTTATTGAGCCTTTAAATTACTTTTTAATTAAATACTCTAAATGAAAGCGTTTCTTTCGTTCCACAGTTTATTCTTTTCATTTCCTGAAAAACTGAATAAATCACAGTTGAAAAAATTCCCAGTTCTATTACATTTTTGCAATCTTCTATCAATCAGGATTTTCAAATCCGGAGTTATATTTTTAAAAAACCTGAAAAATATTTTCTAGCGAAAGATAAATATCGCCTCAGTCAAAGAGTTAAGTACTGAAATCTCAAAAATTTTCAGGAAAATAATGAAGGAAAAGCCATAATTTATTAAGTTAAGGCGGCCATCGTAGCTTTGCAAGATGTAGTTTTATCTAAAACTACTTGTTTTACTATTAATTTATTGTTTCAAATGTTATCCGAAGGCCATTCACTCTCATTCTGATCAATTTACTCTTCCATTATATATGCAAATTTATCAATCCAGTAGGATCTCACTCATAGTACGGGTTAGGTTCCGGACTCCTCTAAAAACTTCAACATTATCTTCTTTGCAACTGCAAATTTATATAAAAGCTAGAAAACATATTCACACTATCATATATTAAGTGCATATGTGAGCATATCATACTTAAAATCCGTCGAACGCAATGAACATGAATATAATTTAAAATCTCGTATTAGCCGAATATCGAGAAGCGGGCTTTTTACTGTACTCAAGATATAAATTTAGATCACAGAGCACAGGAACTTTTTTTTTTTTCCCCAGAGACTACTTCATAAATTCAATTTTTCAATTATATTGTTAAATAGCTTGTTTTCGGAATCATATTGTTAAATATCGAATTAATGAAGGACTATCCATTTAGGATACTAAATTTCGAAGGCTGTATTGAAAAACTGAAGCAAAAATCTAATAAATTCTGCTTTGAAAAAGTATCGAACAACGAAAACAAAATCATTTTATTTCATATCATTACGTGATTCAACTGGAAAAACAATTTATGATAATTTCATTTTTCCTGGCAAATTATACCTAATTCAACCTCATTAGTATTTATACTTAATGATTATTTTAACTTTTCATTGATTCTGCAGAGTTTTAATGATATAATAATTAGAAATTAAATCAAATCTTGCTTATGATAAATCCGCTCGACCTTCGAAGCCATTAGCATAAACCCATGCACAAGCCAACGCTGAAGTGAACCACAGCGCTACAGCGGCAGACAAGATAAACATATCACTATTAATCTAATGACGAACTCAATTTCATTGGTATTCGCAAAAATACAGTTAATTCTTATTGGAAAAAACCTTTATTCTACAATTAATATTTTGTCGTTTCGTCCGATTATTTATCATTTACTGCGTAGAAATAAACCTAAAGACTATAACAGGAAATTATACAAACTTATGTAAAATTTGAAAACCCTGCTTAAATCAACAAATTGAATGATAGTTTAGTTTTATTACTTATCAATTAAAACTGTTAATAATCAAATCTTCGATTATAAATCTTTCTTTTCCATCTTTAATCTTACAAAAAATTTCGACGATTGAATTGGGATTATTATACACTTTTTGATATTTTAGAAAGCTCTGATACACTGCCTGCTCAATTGAAAGGGGACACCTGTGGTATGGAATAGACGCTTTATTTACAGCGTGTCTAATAGCGCGTAGTGTGGCCTTTTTACCTTAAGCACAGCATCCACACGCCGTGACATGCTCTCCACCAGTTTCTGATAGCAAGCAACCGGTGTTTTTGCCCACTCCTCCTTCAAAGCCTGCACTTAAGTTGGATGCGTGTTTGCGGTCACATCGGATGCGCACGAATTCGGCGCTCCAATTCATCCCACAGATGTTCAGTAGGGTTGAGTGCCGGACTCTGGACCTGCCACTGAAGTTACTGAACATTATTCTTCGGAAACCAGGCGCTGACAACACTGGCCTTATGGCACGGCGCATTGTCGTGCTGGAACATCTTCACCGAACTGCGACCATAACATAGGAAGCGACCACACCATCACACCACCACCGCAAAACTTCACTGTTAGGATCACATCCTAACACTGTTCGGAAACACCACACTCTATTGCGCCCATCCGATCGGTAGTGTGTGAAGCGTGATTCCACATAATGATCTTCCAGCGGTCCATCGACCAAGATCGTCGCTCTTTATACCAGGCGACATAACGCTGGGTGTTTACAGGGGTGATGTTAGGCTTGTGGGCAGCAGCCCGACCGGTGTACCCTAAGGCATGGAGCTCCCGACGAATCGTCATGGTACTGACCTACGGTCGACTTTGGCAGGTTGATAGTCGCTTCTATTACTGGCACATTCTGGCCACTATTATGACACTGATGTAACTACTCCTCGTTGAAAATCGCTCAGCTGCTTTTATGGTGGCATTTTACCTCAGCACGTGGTTAGACACCAAATGACTCCAACTACACATGATCGTGTTTTTTTATAACGGATATATTCAAATTAAAATTGCTCGAAATATTTTCATGGGTTATTCCACTATGGCAGATGTCCACTTTCAATTGAGCAGTCAGTGTATGTTTTTTTTAATTTTTCTATAAATGTCCTTCCGCTATTACCAAAATACTCAAAATTCAAAACTTCTACAATTTAATGTATTTATGATTCCAGTATTCTCCTTACTACGTTCCAGTATATGATAAAGAATTGGTGGACTGTTTTTCAAAATTTTTTTATTTCCTGTTATTGTAATTACTAATTGATTACTTTCATAGGAATTACACATTATTGGTAGTTATTTAACAAAGGATTAATGTGTCTTATTTCCAGCCTGATATGGTATTAATTACTTTTATATTATGGACATTTTAAAGTTAACGCATTTGTAATAGATTATAAATGACAAAGCTTAGTAAGGAGCGAATCGAAATATTGTATTTGAAATAGAGTTTTATCATTTTATAAAATTATAATATCTGGAAGACCGAACTTTGCTCGGTAAAATAAAACGAAATTGAAGTAAGAACACTGTAGACAATCACTTATTATTTAACCCCCTTTCAGAGAAATGGAACGCTCCGCAGTGCATACACGCAACGTTGAAAGGAAAAAGTTTTAAAAATTATTAAGTAAAATTATTATTTTATTACAGGTAAAAAGCACAGAACACGAATTTATTAAGAATAAAATAAACCGAAAATAAAGTAAGAACACTGTAGACAATAACCTGGGTATTCAGGTCAATCATTTATGCCCTAAAGGAAGTTTCCTGAAGTCGAGATCTAGCTAAATCGCTTTTTCGAATCCGAAAACGGTAGATTTAGCCCTTTTCATCGAAATTCTTAGACCCGTTTTCAAGATAAAGTTTACAAGAATTGCTCTCTTTATAGTACTTGATTTGATTGATTGACTGATTAATTTGAAACATGAATGTCAGAAAATAGAAAGAATATTTAAATATTTTTGTATTAAAATATTTAAATATATTTGAGTATTATCATCGCTTTTCATGACTTTTACAGCCCATATTATTTATTTAATAAATTATATTTTCTTTATTGGCTATATTATTTAAATTTAATAGTGCATTAACTATATTCATTAAATGGACAAATTTAAACAAAAAAAATTAAAAAAAAATAAATCTAGTGGTTAAATTTTTTGTTACATACAGGGATATATATAGTTCTCCACCCTCACCTCCCACAACACACACTTCCCTTGACATTTTGAAGACGACTTTTTTATTCATTTTTTAATCGATGGATGTCGACTTCCTAACTTATTTTATTCCTTTTAAAATAAAATACTATATACTCCTCTTTTAAAATTTACGCTATGTCATGAAACAATTATTAACCCTACTCCCTCTTAATTACATAAACCAATTTCCTCGATGTAGGGCAGAAACTTTCTCAATTTGTTGTCAATTGAAAGTACAAATAAAAAATGTCAATTATGTAAGCAGTTCTCATATACATTCCGAAAATGATACACGAGTTATTTAAATAGAATCATGAAGGCTGCTTTTAACCTTATTCAGCAAATTTGCAAACCTATAATTTACGGCAAATAAAAAGAAGTGTCATTTATTTATCGAAGAAAAATAAGGAAAAGCTCTACCTGATTATTTAACTCCTTTCGGGTGAATGGACAGCTCCGAAGTGAAGACACGCTACGTTGAAATGAAAAAGTTTTAAATGTTAGTATTAAGTATTATTAAGCAAAATTACTATTTTATTACAGATAAAAATAAAATTATTATTTTAGTACATGTAAAAATGCACAAACACGAATTTACTAAGAATAAAATAAAACGCAAATAATGTAAGAACAATGTAGGCAATAATCTTGCACCCAGATCAATCACTTACACTTGAAGTCGAGACCTAGCGAATCACTTTCTGACACTCAAAAATAGCGAATTCTTTCCATTTCATCAATAATTTCTTTCCATTACCTGTTTACAAGAATTGCTCGTTTTTTAGTATTTAATTTGATTTGATGTTTTTTTATAAAATACAGTTATTTTTAATATTACTTTACAAAAATTCATCATTCAATTTAAAAAGGACTAGTTGCGACCCGAGAAATATTCACGGAAGTAAAACAAATTCCACATTTTTGAAAAACACAAGATTGAAAAAGATGTTCTAAGCTAATTTTTTTAGAAGCCATTACTTCCACAACAGCACATATGTACATTGAATATCGGTTTATTTGTTAAAATAATATTATAATATTGTTAAAATAAAAAAAAAATAAAAAATTGATTTACCACTTGTAGCCAGCGCTGCGATTTCTCATTATGATACATAATGGCAACCTGCTTCTCAATTTCCGTCGAAATTGAAGCAATATTAATGGAATTACAATAAATGCCACATTTTTGAAATGCCCTGAATTTTTTGAAAAACCACAAGATTGAAAAAGATGTTCTAAGCTCATTTTTTTTTAAAGCCAATACTTCCGCAACAGCCCACATATAATTTGAATGACAAAGCCAAATTTTGTTTAAATAAAAGAAAATAAAAAATTGATTTACCAGTTTTAACAATAACAATAACGAATGTCCAGCAGCCAACACCAATAATCCTGTCTGGACAACAATGACAGCACGTGCTTCGTCATTGTCTCCTACTTGTTGAGTAGTGAGAGAGTGGCTACACAGCCGAAATTATGTCAAAACCGAGGTTTTACAAACTCTGAGAAATTTTGATTCATGAACTTTATGCATTTCGGTGTAAACTTCATTTATGTGCGAAAGAAAATCTCAATACGCCGATAATAATTGTATAATCGCGATCCGTCTTGTGAAGTGGAGAAAATAGTAGAGACGTTATCTTTAACCATTGATATGACGTCATGCCTGACGTGTTCCAAAGCTGCACTGTGATTGGTTATTTCAAATTACAAACATACAAATTTACAAAGTTCGTACAACTTTTGCCTATTAATAGGATGATTAAGGCCAACACACAATTATTATTTTTTTTTAATTTGTGTGATGGCCTTAATCCTTTTTAAATTGAATATTAATTTTACACATGTAAAATTTCAGTTAAAAATTTTTCATTTTTTATAATAAAATAACATATAAAATAACTTTAACTTCATCAAGAATTTGATATCACAAATAGAATAAGAATCAAATACTGTTACAAAAAAGAGATTTTCCCTGCAAATAATTTCCCAACTAAATTACATTAATTATTATTAAGCTAATTTGTAAAGTAAGGTTATAAACCACTTTTAGTAGCCCGCATTAAAGACAATTGTAGAGCTGCTACCTCGAATTCATAAATTTTCTACCTTCATCCCAGTGAAAAACCTTGATATATTATTGTAAGTGTAATAAGAGAAAAATGGCGGGCAAAATCGTTCTTGTTGCTTAGCGATTGCATGTGTCTAGTTTCTTCTCCTGTCGTTTCCCTCCTCTAGAGGGCACCGCGCTTCCGTTTTATTTTTCAAATTCCTTTAATTATCTTTTTTTTTTCTTTGATTTTTTTACATTAAACGAAATTCTTAATTTATTAGGATGTTTTAAGAGTTCATTGTCGAAGTCTCTACGCCTGTTGCATCAGCGGTAGCTTTCCATAGTTTTGTGTTTTCTTCACCTGTAGATGTCTTGAAATGCATATACTCATTGTTGATAATTTGCCGTATTTGGCTATGTATTGTTTTGCCAGAAACACCACGGAAAACTGTTGTTTGACGACTTTTATTTTCCGAATCGAACTGAGAATCCATAGCTGACGCCATGTTTCACAAGTCGACGAGGGAGGGCGGGGCTTAAGGCCAGACACACTAACCGAGTACTATTTCTCTCTGATTGGTGGTTCTTGTTTGGTTAGTCTTATTTTAAAACATCTGCCACGAAATCAAAAATGGTCTCTTCTGATTTGTATTTTATGCGGTAAATAATTCCCTTTTAAGATACAGTTCGCACGTAAAATGCAATGAGCACCGATAAAGACAGTTAAAAGAACGGATTAGGAGTGTCACAAAGTAATTCGGGAAAAGAAGTAAAATAATTCAACCTTTTAAGGGAGTTAAATACTCCCAGAAGTTAAATACTTGGAATTCCGATTTTGTAAACGCTAGAAAAATTTCAGTCATTGGAGATATATTTTTCTTTTCATTTTGTTTTCAGAAGACCAACTGATTATAAGATACAGAAAAATTCTCTCCTTGAGAAGTTAGACACCTCCTATTAATATGTTATTTCAAGTATTTTTGATGCATTCTTGTCTAATACATTAATAATAAAAGAATATTGTTTCTATCTCTTATTTGGCAAATCGTAGAATTTCTCAGAAAAAATGCCATGATGAACCTCCTGTGCCAAAACCACAACAGATGGGAGATCAAACCTATAAGTGTGTCATACCCTTTTCCTCGAACAACGTCTAGATCCGTTAGATGGATCTACTTGAAATTTGGCGTGCATATTGAAGGACAAGAGAAGATCTAACTTTTATATTTGATTTTTTTTTCTTTTACATAAAGGCGGTTGTAATCGAAAAATTTGCTTGAGAAAGCAGTAATCAAGAAATTTGTGGCAATCAAGAAATTGCCACAAAAAAAGCAACATAAGTAAAACAACAATACGAGAGTAACCACCGAATATTAAAGATTTTAGTAATCCATTAATCTGGTGCACTTTGATATGATTAAAATTTTTATTAGGATTCTAGTAATGTAAGTAATTAATACGCATTTAATTAATCTTTCTTTTTAGAAATGAGGAAATTTCTATTATATTTGTAGACAAATAATTTAAATGTAAACTTAGGCTTTTCGTTTGTAATGGTTTTCTTAACATTAAGAAAAAAATAAAATAAATTTGAAGGACAACCGGGAAAGTAGGCATCAGTTCTTTCAAGAACTTCTTGCTACACGTCCAAAATCAATTGTATTAAAATATTCCGAAACTCGGCCTAAATAACTAAATTAAAGTTGAAGGTGCTCACAATAAACCCACATCATTCAGTTAACTCAAAAATCATATTTACTCACCGTACACAATACGGAATTCGATTGCTTCAAAAGAGCAAATTACCTCGACAGGGAACTGGTTTAATTCCGCATTAAGAGAACATGGAATGCGTTTGCGATTAGATTCAACTTCAAAAGACCCCAAAACATATTTTATTCTAGTTAATAAACGAACTCTGGCTGTCGCTCGAATACATTAATTTTCTCAGCTTTAAATATTAAGCGTTAGTTTCTCTAGAAAACAGACTCTTGTGTTGAACTGGGAGCTGATTAGTTGCTTCAGGCAAACCCGCTGCAATTCGTCTTTTGTTCCTCGTACACATTCAGGACCCGTAATTCTTTTCACGAGTTAATGCTTTGTTGAATTGTCCAATGTATTCTGACTCAATCCCGTTATTAGTCTCATATCTATTTAAAGGTCTCTCCGTTTCTGTGTTGCTGGCTTCACAATTCATGTGCCAAGATCATTGTGGTCGCCCAGGTCAAAGCCCTTTCCTGCAAAATAACCTATTTGTAGCCCCTTTATCACTTGCTTGGTATTATTTTCCTAATGAAGTGTGTTATATTTAAAAGCGTAACATCACTGCTAGAGGATTAAAGA
>JAFIDM010000001.1:129003076-129014501 GCA_023159025.1 Thereuonema tuberculata
TAATAAACTAATAAAATTAGAATTAATAATGGCTGTGTGTGAGTCTCCACGGATTTCAATAGCTTAGGATTGAATTGTTGATTAAGCGAAAACCGTATTTGGACTGATAAGCGGAGACGTCGCAGTCGACGACGAAGTAATCATAGCGACGAAGTCTTATGTAGACTGTTTCAATTTACAACAATAAGCTGTTGGTTGATTGATCAGCAGAGTAGGTTAATAACTGTAGTTGGAGACTGGAATGTGAGATGATGAGATTCTACGTCTACTAGTTCAGGTTCACATTGAGGAGAGATGATTGTCTTCCAAATCGTCATTTGGAAACAGAGGTTCCTCAATACCTAATATCAAATGACCCTAGATTCAAAATAAATTCGAAACTTAATTCCATTGAGATCTTTTTAATTTAACTGTTCGCAAAGTGACACTATGAAACAAATCTGCCTGTGATGCTTAAAAGATCTCTTTATGCTTCTTTGAGAAAATTCCGTATTTACTCTGCGCTTTTTGCAGAGAAAAAGCGCACAGAGAATTCATTTTTAGTAAAACGTTGAATTGAAATCCATAGTGAGGTTTAATATCCTTTTAATTCACCAATTTGCAAAGCTTTTTTAATTCGTTTGTTTAATAAATAAACGAAGCAAGATTTCACGTAATAATAAGCAGTCGATGTGTTTCGTACTGTATTTGGAAAGTACACTCATGGACAAAAAAATTAGCGCACCAAGAAGGAGTCGTCAAAATGAAACGAAAATTTACATACGTAATGACTACTTTGATATAAATAAATGATTAGAAAATCAAAGAAAAAGGATAATTTATTTCAGAGAAAAAGGCAAAAGAACGGAGGAGTTAATACTCCGTTGGATCCCCTCTAGCGCGAATGCACGATGCGATACGATCGGGCATTGAGTCATACAAGTTCTGTATGATATCTTGAGACATTTCGTTCCATATTTGCTGTAACCTTGCCTCTAGTTCGTTCAAACTCGTGGGATGCCCAACTCGTCGACCCAAATGATCCCAGATATGCTCGATTGGAGACAAATCTGGGGATCGGGCAGGCCAAGGAAGGGTAATAATAGTGCGGAGACAGTCTTGTGACACCCTTGCCGTATGAGGCCGAGCAGTGTCTTGTTGAAAAATGGCTCCTGGGAGCCGTTGCATGAGTGGTAACACATGTGGTTGCAGGATTTCATGAACATACCGCTGGGCTGTCATGGTGCCACGGAACAATACTAGGGGTGACCGTGTATTGTAGGCAATGGCACCCCTACCATCACACCAGCTGTGGGAGCGGTGTGTCGCTGTATAGCAAAGACAGGATTGAAGCGTTCACCACGGGCTCTCCACACACGAACACGATTATCATCACTGCCAAGATTGAATCTGGATTCGTCGCTAAAGACGACCTGGTTCCATTCCGCTGCAGTCCGTTTCCTCGTGCTCGGCAAAACTACAAACGGAGGCGTCGATGGGTGGGCGTCAAGGGCAGCACACGTAATGGGCGCCGCGATACCAACTGTCCTTCAGCCAGGCGCCTTCGTATGGTTCGAGAAGACACAGCGGCCCCTAGTGAAGGTGCTACCTGTGCCTGGATGGCGGCTGATGAAGCAGTTGACTGTACGCGTGCATTTCTGACTATGTGGCGGTCTTCTCGACGACTGGTCTGTCGAGGGCGTCCTGAGCCTGGTCTTCGTGTACATGACATCTCTCGGGTCCACTGGTCCCAAAACCTCCTCACAACACAATCAGAGCGGCCTAATTGACGAGCTACTCGCCTAGCTGACCACCCAGCTTCCATCATCCCGACGATTCTCCCTCTCTCAAACTGCGACAACTGCGTATACTGTCTTCGAACACGGCGAAATGGCATGTCTACCTCAGCTCTTCCTTTGTAAATGATTCAGCACACTCAAACAAGCTTTGGTTACCTGTTTTATACTCCACAGAGTACGATGTTCAACGCCATCTACCGGCTATACGTAATGCGCAATCACGCTGAATTTCTAATCATTTGCATATCTCCCCGACATGTACCTTCATTGCAAGTTTCGTTACGATCCCGCAATTATTTCTTGGTGCGCTAATTTTTTTGTCCATGAGTATATTATGTCACAGATATACCATTATTTTGTTTAAGTACATAATTACACTCATTAAAATTTATTAAGTAATACTTATAGAAAAATTTACATAATCTTACTATAACTACCAATACTTAATTAAAGATATTTTGTTAATACTACAATTTTTAAGTAAAAACTAACGCTGAAAAACATGAAGTAACGTAGTACAGATAAAACAGAAATATGAAATATGGTATTTGTTAAGGCAGATCTTTTCCGGTAGGTTAATGGACCTTTTAGAGGTAAGTTCTTAAAGATCATTATTTTCTCAGTTCTTCACTAAATTTAAGGCAGTCGTTTTAATGCCTCATTAAATAATCATCCCTCATTTTAAAGCTTCATCAAAGAGATGATGTAAGCATATACCCTTTCCACAAAAGAAAAAAAAACCGAGGAAGTCGGATTTTCTTTGTAACGGATCATTTCGGCGATAAAAAATTCAAAAGATTAAGAGTATGATGAAATGGAACCATCTGGAATATTAAGTCGCTCATAAATTTTCATTCGGGGGGTTAATACTACTAATAAAGGGATGGGCTTGCGTTTTATGTTCCTTTACCCTTCATTGAACACCGGACGGCCATTGGCAAGCTTTACGAGGTAAAGAGCCGAAGCAAAGAGCAAACCTCCTACTCGATTAAGCAGTCCATTTCATTGCAATCATTCGGATACCATAGCCGTTGAACGTCGTTGCGCCACGAGGCCGAATCAAGGACTATCTTAGCCGACTGACATTTGGATGACTTCGTCTCTAATCCAGTTAGAGACGAAAGGTTAGCTCTTGGTAACCGAGACACATTCATTCGTTTTTATCATGTAATAAATTAGGATATCGTCAGAAAATGAGTTTGGGTTTTCTTCAATTGATTTCGAATGGGTTTCCTAATGTGGAAGTAGGAAAGACTGCAGAGGCTTAGAATTAACACTGCAGTGAGGATCTTTTAACAGGAAAAGGAAAAGGAAAATTGTGGTTTGGCTTCAATGTTGTAAATGTAAAAAGGAAAGGAATAGTGTTTGAAGAATTCGTTAATTGTTTTCTAGCCTGCTTCTTTAGAAAAGTGGATATTTATGAAATCAAGTCGCATACACATGATTTAAAAATTATAAGATTTTTTTAAATATAGTGTTTTGGATTTCTTTAATTATATTAATTTATTTTTAGGTTATTCTTCTATGAAAGTGTGAGTGTGTATGTGTGTGAATACTAGTCCCTATTAATCTGTGAACTCCTCGATGGATCTTCTTCAAATTTAGTTTGCATAATTTAGGACATGAGTCAATCAAAGTGAAATTTTTCCTGTGAGAGTCCTGGTCAAGAAATCAGTGGTGGAAAAGAAATTTCCACTGAAATACGAAAACAAAGATGTCTAACAGCGTGTACTTATCTATTTTACACATCCATTTTCGCCATGGTCTATAATAGGATCAAAACATATCGGATTTAAGCTGAAATAAATAATACGGAATGAATTTTATTTTTGAAAATGGAAAATTTCTACTATTTGGATATTAATGAGATATAATTTTTTTAAAAAAATCTTTGTTTTTGTAGTTTCACTACTTAAAAAAGTATTCTTTTTTATGTATAGCTCGTCATTAAAAAGGTAAGCGAAAATTTATAAAAACATACAAAAATAAGAATAAAGAAAATATGCATTTTCATACATAGATCCGCTACTTGTTATTTTAATTTACAGCTACAACAACTGTTCGCAATTATAAGGTTCTTAAAGATTTTAGAACTAATTTTTAAAATAGCGTAATGATGTATTCTAAAAATGAAGAAATGTAAATTATGTTTCCTTTTCAAATTATTATGTAGTTTTTTTGGTGTAATGAGAGGAAAAGTAAGCCCATGATTTTTTTTTTTAAATTCTGGTCAATTTCTGAAGGTAAGTGGATACCATGTAGCTCTTTCCGGTCCGGTAGATGTTCGGCGTGAACAATCATGGCAGTCCCTCGAGGTGGGGTCTGTGACAATGACGGATGATCCCCCAGTTCTGGGAAGGGGTGATTAATTCGTCTTCCAAACATTGTTTCAATTTTAACATATTTAAAATGTTTAAATCATGTTTCTTTAAATTTCTCCTTTTAGTTTTGAAATGTTATCAACTTAATAAATACAGGTATACGCTGCTAAAAGTTCTTCCAGACAACGTCCGTTCGCATATACGTCCAAGATCCAACAGAATCGAAAAATCCTGATTCTAAACATAGCTTTATAAAAAAGTTTAAAAAAATTAAAAAACTTTCAAAGTTTGAAACTTAATAGGAACTGACTCTAGATTCACATCAGTTAATTTTGCACAATCCACTTTTCTCACATTCCCCTGAACAATTACGTAGCTGTTGAATTCCCAGGATTAGACGGATTTTGCAGATTTTGATCTTACAATATCTTACGATAATCTCTATATGAAAAGCGCTAAGTGCAAAACTGTTGTTCTCTTCAAACTTAAAAAAACTATTAAAATCAATTTGAATGCGGTTTTTACTATTCGATTGGAGGCGTAGCAAAGATTGTTTTTAGCCACATAAGCATCACATACCTGTCTTAGGTATTCAAGCAGTGAAGAAAAAACATCAAAAATCTCACGGGAATTTCAAGAAATAGAAACAAGCACTAATGAAAACCGAAACAGAAACGTAATTTCGCTACATCTTTTCATTATTTCGCTCTACAAATAACAGAAATTATCGATTATAACTTTTGAACTATTCAATTAATTTTGCTGCGGTTTTCTAAGTTTTGTAGGGGATTAAATTCTGCTTCTTTAAAGATATAACTCATCTCTATGTCTCCTGGGGAACAGGGATAATGAGATTTTTTTTTTAGTTACAAACCGGTATCTATAACAGAAGTTTTTTTGAAGATTGTATATTTTTGGCGACATTTCATAGAAAATTTAATATTCAGTTTAATTTGTTTGCTTTTTTTGTAATTTTATACATTCTAAGAAAATAATTGCTACTTAAGCAGTTAACTGTAAATAATAATAATATCCATCTCCAATCTATCTATCTAATTGACTACATATATAAAGCGGGAAAAAAACGGTTTTCATGTTTATTGTCATTCGTTTGTCTATCCAGTGGGCAAAGTAGGTTCTTTGCGCTACATTTGAATAGGTTCAACTGAATCATGATTATAGTTTTTGAGATATCTTATCACAAAACTACGAACATGTGAATGAATACGTTTATTTTTATCTTTAAAAATTACGTTCTAAGCTTTTTTTAATTTGGCTCCGAAAATTTTCAATTAATTTCATTTTAGCTTCGATTCAAAAGTAAAAAAGAACGAAAAGAAATTATTTCCGTTACTATGGACTTAATGTACCAGTAGACTAATTAGAAAAATTCAATTACGAAAATATCTTAATATAGAACTTTCAAGTGAAAGTGTGGTACACAAAAGAGAAGATAAAAAACAATGAGAAAAAAAAGCTAAAATAATTTTTTTTTTGAGGGCATTGTAAAATAATTTAGAAAAGAACTTAAAGCCTTCTTTTCTTCCAATTCGTTTCTTACAATTTCACTTTTTTTTAAAGTCGTGAAAACGAAACCTCTTTTTTATATTTGCTGTTACCTTTGTTTATGTAACGAATCATTATCACATAACAGATGACTCTTGCACCAATGCGCTAATATTCGCTTTCAATTCTTAAAATTGGAAATACTTAAAGAAAAGGGGGTAAATCTTAAGAAAATTTCTTATTGTTTTAATCCAGCTTCTCCTGTTGGAAAGGAAAAAATTATAAAAAGATATTATGTTAAGGGCGGCATTAAGATATAATAAGGAAATCATTGTGTTGCTGATAATAAAACATATAAATTCAATATCTCAATTTTCAGCGCAAGTTAAATGTGAAAGAAATCAACTCCATAAGTAAAGACTGCAAGATGTTGAACTATTTTACGTAATCAACGAACTTTTGATAATTTACGATATTTTTAGCGACCCATTGTGAAGGTATTGTAACTATTGCGTTTGTCTTGTCCATCCGTGTCTGTCCTCCCCTAACATCTTTCGAACGGAAGATCGGATAGGAAAACGGATTTCATCATAATGTTCAGAGATCCAAACACCGTAGGAATGGAATAATTTTCAGGTGCCAAAGCACCCGCCCCCTCCATGATCGAGATTACTTGCATTGTTGTCATTATAGCCCCGCCCCCCCTCTAACAACTGCCCAACGGAAGGCAGGATCGACAAACGGACTTCCCCCATCATGTTCAGAGGCCAAATAACATAGGAATATGATTTCTCATTTCGGTTGTCAGCTATACCTTGATCGTTAAATTCTCAGACTCATATTTTTAAGTTGTCGGTTCGAATACGGATATCTGCTATTTTGTTTTTCTCTTAATCTTTTTTTCTCAATTTCCGCGTGGATTTTGTTTTATTTATTTTTAAGCTAATTTTGTTATATGTTTCATTACGCTAATGTACTTCCTTTATTTATTATTATTTTTAATTTATTATTATTATTATGGCCCTTAAAATTTATGCTTTATAGCACAAAATGATATTGACTAGTTTATGTTTGGATCATATGCTTGCATTACATTTTTTTTTGTTTACTTTTTTAATACGATAGTCTCTTTGGGTTTTTTTTTTTTCGTTTTATTGCCTGAAAAGTTAAATAATACCAAGGGATTACCTTTTAACTCGTTACTTCACTACAAATGATTAAAGTAAATTGGTATGTAGCCTATAGAAATTCCAATGACTTAAAAGTGACTTTTGCTGTAATTATAACTTGTCTCCTGAATACAAATAATAGAAGTTCCTTTTCTGAAAAAAAAACAACAAAAAATAATAATTAAATTCGTATTATTTATTTAAGTTACTTTAATCCTACCGGCCGTGTGGTTGGCGATGTCGCTAAGACACTGGCCTCTCACTTCTGAGTACCGAGGTTCGGTTCTCATGTGGGTTTCCTTGATGGTGGTGATCCGCGTACGGAGTTCTCCCGTTTCCCCTGCATTTCTCACACCATCCTTACTCAGTCTTTCTCTCCGTCTGTCCTTATTTCCGTGGAATAGTACAAAAGATCTTACAGGTCGCGGTGCTCGGCTGTCAGGCCACCTACGCTCACCACATTACATTACATTATATTACTTTAATCCTATAAATTTTAAATTTGCGCGTTCAAATCGCGCGCAAATCGTTTACGAAATAAACAGATCAATTCTGGTTGTTCGACATCACGAATGAGAATTTTTTTGTTGCCTTATCTCTCGACAACGATCCATTGAAAATGATTTCAAATATATATGTTAAATCTCTAATCATTAAAGATTAATACCAAGTTTCAAGAAGATTTATCCCCTTAAAACTTATTTAACGCATTCCACACCCACATTTTTACAGACTAATAAATTTGATGAGCTTCAATTTTCTGGGAAACGTAGTCTGACAAAATAACTAAAAATAAGTTAAAATAACAGTAAAAAGAATAAAGAATTTCCTAAAAGAAAGTTACATCCTATTTTTTTTTTATTTTTTCCTTGCTTTATTAAGTCTTATGATCTTTATTGGTAATTCCTTTGTTTTTACCCTAATTTTTATTTATAATAATCAACGAATTTAATAAAAATTCAAATTTTACAATTTCCTGAAAAATGATTATCTCCGACTATTTAGCCATCCATGAAATTCATGGCGTTTTTTTTACTAAAGCAACAGGTTAATTTTGTCCATATTGATCTTATTTTAATCAATGAAGTATCCACCATTTTGTTCTATAATGTTTTCAATAAGCTTATACATTCCGTTTTTATATCAATCTACAGATTAACTATTGAAAAATGCTTCAAGGTGTATTTTAATATCATTATCAGTTTTCTCTGGAAGCGATCTTTTCTCCCCAAAAAAGAAAAAAAAAACCGATGATGACAAGTCTATTAATAAAGCCCATTGCACATGGATCCGAAAATTGGTCGGTCGGATCCTTGTGACTTAAAAGGAGCGTTTGAGACCAAAATTATCATATTGGAATGAAAAAGGTAAGGTGAATGAGGGTGTTTCGAATTTGTAAATTTTGGACTGAATCACCCTATACGTAAATTGTGTTCCAAATCCATGTGCCGGATCCATGTGCTTAAGGTGAATAAATTAAGATCTCCCAATCCAATCCAAGTAATTTATACTGAGTAATCATTGCGGTTTGCAATATAATATTCCAACTGCTGGAAGATTAGTGCAATCTTCTGCTTCAGATTTTCCAGTTGTTCAGTGTTTCGCTGCATTTATGGTTTTTTCGAAGCTAAGCAACTCATAATGCATTATCCCATTCCAGTCGCACCAGATAGAGAGATTCCTTCTTCAAATGCATTGCTGACAGGTTTAAGAAGCCTGTGCTAGTAGGGTCCAACGTCGTTTTCGTTTCAAATTATCGTTGTAATATCCTTGTTTCATTTCCCGTAATCAAGCTGTCCAGAAATGGGTCACTTTTTTCACGGCCAAGCAGATTAACGACAAGCCGAAACTCTGTCTAACAAATTCCTTTCAGACAGTTCGTGAGCTATTAACATGTTCCATCGACTTTACTACTCCCATCGTCTTCATTTGGTCAAAAACATTAACTTGGGGATTCCTAGCTCCTCTTGTTTGTCTAGGATTATTTTTGAATTTCTGTATAAATCGTGCCATCAATATCAACATGAATTTCTGGGATGACCCATATTTACTTTAAATAGTCTAAGTTCAAATGAATTTTAAATGTAACCATATTAATAACCACTACTAAATCGTACAAAATCTTCTTGGTTTGCTGTGGGTAAGAATTATTTGTTTTGCTTCTAATGGTTTTCTATGGGAGTTTGTGTAAACTAAATACGTACGATTGTCTGTAGAAATCCACACATATTTTTCTCTGAGGAAATTTTCAAACGACAGATTATGTCTTGTCCGTAGAGAAACATTCATTGATTCAAAACTTATTAGATGCGGAAGACATAGAAACATATAAACCAATTCACACACTGATTTTAGAGTTAAACTATTAGAGTTAAACTAATTAGAGTAAGCTTAAAAACACAAGGTTTAAAATTGAACAGACCAAATTAAAATGTCAGAAAAAAACAGAAATATTTAAAATACAACGAATGAGAATGTTATATTTTACATTGTAGAAGCAGAATTAGTAATTAAATTTTTAAAAAAGTAAAACAATTTTAAAAAATGAGTAGTAAAAGATCATTTAGTAATTAGGGAAAAATATTTCTTGTAATAAATATTAAAAGTTTTTTTTTTTAATTTTTTTTTTGCTGTCAGTTTACTTTACATCTGATTTTAAAGAATATATTTCTTTAATTTAAATTTCTTAACTCTGTGTTTGGTTTTGACTTCTAATTTATAACAAATTCTTTTTAATTTTTTAAAAATTTTTACTTTACCTTTTTAAAAGCTAACAAATCTCTTAAACGTTTTACAACTGTAAGTTATAAAAGTTAAAAGTTAAAAGTACTCAGTTATAAAAGTATTTTTATCAGTGCAGACTAACCAGTATTATTTTGATAAAAAGTAAAAGTAAAAAAAAAAAAAGCAATTTTTCAATTTTCCTGAAGCATTTTTTGCAAACTTTCCTTTTGTTTATTTATTTAACTTTGCTACTGAATCCATTAAATGTAAATCTCCGAGCCTGTATATCGTATGAAAAAAATACCAACTTACCAAATTTTCAAAATTCAGCAACAAAGTAATGTTAATAAAAAAACTAATTTCCTGTTTTAAAGAAATGGTATTCCCAAATGAAATTAAAAATAATCTTTTAATTGAAGACCATTATAATTCGAAATGAAACGTAATAATTTCGGTTCAGCTTGAATTAGTAAAACCTAAGTGTTAAGTTTTTATTGTCTTGTAATTTGTGGTCATATTTCAGGAACTAATTAACAAAAATCTTAAGAAGTAAATTAACATTTTAATTAACTGTGTGTGTAATTTGTATCTCCCACGGCTATTGTAGAGTTGCATAATGAACAACAAAATTAATGGACCCCAATAAATTGTGAATATAAAAACTAACTACAGATAATTCTTAGGACTGCTTTCATTAGGTACAAAGTGAAGCACCATTATTGTCACTGTAAATAAAAAGAAATATCTTATTAAATCCAGGTTTTCCTTTGGATTTTCCGTGCTCTTGTTTATGCATTGAATAAATAATCAAAGAAGAAAATCAAAAAATAGAAAAATTTAATTAAAATGAGAGCGATTAAAATTCGAAAACGAAATGATAGTAAGAAATAGTTATTGGTTTTTATTTATTTACAATTTCCCACTGATGCTTTTCTCATTGTTCTAATTTGTTACTTTACAGACTGTCGTAATATTAAAATTATATTACTGTAAGGGGTTTTAATTTCAAGACTTTCAAAATATCTTTCTTTTATCTTTATAGCTTTTAAAATTATTAAATTTCTAAGATACGTAAAACTCAAACGTAAAAAAAACTAATGATTTCTGTAGGGTTTTAAGATGTTTTGGTAAATTGTAAGTCAGTGCATATTCTGGATATTTATCAAATTACAATAAATTTCTTATGAAGCTTGCAATTTACACATAGTCCGTCTCATTGTTAGATCGTAATAATGGCATTTAAGTATACTTTCTTCGTATAAGGTCGCTGCAACAACAATAATAATTAAATCATTAGCACTGTGATGTTACAGAAAAAAAAATGCCTCAATAATATTATAACCATCTAACAATGGTCCACAGAAAACTGAAACGTGTAATATGTAGAGCGTAGTGGAGTTTATTTGATCAATTATTGCAAAGTAAAATCTAATGTCAGTCCATTGTAACTAAAGTAACATGCAAAGTATAATAAATCCAAACGTTTTCCAAAATTGAAGAGGAGGAATCTCTAATCCTGTCTGAAGCTGCTCCTAGATTTAACAGTTGAAAGCAAATTTTTAAAATCACAGTAAAATAGTAACGTCAATACTGTAAACAAACAAGACAAATTACACAATTTCGGGTTGTAGCTGGAAGTAAAATGAGATTTTTTTTTAGACAAAATATATATATATATGGAGACTGTGACCCCTCAATAACTAAAAGTAAGAAAATAAAAAACAAGAATCAAATGTGGAATTCAAATCCTTGGATAGCGCTTAGGCTACCACAAAAGGAATTTGACCACAAAAAAAGGAAAGAAAAAAAAAATAAATATAACAAACCCTCTAACGGGTAAAAGAAAGCAATTAAGTTACATAAGAATGCCTTTTAGAGTCGAGCTGATACTCTGGGACGGCCGTTTCGAGCTTATTAGGCTCTCCTC
>JAFIDM010000001.1:129014601-129029128 GCA_023159025.1 Thereuonema tuberculata
CTCTAACGGGTAAAAGAAAGCAATTAAGTTACATAAGAATGCCTTTTTGAGTTGAGCTGATACTCTGGGACGGCCGTTTCGAGCTTATTAGGCTCTCCTCAGCCAGAGCTAATCAGCTAGTGCAGGACTCAAAAGGCGTACGAGGGGAGGCATTTTTAATACATGATGGAGCTCGAAACGGCCGTCCCAGAGTATCAGCTCGACTCAAAAAGGCATTCTTATGTAACTTAATTTACCCGTTAGAGGGTTTGTTATATTTTTTTTTTCTTTCCTTTTTTTGTGGTCAAATTCCTTTTGTGGTAGCCTGAGCGCTATCCAAGGATTTGAATTCCACATTTGATTCTTGTTTTTTATTTTCTTACTTTTAGTTATTGAGAAGTCACAGTCTCCATCATGTATTAAAAATGCCTCCCCTCGTACGCCTTTTGAGTCCTGCACTAGCTGATTAGCTCTGGCTGAGGAGAGCCTAATAAGCTCGAAACGGCCGTCCCAGAGTATCAGCTCGACTCTAAAAGGCATTCTTATGTAACTTAATTGCTTTCTTTTACCCGTTAGAGGGTTTGTTATATTTTTTTTTCTTTCCTTTTTTTGTGGTCAAATTCCTTTTGTGGTAGCCTGAGCGCTATCCAAGGATTTGAATTCCACATTTGATTCTTGTTTTTTATTTTCTTACTTTTATATATATATATTTTTATTTATTTCATTAAAGGACAATTTCAGTCCTGTTAGAAACCGTTAGTTCCTATCAACAGGTGCTGTTTTATTTACAGTGATAATAATGAATAAATAGTGTTATATAAACATTTTTTATATATTTCTTTGTGCCAATTGGTCTTGACCTTGTTTATTTTTTTTATTTTTTTTTGTCCTATTAATTTTTGTTTTGCGATTTACATGGGTTTGAAATCTAATTTACAAATATTTGTAAATCAAATACACGAAACAATAAACTACATATAAATATATAAATCAGATAAGCATAAAAAACTATATATATATAAAAATATAGATGCTTACATACAATCACATAATCTTTTGCTGTCTATACATTTGTTCAATATATGTACAATTAAAAAAAAAACGATTTTTATATCTAAATATCTGTATTATCGTTTTTTATTCTGAAGGTGATTATGAAGTTCTATAATTAATTTATAAAAACTGTAAATGCCGAAATATTAAATTTACAATATGTAGGCCTAGTACTTTTTGAATTTATTATACAGGTATAATTTTTGTAAGGTTTGGAAAGTACAATACGTTTATAAATATCAACTTAAATACAGTACATTTACTGTAAACATATTTATAATTTAACTTTGTATATATAGTAGGATTATAAAGTTAAGTTATAAATATGGTTATAGTTCCCCATGCGCGGTGTGTGGGGAAGGTAGAAATGTGCCATTATTTAAGTACTGTACTTAAGTTGATATTTGAGGGTTTCCGGAAGACAATACTATTTTTTTCTCAATAATATTTTACTAAATTAAAATTATATATTCCACAGAATCTCCAAATTATTCATTGTAATTCCATATCTGCCTGTCTGATCTTCAATATTGAGAACGGTCTCGCAGTTACATCATGTCAGTTTCAATGATGAAATCAGCAGTGATTACAATTTTATAAGGCTTTTCATTTTTGTGCTTTAAGATTACAAAAAAATGAAGAAATATTAAGAACTAACATTTTAAGGAAAGCAGGCTTTAAATTCTTTAAACTTCTCGTTTTTTTTTGTGTGTTGTTTTTGTTTGAAAGATTTGAGCTCAAGATATAAGTATTTTTATGAACTCTAACTCGGTAACTTCTTTGACACATTGATCAGATATGGTTCTTTATATTGATTGTTAAGGATTGATGGAATAGGGCATCCAAGTAAAAAAAAAAAGCTGTTATTTTCATAATTTGCTAGGGCATCTAAGTAGCGCGCAGTTGTAACGAAGGCTTTTATCTTGTGCGTGTGGGGAAGGTAGAAAAGATGCCATTATGGCGGATGTATCGGAAAAGCGACCATGGCGTTGAAATTAAGTTTGCAACGTGTGAATTCGTACAACGACGCGGACACCATCGCTAAACGGGGCTTATCTGATTAGTGTGAGCCGCAGGGGAGGACTCAGCCGTTGTAAAATTTGTAATTGTTTTAGCGGTAGAGATCCACGGTTTGATCGAATCTTTTGCGAAAGTCTTGCGGGCAAAGGAGCTCTCTGATCCCGACTTAATGTAGTGGAAGAATGGCGCTGCAGTGTCTCCAGCAGAGATGGTTTCTTGTGGTAATTTTCAAGCAAAAGCGGGCTGTAAAGTTCTCAACTTAAGGTCATCTGCTAAACCCTTGGATCATCGAAAGAAAACCGTATTTATTAGTTTATAATTAAGGTCAGGTCACTTATAATTTTTCTAACCCAAATCACTCGCAGTCATGGAATTTTCTCCCTAATGAAGTACATTCTATAGGAATCCTCCATTTGACATTTGCTTTTGAAATCAACCATACAATCTGAAATAAGGACTTTACTAAAAATAATTATATATTACTATATAAATATATCACATACTTATACATCAAATTTAAACATTATGAAGTTCACAGTAACATATGTCCTATCCTAAAAAATAAACATATCGGGAATTTAATTCATTATTAAACTATTTTTGTTATAAATGGTTTTCAGAAATGAAAAATGTAGAAAATTATTATACAAAATATTCAGTTCTAAAAAAATACTTTACCAAATCCTAAACACAAACAAACAAACAAACACAGACACACATATACACTGACTGCTCGATTGAAAGTGGACACCTGTGGTATGGAACAGACGCTTTGTCGTCCACTTTCAATTGAACAGTTAGTGAACTTCTATATGCATGTCATTTGAATGATAAGCATTATTTTTGTTTTTAATAATGAATAATGAAGTTTTTACTACATACGTATTTTTTTCTGTACTTTCTTTAAAAAACAAAGCTTAATCCTCATCAATCAAACTCCATTCAAACAGTTTGACCTGTTTGATGATGAATTATTAACAATAAAAAAAAGCCATCTAAATTTTTAACAAAATAAATGTTATTAAAAAATTATTTCATCAAATAAATCATTAAGTATTTTGGGATTTACCTTAGCTATTTACTATTTATTAATTAAAAAATAACTTAATGTATTTTTTTCAAGATATCTAATTAAAAATAACTACTTAATTTAAATATGATGGAAATCATTTTTAATTCTTTGAATTTTGATTGAATTATGTATTTAATAACTGATAACTAAGATCAAATGAAAGGTGGCTGTGGCTCACTTTGTTTTTGTTCAGAATAAGTTTATTTAAGAACGATCTATTCAGCTCTTCTAAAGCATTATTACCATATTGTTATAAATCATGTTTATTTTCTTCATTTTTTTTCTTAAGGGGAAAAGATAACCATCAGAAAGCAAACCCTTAAATTCTCGAGGCCAGCACAGCAATTCAGAGTTTTTCTATTACTATTTCATTATTAAATTTTATTTTTATGGTCTTCATTTTATTTTTGTGGTCTTCTTTTTATTTTTTATTTAAAATGCCTTCAGAGTTATAAATGAAGTACTGAAATATCCATAAGTAGTGACATATATGATAGCTTGTTAAAGTTATTGACGATATCGATATTGACCTGTGCAAAACTGCCTTAAATAACTAAAATTAAGGATACTTTGAATTAGTGACAACAGTTCTATTATAGGAATTGGATGTATTTCTTTTTTTTTTTTCGGCATTACACAAGTTTATCGCGGAATGAAATATACCAAATCCTGATTTACATGTTATATATGTTCCAAAGAATATCTTGTAAAAAGAGACGTACGGATGTATAGAAAATATTCGGTATTTGATCATATCCATTCGAATTTTATTGTATAAAATAATAATAATATAATATATTAATACATAAAATTAAAATAAAAACATTTGTTACAAAAGTAATAAAAATTTAAAACCTAAATTTGAAAGCAACAAAATGACATACTTAATTAAAAACTATTAAATTTACAAAAACAGCTTGCAACTAAAAGAAATTTGTAAAAAATTCAATTTTAGAATTGGTTTTGAGTACAAAAATAAAATAAAAAATATTTTATGTTGTAAACTAAATCGAAGTGATAAAAAACACGAGATGGGAATAGTGTACAAGATAGAATGTTTGAATTGTAAATTGTTCTATCTTGGAGAAAGTAAAAGAACGGTAAAGGAACGTATGATAGAACACGGCACCTACATACAAAATCAATTAATAGATAAGTCAGAGTTCGCTGAACATTGTAAGAAAAAAACGCACTGCGTTAATAGTGAAATTAAAATTTTATGTGTGGAGAAAGAAACAAAAACACGAAAAATGATTGAAAGCATGTATATTCGAAACAAGAAAGAACGAAATATCAATAGGGGTGATGGACTTGAAGTGAATGAATATTTTGTAAGAATAGCATAAGTTTTTATTGAGAAGCTGTGTGAAAATTGCAATAATAAGGTTACAATAGAAGAATTGGCAAATAACTAACAAATAGAAAGTTTTTTAGGAAATTGTTAATTAATAATAGAAAGTTGTAATATTATTAACAAAATGTATATGTACAACATGTAATAATTTAATTGTTCAACTGAATTTTCACTAACTCCTTGTAAAATAGGCTTGAGGAAGGGGGAACGATATTCCCCTGAAAATTTGCTTTATCCCAATAAATGTAAATTATTACATTTTATTTTAGAGATGTTGGAGATCTTTTATCACAATACATATGGTAGGAGAAAAAAACCTAGGAAGGAGGTATGGAACAGTTATATATTAAATTTACCTTTCACTTTCAACCTGTAACACTAAATGAGAAATAAAAAAAACATCTAAAATGAATTAGCTAACTACAAATGGGAATCCTTTCATTATATAAAATGTGTATACAAAAATATGGGTGAGTTAAAAAATTCAACACTGTTCTAACAGTACTGTAACATTGCAGGATTACTTTCTTTTGTCAATCGTGTTATTTCAAGACAGGACAAAAAGAAAAACAAAAAAAAAGACTGTGTAAAAACAGAATTATGTGTATACACATAGAGAATCTTTGATCTCATTGACTGTTCAGTGAAAGTGATTCATCAATATACATTAGGTAGATTTGATAGATTTGATTAGATAAAAACACGTTAAGAAGCGCCTACACAACTGTTGTCAATTATAGAAATATTATAGTACATCTTTCTAATGTTAACTTGCTAAAAATAGAATGGAATGTGATTTGTAAATTTGAGATCAAATATAAACAATATTTCATGATGACCAACTTAACTTTTATTTCCATAAAATTTCTTTTCAGTTAAAAAAATATTTTTCAAAAGACACTTTAAGTTCATGACTTTCTCTTGTAAATGCAAGAATGTGAAGACTTTGGAAGGGAAGGAGTACTCTTCAGATTTTTTTGCCATTCTTTTCGCATTAAAATCTTATAAAAGATAGAAGTCAGTTCACTTTCACGTTTTACCGTCGATTCCAAAAACGAACAAAGAATTTTATTTGATAATACTGGGTTCTATTCTTTGAAAAGCTTTCAGAAAAAGACGGTTGGAATACAATTGGTGGAATGTTATTCAGAGGCTGAGGGTCTATTATACCAATTCCCCTTCAGTTTGGGGTTTTCAGCTAAACTAATGAATGAATATATTCAAGTGAAAGATTTATTTTCGGTCGTACTTTTGCACTCAGCATCTTCAATCTTGTAATCTCCGGTGAGAAGAACAAAGAAAATCCCCATCTTCTGCGACTTATGTTCAATACTCAAAAGTCATCTTTCCGTCAAAAAAGGAAATCATTAAGCCCTAAATTACTCCCATTTGGAATAAGAACGGATTGAATAACATAGCAGGAATCCTTCTCTTTTAGGATCTAAAAAGTGTAACTTCTGGTCCTAACAGTGGACCTATTCAGTTCTGTTATAACATTCCAAAACGTATTTCAACTTTCCAGAATATAGATGGTTAGAAAGAATTTACAAAATGTGCAAATACAACTTTAATAAAACCTCTATAGGCATTAATACTTTAGCAATTTAGGCTAAGGATTTTCTAATTTTTGTAAATAAGCCGAGATACTGTATTTCCAATATGAATATTCATCTCGCAGATATTTTTTTTGTTATTTTTAACCTTAGGGACACAATTGAAATTGAGATTTGAACTGTTCGGTAATAACTTCTTCTACTGACGATTCCCATTTTGCGTGAAACAGACATAGCAGATGTCATTTGGAATAAAAAGCAAGGTTTTATTAACATTATTTTTTTACTTTACTAATAGTCGAAGTTCTAGGATGAAAACAGAGATTCCTGAATAAAACTTTAGGGTTTAGATTTAAAAAAAAAAAAAAGAAAACAAAAAAAAATTTTTTGTATTAATTTAGAATAAAATAAATTAAAAAAAAGGCAAAAACAATATAATTTTTTATCAATTTTAAAAATTTTGGTTGAAGTTTTCATTTTTATTTGGTCATCTTTATTAGTAAAGTAGTTTTGAATAGTAATTTTGAGTTATATATTCCACTTCAATATTCCAAATATTTTTTTAATTTTTCAATTCCAAGTTTACTCAAAGGGAACGCCTTCATGCTAAAAGGGATAGTATTACCTTTTTTAGATATAAACTTTATGATGAAAGTTCTTGAGTTCTTAAAGTATTTGTAAACTCTTAATGCACTTTTAAAAAATTCATTTTTCTTGACTTGTAATTTATCGAACCGAAGAAGGTTCCATCGCTCCAAAGACGAAATGTTTTTACGCAGTAACAGATTCGTTCAAGCTGTCATTTTCGGACTGAAAACAATTCTTTAAATGCTGGTTTAAAATTTATTTATTTGGTTTATTTATGTTATTTATGTATACTAATGAGATATTATACGTATAAAAGAAATAAATTTAAAAATAGTTCTTAATTTTCAATATTAAATACATCGTAACTCATCTTTACCTGGTGTAACAAGTTAGAAAACAAGGCGCATGCGCGGAAGCTTTCACGAGTCATGCATACAGGGAGAGTAATAGTGTTAATTCACTGTATGCAACCGCGGATATGAGAAAGCAAATAGAATGAGATTTACCTTACTATTATACAGCAAATTGATCAGTTAAACTTTATACCCAATATTTCTGGTATCAGATAAGATTCACCTTTGTAAAAGCTTTCCAGTTGAGGTTGATGAAGATGATTGGTCAATTTTTCAAAGCGTCGTCATCACTCTTACTTGGTTGTCTCGAATGTCGATGATCATCACGGGAAATCAACCCACTCTAACTTTTTAAGCCATCTTGAGATCGCTTTTATTAACATCAATTAAACATTGTAGAAATAGTAGCACATTGTTTTCTGGCTTCATATATTCCTTATCCAAATTCGTTAAAGCCGGTACATCCTTATGTTAATGATTTGAGATATTGAAGGATACGTGAAAGATCGCAATGAATTATAAAAAAGTGCATGAGAATAAGTAGATTATACTTAAACATCGTTTAAGCATATTTACACATGGCTTATCTTAAACAAGGTGATCTTTTTTTAATTGTAAAGTCTCTTGTCAAAGTCCGTGTAGGACGAAACCGGTTGTGCTCCAAATGCATTTTTAATGTGTTAAAACTTTTTAACGTAGTTATGTGTGTTGGCTGTCAAATATTTTTTAAAAGTTTTTAATTTGTAGTGTAGTCTCGTGTCCATGATTAAAATAGATTCTTTTATACACATTAAAAATTGATTAAATCGACATCTGTTCACGGGTTGTTAAGAGGTGGGGGCCTCGATACAGAGCAACTCCTTCTTGACTCTGTAATCCTGCGCCAGGCGCGGCGAAGAACAGGAACTTACACATCGCGTACATCGACTACAAGAAAACATTTGATTCGGTCCCTCATTCCTGGCTTCTACACACTCTTCATCTCTACAAAATACACCCGACGATTACGACATTCTTGGATGTTACGATGAAGAATTGGAAGACGAAACATTTTATCTATGCACCTACAACACCTTCATCACCACAGTACCCATTCCCATAAGGAGAAGTATTTTCCAGGAGACTCCTTGAGTCCTCTTTGGTTCTGCCTCGCCTTGAATCCATTGAACCATATGCTAGACAACACAAAAACGATTATAGGCTTACCTCAGGCACTCAGACACCATACAAAATCACACACTTACTCTACATGGATGATATTAAACTCTACGCCATAAATAACGCAAAACTTACTAATTTCCTACAACTCACCACTCAGTTTACCATATACATTAGGATGGAATTTGGAATCGACAAATGCTGCAAGCTATATATAACACGCGGGAAGACTTCGAATTTGGAGGGTTTTTAATTGGACTAAGGGTTGGCCATCCAATCCATGGAATAGGGAGAGACCTACAAGTACATGAGCTTCAGCAAGCGCGCATTGACAACGCAAACATCAAAAATGCACAAGAACACATACCGTACTCGCGTTCACAACATCCTCGAAACACAACGTCAGAAAGCCATCTTTTTGCCGTCCCACACTAACATATTCGTTCGGCGTAATTCCATGCACAAATACCGAACTCGAAGCACTGTAAAGCACAACACGGATTACATTCACGAAACACAACATGCACCACCGCAAATCCGCTACGGAAAGGATGACTCTTCCCTGCAAGGAGGAAGGCCGAGGAATCATCAACTTCATCACCCTACACGAAAAACAAGTACACAAGCTTAGGGCGCATTTCACCAATAGAGCACAACACTCCTCACTCTATTCAGCCTTTATCAAGGCTGACAAAAATCTCACCCCCTACCCCCCGGACCTTAAAAACTCTTCTCCAATACTCACCACCCCCGACACCCACACTCAGCAGCTGCATGAATCACGTAAGGAACTCCATTACAGACATCGCTACAAACTCAGCTAGCCTCATATCGACATGGAAGCGTCGAACAGATGGCTGACGAGTGGTGAGCTGTTTGGGGATACCGAACGGTTCATGATCGCTATACAGGACCAAGTCATCCCTACACGCCACTACAAGAAACACATTCTACATGGTGCAAATATGCATGTAGACACATGCTGGAAATTCCACGCTACGCATGAGACGATCGACCACGATCCCCTTCTGTCCCAAATAGACTACCTCCACCGACACAATCAGGTAGCGTCGATCATTCATCAACATCTAGCATACAAACACTCACATATTAACAACAAGGTCCCGTACTACAATTATAAAGCGTGTTAGAGTCACCCTCACAAGTTATAATGGGACCTCTCCATTCACACAACAAAACCATACATCATAACAGACCTGACATCACACTTGTTGATAATGTCAGCAAACAGACCTATGTTATTGATATTGCAGTGCCTATAAGCAAGAACTTGCAGAAAACTCACGCAGACAAGATAAGTAAATATACAGACCTAGCACACGAGCTCCAGAAGCAGTGGAGGCAGGACCGAGTACGTTTTGTATCTATCATCCTGTCCGCCCCTCGTCTAGTGCCTCACACATTGCACCACAGCCTCAGCACACTAGGGCTTCACAACGACACTTATGCACAACTCCAGAAGACCGTAGTACTCAACACAACACGCATCGTTAGGAAATTTATGGACACAACCACACATCCATAATCATTCCTGCACACTTCTTTACACTTGACAATATCTGTTTTGGTCCCTGACCCGCCATGTTGTCTTTGCTGAGAAAACCCAAGGTTTGAAACTTTTACATAATAATAACAACAGGAGTAGTCCCTGAAAATCCAAGTTGAACAACTTCAGGAGCTTGGAATCTGCATCAATTGCCATTAATTCAATGGTAGTTTTATTAGATTGCTGTCATATTGCGAGAAAAATTTTATTGGAAATAGTAAAAATATAATATTTCCTGCATTGTATATAAATTAAGAAACTCATAAAGTTGTAAATATAATAATAATAATAATAATAATAATATAATTATATTATTTTCAAAAGAAATCGTAAAGCTTAAATGTTAAAAGCAAAATGAAAAGCTAATAGATATGCCGTCAAGCGAAGCTGATAACATTAAGTTTCCATAGTACAGCTAAACAAAAACTCAGCGACTGATGGTAAACTAGTTTGAAATCAGCAAACTAGTTACTAGTTGTGCAAACTATCAGGATGTCTAATATTCTTTCTTCCTTAATTATGAGAATGTACGAACAAACAAAAGAATTTGACAAAGGCAAAATTTCTTAAACAATCCTTTTCGAAACCATTTAGGATTAGGGGTAGCCGAAACTGTCAGCTTTTTATATATATAAAAAAAAGTTTTATTTATCTAAAAGGAACAAGGATCGATAAGCATTTTGTTATGAAAGAGCTTTTTTTTTTTAAGTTAAAAAAATCGAAAGTTCGAATAAATGCTGAATCAGGAAAGGAAATTTACTAGCTTGAAGTAACCAGTCTTTAACAATAATAAAATACATAAATAATGATAATAGTTATAATAATAATAATAATAATAATAAAATGAGATCTCTATATAAGGTGTGAAAATCAAGAGCCTCATTGATCCTTTAAAAATCTACACAGATAATCCCTGTCTAGCATGTCTGCTATATCTAGTGTAATTATTTCAGACTTCTTTCGAACTAAATTAATTAATTTCGAAGCTTATAACACAAAAATAGTGAACAAGTATATGCTAACTTCTAAATATATTAAAGCTAAACAAAAAATGGTACGGAAAATTTCTAAAGTTAGAAGTTTTCGATTTTAAAATCATACCTTAGATTTATTTCTTTGAGAATTCATAAGATTTTTCCTTTCTGTTGTTTTAAAGGAAATTAATTCTCCTAAGGCATTTATTGTCTTAAGACGATGATAAATGGCTTAAAGTTAGAAGCCATGGTTAAGAAAATTTTATTTAAAGTAGTCGAAAGAGCAGAGATGCAGTCAACTGTATAAATTGCAAAATAAGCTGAAAATCGAATTATAGAGGAACTACTCTCCTTGAGCTTTTATACAGATAAATTCTTCGCCGAAGGCATTTCAGCGTTCTATTTTGAACTATTGTATATAAAACATTAGAAATGTTAAAGTACCGTAAATGTCTGAATGTTTGGTTTAGCATTTGGTAACCACCTTAAAATGAATTGGAGATTAAGCATAAAGGAAAAGGAAAAAGAAAAAAATGTTAAAACAAATTTTTTAATGTATACATACATATAACAAGTGTACGTATTTCGATATATACATGTCCATCAATCTGTTCCACACACCCTGGGGAGAACGGTACCCTCGAAGTACAGGCAGGCGAACTTTGGGCTAATCAATCGATCTCATCTTAGTTCCGAGGTCAGTGAAACATTGATAGCCTTTTTTTCAGCGCCCCCATGCTTCTCAATGGGCTACAGTGAGATATACCAACCTACCTATCATCCGTCTGTGATCAAGGTTTTTCAAATTTATATGCAAGGTGAATCAAAATTCCTTGTACGAAATGTAAAGGTACCTCAGAAATCAAAAAAACCAACCTTATTCATAGCGGAACGTATGTCCGCAAACGCCACCGAATATGCTAAAATTAGGCGTACTAGGTCTAGAAATAAAAGACATTACGTAAGGTAGACAACATGTTTATTAGCCCTTTGTTTACGACAGTAAGGGACACTTACAGGTTCATAGTAGCTGCTCAAAGTTCTTCCACTAACAGTAATATACACGTCACAACTTCGATGCATGGAATGCCGAACATGTGCAGAAATGCAAGGCATTTCGCGGACAAGACCAGCTGCGACGAGGCCAACGTCTCGACGTCAACATCTTGCGACGAAATCAGAGTTCGAGTCAATGGGGTCTCGTCGACGATGCCTTTTAGGTAACCCCAGAGTTAGAAATCAATGAAGGACAAGACGGGTGATCGTAGTGGCCAATCCATCGCGACGGAAAAGGGCTGCTAAGATACACCCGCAAATTAGTGTTGAATATGCGGGAGCCATGTCCTGCTGAAACCACATGCGAACAGATAAAGGAACATCTTGCAGCAGCTTCGGCAAGACCTCCTCCAGGAATATTCGATAACTCCGCCCGTCGAGTCGTGATGGCAAATATTGACCATGAACAGTTGTTGCGCAGCATATGGTCGTGTAGCTCGTTGTTATCATGCGCTTACTCTTGCACATTATGTATAAAAAGCACCCTCACGTGAGAAGGCAGCTTCATCGGTGAAGAAAACCCATGTTGGAAGTCTGTGCTTCCACTGTGCTTCATTTGCTGCAAAAACCAACGTGTAAATTCCACACGTTGGGTGTAATCTGAAGCCTGCAATGACTGGAACCCGTTGCATGTAACCACTTCTCGTGTAATACTCTCCACATGCTGGATTGAGGGAGATCAAGATTTAATTTGTAATCGGTCTTAATCTTAATGAAAGAAGGTGATTTTAATAAGAATCTTGGTTCAAGATAGAAACGTTGGAAGTCAAAAGTTTCATCAATTAATCCAACTACGGAAAACCTCAAATAAAATTTTTTTGTATCATCAGTCAAATATTTCACAGAAAAAATTGTAGAAAAAATTTTTAATTAACAAGATAAAGTTGACGTGCCAAATCTCGAACAGCCGCATGTTAAGAGGGCATAGAAAGATGTTTGTTTTTTTTTTAAATATCTGTGCATTTAAAAAAAAATTGTTCATGTGTTTTGATTCTTATCTCCTTATCTATGGTCAAATATCCAGGATTTTGGAATGGAAGTTGTTGCGATGATCGTTCAACCAAAGAAAACTCGTGTACTTGTACGTGGATTGCGTTCAATTCGGTATACGACCTCTTCCTCCATGTCAGGTGTCCATGTCGATCGTTGCGGGCCGCAATCATGCCTGTTTCCGTCGAATAATCCAGTTTTAGGCAATCTCTGGTGCAAACGCGGAAACGTTTGATGATTGGGCACACGTATGTTGGGGACCATTCACGATAGAATTGCACATCGGCTCATACGTTTTGCTGCCCACAGGCTAGGTGCATATCTGCCCTCTCAGCATTAGCAAAGGGATCTATGTCTCAAATGACGATGGCTCACGCTGCCCAACTAATGTGCTGCAAAAAAACCCTCTCTTGCACATTCGGGTGGCGTTTGGAGAGTTACATTCCACTATGAATATGGTATCTTTTTATAATCCTGACCTATCTTGAAAGATATTTTTTTACAGAGAACTTCATTCTGTACAGGAATGTTGAATCACCTTGCAGAAAACTGAAATTTTAGAGGCAGCTAACTAAAAGAAAAATCTATTGATTTTTATACGAATCGACCAATAATTATCATAATTTTTTTTTTTTAATTTTGTTACTTTTATAGGGCGATCCCGGAAAAAGGTACCGCGGTCTTAGGTTTATTGTACAAGCTCCACAATTTAAGATTACGCTATAAGTGACGGAAGGAGAGAAACAGAAGCAAGCAAGCAAATACAGGAAGAAAGAAAACATGTATGCCCGTTTCGGGATTCGAACCTAGGTTCAGATTGTTCAGCCTCGTGAAGGCCCAGCCTTTATCCCAAGGTATCGGAATGGCTAAATACAAAGTTAGAACTGCAAAACTGCCAAAAATCTTTTTACTACTTTGAGTAATAGCTATTATTTATCCTGTGCAGAATAAATTTTATTTGAAATATTCATCGTCAAGGACACAATTGATTCTGATAGAAATTGAACACATTAGTACATAAAATTACATCTTTTTTACCTAAGCCTTTTGTAGCGAATCATCCAGTATTAATTAATAAACTTATGGAATCTCATTATTATTGATAATTTTCACAAATTTCTGTATTTTACTACTCTTTAATTCCTCTACAAAAATATCGTTTCCTGAATCCCTGAAATGTTCAATAGTATTATTCGAAGCCCACTCCGACTTTATCGTTTTCAATTATCTACCAACATACTGTTCGTAGACTGAGATAAAGTAAGAAATCTTTGCCAAGGAAAAGAAAAAAAGAAACTGAACACGAAAATAAACGAAGAAAAAGAAAGAAAGAAAAGAAAACGTTGGAGTTTCCGTTTCGTCGGCTCATTATGAAACCAGTTTGTCCAAGCTATTACGTTCGCTGGGCACTGATATTCTGTGGTAGTTGTCCGGCTTCGTAATTTCGTATCAGGGGAACTTTAACAAGCTTGACCGGCGAGTAATCTGAGTCTGCAGTGTCTCTCTCTATGACCTTTGCTCCTTTGGGTTGAAATCTGAGTCTAATGAGATCAGAACAGTTGTTTGTTGTTTGACTCGAATTGCACGCCGTAGCTCAGAACGGATTTTTGCGATTGGCATTTTGTTGACATCCCGAAGTCACTTCACCTCCGCAATCTGTGACCACCATTAAGATTAATCATGCACACAAGCTGCACATTACTCCTCCAGAAAACAGACGATATCCCGTGACCCCTAGAAATTGCCAGTAGCTTTACGAAACCGACGTCTCACTAACCCCTAATCTTTTCGAAATAATGAAGTTTTTTTT
>JAFIDM010000001.1:129034128-129044642 GCA_023159025.1 Thereuonema tuberculata
CATTGCTATTATGAAACTTATCGTAGAAATAAGATCGGATAGTCAGTCCACCTGTACCCCCGGGAAAGAAATCCGGTATGTACAGAGAACTAGGTGGCCCCTTGGACCTGTCGGAAGAAGAATTCATCTTGAATACTCTCCGCCGAGGTCGGGGATTGAAACCTGCTCCTCTAACCCCTAGTCAAGCACCATACCATTTGGTTACCTCGCCCACAACTAAATCAATAAAATTTAAAAAGAAAATTGTACAAACGTTATAAAAAAAATATAATAAATTTGATAACCACTTCAACAATACGAGCAATATCATTTGTATTTAAGATTAATTTATATCTTTGGGGTAGTTTTGAATCCAACTCTACAGATGGGTGAAAAGTTTACTCCCTGTTAGTAAACTGGATTTGAAATGAATTGATGTGTCTATTATGGATCCAAACCATCAGTAGGCACTCCTCCATGGTCTCTGCACAGACGGATGCGTCTGTAGATGCGTTTGCTTATATTCCGTAGCATTTGTGGCGTCAAAGTCGTGAAGGCATTGCCCACAGCAATCTGCAACTCAGCGTTGGAAACTTACGCTGTTTGTGGACTTCCTGTTTAATGATTCCCCACAGATAATTGTCTGGCTTCGTGAGATCTGGACTGCGTGCTGGCCATGGCCAGTTCTCTGATCACCAGCCTATTCACTTATTTGAGAGAAACTCATCAAGGCGTAATCGCATTCTCAGGGTGAATTGAGCTGGTGCTCCGTCTTGCCTTAACTACACAATGTCAGCTATGCCTTTCAACGAAGTCCAGACATTTTAACCGTTCGTTAACCATAACAGATAAGTCGTCTGATTCACTGGGCCACTGAAGAAATACGGTCCACACCCAAATCATAACGTACAGGTGGATTTTGTTCGAGTTCTTAAAAGAAATGTTTCCTTTGACCAACGGAAACGTTGCGATCTTTCGAACTTCGATAGATAGCACATTCATCACTAAACAGAACTCTTCGTTGATCTCTAGTTGGGATACGTTGGAGAAGCTGATTCCATGCTTCTTCGCGGGGGGTTAAATCCACATCTGATAGCTCATTCCCTTACAACGAGCGAAAAGGTTTCACTTTCAAATCGTTTCGCATATGGTCTCTCATGGTTGACCGGACAAATATGCAATTCGGCAGCACGCTTGCGAATCGACTTCACGGAAAATCTTCCGTTTCCATGCCAATAATGTTCTCTTGGATGGTGGCGCCTTTCGATATCGCAGCCGAAAATTGGTTATGATTTGTGAAAGTGTTTGTCCCGCATGGGGTTGCTCGTGAATTGAAATTGAAGTCACTAAACGCTCTTCAATCGAGAATCTGCTTAAATTAGCCGTACTTTCTTTGATTATTTGCTCTTTATCGATAGATCACGTGTTTCGTTGTTGCTTCCATTGCTCACTGATTGACTTATTTCCAGAAACATTATACGGGTGAATCTACGGAAAACCTGAAATTCGTGTCACAGAGCAATAAATTGAAAATGATTGAAAATATTTGTCATTTTTCAAAATCACACATTGAAGTACAAAATATAAAATAGTTTAGAATATTTTTTTTTTTAATTTTATGGAATTTCCAAAAAAAAGTTGTCCAGAGAAGGTGATTCGTCACTTCCGTGGACTGTCACAAGCTACAGTTGATAGCTTTAAAGATCCAAACTGCTTTATGTTTTAATATTTTTCAAATAATATATATATTGCAAAATCAGAAAATAGATAAATTTAACATAATACTGAGTGAAATTTTTTTTCGAATTATCAGTAAAAAGTTTTTGCAACCTCAAGTCTTGTCACAAGGTTTTGCCATCACTTTTGTGGACATTCTTAAACTTTCTAAAAAATCCACCCGATGCGCTAGTTGTCTTCCATTTCACTTAAAAACAAAAGTTTACACGGCGATTTTGGATTGGGAAGTGATTTTATTCGTCCGAGTCACACATTTGTCAGGAAAATATTACCTTTTTATTCATTTTTCGTCATTTGCATAGCTCATTACGTCACTTCTGTTATCATGTTTAGAACCTAATTTTTCTATGGAAAAATGATTATTTCTTGGCATGATAATTGAAATATGGTAAACTTAATTTTCTGAATGACTTGTGTTCCTAACCTCAAAATGAAGAGCACATGGGTCAAAAAACATAAGTATTCGTCACTTCCGTGGACATTTGGGGTCCATGGATGTTAGAATCATCAACAATAGCGGATACTATGTTTTTCACGAAATATATATAATATGATGTATGTAATTATATATTTATAGACGTTTAAGATTGACAGTCTGATTCATTTTTATTGTACATGATTTTCTCTTTTGATAAAAAGTTATTTTAATTCATAAATTAGTCTTCTATTTTTTTATTTCATAGTTTTTCCCACGTAAATTCACTATTTCGAATATAATTTATATTAAAATTCGACATCATTGTCCACAAGTCACTTCTGTAGACATAGCCTATCATCATTTTTTTTTTTTTTTTAAGTAACCAAAATGCGTTGACCTGAACCACATATATCGTGGATGTAAGAACGTCAAAAGCAATCATCTTAATTTTTTTGAAAAGGAAATCTTGAAATTTAAAATCTCAAAATTTTTTGACTGAAATTGCAGGTTTTCTGTAGAATCACCCATAAATACAACTTTCTCCATAGCATACATTTATATCCAGACGTGTATGGACTTTTCGCCCACTCTGTAGATAGAGGACTGAAAGCTCAGATATACAAAACTAATATTATTCCATAGTATTTAAATTAAGCTTTTAGGGAGCATTTAATTGAATGGTGTTTTTTTTATAGATGTTATTTATTCGAGTATGCAATTTTTCAATACTAGACATTGATTGATTGATTGCATTTTGCTAAATTGACCGGAATAAAAGCATATTTTTCATTAAAAAAAATTGATGCAAACGTTGAACGGACAATATTTTGCAAGGCTGTACTACCATCTATCGAAGACAAAAAAAATATCCAAGTAAGAAATATTTCAGATAGAACTATCTGAATAACAAAAAATTATAAATTTATTAGTAAGATAGAAATATGTACTATTGTAGTAATTGAAAAAAAAATTTCAAGTTATAAATTTGTTACAGTTAATAAGAAGTTATCAAAAACCCTACCATCGGTATCGATGCACTTTGCATGCATCATGTGTTACTCGTTTGAATGCATCTTGACATTCTGTCGGAGATCATGGACATCCATTAGTATTGTACAATGAAATAGCTTTATCTCGGAAACCGTAATGAGTAAGACATGTATTCATATAAACTTTATTTCTTGGAATGACCGATACTTCAAGAACATTGACTATTCCTCCTTGGACATTCTGTTTAAGAAACTATTTCTCAACATACCTTGTAACAGCAACTAAGCAGAAATTATTTTTTTTCTCAAATACTCGATGATATTTAAAATGAACTCGGAGTCGAACTTTGTACCGTACAGAAGATTCATAGTAAATCAAAGTAACGGCAGCAAACTATGGCACAAAACAAAAAACAACAACAACAACAACCAGAATTAGTAGCTAGTGAAAAAAAAAATCGTTCACATCGTTAGAAAGAGGATGCAATTCGTAATTTGAAAACTACAGAAAGTATTTATTTGTACTATTTCAAAAGCAGTAGGATAGGCCGCAGCTAAAATGGTAAGATTGAATGCGGTTTATGGGATGGGTTCGATTCCCAACGTTGGTCGGAGATTTTTTTTCCCCTCAGTTTTTCTTTTTCAAACGGATCCTAGATTCACCCAACTCAAAGGAAAAAGGATATCGATTTCTTTCCTGGCATTAAAACCAGACAGACTGTCGGGCTGATCAGCCGATAGCAAAGAAATCAGGTATCCGTTCCTCCCTCGTCTCTTTGGGCCTAGTAAAACCTTATGTTTTAGTACTTCATAAGTAATATGAAACCCATGGCGAAAAACAATAACTATGACTGTGTACGGAGTATTCTTTATTACACTCCATAAAACAGTTAAAAACACAAAATAAATTGAGATTGAAATTTTGAATAACCGTCTTAAAGCCACTAAAGTCACCATCTTGGATACAGTAGTTATAATACGAGTACTGGAAATTTCTTCTCAAGAAGCAATATCGTCTTTTGCTATATTTTTGGTAAGCATGAAAACCGAAAATCGAAGTAAGCAGTTTTTGACTGAAGGCCGAAATAAATATTATATACATTGCAAAATCTTAACATCCCTTCTTTATTCCACAATATTTCGTTTTCATACAATTGAAAACTTCATCAGATTATTAGAGGATAAGAAAAAACTTTGTTCATCCTCTGGAATTCGTTAATATGAGGACATTATGAAAATGGATTCAAGAAAATATAATACGAAGTTAAAAGAATTGAATATCAAGAAAAGGAGGAAGTTCAAAAGTAGAGTTAAAAAGATGAATGAGGCGAAGTTAGAAACATACTTTAAAAAGTTTGTGCTATGTTATGTTTAAAAAGTTAACGAATTCCAGAGAATGAAGAAAGTTTTTCTTATCCTTTAATAACCTTATGAAATTTTCAATTATATGAAAACGAAATATTGTGCAATAAATAGGGGATGTTAAGAAGATTTTTCAATGTATATCATGTTTCATTAAGATTATTATTTTGGTAACTAGATTATATACGTATTATACCGAAATAAGCAGTTCGGATAAAACAACAGAAAACATTTTAAAGGTTTCCGGTGATTCTTAAATTTCAGTGCATTTAAAAAAAAAAGCGTAACGCATAATCTTCTCCCAGATCTGACATCATATATTATCGGGAGCGATGTAAAAATTCATTTAGATCTCTAAATGCTTCAATCTATATCAAAGTTTCGGCTATTTAACAACTTACATTATACATTCTTTTTATAAATTATGGAAAACTGTGTAATACTTTCATAGAAATACTAAAATAAACAAATACATACTTCTTTGTCTTTTTTCCTTTTCAGATATAATAATATTTCGAAATTTTAAGCGCTTCACTTCTTTCGATTCATATTTTTACATTTTGCCTTTTTTGTTTTAGGCTTTTTGATATAGGAATTAATGTTTTTAACAATTCAGCTGTCTTACATATTAAACCCCATAAATAAATATGAATAGTACAATATAAATTCCATGTGCCAAATTTCATCAAAATCGGTTCAGTGGTTTGGTTTTTTAAAAGCGACTGACATAAAATGCTGACAGTAAAATAGACAACTAAAGAAACGCATTCATTAACGTTTCAGAAATAGAGAACGAGAATTAACGATGGTCTTTAAGAAAAAAAGAGTTATGACTAAAAACTTGAAACAAAACGAAACAGGAGGTAGGGGAGGAGAGAAGAATGGAAGAGAAGAGGGAAGGAAAATTTAGCATTTATTCAAGTAGAATGAGAGAATAAAACGGAATGTAATTGAGCGAGAAAGGGAGAGATAATAATGAAAGCAGTTTGGAAAAGGAAGGGAAAATAATGATATGGAATACATTAAGAGGAATTCTGGGAGAAGAAGAAGAACCCCATGGAGGTTATGAAAATGTCAATCACTTGAAGATTTTCGTGGGAATAAAAGCAAATTTATAGAAAATATTGGACAAAAGAAGTGAAGCGAAACTCACTATCTTGAAATAGAGAAGAAACAAAAAGAAAGTCATTAAATTTTTTTTTCAAAATAAAATTGTAAAACTTAAACAGACTCCAATAAAAATGTCTGATCTTTTTTTAAACAGTATTTGAAAAATGAATCATAATAAATAATTTTTTAAAATCTTAATTAGAATGTTAAGATATTTCATGTTGCATATGCACTTGTAATAATTAAAATTAATTTCTAATTAAGTACAATTAAACGATCTCCTTAATAGAATATAAACGTAGGATATAAAATATAACGTAAGTATAATAAACTATTTTTGTTCTCTTTAAAAATACCTTGAATTGAAAAATGGCTTCTATTAGAAAAGATACTAAAATGTCTTAATCTCAGTTAAGCTTTAGTAAGGTTTTATTTCAAAGCAGTAATTATAAATTTAGTATAACTTCTTTTAATTTACATTTTATTTTAAGTAAGCCTATTGATAATAACTTTTTATTTTATTATGGACATCTCAATATTATTTTATTGCTCTTATATTACACTGAAAACCTTTCCTTGAAAAACATCAAATGCAAAATTTTAAGAAAAATTTATAAAAATCTTGACTCGCGACATTTTTTGAACAAATGAAATCTCCACATAAGAATCAGCTTTTTGAAAAGAGACTATTCTATCATTTTTTTAAAGCTATATTAATGTTTTTTTTAGTAATACGCTAGTGGTATTTAAAATAAATGTTACAGTCCGACTCGTTGGTTTTTAAAATAAAAAGAATATTTATGTAATAAATACAGAATATTTCGTTGATTACAAAGTAAAATTTTAAAAAAGTTTCTTGTCATTCCAAAAAGAAAACAATATTTATTTTAAAAAATTAGTAAAAATTTAATAAATATAACAGATTTTTTTTCAGAAAACATTTCGGTAGTTAAAATAAATTAAATCTTAAAAAATTATCAAGTAAATAAAAAATAAAATGTATATAATGCTAATAAATGAGAGTTCGGATGCAAATCTATTAATTCCATTTTATGATGTAATATTATTTTAAAACTTTGTTATGTTTTTATTGTTATTTATTGTTTATATTTTATTGTAATATTTTGTTAATTTAATTTGAGAGTATACCTTAATTTCTTTCTCAGCTAATCTGTCAAATTTTGTAGCTATTTTACAGAAAGATTTTGTCTTATGATACTATTGAAGACAGTCTCTAGCGTTTATCTCCTATTTGCATTGATCTAGAGAAACGATAGGTACTAATGCATAATTTTCAAAAATTCAATTCTCATTCAAAAGTTCGCCTCTATCGTCAATTTAATAAAAATATGATACATGACTGCTATTTTTAACTTGTTTACATAATGAAGGTTATGCTCACAAATCAATAATCTTCATTATTCTCTACTCTAGTAACTTTTAAACTACTAAATGCATCTTCTTGAAACTATGCATGCATATTTACGAATTTCGCAATCCCATAACAAAAAAGCAATAGTACTATATATTGAACCTTACAGATTTTTATTTTTATTTTTAATACAATGCATAGTTTCTTTTTATTTGCGCTTCCTTTGGATTGATTAAAGTAAAAAAATAAAATAAAAAAAGACTTTAGAAACTTTAGACTTTAGAGTTCTTTAGAAACTTCTAAACAACATAGTCTTTTATTAAAATCTTTCATTTTCTTTCATTTGTTTGAATCTTTCTTCTTCTAATCTATTTCTTCTTCTCTCATCAGAAGAAAGAGTTTCATCAGTCAAGATTAGTTTCTGATACGGTTCCAAGACAAAAGTATTTTTCCATTGATTTAGTTTTCTTAGCTCACAAATAAACTCTTTTATTTCCTTTGTCTAGCCCTGTTGAAAATTTATTTATGATAATTTGATTGATCTCTTATAAATAAATCCAATAAAACAGTAAATGAGAAAATTTATTTCCTAATTGAAACTGCTGAATTTATAGTTTTGGAAAATAAACTGATTTATGATGACATTTTGATTAATTAAATCAATTCGCCGGAACAAATCCGATAAGTAATTAAAACAGAGATCAATTGCATCAAATAATTCGTCAATGACATTTTTATAACTTCTAGCTTATTTTTAAAATATATATGTTATTTAAAATCATCTGATTTACAGAAGAAATTAAACGACTGAATTTATGAAGTGGTCAACAATGATCAATGTACCTGACTGTTATTTTAATCAACAATTATATTACAGACTCTGATTACGAAAAGAAATCAAGAAGACACCACAGCTTCTATATAGAGCATTTTGTCTAAAGTTGTGATGCTGTCTGTTACAATGTTATAAAGAATAGCTGAATATTATTGTTATGGTATAGATTAGAGGTGTCAAACACGCCGGATCTAATTTAACTAGGGAATATTCAATAAATTAATAAAATGACAATTAAACACGAATAATATTCAATTTAAAACTAAAAATTATTAAAAAAAGTACATAACTGTAAGAATGTCATTAAAATATTTTTTAATACTTCATTTTTAATAAGTTTATTTTAAAATTATAGGGAAAGAAAGAATATTATATTTATCTGTTTTATTTCATGTATGTGTTAATTTGTATAAAATATATATTTAAACATTGAAAAACCAAGAATATTCAAGTCAATACGGTTCAGCACAGATCTTAATATGGGATTTAGTGGCCCTAATATTTCATTTGGTATTTCTGGACATTGTTAAGCTCTAGCAACGACATTACATTTACATTATAAATATTAGGCCGCATGGATATGCCTAATACTTTTGGATTTAAATAGCAGTTTTTAGTTCTTACCTTGAAATAAAATGACAAGAAGTAACACAATGATTAAATAATAAGTACGAATATATTCTCAGTAAATTATTTACATTAATTATCTTCAGTGCAAATCTTCTATTATGAATTGCACCTAAACTTGTAGTCAGTCTTCCGTGATACTATGCCTTAACAGATTCTTCTGGGTCTAAGAAAAACTCACTCAATTAAACTTAACTTGCATTATAGATTGCTTTGTAATTTCATTTATACTGGAAAAAAATTCAACGTTATGTAACTTGATCATGGCATTAATATTCTTGATCCATATAGCATTCCGCACTCAGCACTTTATGATTTTACCAACTAATAAAACACAATTGTGGCACACCGCCATTTAATTACGGCGTATACATCTTTAACGACGTATTTTTACTAGTCGTTCACCTTGTTGGTTTTTTTTCTTATTGCTCCAGCAAACTTCTTTCTTACTACTGTTGCTCATGATTAACAATCATCATTCGTTTTTACTGCTAGGAAGCAAAACGCTCATATCACGATGATACAAATCGCATTCGCCAATTGTTAATGCAATAATGCATAACATTCCCCGTAATAAGTTGATTCATTTAATTTTCTTTACATTTTCATCCCACACTTTTCACTGAATCGATGATGCTTCTCCTTACCATCTGGTTTGGTCAATCCATCTGCTACATTATTTTATACCTCTTCCTTTATGGCTTTCACCACCGTCCGTGATTACTTCCTCTTATTGCTTCAGAATCAGATTTTGATTTTATAATTGTTCAGGTGTAAAGCAAAAGTTTTTTTACTCTTTTTAGCTTAGGTTCATTAAATATCATTTTCGTATTTTGAGATCTCGTTCTTCTGTTAGAACTTCGTCTGTTCTTTCGTTTTCATCATCCATCTTTCTTTTGTCTTATATCTTTCATCAGGGAATCATGTCTTCTTTATTTTCTTCGCTTTCCTTATCCTCTTCGTCATCAGATGAAGCAGTTCCATTTCTTATTTTATTATAAGAAAATGCCTTCAAATATTCAATGCTATTTTTCATAAGTTCATTTTTAGTAAGTTTGAACCTTTTATGTTCTCAATTCCAATTGTGTTTCTTGTTTCTTTTAACTTGTTAGTTTCTACGTTCAGTATCTTGTAACCTCGAACTTTCGAAGCGTATCCTAATAATAGGCACTTTACTGCTCACGGTTGAAATTTGTTTCAATATTTGACTTTGGGAGTCTTTATGCATGCTTTAGGAGTCTTGATTTGAACTTTTTCAGAAGCTTAACACTTGGTTGATTTGATTCTTTAAACCATATATTCAGAGACACGTACGGATTGGCGACCAAAACCATACCGGGAAATTTTCTTGTAAGCGGACCTTTCATCCCGCTCTCTTCGTTGTTGATAAACATTAAACATGAATGCAGTTGCGTCTGCAGGAACTTTTCGCAGATAGGGGGAGCCTAGCTTGAAAAAATAGAATCCTGTAAGTTTGATTATTTTATATGATCCCTATTACATTTTCTACTATATTTATGAACTTTATGATTGTTGTACAATTATAGAAATTTTTGTTATTACGGAAGATTGCAATGTACTTCAGACATAGAATGGAGTGCGATTGTTATACTTAACAGTAATTAATGAAAACAGTTACAGCAGTCAAAGTTCATGCGGTGGCTTTTGGACAACAGTTTACTTCATTCAGCAATCTGATCGTTTAATTCTGCTTCGTCTTTTGGGGCAAGAAGATCTCACTCGATGCTCATGAGTACGAATGCATCAAGGCATTCTGTTAAGGAACTACTGAGACAATTCTTCATGTATTTTAGCTTGGAGAATGCTCGTTCACAGGCAACTTGTGTTGAAGAAAGGGTAAGAACTAACTGGTACTCAGTGTTCAGGGAACTGTAACCAGTACAAAAGAGTTCATAATTCCGAAGAAACTTGAAGACTCAGACAGGGCAGTTTTTGACGACTGAAGACAACCAATTTCAGTGTTATCAAGGATGGCTGATTATTCTTCTGGATGGGTTCTTTTTATCTTGTCCCAGGAATCAGCGAGACTTTGAAGTTCAGATTGAAGTTTTTCTACTATTTCTT
>JAFIDM010000001.1:129045042-129082807 GCA_023159025.1 Thereuonema tuberculata
TCAAATGCATAGTTGTTTTCTCCTCGTCCTTTGCTTCCCTTGTGACTTTTCTCACTTTTCTTGAAAATCATGTCGATGTGGTCTTTGAGAATCAAGTCGTTTAAGAATAAATTCTCAAGAAAGTTTGCGTGATCTATTACTTTATTACGTAGTGTATTTATGCTGCTTCATTCAATCGACTTCCTTGGTAACTCAAGCCTCTTTTGCCTTTAAGCTTCACCATTTTGATAACGCAGCCAAGCACGAGTCACATCTTTCCTACTTGCTCTCTTTTCTTCATCTTCTGACTCAGAAGATAAAGGACTCGAAGAAAACATGTAAGCATCTACACACTGATTACGCATTCTGCTGTATTCGTGTTCTTTATTCCTTTGTTATACATGTTTACAAACATTCATCCCATCACTTTTCTCTGTTGGCTTGCTATATAACAAGTAAGAAAACAGTAGTGATTATCTTTCTTGTATGTTCTAATCCTACCGTTTCCACAATTGGAGACTTTGAAAGCGTTAAAAGGAAGTGAGAATAAGGTTTCGGCTGTTTGGAGTGGTACTGGAAGAAAACTTAACATATGTTTTCTGTGGGACAAGTATAGAAATTGTGGTTCGAATTTTCGCAAAAGCCACTTCTAAAATAGTTTCTTCGAAACAGCTGTAATAGAACATAATCTAGTCTCTCACGCCATAGTATTTTAATATCACTCTAATTTCCTTTATTTATATATGTGGTGCACTCTTCTTTAATCACTTTGAGCTTTATACAAATGTTTTCTAATTTAATTCTCTTTAAAGTAATAATAATTGCCTATTATTGTGTGAATAAAACCACTTTTAGCTATCTTGAGTGCGGACAGCAAATTCACTTTCATGTAAGGTACACGATACTTTCTCAACTGTTATGGTTGACATTTTATTGTGCTTCGGGGAATACTAAGATGTACAATTTCTGGCCTAACAGTTTCTACAGGTTGCATTGACAATTCCATATACTTTAATGGGCTTGGATTCAGTTTATAATGATGGAAATAACCTCTACAGCATCTGTGGTGTATCGAAGTATTTACTATTTTTCACTTTGGTTGCCATTTTCTTTGGGTTCAGAGGTGGTCGCATTCAATTTCACTGTATCAGAATAGTTCTTTTTACTCGTAACTTCAATATTTTTCTTGAACTTACAATAACGAACAATATGCCCCGACTTTCCACAATTATAGCACTGTCTTGTGGCTGTTATTCTTGTTGTTCTTTTTCCTTGTTGTTGAGTTTTTACTTTGTAAGCTTCTGTTTCAACCATATTTTTGTCCTCATTAACGTAGTTAGCTTTTCTATTGTATTAGTAGCACTTTATCACATTAAATTGGCAGAATTTGTGATAGCATTATCGCATACTAAGAAGTATATAAGCAGGGTAGTAATATCCAAAATAATTCTTCCTTTCTCCGATATGTTGCAACTCATTGTTGGTAGTCGTTGCTCCATAAGTCTGATAAATTATATTTTTTTTTTGTTATCGAATATATTTTCCATTTTAGACTTGTGATGTTTCGGAAATTCTTGGAGTTCTATTTCTTGTCAAGCTCCTCTAGTAATTTCTTCATATCATTCGTTTCCTTATTTAATATTCGATAATGATCTTCCATTGTTCAGAGTATGGTTCTTATTAAAAAATTTATTTTTTCTGAACTGTCATTCCTAGACTAAATTTTATGTAGATTCTTGTTGGCGAATTTCCTTTCTTACTACTGTTGCTTATGGTCACCAATCATCACGCGTTCTTTTTTTCTTTTAGGAAAGAAAACTCTCATATCACAATGATACCAAACACATTCGCAAACTATTAATTTAATAATACGAGGCATGTTTTTAAAGTACCGTTTTGCAATAAAACTAGTCAAGATAGTGTCAATTTTTTTTTTATATTTTATTCCTGAATCATTAAGCTATTTTTCAACATAATTTCCTTGTTTGTGTAAACACGCATCACAGCGTTATATCAGTTTTTGTATATCGATGTCATAGCAATCAGCCGCCGGTGAAGTCAACCAGGATTCAACCGCTGTTTTCCCTTCTTCTCGGTTGTTTCCAACCGTTTACCACCGAGAAACTCTTTCAGGAAGCCCATTTGTGGAACTTCCAATGACAAAATGGAAATCCTGCATCGCCTGTCTGCAGGAATTTTGATATCAACTGCGCGTACCAAATCATCTGTGATTACGACCCGATCTTGTTTCATCATGAACATTGCCACACCCATCTTTGAACAATCTCACCCTTTTACGCACTTTGCTGGCTCTCATTGCATTAGGGCCCGTATACAGGAAGAGTTTCTCCGTGGTAAACGGTTGGAAACAGACGAAGAACGGAAAACAGCGGTTGAATCCTGGTTGTCTTCACCGGCGGCTGATTGCTATGACATCGGTATACAAAAACTGATATAACGCTGTGATACGTGTTTAAAAAACAAGGAAATTATGTTGAAAAATAGCTTAATGTTTCAGGAATAAAATATTAAAAAAATTTTGACACTATCTTTACTAGCTTTGGTTTTATTGCAAAAAGGTACTTACTTAAAAAAGATGCCTCGTACATAACTTTCCACAGGCCATCTTAACAATGAGAAGTACGAAAGAAAATCATATATACGGTGATGAAGCAGAACGATTTGTTTTTGTTGTGATTGAATCATACTGTCTTTTAATTATATTTGAATTATTGCCTAATACTTATTATATTTTCATATTCTTTTATTTAGAAACTTTCGCCTACAGAACTGATCAATATGGAAATCTCAAATATTAACAATATTTACATACTATATTATATTTAGAATAGGTAAGTATTGAGTTGATGGAACATTTTTATCATTTAATAATCATAAGCAATTATAATGCAATTATAAATCGATTTTGTCTCGGTGAAGTCTATACAGTCATAAATTTCTTTCAACTTCGTAATATGTTAGTCATACTCAGCTCCTTATAATAGCTACACTGAAAATGAATAGACGTTGTAGGCATAGGATTCTGTCATGATTCCATTCACCTAAATACCTGATTTAAACGGATTTTGAGATTTTATGTGTAAGGTCTACCTACTCACCAAATTCCTTTGTATGCAGTCCTGGTAGTTCCCGAGTTGAAAATGGAATGGAGCTTGAGGTAAGTAGAATACTCATGCATACTCAAGTAGAATACAAAGCTTCTCGTAGAGTAAAAAAAATGTAAGAACAATACTAAGTTTTGGGAAGATAAGTTTATTGATTGGAAAGTTATTATGAAGCGTCATCATCACACGGCCATCGCTAACTTAATGAGCCTCACTTTATTAGAAAAGTAGTCTAGGAAATAGTTAACCAGACATTTTTTATGTCGATATTGATATCGGCTTTTCCGAGCTTAAAAGGATGGATCAAAATTTGTTATTAAGTGATAATTAAGAAAATAAATCTACGGAGTATTTTTATTTTTTTATTTTTGTTGATTATTATCCAACTTAAAATTACAAATGCTTCAACTACGGTTTTAGGTAGTGAATGCTGTGAGGGTGAATATTAATCGTCCAATGTAATTTTTTGGTTCTTGGCATGCGGTTCATGATTATTTCTTTTCATACGCCGATTTCTTATTCCATACCATTTTTCTTTATTTCTTTTTTTTTCGTTTTAAGAGTATAAGTTTTCATTTAATTGCTCATTTTTTTTTAATTCACATGTATTTACAGGTAAACCTTTATTTTTAAGCATACATAGTGAAAATATAATTAAAGCACGTACTTCTTGTTATTTCTTTTGTGGCAATTGTATCTCAATTAGTTTTTCTTAAGCATTTTTCTTGGGGTTTTGCCACAATTGGGATTCCGTAGGCAAGTCTCATCTTCCAACACTTCGAAAATTACCACTCGCTAATGATGCATTATACAAAAGCAACACTTATTTCCCCAGGTTCTATTCAGTCGTTTCGGAAGAGATGTTAAGAAGAGGGGGAGAGGAAAGAGGGTTACGAAAGAAAGGAACATGTTGCATTGTTAATATTCACATTAGACAAATTGCCATTTCGGGGACAATGCCTGCGACTGCAAATGAATCTAATAAGGTTCTGGAATTTACTAATCAGTAACAAGACACACAACAAATCCAGATTGAAGGAGAACTGTAGACCAAGGAAAAGAGGAACTTTAATGTAATAGACTGAAGTTAAAAATCAGAATTCGAAATAATTCTCTCCATCCAATTATTTAAGTAATTTTCTTTTTATCTGTCTCGCTATAATATTTATTAAATTATACTTCTAAATTAGGGATTGTAGGCAAAATTAAATTAGAAATAAAGTTGGCATATCAATCTTTGAATGATTCTATAAAAAGTAGTTGTTCTAAATGACACTAATAGTTTAAGTTTATCAGAAGAAAAATATTTTATTGACTTTTCCATGTATTGATGCAATTCGATTTATTTGTAGTGATAATCTTAAATCTTGTAAAATGATTGTATTCAACCCTTAGGGACCGCAGTTCTTTCGAAATAAATAGCACTCTTTCAGTTACAATTATCTACTATTAAAATTTCAAATACTTAAATAAAAATTACAAAATCAATTTTGGATTAATATGGAACAAAGCAAAATTTTGTTTACATATATTTTTTTTAAGGTCCTAGAGTTTCATCTAGTAGTCTGATAAATTCCAAAATGAATAGGGATCTTTCAGTTTGGAAACAAAACTTGTGTAGATAGCACAGACAGACCGAAGAAGATGCATTATACATTATTTTTTAGATTAAAATGACAACACACAAACCAAGAACATTTAAAAAGATTATAAAAAGATACTTAAAAATTCCCGGAGCCTTTCGGGTTCCTTTGCGGAAAACCCCCCTTCATCACACAATTACTCTTGAAAAGTTCACTTATATACGTTGTGATGAGAAATAAGAACCAATAAAAAATAATAAAATTGTAATTAAATATAACGTTAAATTGTAATTTAACGCTTTTCCAAATCAAATACTTTCCAACTTCAGGAAAGTCAGATGAAACTTAATTCACCTACATAAGCTTTACGGAATGGAGCAGTTAAGTAAATTTAATGGAATGAACTAAAGAACACAAGAAATGAAATTGAAAGAATTTCACGAAATGAATGAAATTAAATAAATTTCATGGAATGAAATGTAGATAGTTAATATAAGAAATTCAGATAAAGAATTTTCATGGAATGAATTCAGCTAAAAAAAAATTCATGGAATCTAATACAGCTAAGAGACTTCACGCCATGAAATGTAGCTAAATAACAAATGGAATGAAATTCAGATAAGTAATTTTTTTTAATATAAAGGTAACTTAATAGAATCACATGTAGTTAAATAAACTTCACGAAATCAAACAGCTAATAAATATGACGGAATGAAATAAATTTCATGGAGTTATTCCAATTTCCAGATGTAATTCTATCAGACACTGTTTTACCACTTCATAATTTGTCAATTTCTCGATCAAACACTGCATCACAAGTCGCTGTGACCTCAATGACCTAACTGAGAATGCCCAAATCATTGAGTTTCGATTGCGGACTCATGAAAGTGGAAATGGGAGCTATTTTCTCGGTTTGAATTTCTTCAGTCATAGGTCCATCAAGTGCCTTTATTTCAAAGTTATTCCAGATACAGACATGCTGTTAATGATGACATCTGACTTCATGAACATTACATTTGCATTTGGTTTCCCAGCAGAAACGTAAACAACTATTGTGTCAGCCTTAGGCAATAAAACAAGTGATTCGTTCTTCTCAATTCACTCTTTTACATGAAACATTTCGTAGAAGAGAAAATCTCATACATTGAACATCATTTCCTATTTAAACATTTAGTATTTTGGTCATGGGTTTCCATAACAAATCAAAACGCTTGCACTTTCTTTAAATTACGATATATAAATATATAATAATACACAGACAATGCTTTATTCTTCTTGACATTGAATTGAAAATGGCCGTTCTCCCTCAGTATTCTCTCTATCGGCAAGCTCAACGAACGAATAAATGATTTGGAATCAGATTTGATAATAAGACTTACATATTTAAGAAATACCCTCTGAGTTTATAAATATTTGTATATGAATTCATCAGTTCAATAATTATTATCTTCGATGCACAACAACGGTTTCAATTGACTTTATTCTAACGACTGAGTTTGTTATCCTAACGTAAATTCTTTTTATATATTATATAAAACGTTTTTATAGTGACCTGAATTTTCGTTGTGCTTCTTCTGGAAATCCAATACATCAAAAGGACATTTTTAACTCGATTTATACTTTATCGGCGAAATCCTGATAGATAAGATGTAGACTTATAATTCGGATGTTGGAAACTTAAAAAAAAAAAAAAAGACTATGACTCTCTTGAATCAAAAATAATTATCATATAACGTTTCTAAAATAATTAATTAAAAAAGGTTTCAATGAAAGCATTTTTACAGTTCCAATGACATGCAAATGTTAACATTTTAAATGTTGACATTTCTAAAATCGTAAAATAATTATGAAAAGGGAAGAAAAATCTATAAAACGCACAAATTCGTTAGAATTGTTTGCTTTTAAAGCATTGAACCATCATTGATAGCAATCTGGGACAGCTGTTTCGTCCTTATTAGGACTCATCAGCCAGATTTAGCTTCGATGATGGAGCTCGAAATGCGTCGGTACCTATGATCCCGTCTCCCGCACTCGGAAGTGGGACTCGATTGAAAGCAAACAACTAAATAAAAAACGCTGTAACCAGTACAGGAAAATTACCTCTGCCAGCTTTACGCTGAGCTGAGGCATTTAATAAAGGCATAAGACTTAACGAAAAGTTGAAAACTTAATAATAAGAGTGAACGTTACACCTTCTCTATTAACATTAATGCACGTTACGCCTTCTCTATTCATAATATAATTAGTTGACAGATTTTCTATCTACTAGTCAAATGGAGATAATTGCTTAAATTAAAGAAATCCAAGAATGGCATAAAACGGTTTCGGTCAAAACGATGAATGTTCCCATAAACTTACCATTGAAGAAATAATTCTCCCGGAAATTCTCTATGTTTTCATTGTTATCATAAAATAACTCTAATAATATATTTACTATTGCAATAATAAAGTCAAATGTGTCCCGGATTTGGGTCACATAACTTCATTTAGATCATTACCTTCCTGGGCTCGTCCCGCAATTGGAACCCTCTGTTGTCAGGTGGGCTGTTGCTTCCCTGGACTCCCTGGTCTTGTGGGGCCCTACGATCGTAGGGCCATTTTTTTTCAAGGAGATGGGTTGTGCGGGTCCTGTTACCTGTACCGTCAATGTTAAACGCTATGAGGGTCTTTTGCGCACCCACGTCATTCCAACACTTCAATAGCGTGCATGTGTGGGGAGCATGATTTTTATGCAAGACGGCGCTCCTCCGCACATTCGGAAATGATATAATTATCAGCTGTCATTTTCCAACAGCCTGGCCGCCTGATCTTAATCCTTCTGGCTTTGGGGATATCTGAAAAATGTTGTGTTTAGTGGTCGGATTGCAAACTTAGCTGAATTGAAGACACGCATTGCGCAAAACATTCACAACGTGATCCCTGAGACACTCCGATCTGTTGTGGAACATGCAGTTTCTCGGTTTCAACTTGTGGCAGAAAACCCATTTCGAATATTGAAACACGAAATGAATGTTATCAATTCTTTAGAATACAGAGATTGCAGAGGAATGTACGTAGGAAGCACTGGTAGATCGTTAAAGGAACGTGTAGACGAACACGTTATGGCATTCAGAAGTAAGATTAAAGGCTCATCTGATTGGGCGGATCATTCTTTAAAATTTAACCATAATCCTGATCCAATATTATTTACAAATCTAATGATGAAGAGGAGAGATTCTTAATTGAATCCTGTTTTATCAATTGGTTTAATTGTTTCAAATAAAGAGAAATAAAATTTCTCTTAAAGCCAACGAGATTTCATTTGGACTTAAAAAAAAAATATGAATTGTACAAGAATGCAAAAGCAAAATTAGAGCTTAATTGATGTTTGTCAATTGTTTAATTATTTTACAACTGATGTGTATGTTTTCAAAATATAGTTTTCTCACTATTATATTGTTACTATTGTTATTATTAAAGTGATAGTTTATGATTGTTTTTTCAAATTTATTGTCAAGGAAGGAAACATATTTTTGTTTCTTCCTTTCATGTATAATTTCCTGATGAAAGTTCTCGATTAGAGGACAGAAATATCGAAAGTAATGAAGATTTGTGGAACTTGATCGTTTATTATGTTATTTATTACAAGACTTCGTTTTCCTTATTTTTGTATTTATTTCCTTGTTATCAATAATGCGTAATTTTTTTATTTATTTTGTTAGTTATTTACTTATATTTTATCCAATGTTGTATTTTATCAAGAAATTGTATATCTTTTTTGCATTTACTTCTCTACTCATTTCGACATCCCTACTGTTTTGTTTATTTATTTATTTATGTTCTATTCGTTTTCAACAATAATTATGAATGTTTTTATTTTTATTTTTTGTTAACTATTTTAGCTTCCTCATTATATTGTACTCATCCCATTGCTTGAGACTCCGTGTTTCCCTTTCAGCCAAACCATGCGCTGATTGGCTGTCTTGTTAATTCTTTTATGTTTAAATTGATTCTTTCTATTCCTATGTTATTCTATAGTCTGAGGAAGAGAGCCGTTCACTTCTCGAAACATGTCATTTGTTTAAATATTTGTTTTATGTATTGTGCGGTATTGATCGCATTATCATCAATAAAATGATATTTTACATAATTTCAAACGGCAATCAAAATTAAAATTTAGAAACCGTATAGTATATATTTACATAGTTTTATGTCCAAATATACATAAATATATACTTAAATATATAGCAAAGTATAAAGAAGAAATAATATAAAAATATAATGAACATGACAAAACTGAAATAGAATAATTTTCATAAACTAACACAAAACAAACGAAAACTGAAATAATAAATAATTTTCATAAATTAAATAAAGAATAGCTTCTAACTCGATCTGATGAATATAAAGCACAATGAAAATGTTTAAGGGGAAAAATGTAGGTCTTTCATTTTAAAGAAAATAAAAAAGATAATCAAATATAAACAAAAAATATAGTATTGAATTGAATCTTGGTATGAATTTAATAAAGATACTGTTGTCCTTTTCTATTTGTATGTACCTCTTTCAAGTTCATGGATGTTTGATGCTTTATGAATCTTTTAGTCTTCTTTGCGCGCATATTTCTAGAGAGAGGTACAACCGATTTCAACCCTATTAGCAACAGCTTAAAAGCTTAAATAGTTCAAATGCTCTGTAACTCAGTGAGTTTGTAGAGTTAAAACAGTTTTCGCCTTTAACCAATTAACATACAGAATTAAAGACTGAAACGAATCGGATAATTAATAATTAAATTAAAAGTTATGAAATTACATAAACTAATTTGATAATTGGATAAAATTTGCTTTTCTAATAATAACAAATTGGAAAAAAATTTGATAAATTTGTAATTAAAAAAGTTATGATATAATTTTTTCATTTAAACAAGTGGCATCATATGAAAGGGGTGAATCTTTTTTGCAGAAAATTAGGTTAACTTACGTTATATTTTGAAGCTAACTGCTATTTATAACCGATCCATATTGGGTTGTAACAGCCATCACATTTCTATAATGTGCTTTACGAACAGAAAGTGACTTCTAACATTACGGGCGCACCCGGAGAACCAAATCAGAAATAAAAATCTTCTAATTCGGACTTATTATGTTAAAATATTTATTCGTTCATTATAATTCAAAAATAAAAAAAAAAAATCCGACTATTGGAAGGGCTAAATAACAGACGGTTTCCATGCTCACTTCAGTTATTCTATGTTCCTGAAACAATTTCGAAGATTATCCATCGATGCAGTAATGGCAAATATATGACAAAAATTCGTCTACAAAACGCTCACGAAAACGACAAGCCTCAAAGATATCCATGCCACACCGCATACGTGTCATGGCATCTACGGAAAACCAACCAACTCAGAAAACTATGGTTGAGAGAACAAACTTGACTATGTAAGCTGTCAATAAGAAACGATTCGATACGAAAAAAATATCACAAGTTAAGGGTACATAATACATCTAGCTCCATACTTTTGGAGCGAAGAATGATCTGTCATAAGATTTGCAGTAGGCACCTATCTGGTAAGAAATGAAAATTTCTGAGTCTTGATAAAGATTGGATTTACTTAAGCGATTGCAGCAAGCCATTAAACATTTCACACTGTCCTCGTGACGGAAAAGGGCGTTCTAAGTTTGCTGGAGAATGCAACAAAAGTTTTTATTTAAGCTTCATGGTTGACACTCGTTTTTGTCATAAAGATAGAATTCAGATCTGTCAAGTTGTCCAATCGTTATGTCGATTGGACAACTTGACAGATCTGAATTCTATCTTTATGACAAAAACGAGTCATTTCTAGCCATAAATTGGTTAATAATAAGTAGCATTGTTAAGTCAATGCTACTTATTATTAACCAATTTATGGCTAGAAATTCCAAATCTGTACCTAAACGATACAGATAAGGTCTTCATTCATCAGGAGAAGGCCTGAAGTTATATGGCAAAATCTTCGGTTAGTTTCTACGCCACTATGAAACTGAGACGTAATTCATCCACTACTGTGGCTTTGAACATGTAAAATGTATACTTGGAAAACCATTTTAGGTCTTTGGAAAGTCATACAAGCAGTGAAATCCTGTTTCAATTCTTTCTCTGCAGAAAGCTCTACTTCGGACAATGGAAACTTCGATGCAGTGATTAATAGGAATAAGGACGATAACATAGAATATAACAGATTTTGGCGCTATGGCTTTTTATAAGAGTAATCTAAATAAAAACGTTTCACGTAATGCAGATAACTCTCCCTATAAGGAACATCCTTATTGATTTTTTCTCTATTTACTTCATTCTATGTATTTAGAATACATTCCTAAATACATAGTAAAGTGACTAAAGTATTTAAAAATCGTTTTCACTGAATTGTTTTCCATGCTTTCCATTTGATTACTACTGTTTACGTAAGCACTGCTTTTTAGCCGACTATCCAATATAAAACTGAGGCTTATCAAATGAGTCAATGAGGCTCTATGTCCTCCTCTCCTAAAAGCCTTTGTACAACTGGATGGATTTTCTTGAAGCGGACAAGAGGCAAATCTTATTCTTATATTCTAATGTTTATCAGAAAAAGCAAATCTTTTACTGTTGTGTTATTAGACAGATGTTATGATTAAAAAGTCCTTTTTTTGATGAATTCCTTCCATTTGGAAGAAAGACACTATTTTAAATATTTTAAGGCAACATGTAATATTATTAAAAATTACAGTAAATGTTTTCTACTGCAGTTTAAAATTTAGTTTCATTAATTTTGTTTTCTATGTGAAGGAAACTAACCAATAAATTGTAAAAGGGGTGTTGCATAAAATGCATGGTTACTACTTTAAACTTCCGATTCTAAAGACTTTTATGATATCTTCAGGCAACGATAACAGTAACGGAGGTCTTAGGCAGTGTGGTTGCAATCTAACTATTTATTTCTCTACTATTGTTTTTTTAGCCAAAACTGCACAGAATATTACAACATTTTTTACGTATATTTCAACAATATAATATTATATAAATTTTCATTATAATACATGATGCTGCATGATGTAAAGTACAGAACAGAAGTACCGCCGTTTTAGGCATGCACTGATTCATAAATTTAGGAAATACTACTACTAAATAAATAATATCAAACTCTGTTTTTATTCACATAAACCTATTTTATTTATCTCTTCCATTAAAATGATTTATAGTAATTTTTTAGAGTAGGTTTCCTTGTTTCGTCTTCAATAAGTTTCAGATTGCTTTATTTCATCTACACAGTATTTCTAATCCATTAGACCAAAGTAAAGTCTGTGATAAATTCATGTAAGACTTCACCGCGTATCTTCACAAAATGGGAATGGAACCACACTCATGGGAAAGATTTTTTTTCCCAAATAATCAATAAATTTAAAAGGATTCTTGCTTCAAGTTCACTCAACGGTAAATTAAACTGTTTTTAAAAGCCAATGTGTAAGAAATTTTTTCCACAAATACGCAAAAAAAGATAAAAATAGAAAAAAAATGAATCGTAATAACTGTTTTGGGTTTTTTTTTTTTATTTGGAAGCTAAAGTTTATTTAGTTTATTTAGTGTGGGAAGATCGATGGAAAGTGATAGATCGATGAACACATCGATGTGAAAACAATTCTAGGTAACACTCTTACGACAGCCTGAAAAACAAATCTACAGGAATAACCGGAAAGGCTTCCAGTCAAAACATTATCCTCGTTACAAAACGATGACAAGATGGCTGAAATGCGTTTTTTACATTGCGGAACATCGTTTTATGGTACCCTGAAGCTCACTCTCACTTCCATACCCTTGAAGTGTATTCGAACTGAAACATTCTTATTTGACACCAATCAACTACAAAAAATGGATCAAATGAATCAACCAAAAAACACGAACACTACTTTTAAACCGTTATTTTTTGAGCTTGTAGCGATGTCACAAATACGGATGTTACAATTCTATTTAATAAATGTAATAAAACTAGTTTTTTTTACATTTCAATAATAATAAGTTTTTTATACGTATTTGTTTTTGAAGAATATTAAATATATTTGAATTTGTAATTTTATTTTAATAATTAAAATATTTATCATTTAACTTTTTTTTATATTTATTTTTACTTTGTGGTAAGAAATTTCGAAATCACAAATCACTGATCTCATGTGAAAGATCTCTTTCATCTTTAGCTGTTAACCTAACAGTAGACATCAGCGCCATAAGGAAATTGCGGAGGAAAGAGGAACTAAGCAGATCTTCCTCTGACGTTAGGTATTGAAAATTACTGATCAAAGTATTGCATCAACTTGCTAACCAACTAACATTGATAAACAGGACTTGTCTGGCCATTACAAAGCCATTATGCATAATTTATCATTCTCGTTAAAAGAGATGGCAGTTAAGATGAATTGAACAACTTAACTTCTATTTCTAGTTGCGTTTACCCTTCTCTTTCAAGGTCTACAGTTCTTCAAGTGAATGAATATTTTAGTCACGTTTATGCGCATTAGAATCATGTTCGTCTGAAAAATCAATGAGCTTTATCCATAATACAGGAAGGCTGGGATATCTCCAAGTGCTTCGAGTTTCGATTATGCGAAAGAGAGTAATACAGATGGCGTGGAAAATGCAAGTGTTATTTGTCTCATAGAGGCTTTCATATTCCAAATCTATTTATCGTGATAATCTTTCTAGTTTAGAATCAATTTCAAATCCTTTCAATTCATTATTTTCATTTCTTTGTGATTTCAATATAGATTTGGCTGTAACAAAGGTACCGTAAAACACGGTCACTTGGACCCAAATTTACAGACCCATTATTTAATTTGGAACCAGTTCAAATGCATCTGGCTCTGTATATTCTGGTATCTACAGAAATAGACATTTTTTTTACAACAAATAACCAATTGTTGAGTTGTGGTAGTGGATTTAAACATATTTGTAATTTGCGTTCAGGTAATCCTTCAGGGTCCAAGTAACCCTGTTTTATGGTGTGTGATAATCCATCAGACACAGATCAAGTTAACAAAACTGAAACTTATTATGAATAAGAGGAATTTTACAAACCCGATTTTATTTTTGAAAACTCATTATTTCAGATTTATGAGAGAATTACCTCAATCTCGATTAACAATTACTAATCTAACTAATAGACCAGTTGACTTTTAACTATAGAGAACAGGATTATGTTTTTTTGTGTAATACAGATGTTACATAAGAACAAATGAACAAAGATTCCACAGTTGTGATCTGACCCCGATATTTTTATTGTAAACATTATTCATATAAAAAAAAAAAAAGAAAAAGAAAAAACAATTTTTCCAGAGATTTTGTGTTGACACTGACAATCTCTTTTTCTAAAATGTTTTTTTGTTTAACTTCCCCCCCCCCCCTCCCCATTTTTCTAATCAAATTCTTAAAGAGAAAGACATGTGCGCGAATAGGTTGGACAGTTATTGAGTGGTGAAAGGGTTGGTCTGCAGCTGGCGGAGTTAAGATCAAATCCTGCCGGAGATCATAAATTTTTCACTGGATATTTCACCAATTTATACAAAATAGGACCGTCCTTCTTCGCGGGTGTAAAGGCGGGAGAACGTGGGAGTGTCCAACCGACCCCAACAAAAAACTGTAGTAGCGAATTGTTCGGAACCGTATGTTCCCAGATGGACTGCATGGCCTGTTATGGGTTCCTTTAAGCCTTTCTTAATGACAAGGATGTTATAATTTTAAACCGCATTAAATAAATTCTTACATTTTCTATTTTTAACTTCAAATCTTTTGCTTTAAATTATATATAATCTCCCACAAAAATCTATCCAACATCCCTTTTGTAATGGACCCTTTCCTATAAATTCCGAAGAATGAAAGTTGAAACTTTCAACTGAAAATAAAACAAAATCTAAACCCGTAGATCCAGAAGATTCATAATCCTGACATATACTCAGAATTTATAGTCATTCCCTAAAAAATTATTACTAATTTTACCTCATATCTTCGTTATATAGAAATTCAATTTAAAACCATGGGTTAAACTACATTAAACTTTTAAATCTATCTACACGTATTTTTTTTCTGAGTAACGGCCAAAAGTATGATTGCTTTTACGATAGTGGAACCTATCCAAAAGGGCCAAGACCCGATTAACTCCTGAAGTAAAAAGGCAGATCCCCATGGTGCCCTTGTTTATTTTAGGGCTCTACCAATTCCAATTCAGTAACTACGTAGAATTAATCAGAGGGATTTCCTGGCACAAATCTTATTCATCTTTTTTTTTGTGCGAGAGAGAAGAAATAGGAACTCGGATGATTACCAAGAACAATAAAAAAGGGAAAACTGAAGAACAAAACTAACATACGAACATCAGATGGAAGAGTAGAAAAAAAAGTTAATGGTCAATGAGACGAATAAAAGGAAACCATATTTTTTTTAATACAAATAGAACTTTTTTCCTCTCCAAATCTTATTTGTTCCTAAGAGTTTCAACAATATTACTGCAATATTAACTTGAACCTCATTCTTCTGCACCACTATCATTTTTGGAGTAAGACATTTTTGGTTTTCTCAGAATGCCATTGAAGAAATATTACCTTTGAAAAGAGAATTATTCATTCAGAGCCAGTATTCTGAGACATTTGTAGGACTTCAAAATAATTACAAATATTTATATTGCGAATAAAAATTTTTTAATGCAACCTAAGCTATTTCTTAATATTATAATAAATATTTACATTGATTTTTACATGGATAATTATACAGTTATTTACAGGTACTGAAATATAGTACGAAATACAGATGTGAAAAATGACTATTAAATTAGAATTTCATTAAATAGAATTTTTTAATAAATTTGAAATTTCCTTCTTTTTATTGTAGAAATTAAAAATAAATGAATTACAAATACTGTTTGTATAATATTAACTGAAAATTGTAGAAAGGTAGCAGAAAAATGCTAGCCATGGCGGAATCATGTTAAACTTCGTAACTTAAGTTTACTCTCATATGAATTAGATATAAGAAAGTGGTGGCTGAGAGTTATAAAAACTTTTAGACCAGATCAATGCATCATCATGTGGTGGTAATCAAAGGATAGATATGGAGATACTTGCTACTCAGAAATTTAGGCTCGTATGGTGAAAAAAAGATAACCACGTAGGTTACATTATTGAAGATATACCCGGAGATTCAAAAATTAAGAACTGAGACTGGAGGAGATCGGTTCTGTGGGATTTTCCCACGTTAATTTTCCTAGACCAAACTACTACAAAATGGAGATAGGATTTAATGCACGAAAATTTGTGACATGTGGATGTTGAACTGATCATCCTTATCTCAACTTCTTCTCCTTGCATTTTAGATGCCAAAACAATACCCTCCCCCCCCCCCCCGAATCACTGGGATCACGAAGGTCCTTTCTGAGTTCCTATAACTTTCAATAAATTCAGATCTTCACGATTCGTAAATATGTCAAAAATTATTCTAACAAAGTAGATTATCTGGATATGGAAACCATGTGCTGCCGCATACGGGCAAGTACCCATCCCTCTGAAATTTTCTTCTTGCAAGAAGATAATAGGTATTAAATAATTTGTAAATATTATTTTAAGTTAACTTTGTTTTTTATTTGTTAACTTTTGGAATTTTATAATGTAAATTTCATGCCTAACTATTTCGCACTCCAGATGTCGGAACAACGAAGGGCGAGTTAAGAATAGGTGTCAGAAACATTCATCCGCACTCAACCAACTATAGGTAAAAAAGACAATTAAAAATGAATAAAAATGATTTGGCTTCGTGTGTCTGTAAATGTCTAAGAACAAGGTGGTCGTAATTAAACTGACTCTACACAAAGTCATCTGTAGCTCGATCGAACAATCGGAATGGCACCAAATTTGGTGGGCGACTAAAGAAGACATGGGGCAAAGGATTCCGCGAAAAGTCGTTACAAAATGCCCCTTATGGGGGAAATGTGGCGCTGTTGTAACCTACGCAGCAGAGAATTTGCCTAAACGCAGTAAAAGCCGTTCATTTAAATTCTCAACTATGTAGGCTACAACAGCGCCAGTGATTCGGGCTATAAAGGGAAAACTTCAGAAAGACATTCGATTATCATTTCTCCTCAACATGCGTCTTACGTTATCTCAGTATGCGTTTCTTGTGAAGTTAATTTACCTTCACCAGTCTAACGCAGCAGCCGCTCTTCGTGAGTTTAAAACCTGTCAGAACAGTAACGTAAGGATCGGCTCTCAGTTAACGTATTGAAAGCGATGATCAAGAAATTTGTAGAAACAGGATTGCTAGCAGTTCAGCTTGGCAGAGAGCGGAAACCAGTGCCAAAACAGACATTACAACTGCGATCATCGAAGGGGACGATGTGAGGGGACCAGTGCTGGTATGAGCAGCGCCCGTGGAGTAGCACGACAACTGGATTGGATGTATGCCACGATATGGAAGGTCTTGTCGAAACAAGAACAGCCGCATATAGCAACTTAACACAGCGATTATGGTAAGCTAATGATATTTGCTCTCATTGCCAGAATGGAAGTCGACGATGCTTGGTCTTGGAGAATTCTATGGGGAGATGAGACCCATTTTATTCTCGATGGAACTATCAACATCCGAAATTGTCTAATTTGGGCATCAGAACCACCACATGCATTTCAGGAACTTCATTACATTCTTCGAAAATCACTGCTTGGTGTGACTCCACATCAGATTTCTTCGTGGGACCATTCTTTTTTTATGAGCATTACACCGATCCTAAAATCTTTCCCATTACAGCGCAGAAATATCGCGATATCCTGAACAGTTTCATCATTTTGCAACCCTGAGCAATGGCAATGTCTGGACGAGATAATTTGCATAACATGGAGCACCAACACACATTGCTTGATCGATACAGCAGCTTCTACATCATCACTTCACAGACGAAAAAGTCATCAGTCGCTTCTTTCCTGTTGTATGGCCGCCTCGCTCTCCGGATTTAACTCTATCCGACTTTTGGTTGTAAGGTTACTTTAAGTTCCAGGTCTATCTTGGCGGTGTCCCGAACTTGACTACCTTAAAGGACAACGTGTCGCTGACTGTGTTGAATATTTCTTCAGACATGTTACGTTTAACTATAGAGAGCGTGGCGTACAGGATGCAATTCCTGATACAGAATGCAATTGCACAACAACGGAGGCCCATTGAACCTGGGACCACTTCCTCACGGGTAAGGTGAATTTGCTGCATAAAAGGTGATATTTCATTTCAGTTTCGTCTTTGTTGTTCATTTGTGTATCCATTACGACTTATTTACATTCCACAGCGCCGTATTTCCCTCTATCTGCGACTTTTGGAACTACTTTTTTGTTCTCGCGAATCCTTCTTGAGGATTGACTGAAGACTGCATTAGTCTCCCCAATAAATTTGGTACCTTTCCAGTTGTTCGATCGAGCTACAGATGGCTTTGAGTAGTTCAAATTAATTACGACCACCTTGTATATATAATCGAATTTTGTTAAATCCATTTCGGTAAAAAACAAATAACATTCTATCTTGAATTCCTTTATAATTCACTGCCAATTTGCCACTGTCCTATAAAAAGTAGAATTGGATCGTTTTATTTAAACAGGTTTGATCTACACGAGCGTTGAAATACTCCGTATTGCTATTAATTTTATAGAACTGAGCGAAATCCCTAATCTAGTTCCTACAGTTTCAGCTGATGGAACAGATAGTTTTGAATTGCCTTGGTTATAGACACAATGACCAAATAGATAAAGAGTTGCGGGCTAAAACCTATTAGTCTAATATGTAATGAACTCAACAGGATTCTTTTTGGTAACAATCGACAGGTATCTCTAAATTTTTAATTTTTAGGATGTATACTTTTGAGCCACCAGACGGACAGACGAACGGACATGAAGTATTTTTACGTAAAATAAAATTTTAGATTTTGTCTAACCCATTTTCTTACCGATGCTCAAACTGTTATAAACCTTATTAGAAATGTTAGAGCACAGATTTAATATCATGTAATAGCTACAATGATTAACCTTGGGATAAGTGAAAATTGAAGAAATAGATGAAATAGGAAATGAAAATCTACACGAAATTTAGACAAAACTTTAAGTTTATTTTTTGGTTTGATGTGTTTTCCGTAATCTTTCTATAATCTTTTTCTTAATCTTTCAGTATAATACGCTTTCCGAAACTCAAAATGAAATTACGACTATCTTGTATGACTGTGATTAAATAATAAATTCAGCAAAAGTACTGTTCGTTTTTGTTTACGAGAATCTTCAGCGCTTTTGCGCATGTGTCAGGTCTCCTTCGATTTCATCAAAATAGGGGGTGAGGAGATATTATCCACTTCATCTGTTGAAACTGTAGCTTCACTATCTGCTGAAACAGTGACTTCATACTCAGTGTCACTTTCCTCATCTACAGCTGTTTTTCAAAAACATCTTTTTTAACTCTTTTCTTAGGTGAAACAAAATCAGGATTAAGTTCATCTTCTGCTTCTCGGCGAATCCTTTTAATGCTGCTTATAGAAACCCCGGCGATTTCACTGGACCGTTTTGTGGGTTGATTTAGCGGAACAATTATTTCCCCGTTTTCTGCTTCTTGATCACAAAATTTAATATTGTATAAAATCTTCTTAGTGCCACTCCTGAAAGCTTTATTTCCACTTGAACTAGCCATGTGAAGAATAAATACAGAAATTTTCAATCGAATTAAAACGAAATAGAAAGCAAAGAACAGATAGAAAGAATGTAATCAGTAAGCTTACGAAAATACAAGTGCGTGCTACTAACAACAAACAGGTCTTAGGAAAGTGCCATCTCAGCATATCACCCCTCTGCGGAATAGAATCGTCCGCGAGTGGTGGGTCTGGCTTTCGAAAAACGAACAGTAAGTACTAAAACCAAAATAATAATAATAAAAGAAAATTTTGATGTAGGGATCAAGTTGAAGTCGAAATGAAATACGAAAATGGTTAAGATTGATTCTAAAATTTGGCATCTAAAATTCTCCATATTGGTGTTTATTATAAAAAGGAATATTTTTCCAAAGGTCATCTCTTTTTTCTGGCTTTTTCAAAGACTAAAGTCTTGGGGATTAAAAAAAAAAAAAAAAACTTCCTAAGTTTTCATCTACACTAGCGTTGCTAACGTTTTTACAGAACCGAGCGAAATCCCATGTATTTCTATGGAAAGTGAAAGATGTGGTCTACACGAGCGTTGCTAACGCCACATTAGTTTAGCCCCAAGACATTCTTACAGGAGTGAAATGAAGGAAATTGCACCCTCGAGGACTGAGAGTTGCTAACACTCACCAACGCCTCCTGTAAACTGATCAGTGGTGCTAACGCTGGCGTTGGTAACGCCGATGAAGGCGTTGAAAACGCTTGTTTAGACCGAATCTTTCACTTTCCTTAGAAATGCATTAGATGCTAATGTGGAAGATCGTCATTAATTCAGACTCTTAAGTAACGAGCTGTAACAACAACTGTATTTTTTTTTTATTTTATATATTGTTATTTGACACGTGCCACGCCCAGTACTTCTTATTTTCAGTAATGATTTCTAAGAGATCTATCATGCCATCTTTATATTAAACAGTTTCCATTAATCTGCTGTTGTTGCTCTAACATGCGACAGATGGAAAAGTTTTTAACTTGTTCTCTTCGAACATTTTGATGCAATGCCAGCAAGGTTCATAGTATTTTAATATGTTCTACTGACTGCTTCAACACTAAATTCTAAAAGCTACTCAACTGTATCTTCCAAATTCATATGTATTCTTGTCTTATCACGATCATCTCAGAATGTGACTAAACACAATCTAAATTATTGTAATTTAAAATTTTTCAAAATTAAATTCGAAATTTAAAGAAAAAAATTATAGCCAAAAATATCTATTATGTTTGTTTTTTTTGAGAATTTTTGTCATGTAATTTACTTTTTTTACAAAAAAATACAGTTTCCATCCCCATTTTCTTCTATTTAGATGATCTTTAAACTGTTTGATTTTTATTTCTTCTTAAGCTGTGGCAGCTTTCAAAAGGTAGCCTTTCCATTTGTTTTCTACTCGTATTTTGACAATTTATAACTATTTTTCTTTTTTCCTTTTTTTATTTTTGATTAACTAGTCGGCTACCCGTCGCTTCGCTCCGGAAACCTCCCTTATGTAACGGAAAACAATTTTTTATTTATTAAAAAAAAACAACACACACACACACACACACACACACAAATTAGTAAAAGTAAAACCAAAATTTTTTAAAAGCTTTTTTTTAATTTAATTTTTGATGTTTATATTCTCTCAATCTACGACTGCTTTTAGAACCACCGTGTAAATCATATATCTATGATATATTTTTATTTTTTATAGAGATTAGAATGTGGGCCTAGTGGTCTAATGCCTAAAACCACTAACTTCTGAGCAGTATTCTACCTGATAGAAATAGTGCATCTTTCTTTCTTGACTATCTTTTTTTTTTATTCCTATTGATACTTTTCAGTGGTTTTCGAGTTAGAAATAGTGATGGTTTTTGAGTTACAAATAGTGATTTTTCAGCATTCTACCTAATAGAAATAGTGCTTCTTTCTTTCTTGACTCTTTTTTTTTTTTATTCCAAATGATACTTTTCAGTGATTTCTGAGTTACAATAGTGTTCAGTATTCTATCTAATAGAAATACTGCTTCTTTCTTTTTTGACTCATTTTAATTATAATTGTCACTTTTCAGCGACGTTTGAGTTACAAATATTGATGGTTTTTGATTTGCAAATAGTGATTTTTTCGGTATTCCACCTCAAAAAAAGAGTGCTTCTTTCTTTCTTGACTCTGTTTTCTTTACTCCAACATCTGGCGTGTACACGCACATATTTTTCAATATCACATAGAATTTGGTTACGTAAGAATATTTAAAATATTGCAACGTTTCGGCAATTATCGTTCTAATTGTCAGTTTCGAATTACAAATAAACTGACGGATGTGAAATAAATTAACAATCTTGAGATTCAAAAAAAAGATTGAATACATTCCTTATTGTTCGGGGAAAGGAAAGGAGATATAAGCCAAAAAAACAATATAAAGAGAGTTGTAGTCCCTATGGCCTAATGGATAAGGCATCTGACTTCGGATCAGAAGGTTGCAGGTTCGATTCCTGTCGCGGATGTTTTATTGTAAAAATTATTTCTATTTTCCTTTCTCTTAGAAAATTGCACCGGACAGACAGACAGAAAGACAGACAGACAGACAGAGAAATAAAAGATTTTAGTAATATAGATTGATACTTTTCAGTGGTTTTTAAGTTATAAATAGTGATCTCTCAGTATTCTATTTAATTAGTACTGCTTTTTTCTTTTTTGACTTTCTTTTTTATTACAATTGCTACTTTTCAGTGAAAGTCAGTTCAGTTTTGACAGATAAGTCAAAAAAACTATATGAAGAGATTGTAGTTCCCATAGCCTAATGGATAAGATGTCTAACTTCGAATTAGAAGTTTGCAGGTTCGATTCCTGTCGCGGATGCTTCATTGTAAAAAATATTTCTATTTTTCATTCTCACAGAAAACTGCGCCGGACAGACACACAGACAGACAGAGAAATAAAAGATTTTAGTAATATAGATTGTTACTTTTCAGTCAAAGTCAGTTCAGTTTTGACAGATAAGTCAAAAAAACTATATGAAGAGAGTGTAGTTCCCATCGCCTAATGGATAAGATGTCTGACTTCGAATCAGAAGGTTACATGTTCGATTCCTGTCGCGGATGCTTCATTGTAAAAAGTATTTCTATTTTTCATTCTCACAGAAAACTGCACCGGACAGACAGACAGACAGACAGACTGACTGACTGAGAAATAAAAGATTTTAGTAGTATAGATTGTTACTTTTCAGTCAAAGTCAGTTCAGTTTTGACAGATAAGTCAAGAAAACTATATGAAGAGAGTGTAGTTCCCATAGCCTAATGGATAAGATGTCTGACTTCGAATCAGAAAGTTGCAGGTTCGATTCCTGTCGCGGATGCTTCATTGTAAAAAAGTATTTCTATTTTTCATTCTCACAGAAAACTGCGCCGGACAGACAGACAGACATACAGACAGAGAAATAAAAGATTTTAGTAATATAGATTGGTTCTACAGTCTTTTCATGAGGATATTCGAAGGTTAATTTACACAATAACTATCTTTTTTATTTCTGTTTCTTTGTGTGATCATATATAAACAAATTTTTTACTATGGTATTATTATTATTCATGTTGTCGACAAAGGATCTGAATTACCCCGTACTGAATGAGAGAGCAGCAGATAAGTTTCATTCCATTACTAAATTGTGCATAAAATTTAAAATGTAAATTTGGTAATGTCACTTCTGTGCTTTAGGAGTTCAGAGATCCCACAATCATTGCTTAATGCAACATTATAAGTAATAATCAATAATCTATATACAGTATTACTAAAATATTTTATTTCTCTGTCTGTCCGGCGCAGTCCAACAAAAAAACGGTGTTTCCGTTTGCATTGTTGCGAGGAAGTCGACAAATGCAAAAGGCGAAATTATTGTGATATCCAATATTCACAATGGTAGTGCAACAATGGAAAACGGGTATTCAGTTTTATTGTTGCGAGGAAGTCGACAAATGCAAAACGAGCATTGTTGAACTTTAAAATATTGCGATTTCTCCGTCAACAATGGCGCGCTATCAAATAATGAGTTCATTCAGAAAGGAATAATACATCATTATTTGCTCAACTATTCAACAAATCATCGGAAGCGATACTTCTTGGATTATCCGGGCTCTTAAATAACAACCAATATAAATTCCTAATCTTATTTACTGTAAACTCAATTTACTGTAAATTCAAAGAATCACCAAGCCAAATTGTTAACAGTAAACAAGGTTAGGAATGTATATTGATTGTTATTTGGGAGCACGGGATGATTGTAAATTTTCATACATCCCATATTACGTTATTGTGAAAGATATTGAGAGGAAATAATTGAAAAGAGCACAACAGACAGATTTGATCGAAAGAATGAAGCCGAACATAAAAGACTGGTCAAGAGCAAAGGAGACAATGGAAGAGACACAAGAGATAGAGATTAGATGTTTTTGCCAAACAAACGGTTGCTGAGATATGATAAAAGAAAAACGTATTGAAGCACCGACTTTTGACTTCCCCCAGCTTCCAGTCAGGAAGTGGTCCTTGAGATCTGATTTTTTTGGACATGGTCACCTACTTTTTGATGCTGAACACAATGGTGAAGGTTTCATTCTAATATCTCTAACCGTTTGGCCACTACAGAGAGTGAGATCCAGTAAGCATAAAAGCAAGAGCGGTCTCCTATGTTTTACAGGCAAGCTGTAACCTAGGGGCCGCTAAAACACGGTAATAATATTCTTATTCAATTATTAAAAAAATCTAAAAGATACAAAAATTTAAATTCTACCTTAAATTTAAAAGTATATGCATTACTATCACCATTCCGATTGAACATTTTCTGACTCTGTAAGTCCGTCTATCTGTTTGCTTGTACGAGCTTTATACGGATTGAAGAAAGAAATTTGGTACGTAGCGTATTTACTTTCCAACTGGTCTCCCATCTTTCAAACTGATCCCCGAAATTCCTTACTTTAACGCCTAGATTTCTTCAAAATTTGAAATAATATTTACTTCTCAACTTGAAATATTGCCTACCCACCCATCTTATTCCTTGAAATGTGTCCCCTCCCATCCCACCGTTATACGCTCCATCCCCATTATTCTCATTAATTGAGCGTAATTTTCCGAGAATTTGCAATATTATTATTATTTTAATAAATAATTAAAAGAAGCTTGTGGTGGATTTTATGACGAGGAGTGAACTAAGAAGGAGTTATGATATTTAAGGAAATCAGTTCAGAATTTTAGTAAGGGATTACAAAATCATATTTTGTGGGATGGGAAGGGGATGAAGAATAAAATAATAGTACTCCTATTATTAATTTTAAGGAAATCGTCCTGTCATTTTAGTGATGTACACATAACAAAGAAGATTTCATATGCTTTGTCAACAATGAAGTTACCCTATTCCATAAGTGCTGTTCCTTTGAAATATTTTCTTTTACCTTCAGATATACTTACTGCGTTACGTGAAATCTTTAGCCTATTTAACTTTATCGTAATAAATAACAAAGGTATATAGAAAAACAAATTGTGTAGAAGTGTTCTAAGTTCAACTTATCTCAACGCCTTCAGTCATCCACTGATACCAAAACACCGTTTCTTACAACCATTCAAGACCTGCAATCGCTGACTCGAAGGCAGTCCAAAGACAATTGAAGCCGAGTTTCCAATTAATTGTTCCTTTGTCTTTATGATAAAAAAAGAACAGCCCAGAAGAACAATTGGCCTTTGTTCAGATGGCAATGAAACTAGATTGTGAGGAAGAGTTTGATGAAAAAGAATAATTGGAAAGATCGTGATTAGATTTATGTCGTTTCTTTTAGACTGTGATTCTTTTTTTTATTATTTTCTTCAGGCGATTTGTCTTTTTAATCGAAACATTCTCGTGTTCAATTGACGTTACGATTTCACAATAACTTTATCGGTATAATCGGAGAAACGAGTCTGAAATAAGAAAAAAAAATAAAAGATTTTCCACAATCGATTGGCGGATAGGAAATTGAATTATAGCTGGATTTTGCAGTTGTAATTTTTTTTCTGCTATCATCTTTTTAATTTTTTGTGTTCTGAAATATTGGCAACACTCAAAAATCGTTACATTTCCTTATGTTTTTGAAATTATATAGATAATAACAGGTTGCAGTCTTTGTTTAACGAATGTTTGATTTTTAAAGAATGTTAATCTTCTCTGTAAAAATATGCTTTTGAATACTTTTTTATCAATCCATCGTAATTCATCATTAGAGATGAAAGGCTATAATAAAATTCAAGTGCAGTTATGCCATGTTAAATTGTTAAGCTTTGGCAGCTGATATCTCGGGCTTGGTTACATGTTTTTGATTGAAATTTTGCAAACTAATTCAAAATATCATAATCTACAAGTGTATCGAAAATAATGAAAATCGCACTAGCCACAACGAAAAATCTGGATCTTACATTGTTCATATCTTGTTGTTATTATCATTTATAGTCGATCGGACCTACAGCCAAAGCTACACCACCTTGAATTATGGTTGATATGTTATGAGATTCGTCTCGTTCTCGCGGAGTGCCATCCCCATATTAATTTTTTGTGATATCTCAGATGGTTTCCGAAATATTCCGCAAAATGATAAATTGTGGAATTTTGGCAGCTGTTATCTCGAGCCTTGAGTGATATTTTGCAAATCATAATTTACAACTGTATCAAAACATAATTAAAATCCGACTAGCCAACAGGAAAATCTAGACTTTAAAAATTTTGTCACTGTTCACATCTTGTTCTTGTACTTCTTGTTACACTTTAGGGCCGAATCTAGAGCCAAAACTACAGCCCCTACAATTATGGTTGACACGCAATTAAATTTGTCCCGTGGTCACAGAGGACCCTCGTCATGTGCATGTTTTTTAATCTGATCTGATAACTTTTTAACAGTGAAAGCGTTATGAGCATCTTGGCAACGTATTTTACATGAAATGTTTTCGGTGAGATGAAATAGTTCCACGAAACGGCCAAGCCATACTTTTTGACCAAGATATAGGGTTTTTAGAGTTGGGGCTTGTAGAGTTAGGCCTCGTTGATTTATGGGCTTGGCTCTACATGAGATCTCATATCTTTTTAACAGTGAAAGCATTATGACATGTGAGTCTTGGCAACTTATTTTACACGAAGTGTTTTGGGTGGGATTTCATTTCTTTTTGTAGGATGAGATCTGATAACTTTTTAACAGTGAAAGCGTTACGAGCATGCGAGTCTTGGCAACCCCTTATTTTACATGAAATATTTTGGGTGGGATTTCATTTCTTTTTGTAAGATGAGATCTGATAACTTTTTAACAGTGAAAGCGTTATGAGCATGTGAATCTTGGCAACTTATTTTACATGAAATGTTTTGGGTGGGATTAGCTATTACAACTAAATTTAGTTTTAAGATTACATAGAAAATGGATTTTTTTTTTCAATACCCTACTTTTCTGTTTTTCTATTAGTCAACTTGTATATACAAGCTGTTTGCACTTTTGTAAGAAATCACATTATTACACAGTATTATTTAGGCCGAAGCATTGAGGGTACGACGTATTTCAGATCTTAATAAAATCCAAAGTATAAAAGCTAGATAAATGAAACTTAGCGTATTTCATTAGTATGGTAACTGCATCTTATCCTGAAAATTTGAGCTCTCTAGTATTATCCAGGCCGAAGCTATGAGGGTTCGATAATACATAACCAGACACCCCCCCCCTTTATGAGGGGTTGGAATGTGAAAGTTACGGATTTCTTAATTTTTTTGTTGTTTGTGTGCTAATCCTAACCTGCATACCAAATTTCAGCTTTCTAGGACTTCAGGAAGTACCCTAGAGGTTTTGATGATCATGAGTCAGTCAGTCAGTCAATCAGTCAGTCAGTCAGTCAGTCAGTCAGTGACGGAATCGACGTATTTTAGGTATTAATAAAATCCAAAGTATAAAAGCTAAATAAATGAAACTTAGCGAATTTCATTAGTCTGGTAACTGCATCATATCCTGAAAATTTGAGCTCTCTAGTATTATCTAGGCCGAAGCTATGAGGGTTCGAAAATACGACGAAACACTTCCAGAAAAGGTACGTAGTGCCCTTCCTGCCTTCGGCTCGTCTTGGCGGGGGCACTGCCGTGCCCCCAGATTACAGAAATGATAAATACAAATAGATAGTTTCAATATGAAACAATGATTCAGTATTACAACAATATAGTTCTAGTCCTTCAGTTATAATCTGCTTCGTGGAGGCCTCTTCTAAATTCACGAAATTCTGTTTCACTAATATTCACTTTCTCGTAATTTATCAACTCGATAAATACTTCCAAAATAATAATTAATATCTCCTGAATAAATCACACTTTATGAAATATTTAACTTAATGTTCACTTCACTAACTTCAAATAGATTCACTAATTCACTACTTTGTTGAATTAATTTCACGCACTTAATTTTCGTTGCACTTAATTTCAATGGTTTCCGCATTCACTAATTTCCGGAATAAATCACTTAGATTCACTGCTTGTGATTCTACTAATATTCCTTTCATTAGTACAATAATATGTTTACTTTATTAATTTTACTTTCACGTAGCACACACAAAATTTCCGTAGAAGTTAATTCCATGTTTTATCAATTCCCGTATCACAATAATTTGAGGCGTACTCTTCCCTCAAAAGATAGAATTGAAAAACGTACTTACAGTAATTCGTCTAATGGCTTTTCGACCTCGGTGAGTATCCTGTAGAATTGCTACGTTGAATGGCTTTATTCACCTGTGTGCATCTGCGCTGTCTTGAGAACAATCCTTCCCATTTATTTCGTTGTTAAGGGGTTTCTTCAAGATGTCTTCTCGAGTCCCATGACTGCTTAATCATATGGCTTTGAATGTGGCGGGTTCTGTTCTCCTTCCAGCATTCAATGCGGCCTCGTTCTGACGTAGTATACTTCCTAGAGTCTGCTAACGTTAATACGATTACTTAAATCTTCCCATATATCGAAATAGAATTATATCTGATAATTCCTATTTATAATCTTTCTAATAGCGTCTATCTTCTTAAATAACTAATTGTGGTGAAATACCATTCTTATGCAGATAACTATTCTGTCCTTCTTAGGAGCCGGTCTTCTTGTATCTGGCCGAGTTCGGGCTTCAATCATCCGGGGATTCTCGTTAGCTCTCTTCGCTCGTTCTTCCGATGACTTCGTTTTTCTGAAATGCAGACTTCTTCTATAACTAATCTCGCCCTCTGTTTCCTAAGGAATAATTCGTACTTCTCTTCAGAGATGCGCTATTAATGAATGGGCCATTCCGTTCTTCTGTAACGTTGTGAATTAATCTTACTCTTGTGCATTCTCATCTGCCAAGCTTCGTGTGCATACTCTTGTCTTCAGATTTCGGACCACAACCAATGCGCCTAGACTTCGGCGACAAGACTAGCTGCTCTCACCGTACTGCCTTCTACATTACTGCCATCTACTGTTTGATCTTACTGCTATACTGTTCTAATGCTTTACTGTTCCCTCGAGCGAAGTCGGTCAGCTGATTTTATCCACAATGATCGCTGACGTCATCAATAACCTCTATGCAAATTTATTTACTTAAATTTGCCAAATAAAATAATAATAATAATTCTTAAAATATGTTTCAAGCTATAATTAAAATAATAACTAAAATAATTTTGTTAAATTTATTTTAACAAAAATATTTGGAAGATTCCACCTTCAAATACTAATATGTTAAGTTATACAAAATAAAATAAAAAATAAAAGTGATCATTTCTATGTGTCTGACTGTGTCAAAAGCTTCGATCTGTAAGTATTTTAGCTTTCGTCACGAGAATTATAAAATCAATATTTGAATCCTTTTGAAGCAATGAATGGATCTTAACACTTGACTTCAATATGGACAAGAGAGGATCTAATTTCTGTATTTTACTTTGCTTCAATCGTCGTGCTTTTAATTATTATCAAGTAATTGCTAGTTAGTCCAAAAAATAATAATTAGTCCCAAAAAGATCACACCTGCAAATCAAGTAATATCTGTTACTAATATAAGAGTATAATGCCTTATGCTTGTGCCGTAATTCGATCAAATTAAAATTATATCTACAAAATAGCTGAAAAGGTTTCCAAAGGAACCATGGATGTAAGAAAAAGCATATCACTTTGAAAAAAACATTGAATTTGAAATGAAATAATCAAACTAAAGTATAGTTCCAACAAATTTTTGAAATTCAACAGTATATTCTACACTGGGAAAGTAAAAATAAATAAATGACAAAATATGAACCTACAGAATTTTTTTATAAACACTAAAATATAAATGAAATACTGAATAAAAAAAAAGATTTGAAGAACTTAGTAAAAGTAACAGAAAGAACTGTTTTCTTTATTTCCATTGTATTTATTATCTCACTGAAGGAAATAAATGAAGAAGGAAATCAGTTTCAACAAGGATACGATTAAATACATTATTCAAATGTGGTTTCTTAACTTTGGAAATTGAATATCCAAGTCTGAGATCAGTGAGGAAACATCGTTGCCTTGATATAACATCGAATGCACTGACTTTACGAGAGTGATAAAGGAGCATCTCTAACATTCGATGTGCGCGCCAGAACAATGGGTGGTCTTGAAACTGTCATAAGTGGGCGCAATAAGTTGTAAAGAGGTTTTGGTAAAAATATGAAAGTAACTTAGATATATCTTAGTTTTATAATGTAACTATGTAATATAATGGAAGTTTATAATACAAATTATGGTTTTTTGTTTGACAAATATAAATGTATGTTCTGGGAATGAAAATATTCCACGAGGAATACATTTATCGGGTGGCCATAATTAAAGACAAGGTGTTTAGAGCCCAATTATTGGAAACCTAATGGGCCAAACTCCACCAATTTTGTTGTGAACACTATTTAGACCATGGTTTTTTGATTTTTGAAGATCAAAATTTTGCCAACAGGGAAAAAATGGCGCTGGAAGCTATATGTATAGAGAAAATTAGGCGTGTGTTTACAATTTCATTAAAATGAAAATGCGCCTCCACACTTTTTAGGATGTTCCAAGGGCATGTATCCTCGACTTCCATTCGAGCTAGGAACATCAGAGAAAAATATCAGACGAGGGCCCGCATCTCCTTAAAGCAGTTGTTGAGTGTGGCTCATCTTGTATGGAAAAAAATTCAGCAGTTTACGCATAATTTTCCGCACCGTTCCATATGGCATATCAAATTCCTGGATATTGCCCGTAGCCTGTTGGACATGTGTGCATCGTTTGATTCCAGTGCAGCAGTTCGAACTGTTTAAAGCTGTTGGTTTGATGTCGGTTTGCGTCCTCGTCCTCGTCTCCTTGTAACGATTCCGTATTTTCAAATCGCAAAATCATTTTTTTACATTTAAGGGCATTTAAGCGCTTTCCAAAAATTCTTCAAACTCCGGTATTCCCGATGTGTGTCAGAAGCTATGTTGTTGTTTGTTTTTGAGAGTAAAGTTTCACCAGCAAAGCACAATCCCATATATTTAGCATCCGCCCAACCATAGCACATGAGTCGGACCTAAACACACGCTGTTCGTTTTCATCTTTCTGTATCCTTAAATCTATAAGGTGGCCAAGAAGTTCCCGTACCCCCTACTATGTTATTATAACAAGGGGTACGGGAACTTCCCGGTCACCCTGTAGGACGTCAGTTTACTGCAATCTGCTTTCAGCTCCATTTCTTTCACTGGTGGTGAAATTTTGAACTATTATTTTTTTTTCCTCTAGAAATCAAATCTCCATGTTTTAAACAGTGTTCACACCATATTTGGTGGAGTTTCACCCAAAAGGCTTTTGGTAATTTTACTCCAAACACCTCCTCTTGAATTATGGCTATCCGGTATATTAATTGCCACAGAAACAGTTCATCATAGTAACAGGTTTAGGTATTTATTCGTATAATATAAGATATTATAAAATAATTTTAAATATAGTATTTCCTTTAATTCAATTTTATTATAAATGTTGATTTCCATATTGGCTTTTTAATTTCCTATGCATGGTCATGAGTATATTTAGGAAAACGATGCACAAATGATTTAGTACGTCTTGTTAATAATTAATTCAAATGGTTGCACTAATGATTACTAACGTAAATGTAAGCAAAGCCATAATCCCATTGCTTGATTGAATATTTGCTTATTTCTCATCAACAGTAAGTAAAGAGATAATGGAAACAATGCCATTCATATGATTAATAATTAATGCATACAATCAGCATCTGAATTTGAAACAAATCCTTTCACAAACTACGAATAACAGAGAAGTTTTGCCTGAAGAGGATTCAAATGAATTAATTTAATTAAACTTGTTGATATGAAAACTTTAATATTCGTGTTGATGAATGTGTCTAATATTTACATTTTCAGAGACAACTCTATTATGTTATTGTCTTTTGTTTCAATTCATGTAGTAGTAAGTCTGCAACAATATATTAGTACTACATTATTTAATAAGTGGCTTGTATAAGATCTACTGAGTAAATCTGACAGATAATATACACAGCAATCTGTACGTAATATCACACATTAGCCAATTTTCCAATGGCTGAACATTTTTAATTGTGCTGAGCCGATAATTATATCTGGAGACCTTAGAAGAAACTTCTCTTTTGACGCTCGAGTAAATTCGGATTAAAGGAGAGATGGTCAACCTTTGGGTCATGAAAGTGGAAGGTTGGATGATGAGAGGTGACGCATTACACCTCCGATGCTAATAATAATAAAAAAATAAGCTTACTCATTCTTAAAGTAATAACCAAAACTGAATTTGTATAAGTTCTCAGAAAAACACAACCAATAAAGTCATCAAAACACTGTCTATCATGAAAAAAGTATCAATATTAACATATTTTATACAAGATTTGAGTAGTGGAACAAGAGTTGTATGATATTCATAAACGAAAAAATTGGCATATGGAATGTAACAGTTTAGACACCTTAAAGGTTAAAGTAATATTCTTTTAATTTTTGGAAGAATTAAAGTCGATTTAAGAAGAAATTACTCTTCCAACAAAATAGCAAAGAGATAAAATTAAAAATTTTAACACTTTTTTTTAATATAAAAGTAAATCTATGTAGATACATAGAAATCTACATGTATATCTTTCTACGTATAATAAAAGGGCGTAATCCACTATTTCATAAAGCATTCTTTAAAACATTTTAGCAAAGCTTCGTTCGAGCATCTCTTCAAGAAAGTTTTGAAATGTCCTACAAAATTTAGGTCCAATTAGCTGATCTTAAATTATGTAAATGTAGAAATTTAATGTGTATGAAATTTACGGTGTAGTTAAAAAAGGCGAGACACACAATAATTAAAAAAAAAATAAAAAGACATTAAAATCGTTACGTCGGACCTGCTGATCTTTTACAAGTGAAATTTCAATAAGATACATGCTGCTTGTAACATTCAGCTTATAACTTGTAAAAGATCGGCAGCTCCGATCGAAACCTGGTCATGACATAAAGATTTAAGTGTGTTTTATGTTTTTAGCGGCCCCTAGGTTACAGCTTGCCTGTAAAACATAGGTGACCGCTCTTGCTTTTACGCTTGCTTGATGTCACACTCTGTAGTGGCCAAACAGTTAGATATATTAGAATGAAACCTTCACCATAGTGTTCAGCATCAAAAAGTAGGTGACCATGTCCAAAAAATGAGAACCTCTTGGACCACTCCCTGACCGGATGTGGGGGGGGGATCAAAAGTCGGTGCTTTAATACGTTTTTCGTTTATCACATCTCAGCAACCGTTTGTCTGGCAAAACCATGACCACCACCAATGTGTTCGGAAGCGTCGATATTGGGGGGGCCGTCTAACGCCGTTTTCCTCTTTATCGGAAGCGATCACTTTTGACCCCCCAACTTCCGGTTTCCTGTAAGCGTCCATTAGATTCATTGTAAACGCTGGTTAGATTCACTCTACTTTTATTTATAAAATTGTGCATATTATGGGGACTTTTGCTTTTGACACCGTCTAAAAGCATTAATAATCATGTTTAATCATTGTGTATCTGGCGTTTAAACAACACCATTTATTATATGAAGACGCCAAAATGAGAATGAGAAAGAAAATTTATAATTTCCGAAATGTCACTTCATTATAATTTTTGTGTCAACATATATGCCATTTAAATTTTTAAGTTTTATTAAAAAATTCTTATTCTTTTACTCAGTAATCCTTGTTGATTTATTTACTCAGTATGCTCTGAAATGAAGCTCAAATTACAAAGTGAGAGAGAGGACAAAATTTAAAAAATTTTAGAAATTTTGAACTGAAACTTTTACTATGCAGTTTTATAGTATTTTTTTATTCATTAAATTGAATTAATTCCATCATTATAAATTACTGATAACAATATATATTTGACAATTTCAGTAATAGTAATAATAATAATGCTTCACTTTCATGAGGAATAATAATGTTGTAGAAAGTTGCCACAGGAAATCTAATATTCTACAATCCAACTCTCGAATATACTCATGGTAAGAGCAAATAAAAAAAAAATATCAAAAAAGAAATGAAAAAGTTGGTCATTTATAAAAGAGTTGTTCATTCTCTTACGTGGCAATTTTTTATCCCTAGCTCCTTACGTTTAGTTGGATATGTTCTAAAATTCAATCTTTCTTGTAAAACTAGTACATACCTAAAATTCACCATACTATCCGAGTTATCGCAACATCAAAATTTTATTTGAAGGTTTATTGGTAGTCTTTTGTCCCTTGCCCATTACCTATTGGTTCGATGTGTACTAGATTCAAGGAATCTTCTTGAACCTTTAGTTTTCTACAATATGTAGTTTTTTGAATTACAGTTACAGATTGATGAGCAGACATTCATATTTCTATTGAAAATTGCAACTAAAATTTGCTTGTTGTGACTTTTTTCTCTCCGATGTATGAGTGTTACAAACGAGATCCTAAACCTGCAACATCTTCTATATGAGTATAAAAACATCTGCATATTTCCAGTCTATAAATTACATTATTGCAAGTACTTTTATCAATGTCGCTGCTGAGGAATCCAGAATGTCGATTATTTAAGCTGGAGTGACGTAAACCTACGTAATCGATATATAAATAGATATTCATTTTTAAGCTTATCAGAAATAAGGAAAATTACATGATTACTGCATATATTTTGTACAGTTATCCAAACAACTTTTAACATTCTCAGCAAATTATGATTTTGTTTTTCTTAGATAAGGCTGGAATAAGAAATGCTCATTATAATAACGACATTCGTTGCGTCCATAAATCACCATTTTTTTCAATTTTTTTTTTGGAAGATGATAAAAACCCATTAGAAGAGGGGAAAAGAAGAGGGGTAGAGAAACCTCAGTGACCGATTCTGGACGCCCATGGCTTGGAATATATGTAGGGGTGTTTTATTGGCCCCATTCCAAGCAATGGCTTTCCTCCTCTCAATGTTAACGACCGATGTTCACTCTGCTTTCAGTCAATACAATCCTTTGATGACATCATCACTCATCTCGTTATTTTTCTGATCATAACGATGAGGGAAAAAAATATAGAAGACAAACGCAACATCAACATCTCAATGTTCTTCTATAGTAAACAACACTTTCGCGTTTGCCTGTAGGCCGTGTCCACATTCGTATTTTATAATGATATAATATGTAAAATGTATACAATTTGATCTTAGCTTCTATAACTGATCAATTCTTAACGGAATGAGTGTCTCAACTAATCTGACATAATAAGACGAACCGGTTGTTTGAATCGAAGCAATATCATACACTGAAATCTTAGTAGAAACTGTCTTATAAAATAACTAAAAATGAGTAATAAATGAGTAAAAATAAAGCAGTAAGGATGTAGATACACTTTTCTTACATGAACTTTTCTTACATGAAAGCAGTCCCTAAATAATGTAAAAAAAAAGCGAAAAGCTTTGCAACATACTCTATTAATCATATAAAATTCCCTAGCAATATTTTCTTCAGCCATATTACTGAACGTCTTCAGGCATAAGATAGGAAGACAGAGAAATCCTTTTCTCCTACCATTCCTTAACAATAATTCTCCATCATTCCTTAACAAGAATAACATAAGATATTACATGATAACAACAACAGAAGCATCCATTGCAACAAGAATAGCAGTCACTAACAATAAGACATGTCATGTCATCGAAATTAGAGCCATACACCTGTTTAAAATGATGAATATTTACACAACTAAAATAAATAAATACAATAGCAACTAGTTTCTCCGTCGAGAGACGGTATTCTCAAGCAATTGAATACAGAAATGAGTTGGAATTATATAATATATTGAAAAAGTAAGTGTGCTGATGGCTTCTGGGTAACGGGAAGGGACCCATGGTGGCTGCGAGGAGAACGTCAGAAGGACCTGTAGCGGCATAAAACAGGCGTGTATCTCACATACAGGCTTGCCGTTTCCCACTCCCATGGTTTACATTTTAATGAGGTACGAATTCTAGCTCTTGTCAGAATGATTTTCAAAGAAAATGTATCGAAACATATTTTATACTGACCACAGCTGAGGCATGTAATGTGTCCTTATCTATCCCAGCTATGGCCGCTTATGGGTTAGTAAAAAATAAAAATAAAGAAAAAATAAATGAAAAATAGGATTCCATCCAGTACGATATAGTTTTCAATCTGGGTTAGGCCGACTTTGGCGATTTGAGTGGGGAGGGATTGTTACGGACTTATTTTTTATTTTATTTTATTTTTCATCCTACCACTTTATGTAACCTTTATAATTGTTATCTGTAAATGTGATGTAGATTATTAATTTTGTTTTTATTTGGAACAATTTTTATGCTGAAAAGAAGGTATCGCCATATTGTTTCTGTACGGAGTTTATAGTGAGGTCATTTGAGGTTTCAAGACACCCCTTATTTCTTGAAGGGCCATTGGTAAAACGTTGTTTACGTCACCATCCCTATGAGATGCATTCTTGAAACTTCAGAGTCACTTCTCACGATGTAGCTCGGACGAGACACACATATTTATCTTCCGTCTTGGAAGAACGGAGGAGGTGTTAGGATAAAAGCAGCTTTGTTTTTCTTTTCTACCTATACAGGATTAATGGCAAGACTTGTATCTCATCCTGTGGTGCGAATATCTCTGGATACTTTTGAGATTTGTGCTTCTTGATGTAGCTTCTTGGATATCTGTCAGATATTTGGAAAAGCAGTATACCCTTAGGATAGCTCAGTTACAGTGATTAGCCATTGTTATAAAGGAACGTTCGTGTATTGTAAAAGAATGTGCTGTGCGCCATTTGTGTTTATGTGGATACTTTGACATGAACAGTGAATTTTTTCGGAGCTATCCTAGATTTTTTGCCAGTGTAAACAAGATAGATCGCCGAAACTGTGAATAAAATTTCCTTTGGAAAGTTAAATCAGGGAGTGAACTCTTCAGACATAATCTCTAGTACGAAAGTCTGTTTCATAAACAATTTTCGATCAGACTCTGCTTATAAAGTGACTCAAATTATTTGTGAGAATATTTCTTAAGTTTATACTTTCGTAAAAAATTGCGTTGATAAGGTTATTATGAATTATTATTTGATAATTGCCAACTTTTGAATAATGTTTTTTAAATTTATAATCTTTGGAATTGCCGAATTTATGAACAAAGCTTTGTGAGTTATTATTATATATATTTTTTTATATTGATGTGTAATTTCTACTGCATTGGTCTTGATTGGTTGTGTGTGATTGTATAATATTAAGCTCATTTCAAATACATTTTGTTGTTTGATAAACCAGAGTTGTTTAGCTTTCTTTACTTTTCCTTTGGAGTTATATTTATCTGGTTTTGGCTGTGGGATTTACGGGCCCAGCGTCCCACGGCTAAACTTTAATTTTCATCACCTATCTTTATGGGTGTAGGCTTCCAATTGCATTAATAATTTCTCTGTTTTGCGTATCCTCTCTGTGATACAGGGTGATCCGTAACACCAGGCGATCACTGGTTAATTCCTACACTATGTGAAGTTGGACAATTGCCAGTTTCTTTGTTTTATCTATCTATTTATAATTTTCATTTTTCATTTTGTTATTTGTTTTTTACAAAGAAACAAAAAAAAAATCTTTCAAGCCCCTTTTTTAATTTTTTAATTTTTAATTTTTTAATTTCTTATTAATTAATTAAAGTTTTTAGTTTGTTAGTTTTGCAATTTCGTAAATTTAAATTAAATTTTTTTTAAAAAAATTTTTAAACAAATTTTTTATTTTTTATTTTAATTTTTTACTTCTTTATAATAAACCACATAATTTTAATTGGTAGTTTAATTTCTTCGTTTCAAAAATTTGCTCTCCATAAATTAAAGTTTTTTGTATTTTTGTATTTTATCCGCAATTTGTCAGTATTTTTATGTAGCTCGGTG
>JAFIDM010000001.1:129093337-129197965 GCA_023159025.1 Thereuonema tuberculata
TATTACACTTAATAAAAAAAATAGATTTTTATTAAACATTACCCTACTTAATTTGCTGCTCAGACATTTGGATTTTGAAGTTTTTAAAAACAAAAATAATAAGTGATTCTAGGCGATACAAAAAAGCAAAAAAATAAAGTTTGCTCTTAATTAATGATGTCAGTCTCTTCATTTATTCATTGTGACGCTTCAGTAATGGACCGGGGGTGTGTCTTTTCAATGCCACAACTCCACCCAGCCATTTCACACTCCATCAATTCCGGTAAAGAAAATCATATTAAAAAAAAGCAATATTGTAAAATGCCAGGACTTCCTTCCTGAAAATGAGAGAGAAAGATTTTAAGTGTACATTCACTCTTCATTGTTCTTCTCTCTCTCAATTTATGAGTCTGGCACTGAATTCTGGCTTGTCCTTGGTCGTGTTGGTCATTTTGAGTCTCCGACCAAAGTAATGAAGTACGTGGGGAGGGGGTTCACGGCGTTCAAATAACTTCATTTTTGTAAGTGAGTTTAAATTCAACTTAAACTTCATTGAAAAGTCCTAAAAAAAACTTTGCTAAAAGTTAACAAATACTAAATTACAGAACTCAGCTTAGAAGTGGTGATTCTATTAGATAAACAAAAGCTTGTTCAAGTTAAGCAAGTACTGTATTTCTGTATTTTGTTTTGTTATATACATGTATTAAATAATGCGCTTCTTCCAGTTTCTCCTTTCTTTTTATGAAATTTTTATCTTATGAAGGTTGATTAAGCCCTAGTAAGGGTAAGTTAATGTTAATTTTTCTTGCAATGCTCTGATTCATTAGTTCTCAGACTTTTTTGATTCTGAGGGGCACTTATGTACAAAATTAAAATATATTTAGTATGAATAAAAATAACTTAAACAATAGAAAAACTATTATTTCCCTTATTTCAATAAAGTAAGTATTGTCTTGAAATAATAAATCTGTAGATCTATATGAATGGGTTTAAGTATAGATCTGTATCTTCCCAATTAAAATCTTTCGTAATATTAGAGGCACATTTGACCACCTCTTCCGGCGCACGATTTGAGAATCACTGTTCTAGCTTAATAGGATGAAGATTTACTTAATAACAAAAGAGTTTTACTACTTACAGTATTCATTTTTATAATACTTATTATAGTATGAATTGTAGTAATATCTGTTTTTAACTGGATATAGGCATTATACATAAAAATTGTAAGACAGATTGCATGTAACTTGGAATATAAAATGTACTTCGTTAGAAAAAATGCTAATCAAAGATATTGTCTATAGAACAATTAATTTTCTGAAAAATTTTATTCCATTTTTAGGATGAATATGTGTAAATTTAGAAAAAAAAACCTTTTGGATACCATGTCTTTTGAACATTAACGACATTTTGTCGTTTCTAGATTATTCTGATAATATATAATGGTAGTATACGTGAAGTTCTATAAAAATATAAAATCCTTTTTGTGACTCCTTCCAGTTCAATATATTTGATATCCACAGATTTTGTTTCTCTTAATATTGCTTTCTTTTTTGTGATTCATATTTGAATTTAAAACATAAATACAAACGATAAATTAATGTTTCCTTTTAATTTTTTTAAAGTTTCCTTTTGAATATAGTTTTAAACCTGCCTATATCTGCTTCGATTTCTATTCCAAACGGTTAACCGTATAAAACGAAAAACCCATATAAGGGAGAAAAAAAATATTTTTGAAAGTTATGAAATTTATAAAACTTAAAGAAACTTAGCCGTGCTGGCGTGGCCATGCGGTTTAGCCAGTACCCGGGTTCGAATCCCGGTCGTGGCATGGCTGTTTCTTTCTTCTTCTGTGTTTCGTCCGTTTCCCACCTGGGACTTACTATCTCAGGGTTATCCTGGACGGGATATAATTCTCGTCCCTCCTTTCTTGAATTTCACTAGCCTCGCCCTGACATTGTCAGGTTGAGCTAGTTATGTGGTCCCTAGTTGGCCAAATTCGATAAAAGGAAGGAATGAAACTTACTTGTTAGTATAAGGAAAATCTCAATAAAAGGTCATGTTAACAATTCTACGTACTCTTTCGTTTACACTATACGCTTGATTGTTTACTTACTTCAGTTTATAAATTGTAAAAAAACTATAATTATTTCATTTTTTGTTAACCTATTTCAAAATTTACCTTTGTAATAAAATAGTTCTATAGAGAATTTAGCATGAAATAAACCGCAAATAAATACGCGTTTGTTTTTGAATAACCTGCATATTTATTTCCACTTCTCAGAAAAACTGGAAAAATAAGGATATCCGTTATTCATTATGATTTCTATTTATTATAACAAACTATTAATACAATATTTTATTTAGTAATTGGAAATATTTGAGAGCATTGTTTTCTAATAAAGTTTACGATAAAAAAAATGAAATAGTTTTTCCTCGTAGTATTTGAATGACGAATATTAGAATGCCTGAATGACGAAGCCATACAATCTCAAAACAGCAACGCTGGTTCGGGGGGGGGGGGCGCAATTGACTTCTTTAAGTAATTATAAAGTATAGATAAATTTGAATCACATTAAACATGAAAAACCCTTTGCTGAAATGTCGTCTGTAGTCTGGATTTTCATTTAGAAGAAAAATCAATTATTTCTAACATCACACCAAATTTAAATGTAAAGACTACATTTAATATGAAAAAGCAAATTTTCACTCACGTTAAACTTATATTCTTCGTTCGAGATATAGCCGTATTTTGAGTTAAATGCCAGTCTTTACTTCAACATTCATCAGTCAACAGCTCAGAACTCTATAGACAATATTGAATCATTCTAAAAATGGATTGGTTCTTCACTTTCTACATGCCTACTGCAAACATCATTTCACCTCATCTGCATCTGAATAATCATTGGTTTACAACTGTGTCATCGCCTATAAAGACTGGATCTTGTTTTAATTTTCTTCACCAGATGATGTTGGCCTGAGCGTTAACGAAATCGATGGTAACGTTTTTATTTTATTTATTTTTTTTATTTTTTTTTTATTTTTTATTTTATTTTATTTGCTTAGTATGTGCGTCGGCTGAACTTTTATTCCATCAATAATTACTGCAGTTTACTGCATTTTTGAGCGTCTGGAAAAATTATAAAATGAATTTTTACAACCTTCAAATTATGCAGTACAGGAAAAATTGTTTTGATTGTAAACACTTTTTCAATTAGTTTTCTAAAAAAAAAAAAAAAATTAAAATTAATTGCTAAACAAGGGATGTGTGTGACCTCGAACGCTGAGAACCGCACGAAAACCGCTTAGAATATAAATCGCTCATCCCAAAACAGTGGTATGAGTCATTCCCATGAAAAACTCAGCTGTTGTCTGCTTGCGCAATCCGACGGTGGCATGTTGTACCTGCACTAACAAGTACTTAATCTCAAGATATTGCCAACGAAGACAACAAAATATTGACAACCTCTTGATGTTAATTCTTTAGACAACATAAGCTTTACATGAGAAGGATCGTTGATTTTGAAAGAGTACAATGTGAAAAACCACAAGTAAAGTTACACGATCGTAATTTCATCATCAGACTTGTGCTATACAATCAACTTTCTGCACCGTAGTACAAGCTCTATGCTACAATATGCTTGGCAAAAGGCAGGTTATGACGATATTTTGCTTCCTCGCGTTATCAAAGTTCCTCTCTTGGACCTTTAATAGGTGATCATTCAAATGTCTCTAGTGGTAAGACGTGCAGTTTTGCATGAGAATGACTCACACCACTGTTTTTGGCATGAGCAATTTATATTCTAAGCACATTTTGGTGCGGTTCTCAGCGTTCGAGGTCACGCGCTTCCCTTGTGAGTTTCATTTATTCTAAATGGTTAACGTTTGTTAACTTTTGTTATAACTCTTCTCAGACTTCTGCGGACCTTAGCTACCTAATTACAATCGCATTAATGGATGCTTTTTTCTATTAGATCACGGTAACAATGAATTTTACTTAGTAAAGAGAGATGACCTAATAGAGGGACAACATTCGTGAACATAATTGTTAACAAAGTTTTAGACAGAAACCTGAGACATCCATATGGTAGCATCTTACCTTCCTGGTATGATTGTATTGGAGACTTATCCCTATCTAGAATAATTTACTCTGTAAATCAGTCTCCAGAGGTTACAATAGCATTGATGCGAACATTATGTTATGAAATCAATATTATAACATGATTAACATACATCCTCTATTTTTATTGTGAAAATCACAAAGAAAAAGGTGAATAAAAATTAAAATAAAATTTCTGATAGCAATTAATTATTTTGATATAGTATTCGTCAGGCATAATGACAATACTTTTGACTACTTCGTTTATACAATCTAATACATAGCTGATTAATAACTTTTTTATTTTGAGCCTTAATTATTATAACTGCAACGCTGTCATTCAATTTACAACCAGGGCGATTTAAGATTATTTTTAGATCAAAATGTTTGAGGAACATAAGACAATCAGCGCAATTTTCAATCGTTGAAATTCGAAATTACAGACTTTTGCCTTTAGTAGAAATTTAGGTTTAGTGACTGTAATTTCCTGATTAAAGTGTTATTTGTCATGAGATTAGGGAAAAAAATACTTGATTCATTAAAATTACCAATGGATTACGTTGCAGTTTAGTAGACTAATTATAAATCATTACCGGATTTTCTTTTAGAAATCACATTTACATCTAAATTTACCTTGCGGCTTATATTTAATTAACTTATTTTCAAAATTTTACAGCGTTTATTGTATATTATATCGAATACTGCAGTTCCCTATCAGATTCTGAAGACCATGGGATAGGTAGCTAACAACGACATTGACATATGCTTTTTTTATTTATTGGGTCGCTTCAGCAATAAATAGTATTAATTAACATCATTTTTGTGGTGATCTAACAGAACAAAAGCATGTACCAATGTTATTCCCCTTACAGTAATCAAATGAAATCTAAAACTGATTGTATACTCCAATTCAAACTGTTACATTTTATTTTGGAAAAAGTTAGGTTAGATGGCGCTGAGACGTTACTGGGCAATTAAATAATATTAATTTAGACCTTTCTGTAGATTTCAATATAGCTAAGTAGATGTTCACTATTTTCAATAAAGAAAAGAATTTTTTCCTTATTTAAAAGCTGCTTGACGAGAAAGTTTAAAACTTTTAATTGCTTTTTATGAATTGTCAAAAATGAGTTGATGAAAGAAGAACAAGGAAACAGAAATATTAAAATACTTTAAATTCCATTTTTTTATTGCTCGCGTCTCATACATATGGAAAAGACTTCACACATCATGAAGACTGAGGCATCTTGAAATCTACTTAGCATAAGGAAAAAAAGTTCCATTCAAATAGCTGCTCTTCTTTTATTTTTTCCAATTTTTTCCCCTCATGATTCTCTTCAAGCTGTTAAATACCATAAAAAACAGAATAAAGGCAAAAAAAGATGGAAAAATCTAAGAAATCCGGTTTTTTTTCCTTTTTGATCGTCAGAAAGAAAAAGAATGTTAAAGAAGTGGATTTGCAAGCTTTATTTACAGAAACAATAGAAGGAAATGTTGCTATGGAATCTATATATAACAGTGTTTTCAAATTCAAAGTATAATCTACAATGATCTACGCTTTAATGTACGTTATTTCAAATGAAAGATGGAAAGCAAATAAGCTTATATCAATATATTTTGCTTTTACAGTCATGTAAACGTGCTTAAATACTTGTTCGGAATCCTAAGAATTTAATGCAAAACAAATATGTTGTTTTCAATTTCAGACGATTCTCTCGATTTTCAGATTAGTAATTGCAATTTATAGCTGAAGCAAAGAGGCGTTAAATAGGATTTGAAAATAGATCAAACAGTTTAAAATTTGGTTGCGGTATGCATCTGGACATTAATGGATAATGCAAAGTAAGTACACATTTAGGGCATCTCAGACAATAGATCCCTCAGATTAATCATATGAGTACCAGAATAATCATATGTTTTAAGATGATCTACAATAGAGACATTAAACTAAAATGCAGTATATCAATAATTGTTGTGTTGCAAGAAAAAATGGTCGCACTCTAAAAAATAGAGCGAGAGCTGCGAAACTCTATGTTCAGATGTCTATCGACTAGATATGCAAATGAATAAAATTTCACCAATGAACGCATCCAGCGTCACCAAAACACATGAGAAGAGCACCCGTTGACAGTACCAGCAACTTTTTTGAGAGGTTAGCAGAAGACGAGTTAACGGAAGCTTAATAGAAGCCGGTTGGTCATGCAGACGTTTCAGCCGCTACCTTGGTCGGAGCGATGCGGTAGTCGGAACGATATCGGTACAGGAACTATATATAACCATCACAAAGGATCTGGACATTCCAGAGAAAAACGTGTTCGAGGGAATTCTGCAATCATTTATAATATCAATACTATAACACCACCAATGGCATCCCTGTCTTCAATTTAAAGACATTTCTATGCATCAAGTAGTAGGAAACGAGACCATTCAGGGACGACTGGCAGAGGGCGGGACTTCATTCTGAGTGCCCGTAAGATGTCTATCAATGATTACCCAACATGGGTAGCGCCATCTAGGGTGGTGTCACCCATGATACCGTCCTAGAATCCTGGACGGTATCCAAATGTTTTGTTTTCAGCAATGAATCCCGCTTCTTTATTGGTGCAGATCATCATACCAGTGTTTGGAGGCGGCTGGGTCACTATCCCAATTCGGTTCCAGCACACCAGGGGTTATATTGTGGGAGACACCTCCTTCGAGATCCGATCTCTCCTAGTTTTACTACAAGGTATTGTGACAGGACGGCTGAGGGTCCACAGCATCCAACTGTAGCACATGCTGTTACTGTCTTGGAAATGCTGGAAAGATATTTGCAGTCATCACGGAATGTGACCGAGGTAGCACAACAATTGAAAGACATCTGGCAAAAATTGCCACAGGATAACATTAAACTATTATTTGATTCATGCCGCAACTCACAGCGCTTTTATCGCTTCAAAACGAAAATTCCCTACATGTTGTGATTGTAAGTTGACACTGCCCTGAACTAAAAACTCCTTTCTTCATGAAAAAGTAATCATTTCTTTACTTTTACATATTCACACTTGTGCGAAGTTTTATAGTGGTAGGCCCTTTCTTTAGAATGCGTCTTTTTTGTTTTTTTGCTACATAATAATGTGTCTAAAAATTGCAACACCATGAAGGAAACATTCAAATGAACTGAAACCTACAGGAAATAAAGTCGAAATAATAACGTTGCTTCATAATTATATTTTATAATAAATTTGCAGTCTTATTTGTCGGTATTAAATCAATATTTTTATTAGGAGTAAATAGTTGCACAAACACATTTTCAAACTTTTGTATTCAAAAATAACGGGAAAAATAATAATAACAATAATAATAATAATAATAATAATAATAATAATAATAATAATTTCTTAATTTTTTAGTACTTATTTTTAAAAGATTTAAAATGTGATGCAAAATTGCAAAAATATTAATTAAAAATTACAGACAAATAAGACTTCAGAATTATAATAATAAATATAATTACAAAAAAATATATTCTTTAGATCGTGTTTTGTTCAATGAATCATTGTTTTCATCTGATCGGCATTATCATGCCTAAAAATAAATTATTTTTTGATAAACTACTGCTTTGTTGAAAAGAAAAAAAAATGTTAAAATAAATAGTATATTTATAGAATAAAAGCATATAATATATTTATTGGTGATATTTAAGAAATAAAGGTAAAATTGGACTGAGAAGTTGGTGTTTTTAACATAGGTTTCTATGGACAGAATTTGTCGACGACTCCGGAGACGGGTGGCTCCTTCTATAAACAAAGATTGGGCATCTATCTATAGCACATTTTTTGGAAGTTCGTAATAAACTTTGCTAAAAGCTTGTAGCAATGACTATCTTCGCTCCCATTCATCGCCCACACTGATGATAGCTGTTTTTGTTTGTAACAAACAAGTATCAAATAGTCCCTATGTTCACTATCGATATTTAAAAATGATGCATTTCAGACTGTTTATTGGACAGTTTTTACTGATTTTTCTTTATAGAACTGATGTTTGTCAACATCTTTTAAAAATATCCTGTATATAAAAATACCCTGTCTGTAAAATACCCGGTATCTTGTAGAGAGAAAATCAATGATGAATCCCTTATGCAAAATATTTTACTCGTCTCAAAACGGAAGTAAAAAAAATAAGTATAAGATAAAATTTTAATTAATTAAAGCTGTCTTCGTATGGATGCTTAAATGGCTTTAAACAGCACACAAATAATGTAAACTTAAATATAAATAATTTCAAGAAATATCAGTCCTACAAAATAATAAAATATACAATAAAATACAATCTTTAAATAAATAAATTAAATAAATAAATAACTAAATAAAATATGAGAAAGTAAAAAAATAGTTAATTTCTTTTAGCTCTAATTACAATGACCTGGCAAACATAAAATATTGCTAATTATTTTTTTAAAAATAAAAGGTTACTGGAAAAAATTAATATAATATGATTTTACACCTGTTTATATCTCTTACAGTCTTATATACGTACTATTATATTTGTATAATTAACATACTTGTTATCTCTGTATCGTAACATCTGTTACTAGGATTCGAAAGAGACTAATTATAATTGTGACAGATAAACGATTTGTTATATACGAAAACTTAAAAATAGTTATCTTAACTTACAATGTTAGAAAGATAAGTTTAAAATTATTAGCATTTGAATATTAAGTTTTGATAATCGGAAATAATAGTAATGCACTTATTGAAGAAATTGGATAAAATAAACTTATTTCCTTAATACGATGTCAGCATAAAGTGATGATCTACAATTCTAATGAAAGTGAAGCTCTGAGACACAAACATCATTAACAGAACGAGATTTAAACTAGCAAATGAACAGCAATGGCTCAGTTAGGACTACATAAAAAAGCAAAAATCATAGCCAAACAACTGCTTCAGCTCGCCAGTTCTTGCCATTTAGCAGGACAGTAGAGTTTATTCATTTCAACTGTCATAGCACTGCGATTCATCAGAATCTACAGCTTGGAGTCTCCTAGATCCCTTCAATAAAGAGAATCACGTAGATTAAATAAGACAAGACAGCATTATCAACATTAATATAAGATTAGTGGTATTCTAATTAATAGACTCATTAGATCTGGAGACAGCTACTCAAATGAACCAAACTACGTACAGTGACGATCGAAATCCTACATACATCTCTGCAAATCGCAGGAGAGTACCATACAGTGAAGTGGAGACTAATGTCAAAGTCGAAGCTATTCAAAATTCTTTTCTCTAATATGTCCGGGTTCAGTTCTATAGTCCGATTATTGTCATGTTCTTCTTTTTAGGTGAACCAGGAATGATTTAGTGTTTAACTGAGCAAAGACTGTTTTAGAGATCGTGGATCGTAGAGAACTCCTAACGTAAACTTGTACGATTACAATACTGCCGATTTCAGTGTGCGATTTTAAAACCGCACAAGCTAGGTATTACAATAGATATGGAATTGAAATAAAGGAAAACAAGCAGACAGAAGAAAGAGAGAAACAACCATTCTGTAACTCCAATACAAAAGATTCAGACAAATGAGCTGTATGGCAGGGCTTCATCTCAATCAATGGCTTTGCTAGCTCCTGAAATACAAGGGCAGCAAACCTATTTACAGGCCTTTGTGTGCTCTTGACCTTAGTCCAATTGAACTAGCGTGAAAATTAAATAATTGTATTACAGATCGCCCGTCAGTTTCTAAAAATCTTCATCAACTAGAGTCTATCTTCTAAGAGAAGTGGCGAAAAATTCGCTTGAAGAATTGAACACATTGAAATTAAATGTCTGTTACTCACTAAATTATAAAGTAATAGTTTGTATAAAGTAATAGTAAGTAAAGTAAATGAAACGGATATACAAAATGTCGACAAGATTTTAATGTTTAACAGTATAAAAATTAAATTTGTAAATGAATCTATAAATGTAGGTAAATGTAGCTTATTAATAACACCGACTCAGCTGATTCGTGTTGATTAGCATTCATCAAGCAATGTTGCTGGTTAGTCAATATCTGAAAGGGCTCATCGTAGGGTATCACTGAATTTCTATGAAAGGAGTTGAGCTTTTGGGTGCCACTATTTGACTGAATATTCCGACTTCGGGTTTGACAAACTGTAAATACATAAACATATAAAAAAACTATAATTGAATAAAAGTTTGAGAATTCCATGTTTACTGTAATATTTCAATTCAGAAACAAACTGCAGGCTATCTCTAAATATTTTTTTGTAGTTAACAATTTAAAACGCGATCAATTTTGATTTTAATAAGATTGACTTTATAAGACTTAATTTTTTTATGAACATTTTCAGTAATCAAATGAAGTAACTATGTTGTCAATTAACTGAAATTCCATTATTTTTTAAAAAAAAAATTTACTTTTTGTATATGCTACTAACAAACTACCCGTTCTTCGTCCGGGTTACAATGGCATGGATGAGAAAGAACTTGAAATTCTGAGATCACTTTGAAACGTTTTCAGTTGGTACAAAAATCACGTGATAGGTATAAAGTAATTTTAATTTTAATTTTAAGATATAAAGTAATATTACATTTTAATTTTGTAACTCGAGATCTCCTAGATGTGAAATTAATATCGAGATCGGAGAATATAAGATCCCTTTCTTCTCCTCTCCACACCCCTATTATTTCACACCTTCCCCAATTCATTAAAAAACTAATGTAATCATTAAAAATGTATATCTATTCCGTAGAAATATCCATCAGCAATGTTTGCCCATCCCCTCATCGCCTTTCCGTTTACACCGTATAGTTCTGGTTTTTGCCTCCAGGTTAAAATGTGGCGTTATTATGCAAAACAATATTTTAATTTCAATTGTCGCCACCAGGTGAATCTGTGACGCTATTATGCACCATAACATTTTAGTCCCAATTGTTGAATAACAATGTCTTTGTAGTTCCAATTGTCGCCTCCAGGGTATATATGTGGCGCTTTCAAGAAAGTTAAATCGCCTCTTCCCCCAGTTAAAACCCCTTAGGACTCCAAAATCGAAAATTCGTCGAAAACAGGTCTTTTTGATTTTGACAAACAACATTCATGCCAAATTTCGTGTTTCTGTGTCAAATCATTTCCGACATATACATTGCCTTCAAGAAACTCTGCGATTACACCCGTAAGGGGTGGTATGGTTGGTTAGTAGATTTTAGTGGCGCAAAAGCATCTTTGGCTAAGTTGCGCCTAGGAAGGTAAAAATTAGAAAAGAAAAAGAAAAAAAAAAGGAAAACTGTCTACAATAGAAAGGGCACAGAAAGGATAGGAGTGGTATTTTACCAAAATATTTTATTAGTGAGCGCCTACGTCATAAACCGAATCCAACCCGAAAATTTCAAGTTCCTAGGTTCAGTGGTTTTGTCTGTGCGTTGATGAGTGATTGAGTGAGTCAATCAGTTTTGCCTTAAAATAATAATATTACGAATTAGGGGTTTTTTTTTTACTTACTTCAATTTCATAAAAATAATATTTTTCATTCACATATTTTTTTATAAAATGTTAATGACATTAATTTTAAATATTTGAATTTCACAATGAAAAACTCTTATTCTTTGCAAACTCCATTCTTTATGTTTCATAAGAAACTCACATATTATGGTTAGCAAAGTAATCTCCGAGGAATTGTGAGTAGATTAATCACAATAAGTCCAGACTTAAGTGCTAATTACTGTTTAAATGCATTATTTACGACATTAACTGCAATCGAGCAATCGATAAAAGGTTTTACAATGTACTTAGTGGGTATTTTTCAGGAGCCTCATAATTGTTTGTTATTTCATAAAAAAATTGAATAATTAATCGTGTTGTTTTGTGCTTTTGGCAAGACAAGAGTAAAGTTCTCATAAAATGTTTAGTTCTCCCCAGAATTAAGCTTAAGTGAAAAATTTAGCACTCAGACAAGGGTATTCTCTTTAAACTTTTCACAGAATATCCTCTGAGCCATTCTCGTCTCTTTAATTCACCAAATTAACAGTAGTAATAAAGTGGAAGTGGTGGCATTATCTGCGTACATTAAGAATCCAGACGATGTTTACTGTAGTTTCCCCTTGTGATAAGTAGCTCCGACTTTATGACTATTTAATAATATAACGCATTACATAAACAGGAAACACATTCGGTTGCTGGTATGGGTTCTTGGCAAGCAAGAGACAGAAATATGAGATTCCGAAAATACGGTGAGGGATGTTTCGGCCGTTTGGCACTGACCGGATGTTTTTGAAATCTATGCTCCAGAAACTCCCACCGACAAAGGTCGAGGAATTACAGTCCTGCTCAGTTTTGTGTCTCGCTGAATTCTTAAGTCAGCTAAAAGCCCATAAATGAGTGTATTTGAAGTTTTATAAATGAGAAAAGTCCATTTGCATGTGTTGAATGTTAGCACTAACATTTTCCGCTCATTTGCGAACATCTGAAACCCCCTTAATGTGGGCAAATAGACATAAAATTTAATATTAAGGAAGCGAGGCTTAGCGCTTAATTTATTCGCGCGCTAAAGATCCTCCTACAAAGTTATGGATTTTTTTCCCTTCCTTCTTCCCTATTCTTCCTCGTATCTTCGTAAATAACCGATATTATCTTGTTTACATTTTTCATTCGCGCCCAAAAGTCTTCAAGAATTCATGTGAATAACGTTTAAAGTTATCAGTTGATTACTGTACTGTTAATTACACCCATAGCGTCCAAACTTCATTTTATTAGTTCTTTTCTTTGTTTAATTTCACTATTAGAATGTTAGGTACAAGATTAGAAGACTGTGCTGGTTTAAGATTTCAGATTTACAACCCTATTTCAAAGAGATTATAGTTTATATTCCAATCATTTACTTCGCTTTGCTTCGGTTTTATGTTAGTTTTATGTTTTCAATTTTCATTTGTCGTATAAAAATAATTTTTATGTTCCTACATTTCAGATACCAAAGCATTTTTCTGAATTTGATGAATGGTTTTCAAGAGCGATATAACTGCGTTTGTCGTCATCTGAATTATTTAATTCATTCTATTTAGAATCATGAACAACTTTTTATCACATAAAAATCACATGCAATTTGTTGTCTTATATATTTTGTCTTGTCTTATAGTTTTTCGATAGAAAGCTTCAACTGGCTTCAAGTTAGTAACTTATTTCACTTAACATACAAACTGTATCTCTTTTTAATAAGTAATGCTAATTTTAGTATTCTGTATGACTGCTTTTTAAACAAACCACTGAAATAAATAATAAAACACGCCATTAATTAATCTTCTCAGAAATTAATGTAATAATTACATTGTTTAATATTCTGTGTCTGAAAGCAGATATTGGATGCACATCTGAAGGTAATGGCTGTCAAAAATATAGGTTTTAAAAAATTATCTACTTTACTCGGATTTTGTATATGTATGTATATTCCAAAGAAAGTAGATAATTTTTTTTAAACCTGAATACATCTTTATTTAATCGTTCATGTTTTCTTGTTTCAAATAGTCCATTAATTCTCTATTTCAAGTTAAGAGTTAACATGAACGAAAGAAAGCTTTGCCATTGTCGTTAAATGTTCAGCAATAGCTTACCAGAAATCTAAGACGGATGATTCCATCTCATTGAGTCTAGTCTGCATTCAATCAAATCTTCTATCTTACTTTAGTCATAATTACAGCTGTGATAAACAAGGAAACTATATGGAAAAGCAAGAAAAATAGGAAATTTTGGGAAAAAGATTAAAAATCTTTTAACCAATACATAATTTTAACACACGTAAAACTATTTTTTAAAAAAATAGGAAATTCATTGTAAAAAGTGATGTAATTTTTAATTGATGTTATTCTTTTTATTTTGGAATAATACGAATTAAAGAATAAAGGTAACATTTATTATTTTAAATACTATTGCAGTGTTACTTTAAGTCAATAAAAGACACATAAAATTGTGGAAATAAATAGAAAACGTTTATTATTATTAATATACATATAACAACAAAATAAATCTATTTCTACATTTTTATAACGAAACTGTCTATTATAGTATTGTTTATTTTTTTAAAGAATGAAAAGAGTAAAAAGATGAAACTTAAGAGATAAATATGTATTATAATTATATAAATAAATCTTATTTTAGTTGCCTCTAACACGATTATGGCGGCGACAGCATTAAATTCACAGCTGTTGATACTGATGTAATATATTACAAATTTCAGAATGCGAAGCACGAATTTAGAATAGTATGAATTTATGCATGGTAAACACGAGAAAATCAGAGTGACATTTATTGGTCTCTGGCATCTTCTAACCATAAATAGATTTAATATATTTTTTACGTTAGTTTGTATTTAAGTCAAACCAAATTGAATAACTATAACTCTAATCTATCCAATTCGTGATATTTAGTGTGAAACGCAATTATGAATTCGAAATTCAGTTGCAGAAACATTTCTTCAAAAAGATGAAATTAGGTTCTCTGAATGACATTATCCCCTGAGATAATGTCATTCAGTCTCCATTTCTCAACGGATATTTACCAAATTTGGAACGGAGTGCATGAACAACGAAAACATGGATTACGATAAAGGGGTGTAAACGGGTGGGGGAGGGCAAAGTTTCTAGAAGAGTAAGGATATTTCTGAAACCGCTTTACTTGGAAATACGTAATTTCACATGATTGTTCTTTGACGAAATCGAAAAGATACGTATTGGACGAATTTTCAATATTTCTGTCACTGAAGGGTGTTAACGGGCAGGGGTTGCAAACTTTCATGAAGAGTATGCGTATCTCCAAAATCACTTCAGGTGGAAACACGAAATTTGACATGAGCATGCTTTATCAAAGTCGAAAAGATTACTTTCGACGAATTTTCGATATTCACGTTTAAGAGGTGAAAATGGGAGAGAGGGGGTTGATAACTTTGTTGAGGGTACTTCTACTGTGGGGTTTCGCATTATAAAATATGAATATAACATTAATTTGTAATGATCATGGAAGGTTTGAAGAAGAGGTGTGTAGAAAGGAGTGTTAAGTTTACTTAAAAAAAAAAAACAGAAATTAATAATAGGTTGAGATATCACTGCTTCTTAAATTAATAAATTCCTTAAACTAAAAGAGGGAACCTAATGTACAAACCCACACACAAAATCATCACACGAAAGCTGCTTAGTAATATAATGTATTGTAAGAAGTTAAGCAATTGTCAGCTTAGCTTTTACTTTATCAACAATGTAAACACTTCTTAAATATATGATATACGCACTTATTATTTACTCAGTCAGATCCCCTGCATAGAATTATCTTATCGGGGAGATGATGTGACTAAACAAAGAACGAAACTTAAAACAGTAATATTAATCTAAAATGAATTTCTCTATGTCACCAGAATCACAAAAAGGTAAAAATGGCAAAAGGCAATAGTAGAAGAGAAAAAAAGAATCGGTGGGATATCTTCGAAGTAAATTACAATTGTAACCTAGCTTCTTACAGTAGAAAATTTAAACAAATTTTCCAATTTAATCTTGAAGCTTTTCTGTAATATACTACTTTTATATTTGAGTTTTTGCAGTTGAATGATAAGAAGGGTTTACGTGCATTAAATACAACATTAAAAATGGAAAAACGAAAAAAAATGCACAAATTCGTTTGCTTTCACGCCTTAAGACATCATCGACGGCAATCTGGGACAGCTGTTTCGTTCTTATTAGGACTCATCAGTCAGATGTAACCTCGATGATCAAACTCAAAACGCATGAAAGGCTATGGCTCTTCCTCCAGCTCTCGTAAATGGACCCCCTAAAAGCAAATAACAATAGAAAAACCGCTGTGACCAGTACAACGTAATTACCTTAGCCCGCTAAGCGTTGCGCAAAAAGGCATTTAATAAAAGGTTAAGCCAAACACATAAATTAACATGTAAGAAGGTTTAACATGCATAAAATAAGACATGAAAAATGGAAACGAATTTGTGCATTTAATCGTTTTTCCGGGTTTTTTTGATTAATAAATAATACTAATAATAAAAAAATGATTAACATTTACTTTAGTTTTAAGGAAATAAAGTAAATATTTGTTTGTTTCATTAAAAAAAATAAAAGTAAAAATCAATATTTTATTTCTGATAAATGAAATATGAAATTTTTGAAGCTTTATACTGAAGGTTGTGCTTCAGCAGTTAAAAATAAAATTGCTTTTATAAGCGAAAAGCACGGCTATAGAAATGGGATTGTGTCAGAAAAGGAATCAGGTCACCCCACATCGGCTCTTTTAGGTTTTCCCCCTCTCGAATTAAAGTGCGGACACCCCCAGAATGGGAAAGGACATTAAATAAAACATGAATTTCTTTTTATTTATTGCAAAGAACTATTTCATGAGACAATCTCAGCGGACTGTTCAAAATAGAATTACCCCCAGTGTCATATCGCCCCCCACATCCATCCGCCCTCTTATGTAGTGCCCGTCTCGAGTGAGTAATAGCCTGATGGTAGCTTGGTGGCAGCCGAGTGGGATCAAGATGTAATATTTTCTCTCCGTTGCAGTCTCCATCACCGCTGGAATGGTGAACACAAGCGCTGGGAATATCGTTAAGTGGCAGGAAAACTCCGCCCTTAGGGTCGGCTTTCCGGCGTAACAGGCTTTATAACATCGCCTATTTTCAGTGTTCGCTTGGCGTCTGTAAACTGGCGGATGAGACTTTTTAAGCATCTCTGAGAATCTCATTAGCATTTCTCTCTGCCTATTCCCTAAAGAGGGCGTCACAGGTCGAGTTTTAAAGAGCGCTCAAGTACACAATTTAAGCTACGGTTTTCATTTATGCAAAAGCATTCTACACTAAACGGTAGAAGAAAAATTGTCATAATGCTGTGTTTTCTTTTTTTAACCATTTTTAACAGTAATCTTATGGCTTAGCTTATGGAAACTGAAAGTAAAAATAAACGAAAAAGAATTAAATTTAGGTATAGTTATTACTTTAAAGTTTCTTCATCATACTTCGTATTTCGTCTTCTGTATTTTAAAATTGTTTTTCTTTTCGCTTATTATGATATTACTTTACATTGACTTCCAAACTTTGTATTGATATTGTTAGTTACAAACTTTTAAAACTTCAAACGAGGGATTTCATTTTGTTTGACTTGTTTAGCATATTTGGAAAAGCAGTTAAGATTTGAGAAAGACAATGAATATCAAAGAAAGAATAATTAAAAATTTAAAGTCTATTAATCGTAACTCTTGTTTTAGATAACGATTTTAGTCGTAATTTCCAAATTATGAATTTCTTTCTCTTGTAAATACAAGACTATTACTTTTAGCCTATTTACATGTTAGATTTGATATTATAAAACCAGTGTTTCACATTAAATTAAATTTCTAGTATAATTTCTTAATGGGCATTCGAATAATAATTTTCAGAAGTTACAACCTTTGAAATACATCCTGTCAAAATAAAAAAGTACCGTATCTAATTCTAAGTGTAAATCTGAGTGGCAGTCTGATCACCTATGTCCCTGGTTAAAAAAAACCCCAACAACAACAAAAAACAAACAAACAAACAAACATGTGATATGCAGTTCATACACACACAGGTAAGCTTGGAACCTGTCTGGAGGAGAAATGACGAAGGACGAATCCCCAAATTGAGCTGGAGATTGAACCAGGCTCTTTCAGATCACGTACATGTGCCTGACACTTCTGATAAGTGTCCGGAAATAGAATATTTCTGAAAAACTGGTTATATATTATAATGAAAAAGAAGAATTAATATTCATTTTTTACTAATCGCATTTACTGTATAAACAACAACATTACACATAATCTCACAATGTTGTAGAATGAGGGTTGACTAATAAAAATAATACATAATACAGTATATATAGAAATTGTTAGTTCTTAATTGTATCGTAATTTCTCTCATCAGTGACATTTTTTGAGTCCATCACGTGTTTCTAAAGTGCTTTCTGACTACAAATCTTTTTGCTTTCAGGAAGCATTTTTTTGTAAGGTAAGTAATTATGCCCCTACGCTTCTCAACTGAGCTTCTCAACCGCTTTACCTAAAGGATGACTTTGGTTTATCGCATAAAAATTCCTGTAATCCTCACACATAGTCCAATGCTTTAAGTGTACATTTTCCTTCTTTCTAATAATAAAAGATAACAAAGTATTAAATCACTTTTAAAATCATCTTTAAAATATTGCAGGATTTTTTTAAATGATAAAATCTGTTAAATTCATTTGTAAGGCAAAGGGGATTTTTCAATAGCTTCCCTTATACGCAATAAAAACAATGAAAATTTGTGGTGTTTCGTGGTGTTTTAGAAACAAGGCTTGGTTTGCCTCGGACATTCTGCAAATATAAGACGAAAAAAAGATATGAAACACTGGAAGAATGGCTTTTTTACTTATAACTAGTTTGTCGAAACATAATCTCATTGTAACTCGACGACAATATCTATCTATCTATAGAAATAGTATTGAATATACTTTTATGAAATTAATATTGTATTAATATTATGTAAAATTACTTACATTATTATGTTGTTATGTTATACATAACTTAACTTATAATATTATTTACAATATTTTAAAATACTGTATGTACATTTAACATTTAAAAATTTATTAATACTTACTTCTCTTCTATTAAAGATTCTTTGGTTTCCTTACTTTCGTTTCTTTGAAATATTTTCAATTAAAATGATCCCCATCAAAAGTTCGTACACTATTTGTCCAGCAAGATGTGAAAGGCTTCGAGAAGCAAAACTCGAGACTGAATTTTTAATTCATAAATATGATTTGTCTGGAGATAATCCAGAAACTGAGTTTCAGAGGCGACAGATCCAACAGTCACATTCTGAATATTAAACAGATCAACGATGACTTTCAGTCTAAGAGCAACATTGTTTACCTGAATTAAGAGTGTTTCTAACAATTGGTCTTTGAAAACTGACTTAAAGTTACAAAACAATATGTTAAAAGGATAGTTTAGAAAGAAAGCTGTTAAAAAGTTTACATTTCCACCTATTATTAGAATTGCGTTTTTAATGAATAAAATGAAAAATATCAAAAAAAGATTTCAGGGGAAGTTCTTTATAAATAATTAAATTTATATTCTAATTTAAGCAAATTTATTTCTTGTAAACATTTACTTTTATCTTCTCTTTTGGTAATTGCACAAACATCTACTCAAGTCCTTTCATTTGTAAGTTATAATGTCGTATAATGTATTATAATAACTTACAAAGATTAAAAACATTCTAGATTGTCGTTGTAGGTATATGGCATAAAGATGGCATCAACTACCTGAGTAAGGGTATTCAAGAAGTATTTCCTTCATATAATTTAACATAAAAGATTATATAAAACTGGACAGTTTTTCACTTGATCATTTTCCGTATGTGGAAAGGTTTTTTATTAAACTATTTTAAATTTAATCTAAATGTATGTCCTGGATTGACTTATTTTGTAAATAAGTGTGTTTGTGTAAAATAAAGAGGAGAGGGTATGATTGAAATTATCTCCAAACATTACAAGGATCAGCAGTACAATGATTTCGGAAACACTATTCTATTCAATTACTCTACAGGTAAAATGATAGGTCAAAAATTTACTTTATGCACATACCTTATGTACTGAAATTTGGAATCGAGCCTTTATAATTTGCAGGACAAAACTCGTCCTTCCAGTTACAAAAGGTTTCAGTATAAGATAAAGCCTGAGACAGAGATTTTCACTCATCCAGGAAAACCTTATGTAAAAAGAAATTTAATAGTTGTTAAGAACTGATATGCAGCATAAATAATAAGAAAAAACATCCATAATTCCAGCAAATTTTATCTCTTTTCGAAATCTTTTTTTTATTTATCTCATTTTCTCCCTTTCGTTAACCAACCATTTACTAAGTGAACATCGCCTCCAGCGATAATGAATCCCTTTTTCTTCGAACATTTTAATTGTAATGGAATCCGTCAAACTCTCCATGTAAAATCCTCTTCCTAATGTCCGTTGTCATCATTAGGAGACAACAGATTGATCACATCCGCAAAACCAAAATCCTCCTGAAAGATTATTTTCGCCTTTGGGCCTTTTACGAACTGAGTTCTTTTTTAGACAATACAATTCAGCTTTTATCTCGTAATTACTCTAATTAGGAAGGCGACTCTATCAGATTTAGGGAAGACGAGATTTTCTATTTGGGAAATATGAGGAACGGAACAAATTAGTGCGGCTTGGAACGGAAGAGCAAAATGAAAACGAAACAAGACACTCCCAAGGGATTTTTATTACTTGTTGTCGAAAGCTCAATTATTCGTCATTTGACAAATTACGCCGACATCTAATAATAAATTCATTTAAAAAGGTAATTTCTGTATTCTATTCCCAAGTGCTTTCCGAATAGCCGGTTATTATCTTTCAGTTTCATTCCCCTGATTCTTGTTTTTATCCTTTTCTCTTTGAAATTCAATTTTTTTCAAATAAAGGAAAAACATTCATATTATATCAATTATTTCTATTAATTCTTTATTATCTGATGAAAAGAAAACCAAAGTTAAGGAAAAAAAAATCTTACAACTAAAAAACAGAACCTGTAAATAAAGAATAAACCCAGAAGTCACCAAACAGTATTAACGGGCACTTTAAATTTTTATTAGAATTTCTAAATAGTTGCTTTGGAATTTCTCTTTCTCCTCTAATATCTTTTCGTAAGAAATATAGAATAGAACTTGAATTGAAATGTTAAGCCTACATAAGCAGAAAAGGTTTTTTTTTTCTTCATATTATTCCATGGTCCTTAATATAGATCATATAAACTAAATTCTAAAGAAAGGGTACACATTAAATTTTTTTGAAAAAATGTAGTTTGATTAGTGCATTATTCTTTGATAATTATTAAGGCCATTTTGAGTCCTTACTTAAGGGTATCTATAAAGTATCTATAAAAATCTAATCAGATGTGTGTAATTTACACCAAAATCTAAAATCTGAACTATAATTTAGATTCGTGCGTAATCCCTTAAGGTTTACTGAAGGGTACAATACTTACTCGCTTTAGTGAAACGGCCAATAAATCTGTGCACATATTTATATTGGATTACCAATAAATTTTAAGTTTCACATAAACTTATCCTTATGTTTCTAATCAAATCAAACACTAATCAAATCTCGATGATATGTTTGGTAACATCCGATAGTTTGGTGTATAGTAGTTAGATTAGTGCGGGCGATTGTACTACAGGATTCTCCAAACAGACATTTACAAATCTATATATCACTCACACAGTGACCTTTGCACTGAAACATCACTCGAACAACATTCTAAATACTCTATATCCTAAGAACCGGAAAATGCAAGTTAAAATAGCTACATAGATATTGCATGTGATTACTGTTCTATTTGTTTAGTGATTTGTTCAACAAGCAAAAATATTACATAATTAATAAGAATAGGTTGTTTTTGTATGTCATTAGTATGACTATTATATTTACCATTACTGTCGTGTAGCCGAAGTAAAATAATAGTTCATAGTTTTGCCAAGTGAGCAAAATACTACTGAAATCGATATTTTACTTAAATTATACTTTCCACAGATTAAGCGTGAGAAGCAATAATTGAACATTTGGAAAAAAAAGATATTTTATTTTTGTAAACAAAGATATTTTACTTTTATATTTGTTATAATTATGGGCCTTGAGGTTTATTGAAATTTACCCTATTAATCTAACTAAACATTTCACTGTCACTTTCTCTATTCCTTAATAGTCTAGGTTATGACGACTAGCATATTTTACGAATAGCGTCAAGTACTAATTATAATTTTTAAGTGGGTATTTCTTCTAAATGTCTTGAATAGGCTTTTCTATAAGTTTCTATTGCAACTTGTTTCAAGTATAAGTTTAAACTAGCAATATGCGTTTATATAAATTTAGAAATATAAATTGTTGGCTGAAATTCACATACCTCAACATATAGAAGAAGATATTATGCAAAGTGATTTATCTAATCTTCTTCTACAAAAACAAAAATACACAATATCTCCGCCATATTTTAGTAGCAGCCTTCTTATGGTGATTTCAAGTCTTATTTCATATTCGAAGAGAATAATAACATTATTACAGTAGTATAACGTAAAAAATAAATAGTATAACGTAATATTGATACATCTAATTTACAGACAAGAAATGTGTGGTAATTAAAAATTAATTACCACACATGATAGAAACATGATTAATTCATATATTAATATCTAGAAAAATATGAAATATTCAACGAGGATGGTTAGAGGGTGAAAACGGTCCTCGTTGAGTAGTTGATTTTTTTTGTAGATTTTAATATATGAATTAATCATCATTTTATCATGTGTGCTAATTAATTTTTAACGAATATCCTTGTCTATAAATATTTCAACCCTTAGACATTAAACATTGATTTAACAAATCTTATTTGTAATTAAGGATGAAAAAGAAGATTGATAATAGAAACCTGCAAGATTAACTCGCTTAAATGTATATATAAAAATAAAGGGATAATTATTATTCAGTATACTTTACAAATATTTCAGGAAATTATGAATAAATATATAAATATATTAATATGTAAAATAATTTATTGTTTTTATTGGTTTTTATGTTTAAAATTGCTCAGTATTGATCCAGTTACATGTTGAAACTTGTTATTATATAATTTGTTATGTTATACCATTGCTTCATTATGTTGTTATTTTCTCCGAATATGAAATAAGACTAGAAATCACCAGAAGAAGGCTGCTACTTAAATACAGTCGAAATAGTGTATATTTTATATGCTTTTATAGAAGAAGATATCATGAAAAGTGAATTATTTCTTGGCTGAAATATTTACAGGCCAAAAATGATGTTTGATAATATTGTATCTTAAACTTTATTTTTCAGTTTGGGAAGTTAGTTATATGAATAGGATATACTTTATGCATACTTTATACACCACTAAGATTCGGTTATTTGTTAATCAAGAAAAACTCTGTTAGAATAATTATTAATGTTCCTTATCTCTATATATTACATCATTGACCATTATGCCCTCGAATATAAAATTTAAAATGAGTAACGACTAAAGTCAGGATAAAACTAAAACTGCTTAATTTACATTTTAACATTCATTGTTGCAGTAATTTTTTTTCAGCAAATATACAGAAATCATTTTTGTAAAAGGTCAATACTGTATTCTTCATTTTTACTTTATATATTTGTAATATTTCACACATTAATTTTATTACACATCACATCGACTACTTTTTTTAGCAGAACCAAATACATATATTGGTAATAATAAAAAATATATATCAAGAGATATAAATAGCAGTATGTTACTGATTATCCAGGAAGAATCATTCACTGACAACAAAGCATATTTTCAACAAACTATTATTAATTTTTCTATTTCAGCGATAAAGTGTATTTCAAACAGTGTCTAGTTTTATATAATAACATTAATTTTCTTTCTAGAATATTGACTTCTTCATTAATGAAAATTGTTCTATTTCTATTTAATACATTTTTTCAGGTTGATAACAAATTAATTAATTAATTTTCTTACGTAACAATTAATTTTTTTTCATACAATTCACTTATCTGGTGAAGGAGGGTCATTTTTGAGACACATTGCTGGACTGTTTTAGAAATGTTTTGTCTTCAACAATAGCGTCTCCATCATACATTGGCTCTGCCTGATTCTACTACTTCTCAAAATTCATATATTTCATTAGAAGATGAGTTATTAATGGATTTCAATTGAATAAATTTCTTCCAATAAATTCTTAAAAACAATTAAAATTGTATACTCTTTATCAATTAACTCCATAATAAGAATTTATAAATTAATAATTAAATTCCAATTTGTAAGAGAAGAAAATATTTGTTTTTATGTTCAAGAAGTGTATAAATTAAAAATAATAATAATAATAATAATAAAAATCTTTAATATGTTAGATTGATTAGAGTTAATAAGATATCGTAATTATTTCCTGTAACCATTGAAGATTTTCTATGATTTCAATTAGATAATAGCAAAAAAAATATAATATCATTTCAAAAATATACTGGAAGAGAAAAAAAATCCTATCAGTTTTTTGAGTCCATTTCTCATTGTAAAACAAATAGCTGAGACAAATAAAAAAAATGGTACATGACCAAAACAATTTCCTGAAATTTTCTTTTTTTTCTTCCTAAATCTAACATTTTTGATTTATCGTGGAATAACATTTACAAATAAGTAATTTTTCTATGACATCTCTGAAAAAAGAAATACTTATTAAATCGTAAGTTAGTTGCTGTAGTTGATGTAAGTTCTCAATTTGTTCTTACAGATTTTTTCCTTCAAGTATTTTTTCCCCCTTTCTTTTGCACAGGCCTCTTTTTTATTTTATTTTTTTATATATTTTATCCCGATAGGACGTTCGAAAGCTAATGCGTCACGCTTCACGTGACTGTGAGAAATGGCTATGACGCTTCTCTGCCATAAAATCTAGTGACAAGAAACTCACCATTGGTTCGACAAGTTGAAAAATTGGGTCTCGCGAGAAGCGCTCTAGCTAACTCATCGAGTAAGGAAGAAAATCTCAAAAGAGGAAAATGGGAAGAATGATTTAGATTAAGGTGAAAAGGAAATGGGCGACTCTCAGTGAGACAGTTTTAGTATATGAACTTTGACTAACGAGAGAGCTTAACAGCTTCAAGAAGATAATTTCAAAGAACCACAAAGTAGAATCTACTTATTATTCGTCACGTTAGTTCTCTCGAAATTTAGCAGCGTGAAATAAGTTACCTTTATCTTTAATTTTTAGCCTATATTCTTAGAAAAGTTACTACTGATCAACTCAGTAAGTCTTTTTTTGATTTAATATACACTGTCCGGCCACTTTATTAGATACACCTCTGCTGTGCGCACAAATGCGTTGTCTCACAACAACTCTTCAAGCCAGCAGGAGCAGTGTCATGATGTTGGGGATGTTTTTCTGGCATACGTTGGGTCCATTGATACCTCTGGAGGCACGTCAGGATGCTACAGTGTACCTACACATCGTAGCCGACCAAGTGCCGCCATACGTGTTAACAGTTTATCCTCATGCAGATGGTTACTTCCAGCAGGATAATGCGCCGGTGCACAAAGCCCGCATCACTAGGGAATGGTTTTTAGGAACACAACAATGACTTTTCCTTGCTATAGTGGTCCACTCAGTCCCCGATTGAAAATTTGTGGGATGAGCTGGAACGGGCTGTTTGCTCTGGCCTACATTTCCATCAAATCTTCAGAAACTGCGTGACACACTCATATCTGCATGGTACACAATACCTCAACAATGTTTTCAGCATCTTGTGGAATCCATGCCTCGACGAATTCAGGCTGTTTTGAAGGCTAAACGAGGCCCAATACGCTACTAGATAGTTGTACCTATTAAAGTGGCCGGACAGTGAATGTCAGTGTTTGTATGTGTAATTATTTCCTTATAATTTTTGAAACCCTGGATGGGTCTTATTTAAATTCTCATGGTCTTATCAAGAAATTTACCACAAGAAGATAAAAAATAAAAACTATTCGTACAAAAAAATTAGAACGTAAGCAATGGATTTCCATCATATCTTAAGCAATGAGTAATAAACCTTGTAACTAATCCATTAGTTTCCTTATGGTTTGACATTGTTAAAATGAATCGTAAAATAAACAAATACTACGAATTTAAATACCTTTTTCACAAAATGGAAAAATTTGTACTGTTCATATTCAAAAGATGCTACACAGGCCTTCAACAGTTAAGCATGGATTACATAATAATCATAATTCCAAAAATACCTATAAATAAAATAAAATTTATTAAAATTTTACAGATTGTTTATACATGTGCTAGGTAGATATCATGTAAATTAGGGGAAAATTGATTACATATAACCAGAAACAATATAACTAATGATTAAAAGATTGAGACCCAGTGTTGACTAAATTCTTTTTTACATATATTTCTATTCACTTCCCTATTGAGACTTTACTGTTTACTGTTACTGACTTTACTGCTTTACTGTCGAATGAGTGTGAAATAGCTATCGTGGAATGTCACTTAGTAAACTCTAGATCTAAACCTTTTAATATATATAATTTGTCTTTTTTGTTTTTGTTTTAAATTTTAGAGATAGCACATTCTTTTATATTTGTAGTACTTAAAGAAGTTTAAGTATTTTGAGAAATTTCTTGTTTCTAGCATTTGCATTGTTTAAATTAGGAAAGTTATAAAGGCGAGGGGTATTTCTGGCATTTTTACTCCTACTTGTTATTTTATTCAAGTATTAAAAAATAATATTCGAATAAAATTGTTTACAAATAATTAATATGTAGACATTATAATGACAATGAACAGGTTTTGAAGTTTTCAATATTCATCCTGGAGTTGAAAATTAAAGCGCAAAAGATATCTTTAGTTTTAAACTTTCAGTACTCGTACATTTAATATATTTATTTTCAATTATTATAAATAAAGCATAAAATAATTGTTCATGGTTAAATTTCCATTTTGGGGAACATTTAACACTCCAACTTAGAAATGAAGTCAAATGTTCACTGATCGCACATAAGGTCATGGAAGAAGTCAATCATTGTGTTTCCTACTTAGTGAACTCAACGTTATGTTTCATAACTTCATTCTATTCATGGCAATGAAAGATTCAAATTCAAAGCATTTTTTAACAAAAAAATTGAAATTTGTGTGGGAAACACTTACCCCTTCCATGATTTTTCCGTGTATCCAATGGTGTATCTGGCAAAGTTTGCCGACTCTTAACTCTAGAAACGAAATGCAAAAAGAATAAACAAGCTTTTTTATCCTACCTTCCAACGAAAGTTGAAAATGAATTAGTCAGTGTGTGTGTGTGTCTGTGGATGTGTGTTTTCGTGTTTTGAAGGTGGAGTGTATATACAGTATATGTGAGTTTGCGTACCCCTTATAACTTTTGAACCGTTAGAATAACTTTCTTCAACTTCGCATGCGTAACAGGATCAGAGATGGTCTTATTTTTACATGTTAATATCTTTCTATGTCGGTCCTTATCGAGAAAGTTGCGAGAAAAAGAAAAAAATATAGAAAATTTTTATGATTTAAATAATTTAGAAAACCTAAACACTGGATTTCTATCGATGTATTAAACAAAGGATCGATTTCCTAATCCACTTAGTAATCCTAATACTGTCTGAGCTAACTCTAATACGATTAAAATTAATAATTCAGACAACTAAGTAAGTATTTGCGGATTAATAATCTTTTTCAGAAAACGAAAAATCTTTACTGTTTATATTCAGCAGATATTATTTGAAAAAATTAAATAAAATAAACATTTGAAAATTAAAGTTTGCACTCTACTTAGTCACACACTGTAAGAAAACAGTGTGACACTATAAGATAATTGATATGGATTAAAATTTCCATTAAAGCTAAGTCACCAAAAATTAAACAAAAACGAATTAGATCACTTTTATTAAGTTTATGAGCTATATCCATAAATCCCTAGTAATGGAATTGAAGTCGAAACGGGTGAGGCTAAGTTGTTTTTCAGGATTCAGTCATTTTTGATAATAATATTTGATAGTAATTTTGTTAATGCACATTAAAATAAAACTGAAGGAAATAAACATATAACATATACAATCTGTTATGAATGTATTATTTACAAAAACAGTCCTACCAATAAAAAAAAGCTAGAAGAATATTTGCAAAACAAAAAATACTACTGAAGATCAATCTATACGAAAAATATCGCGCTGTTTTTTATCGGCAGCCTTTTCTATTTATGTACTAAAAATGCCTTATACTATTATTATTCTACAAGCAGTCTATATCTATTCTTTATCAAATGTCTACCAAATAACGCAACAATAACAATGCTTATGTTGGTCCATGAAAAAAGTAAAAACAAATAATACAATAGACAACATGAATACAAAATTGCAAATAATTGAACATGCGTAATCTTACTACCCCGCTTGTACATTTTTCTTCTCAATTTGTCAATTCATACTCGCATTAAGTTACAAAGGTTCGATGGAATTCGATAACATTTGGTTCGTAGCTTATTTATGATTCAACTTAAAACATAGACACATATATTTTGACTTTTACTCCTCCTATATCTCAAAAATGACCGGAAATCCCTTACTAATATGAAGGGGTTTAACATTTGATACAAGCACTACTTGTGGTCCATTGAAAAATATGACCTCCCTCTTCCCAGTTCAAAGGGAAACTTTGCATGTTCAAAGTGGCAGCGAATGGTCACAGGATCTAGCAGTGCTCGGACAGTTTCCGGGCAACTGGATGTACAGTAATCAACTGCCTGGAAATGCATACGCAAAGTGCTGAAGTGTTACCCTTACAGGATTAGCAAAGTGAACAATTGGTTCATGAGGATGCGGAAACGCGCCTGCATTTCTCTCACCTGTTCGAAGATGGAAGTGGACGATGCATGGCCTTGGAACGTTCTACGGAGTGATGAAGCGCATTTTTATCTCAACGACACTGTCAATGCACACAACTGTCGGATTCGGACTACTGAGAACCCTCAAGCTATTGAGCAGATGCAGTTGCATCCACCGAAGGACACAGTGTAGTGTGGCTTTACTGTCTGCTTCTTAATTGGTCCGCACTTTTTCGAAGATGCAGCCAACAGGACCATGACATGTTCTGTAACTGTAGTTCGATATCAACAGATACTACCAAATTTTATTATTCCAGAACTCCAACAGCGTGAATGTCTTGACAGGACAGTGTTCATGCAGGATGGAGCGTCCCCTCACGTACGATTGACAGTGCAGCAAGTCCTACGTCAACTTTCACCAATGACCACATAATTAGTCCCAATAACTTGACCTGCAAGTTCGCGTTTTCTGAAGCCATGTGACTTTGGGTTGTGGGATTATTTGAAAGCATTGATTTACCAAGGACACGTTGATACTTTTCCAACCTTGAAGGACCAAATACTGCTTCACGTGAGATACTGCGATCCGCAGTAGAATCTACGATCTATAGAATGCAGATTTTGGGACAAAGTGCAAGGACAATACATTGAACCGTATCTGCAATTGACTAACACTAAAACCTTTTGTCAACTGTACGCTTTTACTTTCTTTCCTACCTCTGATTACCTCACTATACAGCGCCAATTTCCCCCTGGTGGCGCCATTCAGAACTAAATAATTTTTTCCGGCGAAATCGCAATCCCATGGTATGAATAGAATTTACACCAAATTTTTGGCCCAACAGCTCCAAACATCTATATATGCCTATCTACATGTGCCTATCGCGCTTCCAACATCTCGTGTTTAATTATACATTAACCTTTCTCATAACTCAATTAGGATTTTGTTGCTTTTTTTGTTTTGTTTTTTTGTTGTAGAATTCTGTGGAGAGTATTTAACTAATGTTTTCATACAAATTTATAATTTCCTTGGATAATGATTTGCTGCTTTATATTATTATCAATTTGGTATCTGAAACAGTTATGTTTCACAAACATTTCCTATTGTTCTTGCATAAATCCCATTACAAACTGAAATTTGCTATTTATTAGTTATATTGGTACGCTTAATGTCTCTGCTTATTTCTTAAAGGAGATTTGTTAGAAATTTTTTTTTTGCACACAGGATAACCAAGATACTAATTTAAAGAAACGCTTGTAATGTCCCACCACTAACTCCGTTCAACAATACTTCTATGCTTTAGAAAATAAAGAAACGAAGCTAATGGTCTTATTCTATAACCGCCATTATTCTTAATATGAAAACATTCCCAGGTCTCTTTAGAGAACAGCCTGCTTTTCTTTTATCCTCCATTGCCAGACCCATTTAGATTGTAAGTAATGGAGGGCCAGTCAATCCAGAACTATGAACTCGAACCCTTGCAAAGCTTATTACCAGTCGATAAATCATCGGGCACTCAGCCGGTCATCCTACACTGAGGAAGGAAGGGTGGGTTTTCAACCCATTCGTAACTCCATTAACTCTGTCTTGCATTAAGGTCGAAGTAAAGTAGCAGAAAGGATTTCATTTCAACCGTATTCATTTTTCCCGCAAGCACATAAATTAATCTAGGGCTTATAAATTAATCGCAACTTAATCCGGATGATTTACAGTGAATCTCCCTTCATGCCCTAGGAAATAAATATCTTCATCTTTCAAAACTAAAAAGGTAAAAATAATTCATGCAGCCTTTGGGGCTTAATACATATATTAATCCTTGGTTAAATGTTCCCATTTAAAGATGCTTATGAAAGAGACTGCAACTGTGGTAAATCAAAATACTTTCAACAAAATACATTCCATTTAATTCACCGATAAGGACAGATATATTGTTCATCCGGCTTTAGAAAGTTTATCTTTTTAATCAATTCTTTATATTTCGAGCTACATCTGGAACTATTACGTAATAATCAATGATTAATATGTTGATAAAAAAAACATGTTTCACTCGATGTAGTATTATAAATGTGATTTTTCAAACAATAAACTATGAAATTTTTGTTTTTATTTTAGAGATTTTAATATTCGCAAACTTCTCTGTGTAGAATCCGGAAACGTAATTTTCTGCTTCGTTTCAAGATATTCACTTGAAAATGCTCTGAATTGGGTGAAACCGGTTATGACATGTATTTTTAATGTGTAAATAAGTTTTTTAAACCTAGTCATGTGTGTTTTCCGTATGCTGAATTTTTTTTTCTTCACCAAAATAAAGCGATAGGTTAACTTTCTTTCTAAATTGTAATTGTTGGTCAACAGTTCAAAAGCGATAAAATATCCCAACTAAGGTATAGTATAAGTTATTGTATTAATAAAGAAAAAGCCCTTAAAATTTTTCAATCGGGTTTGTAAAAGATATAATGTCTTTTATATCATAATGTAGATGATTTAATAATTCAAACAATTAATCACAGTATATTATGTATTAACAATTACTTTAAAGTGTAATAATCTAGTATTTGATGTTTATATATTGTTCATAAGTTTGGTTTGTTTTTAAATATTGATTCGTTTTCTAATCCTGACGAAAAAAATTAAGGAAGAGGATGAATTTGCGATCCTTACATTGATACAGGAGTAAGTCTTAAGCATAGAAGGACGAAATATTGTGAAGATTATATTGTAGTGAGAATATTTTATAGGTAAAGTATCTACGACTACATGAAAGTTGAAAGAAAGTTAACTTCTATAATCAATTGATCTCACATAAAAAAAAAGCCTCAATAACAAAACAAAACCATTACCCTATGAAAATATAGTATTTAATATTTAGGTATTATTCATGCTTTCTACAAACGGCATTAATACAAGACAAAAAAATTGACTGAGCAAGTTATTATTATTTCATTTCTCTGTTTTTCCTTACTTGCAACACGATTAGAATAGTTGAACCGATTTCCTTAAAAACTGATACAATGCTTTATTAATGGTTCAACATTAAATATCAGAACGTTTCATTGGATATCCATTCTCCTTCTTTGTCTCCCGGGCATGATCTTCCTCTTTCCATGATAAAACAGCTGGATCGTTTTGCTTAACACTTCATTGAAGTGTCAACTTAAAAAATGACTTACGAGAACCTAATTTTCTATCCATCATCCCTCAAAACAATTACAAAAAAATAAGGAAGGGGATAGTTGAATGATAACGACGCTGCTTACTCGTCACCATATGAGGGATAACCGAGAGTTTTGTAGTATGAAAAGAAATCGCAGAATAAGTAGAACATTTGAAATGCTTAATAATAGCGTATTGACGCTATAATTAATCTTTCAACCCATAAATTCTGTGACAGTTGCTTTAAGTTCGTTAGTTGACATCAGATAGGATTTATCAGAATGCAAGACTCATTGGAAACGAAATACCTTAAGTTAATAATGTTTAAAAAAAAAAAGCAAACAAGGAGATATAAAAATATTAACAAAATATAACAAAAAAAACATTGGCAACATTGTTATAAATTGCATAAGCTATAAATCCATTGGATTGTCTCAAATTGCAATAAGTTATAAATCCATTGGATTGTCTCAAAAGAGATAAAAGATTTGTATAAATCTATCTATGTAATGTTTATCTTCGTCAAATCTCTGGTTGATTTTAAATTAATTATTGAGCTAGAAGAAAGTAGATCAGTGACTGACAGATCCCATTCACGTGTCAGTCAGTGATTAATGATAAAAAAAGTAGGCAAAACAAATATCAGTAGGTTATTGTCCTCTATCAAAGCTAGGAAAGGCCCATGAGCGGGAGTTCAGATTCTAAAATTATAGTATGACTTTGAAAATTATGTCTTTGGCTTTATTTGAAAGGAGTTCTATTAAATGCAGTGGAGGTTTGAATTGGATATCTGACAGGAATTTGAAGATATCTTTCTACAAATTTTATAAGTAAATAGATTTTAAGTTCTTCTTTCTATTCTTATGTTATTCAAAAGGCAATTTCACCTACATAACACGAAGCTTTTTGAGTTAAAACTATTCTGAAAAGAAATTCAAATCTCTAAAATTATTGTCTAAAGGATTGATTTTTCTAAAGGTATTTATGCAATCAAAATTTAAGTTTTAAATCTTCTCATTTATAGACGAAATTAAAGTTTTGTAATTCATAACAATTAGTTTATAAATTTTGCTTTTTGCAAGATTAAGATAAAACAACATTGAAATGCTTTAAACATAAATGTGTTCTAACTTTATATTAAATATAAATAAATGACTAAGAATATCTTAAAATGTATAATTTGTATAATGTAAGAGAAAAAAAAATAAATATTATGTAAAATAATTTTGGATAGCATTACTTCGAAAAATTGGGAATATAAAAAATGATTTAAATTTATCTTTCAGACAAACTTAAAGAAAATTCTAAGTTTACATGCAACTTTTGAATACCGATAAAAAGAAAACCATTTTTTTAAAATTTTAGGATCATTTTGATCCAATACGAAGGAGGGATAAAAGATCAATTAAACTTTATGAACTAGTTATTTTTTATCAAGGTAATAGAAGTATGGGAGTAAGTATTACAGTATTATATTGTGTATTTAAGTTGTTGAATACTTCTTCGGCGCGTTTGATACACCGACGACTTCAAATGTCTCCACAGAAAAAAATCTAAAGGTGTAAGGTCCGATCACTTGGGGGAGGGGATATTCAACAGAACCTCCCCATCTAATCCACTTATAAGGAAATATACGATTGAGAAAACTGTAAAATTGTTCCTCAATGATATTTTAAAATTACCAATATTACTTATCGAAATTGGAAATTGTTAATAAATTTATCCTATAGGTCAAAAGTCTAAAGATAATAATTATAATAAAAACACACCAACTAATATATCTAAATTATATTGATTTATAAATCAGAAATTTAACGTGCTGTGAAAATGTTTAATAAACCAAAATAATAACAAATTCGGCACCTGAATAAAATTGCCTGTCTGGTTTATTTATAGAAAGGAATTGGGAAAGCCGTTTCGTCCTTCAACGGACTCATCAGCCCAATTCCGCCTTCCCCGATAAAAGAACCAGAAAGGCAAGATTCATAAGTGAAGGTCACCGTCACACCTGACAGTGACCTCAAAAACAAGAAAGGCAACAAAATTAAATTTTGTGTTTATTTTACACAACAAAGAACCTTTCCTACAACTCGTAGGAACATTTAATTTTGTTGCCTTTATTTATTTTCAGAAATAACAATAGAAAGAAGTAATAATTACCTTTCTTTTTTAATAACTTTTCTTCATTATTTATTATTTTTATTATTTTTTAATCATAATATATGCTTTCCCAATATCCTCGAAAATTCAATTTAAAAATTATCATTCAAACGGAAAAAGCATAGAAATGCAGACATTCGTTTGCTTTAACGCCTTTGCGTCATCATCGACGACAATCTGGGACAGCTGTTTCGTCCTTATTAGGACTCATCAGACAGATTTAGCCTCGATGATCAAGCTCAGAACGCGTGAAAGCCTATGAATCCTTCTCCCGCCCTCGGAAGTGGGACTCCCGTAAAAGCAAACGACGATTGAAAACTCGCTGTAACTAGTACAGCATAATTACCTTAGTCCGCTAAGCGCTGGGTACAAAAGGCATTTAATAAAAGGATAAGCCAAATGCATCGGCGAAAAATTAATATGTAAGAAGGTTCAACGTGCATCAAATGTAATATGAAAAACGGAAAAATATAGAATTGTACAAATTCGTTTGCTTTCACGCCTTTGAGTTATCATCGACGGCAATCTGGGACAGCTATTTCATTCTGATTAGGACTCATCGGCCAGATTTAGCCTCGATGTTCAAGCTCAGAACGCGTGAAAGCCTATGGATCCTTCTCCCACTCTCGGAAGTGGGATCCCCACAAAAGCAAACGACGACAGAAAAATCGCTATGACTAGTATAGCATAATTGCCTTAGCCCGCTAAGCGTTGGGCACAAAAGGCATTTCTGATTGATGAGTCCTAATAAGGAAGAAACAGGTGTCCCAGATAGCCGTCGATGACGATTAAAAGGCGTGAAAGCAAACGAATTTGTGCATTTCTATATTTCTGTATGTTTTCATGTCACATTTGATGCACCTTAAATCTTGTTACATACAAAAAAAATCGTTAATCAAACATTTCAAAAAAAAATATTTCCCCGGGAAGAAAATCGAAAACCAAAATCAAGTCATAAAATAATCTGTAAGTTATTAAAATTCATTATGAATTATCTATAAAAATGATGGAAATCACTATGAAATAACTGAAACAATACTTATTCATATTAAATAAAACATTCTTATTCAATCTTTACTTTTTTAAAAAGATATCGTTATTAAATTTCTTTTGTGTATGTGTGTGGGGGTAGTTATTTTTCTCTCTCTCTCTCTTTTGAATTGTCCTTAAAAATTATTACATTGAATTAAAGTCCAGATGCGTTTTCATCTGAAGTTATTTTAAAAGCTTTCTATTCTTTTATTTCTATTTTTATCTCTATAGTTTTATCTCTATTTGTTTTTTGTTTTGTTTTTTCCCCCAAAAAGTTCACAGATGCCGAATTACGTTCCAATAAGTGTTTCCGATCCTGGCAATTCCTGACTTTAAAAAACAAAATAATAATAAACATCCAGTTTATCTAGATATTAGGTCATTCGTCTACATGGAATTACGAAGAAGTTACCGATAATCTATAACCAAACAGTCTTCCGAATGGAAACGTCACAACGCCCATTAACTCCATTTTCTAGAAGAAAACGAAACGTAAGAATTTCTGCCTAACGTCGAAAAAAATTCCATCATTAGAGATCAGTTCCACTATTTCATAATTCACAATGATCTTCTTTATAAATGCTGTTTACATTACAGGTAATGAGCTAGGCTTAACTAAGACGATTAGAATACGATTGTTGATTTATCTCTCAAAAAAGTTCTCATTAAGGATAACATGATCTTAAAAATCATTTTGCAAGACAGAAGATACAAATTAAATTGGGATTGGAAGCTTGCTTTCGTAACTAAGCTCCCTCTGTTTTATTTTTGTAACAAAAAAATCATCTGTTATTGTCGCCACGGAAATAACAACACGGAACACGGCAAACACTAAAACCTAATACTATATTTACGCATAAACGAAACAATAATTCTACAATAAATTTTTAACTAGTATTTCTTTTCATAATAAATTGGTAATAATTATTCTAGGTGGATTACTTGAAAAAAAATTTTTAAAAAATATTGAAATGATATTTTAGATGGAGTACCATAGTTTAGAAACCTCTGGCAAAATTCTTGCCACGATTTGTGTCATCCCCGTTAAATTCTGGACGAGATGAACTTTATAAGGATGGAAGGAATCATACCACAAAGTGTTTAAAATTTGGAAGAGAGGTGTTTCAGCACACCATCTAAAGTAAACATCTTTTATTTGTATAAACTACGTGTTTTGTATCATAGACTATCCTTTACTTGCTATACCCCTAAATCCCTACTGTGCGCGACTTTTGCCTCTCTCTGTAGTTCATTTTTTTCTCAAATACCAAATCTTTGTTCAATTTACCTGCCTTACACAGACCATAGAAGCTTATATGTGCTAACGAATGTTGACTCACCTGGGTTTTTGTCATGTTGATGTTAAAGAAGATAATTTTTTTTTTCATTAGTTTCTTTTTCTATCTTTCACTTTCTGAAAATGTATGCTGGAAATAATTATCTGAAAAAGTGAACACCGTCTATTCAATACTAAGAAATGGTATAAAAATTAAGTAAACAGTGAATTTTATCATGTTTATGGTAAACGAACAATATTTTGTTAATTACTACTAGCAAGCATTTCAAGTAATCCTGCCATATTTTCTTTTATATATGTACTAGCAGAAAGACTCGTTCTTCGCTGGGGTTACAAAAAAAGAGTTTTTGTGATGTGGATACGAAGAAATTGTGAGATCACTTAGAAGCTTTCCGAGTTGGAAAAAAATAGTCCAATGATAGTTAAAATTATATGTTATATTCCTATTGTATAAATCGATAAATCCTAGATATGAAATTAATATCGAGATTGGAGAATTTAAGATTCATTTCTGCCCTTCTTCACACCCCTATCACTTCAAACTTCCCCAGTTGATAAAAAAAGCACGTGATGATTATAAATGTTTTATTCTGGTTTTTTAATTTGAAAACCCCATAAAACCCTACACTAAAGTTTGTCACCCCCCACCCCCGTTATAATCCTTACGATGCGAATATTGAAAATTCGTCGATGCGTATGTTTTAGATTTAGACAAAGTACATTCATGCGGAAATTTCATGTTTCCAACTGAAGAGGTTTCGGAGAATTGCATACCTTAAAGAAAGCTTGTCCCGTCCCCCCTCCTCTCCCCATTTACACCCTTTAGGACACGAAAATAGAAAATTCATCGAATAAGTATCTTTTCAATATTGACAAAGAACATTCATGTCCAATTTCATGTTTCTCATTAAAGCGATTTGAGAGATAAGCGAACACTTCAAGAAAGTTTGCCCCTCTGTGTACACCCTTCGTCGTGATCCTGGTTTTCGTTGTTTTTTGATTAACATTTAATTAAATAAAAACGTTAAGAATATTAATTATTTAAAAATAAGAAAAGAAAAGAAAATTCATTATCATAAATAATGAAAGGAAAGGAAAAAACAGGAAAAAAAAAATCAAAAGAATAGGAAATACGAAAAAAGGAAATCTCCTCCCCTCCCAAATATGTGTCCAGGTTTAAATTAAAATAGCATGTTATTTGCGCAGGGGCCTAAAAAGTAATTCTTCAAAGTTTGGTCGAGAAAGGTCAAACGGCCTAGGAGTGTACAGCGAACAAACAAACAAACAAACCAACAAACATTCTCCTTTATATATATATATATATATATATATATACAGTAGCTGTATCCGGCATGCGTTGCAATGCCACTCAAAGAAAGAAAGGGCCCGGTGTCGCTCGGGGGTGGGATACTTAGGTAACCATGTAGCCTTCCACCCCAGTGTGGTGTCCCTGCCCCCCAATAAGAGAGCGAATTTTTCACTTTTTGCAATAGATATGGGGGGCCCGAGAAACGGCCATAAATGTAAGAGCCCGGTATCGATCGGTGGTGGGACACTTAGGTAGCCGTGTCGCCTTCCACCCACCCAAATGTGGTGTACCTGCCCCTTACAGGAGAGCGATTTTTTCCCTTTTTCCAATTGACTTGGAGAGCCCGAGAAGGTGCCCTAAATATAGAGGCCTGGTGTCGGTCGATGGTGGGACACTTAGGCCCTTGTATCGCCTTCCCCCCATCCAAGTGTGGTGTCTCTGCCCCCCATAGGAGAACGAATTTTTCACTTATTGCAATTGACTCGGGGGGGTGGGCCGAGAAGGTGCCCTAAATATAAGGGCCTGGTGTCGGTCGATGGTGGGACACTTAGGTAGCGTGTCGCCTTCCACCCACCCAAGTGAGGTGTCCCTGATCCCCACAGGAGAGCGAATTTTTCACTTACACAATATTTGTGCAGTTCTCATTGTCACCAGCAGGATATTTGGCTATTTCAGGGATTTTACCCCTTTTCAACCCCTTGGTGGGGGGGGGGTACTATGTTCTAAGGTAGCCTATCTTTTCCGCAGGGTCCTAAAGAGTAATTCTGCAAAGTTTGGTCCAGATAGGTCAAAGGGCCTAGGAGTGTATAAAGAACAAAGAATGAAACATTCATTTTTATATATAGAGAGATACATAGATATAACAACCTGCACAATTTTTAGTGGCTTCCATGCTCATTGAGAAATTGATCTCGGAATCAAGGTCACGTGCAAGTCGTGTTTGGCACAGAAGCCGACCGAAAATGAACGGTTTGATCTTACCTGACGTGACTTACGGTTGCCCCACGTCGATGAAAAATAAAATGTAGGCATCCTCAATATTATACCTAACATTTTGACACCTTCTTTTTATTCCTATGTCTTATTGTTTGGGAGGAAATAGGGTCAGGAAAATCCAATGTTTTCTTTTGTATATATGGATTCTTTTCAATCTCTGGCGTTTTGAAACAAATCTATTGAAAATATACTGTCTTATTTCATAAAAGTTTTGCAAGCAACATATTAAAAATTTCAAAGTTATGAAAATCAGAAAAGGAAAAAAAAAACATGAAGTAAAGAAGAAAAAGAAATGAAGTTATTATTCAGTTTAAATTTTAAGTAATAATTTCATTTGCTTGTAGTCTTTATGTAGAAAAGAGAAAGAATTAGAAGAAACTTTTTATCTTATTATAAATGTGAAGCATAGTCCTTTCTGTAGTTCTTTAACCCATGTGCTCTTGAAATGTGGAGACTCTTGCAATTTTAAATGATTCTTAATAAAAAATTAAACCCTGGTCAAAGCTTTCTGAAGCTTTGTTAAGTAAAAATTCATGTTCTGGCAACTAGTAAAAAATTGATGAAAAATTACCATATCTGTGGCTTCAACACTGAAAAGAAAATTTCTCTTGGGATCTACAAACAATAAACAGCATGAAAATTTTAGAGAAAGGCTTTGAAGATCCTTAAAAGCTAACAGAAGGAAGAAAACATTGGTACCTGGATTAGCGTTGGTTAAGCTGCTTGCATAAGCTCAAATGGTGCTATTCTATTTGATGACCAGAGACGAGAGAAGTCTTGTTCCCGCTTTATGATTCCTTTTCCCTGGGTATTACAAGCGACCAGAAACTGCTGACCCTTCGTCCCAGTGCCATTTCAACAAGAGAGTAACGACCCACTTACTCAAACAATAAAACACACAATACCCAATTGCTTGCATTTATTAGCAAAACACAAAGAAAAAACACTCGAAAAAGATTGGTGTATTGAGGACTGTAGGGTAAATCAAAGAAATAGTTGGAGGAAGTTGTGGAAGATTAGCTTTCTTCCTTTCTTATCATTAGAAACCGTTCAGACGTGAATAGAATTAAGTTTTTCGTTTCACTCCAAACTGGTAAAATGCTGTCATTAAACCGATGATGATAGTTTAGATCTCGGAAGACGATTTCTTACGTACAATTAGCTCTGGAGGAATGGGAACTTCTTCTGCAATTTCTATTTGCTGTAGACAGTAAATCTAATTAAATCTTCCCTCATTTGGGTGCTCGACTATCTGTAGTGCTCCATTCTTAATAGGTGTCAGATAATAGTAACACAGGTGTCATCACAACAGAAAAGACAGAAGAAACCTTTGAGTGGCCGTAGCTGTTCTCACATGGAAAAGCATTCCGATGGATTACAACTCTTATTCATACTCATATTTGAAACAAATCTTTTTATTATTCTTCTATCTCTTTTTTGAGAGATCGGTCATTCCAAATTAATCCATCATTAAACAACGGCCTAATTAGAGTTAACAAGATTTATTGCCTACGTCATATTAATATAAGTACTTTCATGAAAGTTTAGTAAGGAGAATTTATACACATTTATACACATTTTACTGTAAATACTGTTTTTTTACATTAAAAAATCATAAAAATAAAGTATATATACTCCTCTTGCTAAATTGATGTACTGTCCTTGATTTTATAGTATGAAATATAATCTATATTACTACATAAAACCTTTCTTTTCCATTGTCCAGCGCTGTGAAAACATGGCTACACAGAAACGTTCGCGACGGGAATCAAACCTATAATCGTTTGAGTCACAGTCAGACGTCTTATCCGTTAGGCCACGCGGACTACAAACAAATTATTGGTTCGTATGTATGTATGTGTGTGTGTGTGTGTGTGTGTGTGTGTGTGTGGCGTAATGAGAGAACAGCCAGAGAAAAAAAGAGTATAACCCATTAATTTTAGCCTTAATAGCCTAATAGCCTAATAATTTAAGTGTGAATGTTCATTGTTTTAGCTTCTCCCCGTCCACAAAAAGGAATCAAATATCACTTTGTACGGCCATAACCGCTTGGAATCGATTTCTTGAAGTATCTCATACTTACCAGGGGGAGACGGGGGTGGGGGTGGCCTAGTATAGTATAATATAAACTGATGCTTGATAAAAAAATTATAATTATTAAAATCCGAGCTCAACAACATCTGAGGCATGTTATCTTAGTTTAATGATCTTTAAGACAAAATTACCAAAAATTTATATAAAGTTTAAATAGAAGATCTGTAAAAACTACGATTACTAGATTGCCTACGATTTATCTATTGCTATCCTATACGGGTAAATGGATCTGAATTAGGAGCTCGTGAAATGTATAATTATTTTTTTGTAGAATATCAGCTTATTACAACTCAATCTGCCGATGACAGCATTGCCAAAAGTGGATTTATATCGACACAGTGTTGCCAATTGATGACGTAACATGTAGGAAGTTCCATGAGTTGATTGGTTGTTCTCTTCTCTTTGCGTCATTAATTTTTATTTAAATTTTAATTCTGTTTATTTCGGAAAATTGTCTTTATACCGGGTGGTTATAATTAAAGTTCCCCACTTCTGCGCGGTCTGGAGACCGCATTATTGCACGGATAGTAATGCAACTATGTATATAAGCTATATAGAGCATGGGGAAGAGAATTCCAACGAAAAAAAAATTACTTCAAAAAGTTGCCACCAGGTGAAAATGTGGCGCTCCAAGATCATAAATAGACGATGGGAATGCAATATTTTAATGCTTTTAGAGTGACTGTTCAATACGCCCAACGTCCTGCATCAGCGCTGGACAGCGTGCGCAACAGTAGCACGAAAGTGTCTCGTGAAATGGCTACAACATGACGAATGATATTGGCTTTCAGTTCAGGAAAGGTCCGTACGCGTCCCTCATAAACATGATCTTTCAGGATTCCTCACAGCCAGAAGTCACATGGATTAAAGTCTGGTGAACGGGCAGGCCACGTCTCTGGAAAGTGTCCCGACAGAACATGATCATCGCAGAAGCGGCACGAAGTTCCTTTACTGGGTGACCAATATGCGGTGCTGCACCATCTTGCATGAAAACTTTTGTCTCTAAACACCCGCGTTCTTGCAAGGCTGGAACCAGACGACAAGAGTTGACAGCAACGTGCATTTGTAACAGTGCACCGGACAGGACCTGCAGGTGTCATCTCCTCAAAAATTTTGACCCAGAATGAAATTCGCGGGGAATCCACACCATGCAGTCACGTACTGGGAATGCAACGACTGGGAATGCACCACATGGGGTTTTGAAGAACCCCACATGCGACAATTCTGCGTGTTCACAGCGCCGTCAAGCGTAAAATGCGCCTCATCTGTCCACAGAATGTTCTAGGGCCACGCATCATCGAAAGCCATTTTAGCCAAGAAACGAAGTCTAACCACGTTTGTGGATCTTGCCGTTGTAACTGGTGCAGTATCTGGATCTTATACGGGTACCAGTGAAGAATGGACCGCAAAACCTTTCGCACTGTGGACCATGGAATTGTTAATTCACTTGCTACTGCTCGCGCGCTGGTCAATGAGTACCGGACCACTGACGCTCTGTCAGTTACTGCTACTGCCACTTCATGGACAACGTCCCTCCGCAATCGAGCGGCCTCCTCTTCCTAGCAGCACACCTAACTCCCCTGTCTCTTCGAATTTCTGCATCATCTTTCGCAAACCGACATGGGTCCTGTTCGCAATCCCTTCAAACTACGATATTCTCGCAGTGCTGATACACTACTGCTGCTGTTCTGGTAATAGAGTTTCACGAGGAGCGCACGTTCTTTCTTCTCCAATGGCATGATGATTTCTGAAGATTGGTCGTTCACAGACGCATTGCGCTTTTCACTCAGCGCCGCTTTTTCAGCTGGTGGCAACTTTTTTTTTCGTTGGAATTCTCTTCCCCATGCTCTACATAGCTTATATACAAAGTTGCTTTACTATCCGTGCAATAATGCGGTCTCCAGACCGCGCAGAAGTGGGTTACTTAAATTATAACCAGCCTGTATATATACTGAAGAAAGTAACGATCAGTTGCTGAAATCGATCTGTATTTTTTAATAGGTTAAATATTTTATTATATTAATTTTAGTGGCATGTGAGTGTTTATGTTAAGTAAGTGCATATGTAAGTATTTCTTTCATTCTCTCTTCTCCATTTAGCAAGAAGGAGATGTAATTGAGATTAAATTTCTTCTATTTCGGTTTCGTTAATTCGGTAGATCAGATAAACTTTAACAATAAATTACTTAATGCATTACAATGCTGTTTATATCTCCGTGAAGAGTCTTCTATTTGCTTACTTCTCTTTGCCTACATTATCTAATTGTACTGTAAAACAATGAACCCGATAAATTGTTTCTTGCCTTAGTTTCTTTGTAAACTTTACTATTCCCCATTCTTCACATTGTTTTATAAGTAAAGATCTGCCAAATCTCAAGTCGCAAAGATCAATGGGATCTATCTACAAATAAAACTAATTCTCAAATTCATTTATAGATGGATTAATCTCTTTCTTCCTTGGCGTTTGAAGGACTTAGAAATGAATTTGATAATTAGTTTTATTTTATTTTTATCTGTTTTAGCTACTTCTCTAAGGACCTTAAGATATCTACTTTGATATCTACATTTCTTATCGTAATGTACCATAATCATATACCAATTTTAATCATAAAGAAATCTTTTAAAGATCTTCTATACTAAATTCATTTGATGTGCATTTTATATCTTGTATTTTAATTTGTTCTTAACTGACTAGTTGAAAAGCATCTTTCACTAAGCTCTTAAAATTCTTCAAGCATTTCATTTGAATAACAATTTTAAACTCTCTTAATTGCAATGTAATAGCGCTTTACTGTTATCTATTTTGTTAGAGAAATTGAAACTGGTCAGTATCTTAGAAAATAAACTCTATTGGCTTAAGCCTTGTAAGCTCCTTAACACCTTAAGAATGTGCTCTTGTATCTAACCTAACAACAGTTACAATCTGTTCGTAAAGTCTCTTAATGCAAAGTGAAGTCTCGGTCTGAGGGTTGATTACCAAGAATGGTCTTTGATCGTTTGCACTACAAAAGTTCTGGATAGTCCAATGACTCTTTCTCATTTGAAACCGCAGAAGTCGTTCTTGCTTATGGCCATTTCCGACGGCTAACCGGACGCCACTCACTTTACCCGTCGCGTCGTTGGGAAATTTTTATACTTTTTTCACTAAGTACTAGGCAATTGAATAAAAGAATGGGTTGGCGGAGGAGAAACTTTTCTGATCCCCAAACCGAAGCCGAGATTAGATGTAGAAAGTCAAGCAATTTATAAAACGAAAATAATTCAATGGCTAGTTACGACGAAACATAATGTAAAATAGCAAAAGCAAACAATGCTTAATATTTATTTCTATTTTAAAATAATAAATTTATAGAGTTTAAGCTATATATGTATCTTTATAAAGTTAAGTATAAATGACACTAAATCACATATAATTTAAAGTTCCATCAGTTTAAGTAAGTTCAAGGATGAAAGGTTAATTGCTAGTATATATTTAATAGGCCGAAGCTGTAAATATATTAAATTCAAATAGAACTTATCTCATTTTGTTAATAGTAAACTTATTGGTGGTAATTGTAATTTTCCATATTCAAATATAAGTAACAGAACTAGTTACTAGTTACTTGGCATTTAGAGCCCATTTCAAAGAATTGATGACATTACAAAACATTGAAGGTAGAATTGGTCTTAGCGAAATCCAAACTGAATGCACATATTAAGTCTATATAAGATTTTTAGAACTATTGTTGTGTTTTAATTTGCAGGAATTAAAAACAAATAAACACGTTATAGTTCACGTAGCACCTTTCGTATACTTTCATTGCAAGATATAAAAGTACTTTTCTAATAAGAGAGTAACATATATTGTAATTCGCTTATTACTAAAATGATACGTCTAGAAGATCAGGTTCAACTGACCGGTGGCGATAGAGATTTTCGCTGATGGAACTTGACAAATACTCACAAATAGTCTATAAAATGGGTAAGCAATTGGTTTCGAGTTTTTAAGCCAGACGACTGAAATTTACATCTACGCTTTGTTATGATACTACTAATTGCAGGAATCAATAACCTCTTTGCTGCTCATCTTTATTTTCGACGGGGTGGCTCTCTCAAACTTAAAGCAAAACAACCTTCAGCTTTGAAATTTGGAGAACCTTTACATGGTTGATAAACTATTCTATCAAAGCTAAATTTTACAAGAAACAGAAAATAATTCTTAATAAATTCTAGTAACTCATTTCAATATGTTAATTAATTTTCCCAAAACCTGATCAAGATGTCTATGGCTTAAAATTTCAAAGATATATTTTTTACAAATTGCATGACGCTATTATAGAACCAACGTAAATTCTAAGATTACAAAAATATTCGCACTTTCAAGCTAAAATGTTCAGAAGTGAGAGCGAGGGAGACAAGTTCAGAAGATAAATACTAATGGTGATACAGGAAAACCAGTATCAATTAACAGTATTGGGGTTTTGTTTCGTTTTGGATGTAGTTAGTCCATTTCTAAGGTTAAACCCTAAGGCTCCAGAAACACTTCTGAAAATGACGAAATTTCACGGTCAGGTTACCAAAAATATATTGAAATTGGATGGCAGTCTGGCGGAGCGAAACGTAAACAACGGAAGAGAAGAGGACGGATGTTTGTTTGCCGGAAGTTTCTTCTTGTTTCCTCTTTCACGTGTTTGCATGAAATTTCCTGACGGTTTCAGGATGGGAAGGTCATTACCAGCTTACGAACAAGAAATCTTATGCAACAAGAGCTAATAATAGAAGTCATTAGCTTTCCCTTGAACAACGTTGGAGAGTTTAATGCAGTCTTTAAAATTCCTCAGTGTCGATTTAATTACGGTATGAATACATTAAAGTCTTCTTTGAAACCTAAGATTATTAAATTTACGGAACTGATTTAACACGCTTCTTTTATCCTTCATTTTTTTTTGACTTAACCACATCTTTTCCTTGGTTTATCTGATCGTCCATCAAAAGAAATTCTGTTTAATAGAAATATTCATTGTTTTACAACTAATTAAAATATCCTTGAATTAAAAAGAAGTTAAAAAAAAAGTAGACAATGGGAATTTGATTAATTTTTAGATGTTACAATTATGTGCAGATTATTTAGGCAAAAAAAGTTGATATTAAAATAATTTTGGTTTAATCATAAAATTAATCTTTTAAAATTTCTTGTTTAAAAATGTGTAAATCGAAACTATTAGTTAAGCTATTAAAAATCTAATTTATATATAATACTGTCTTCTTTCTATGAAACTACAGTAAAGTGCGATTTTGTGGAATAAACCGGTTTTTAAGAATAAATTTTCCACTGTCTATGTTAGTTCTAACAGCTAATTGTAAGAATATAGGAATAATATTGGTAGAATATTACATAGTTTTATTTATCGACAAATTATGAAATTTAAAATCTTTCTAACTTTTGAATAACAATTAACATTTTTTTTTAAATTTTATAATAGAAAAAAAGTAATCTTATAGTGTATGAGAATTTACACATTTGTATAAATTTTATTGAAATTTTAATCAATTTTAGAAAACTGATTACCTGTCATTCTTTAATATTTAAAAACTTGTAATCATTTCACGTTTCTATTTGTAAATTATATAACTTTTTTGTTACAATGATCAATGATTCAAAATTCCAAGTAGGCCTACAAACTTTAAAGGTGAGCCAGGAATAGTGGAACCATATCCAAACCTTTTTCATAATGGAACGTATGTCCGCAAATGCCACCTGAATCTACTAGAAGATACCCTAAGGTTCAGAAATAAAAGACAAAAGTAAGGTAGACAAGTACTTTTTATTAGCCTTATGTTTACAATTAGACAGGGACGTGGGAGCTGGGGGGGGGGGAGGGGAGGGGCGAGTTGCCCCTCCCCTTTTCTGAATGGGGGGGCAAAAACTATCTTTCGCCCCCCCACTAAACTAACAGTATAATAGTCGATTTAAATAAATGAGAGTTCCGCTTCGTCAATATAAGTAAAGGAATGTTTATAGAATCGAATTTTCTCAAATCTATTTTGCTTAAAAACACCAACACCAACTTCATTTATCGAAGCTTTTTTTAGAATCCGTGCCCTCCTTAGTATTGTTAAGTTTTTTTTTTCTTTTTTTTTTCTTTGTGACCAATTGAATTTGCAATCTTACCCTGAGGATATTCGAAAGTTGATTTACACATTAACTACATTTTGTTTAATTTCTTTTTCTCCGTATTATTATATATAAATATTTATTATACAATTAAATGTAATGTTATTCTTGTTTTTATTGAAATCAAATATAGCAAATAAAACTGATGATTATTTTAATACAAAGGCTATAAGAAAATCAGAAGAGGGGGGGGAAAAACATGAGAAAGCAGAAGAAAAGTTCATCCGCTTATTAAACTTAGATAAAATTATTTAAAATAAAAATTTGATTTTTTCGCTTCTTTAGAAGTCCCCTAATTATTGTATAAATACAATATTATAATTAATATAATATTTAATAATTATATTATTAATTACTAATAATTATAATTATTAATTAATTAATTAATTATTGCAATATTTTTCGCCCCCCAAACATGAAGAAGTTCCGACGTCTCTGCAATTAGATAGTAAGGTGTACTGGGTACACGTCTGTTGGGAACCATTCACAATATAATCATACAGCGGCTTATACGTTTCCTTTCGCTGCTCCATAGGCTAGGTGCATATTCGCACTCTCAGCATTAGTGAAGCGATACATTCTACTCTTTCAACGTCAGCATCTATGTCACGGATATTTTGTCGTGCCATTTTTTTTTATTTATCTCTATTTTTAACTCATTTATTTTATTCTCTTTCTTATTTATTATTTTAACTTGGAATTTTTTTTTCTTGTTTAATTACTGTCAGCCTGTTTTTCTCTCGTTTCTACTTGGTTTTGCCCAGTTATCATGGCAACCTTCTTTGCCTAATTAGAGTCTTATTTTCCCGTGGGAACTTGACCCCTCTCTTTCGTTTTGCACTCCTTACTATCTGATCTCTCTTCTGTTTGGTTAATTCTTAGTGTCTTCTATCATCCTTAACCAATTGTTTTAGGCTTTTAAATGAGCGGACGGGCTCATTTTATCCATACTTTCTTTCATCGACGAGTGAATGTGTTCAGTAAACACTGGAATTTGTGAAAATTCCTTGTAACGTGTTTGTGCTTCAAGAAATCAACAAATCTGGCCAGATGAGGAAAACTACGGTTAAAGTTGCAGATAACTAAACTAAAGTTGCAGATAACTAGACTAAAGTTGCAGTTGCAGACTGTAAGACTAGGACAATATAGTAATTAAGTTTCTCTTCATTCTCCTGCTGATCAGATCGGTGAGACAGCCACTAGTGAATAACAGCTTTCTATAGACTCTCCTTCACATTCCGTCAACTGCATTTCTACAGGACTGCAATTTTTGTATTTAATAGTGTTTTATTTTTTATTTAAAAACTCAGCCGATCATCTTGCCGTGCATTTTTCGTGATAGTTGCAAATATATTTCTTTTTATTTATTTTAATGCGTGTGATTCCTCATTATCTCCTATTTTATTTCTTTTTAATTTACTCATCATTATCCGTGTATATTAAAGTTTTTATTAAACTTGTTTATTGTATGTAGAATCAAAGTTTTGCATGTTTTCTCTTTTATTCATTTATTTGATCATGTTTTATCAAGTATAGTCATCTTGTTTGCTTCTTTCTTCTGATTCTTTATGGGCCCAGCGGAATCAGAATTAACTTTTATAACTTCCACTCAGTGGCGGCTCGTGGCTGTGAAGTTAGGTGAAGAGCTAGTAGGAAAATAATTATATTATAATATATCATAATATATATATTATAAATTATATATATAAATCCAATAGACAAAACTTGAATCGCCATCTTTTCAAGTTTCGTGATGCAAATATTTCATTCAATGATTTGCAATTTAAAATTCAGAATGTAAAGAATATAAGAATAAAATTAACTTACATTACTAAACATATAAAATTTGCCGGACAGCTTTCTGAAATTTAAAAACCAAATTAATTTCAAAAAGCTGTTTCTGTGTAAGTATTTATATATATATAAATTATATATATTATATATTATATATATTGTAGTATATAATATAAAATATTATAATAACTTCCTTCTTATCTAATTATATTAGATCATAATATATATATATTATAAATTATATATATAATATATATTATAATATATAATATAAAATATTATAATAACTTTCTTCTTATCTTCGTCTTTCCAACGTGAAAATGATGTTTCTAATAAAACCCACACTATATCTTAAACAGGATTCATATTTAAAACAGCACAGCACTGCGAAACAGGAGCGATCCGAAAGAATTTCACATTGGAAGAAGAGAGCGTATTTCTCAGTTATAACTTCACTTATACGATGCTATACAGCGGGTGACGTCATGGTTGTCATAGCAACCATCGCTTCGTTTATACAACTAAACTCCGCCCCTGAGTTAAACAAAATACAAAAATACGTTTCTATTAAAACCAACATACGTGATAAGGAAAATAAATTTTTCCTTATAATAATTGTTATATTATAAATAAATAATATTGTATTATAAATAATTGGTGAAGTGCCACTTCACCTACTTCCCCTGAATAGCCGCCACTGCTTCCATTTGACATCTAACGATGATGGCTCATAGGCCTACTGCCTAACTATTGCGGTGCCAAACAGCGCTTTCTAGCGCATTCGGGAGACGTTAGTGGAGATACGTTCCACCATGAATACGGTTTATTTTTGTATTCCTGCCCTACCTTTAAGGGAATTTTGAACCACCCTATATATTTCAAGCAACTAGTGCATGCAGATGTGGGGCTCAGAAGGTGCATTTTGATATTTTCTCTAATATTATTTATTTCTCTATTATTATTATTTTTAAGTTGCGAAATCTTTTTGGTTCCTTCCGTAGTTAGCTTTTTGCTGAGTTATAGGCACGTAATATTTGTTATTAGTAGAATATTGAACTTAATTTAAAAAGACAGTTATGAGGAATATCGATCAATATTATACATTTGAAAAAATAAATTTACAACTCAATTTTTACAACAGTTGATTACATACTGTAAAAGTGTCTATTTTTAAACCAGTTTCAAATATAACTGTAAATATGTTAAGTTTTACAATGAAACCACAGTTTTCGTCATGAATGGATTCGGTGTTTCAGAAAAATAACTTTAGTTACAATTTGTTAAAATGTGAATAATTATTTTAATAAATTTGATATCAATTTATATTTTGCTTCTTACTGAATATAAGAATTAATTATTCTAAGATTTAAAATTAATTATTCTAAGATTAAATTTAATATGTGCATTAAAGTTGAATTATTTCAAATCAGGACAAATCTCCATTTTTTATTACTAAAAGAAAGTAATGCTGAATATAGAAACATATGATTAAGTTTGGATCACACAGTAGTTATAATTTATTACTGACTAATAAAATAAATTGAATGTCATCTATTCCTTCAATTTCTCCGAATTATCGGCTTTGTAATTCGGAAATTGATAACCTAATAATGTGCCGTACTAAAAGGTTTAAGCATTTTGTTAAAAATTAAACATCCAACAATGTTGCTTGCAAAGTTTGACAAAAAGAAAAAATCAGAAAAATATTTCACACATTTTTGAATGTGAGAACCTTCGCAGTGTCATTTGGTTTATCCTAACATTCGCCTAAATATAAAGTAATGTCTCTGAAAGAAACATTTTTCAAAAAAAACAAAAACATATTTAATCGTTTTATAAATATTTAAACCGTACTTCTTCTTAATCTCCTCTCTTTTTAGAGTTCTTAACATTAAACATCAACAACACAAATAAATGTAATAATATACAGTAGGGCCTACATTTATTAACGCAAATTTTCGAAGAAAATAAAATACGTCTCTTCTTTTTCAAGCTTACGTAGCCAACACAAGTTACAAAAATTTAATCGTTTCTATGAATCTGTATTTGTTCTCCTTATAGGTTGAAAGAGTGAATTATTAACATTAAGACTAACATGAAAAAAAAAGGGAAAAGAAAAAAAATTCCTTACATCAAAATAATCCATACTTTGTTTTATCCCTTAGAATTATTAACAATTACTGTTCAAAATTGTTCTGAAATGATCAAAGGTTCTATGAATGTGTTGAGAACATACAGGTAATCAGTTATTCACTTTGATATATAATTAATTAATGTTTAATATATAATTATATTGTAATTAGTATATAATCTATTAATGTTTGCCAGTGTAGTTATTTATGTATTAACTCCAAATTTGCGCGAATAAGAAAATCTTTCATTCAAAATCGCTTTTTAAATTAAATGGTATTGTGTAAATGTTTATCTATATTGATACAACGATTAGTTAATGACATTGAGTATTGTGATAGCTTTAAATTTCATAACTTCATAAGGAGTACATAATATTCTAACTGTGTATTCCAATTTAAACTTTGATATTTGAATTTTATCTTACTGTTGCCTGAGGAAGCAACAGCAGAAATTGGCAATGTTTTAATTAAAATATTAAAATATTAAAAATTTTCTACTTATTTACAAGCAGAAATGTCTGACTTTGCCTGGGGAAAGTAAGGACATGTTGATTCGAAATACTTATCTATTATGTATTATTTGAAGAAATTAATAGAACTATGCTGCTAATTTCAGTAACTGTAAATAGAGCTCACGAATAAAGAGATTGGAAATGGAATTCACAAATACATATTTCTAAGTGGGATCAAATATATTGTGTTAATTTTTGTGTTATTAATGCATGAATATCTTAATGATTCAAAAGCCAAAATTTCTAATTAATTCGGAAAAGAAACCATAAATATAATACTGTGTTGAAAAAAAATATTCAAATGAAGAGGCTCTGGGTTATTAGAATTTAGTAAATCCCAACTGTTCAGGACGAAATAGTTTAGTTTTTCTTTACTAGAAAAAGGGGTATCACACATCTTGGCCAAACGTTTTATAACTGTGTATTATGTAAGCTTACACCATCTACGACCAGTTTTTTGAAGTATCATGAGATAGCCTAATTTTTAAATTCAAAATGAAAATATAAAAAGGCCTTGGCGGAAAAAGGTGGCTATTCCACATTCCTTTAAAAACCCCATTTCTTTAAAAACCACATTTCTTTCTTTACATGGAAAGAAAACAGCAGGAAGAAGGTATGTAACAGTGGACTGATGAACTTGATGTTATTTAAAGTGCCTTACGAATCTGTGTTTTAAAGTTACTATTTTTCTTCTGTTGTAAAATGTTATATGTAGTAAGATTAGTGAAATTATCTAACAATGAAAATATACAAAATATGACCAACATTTGCAGAAAGTTTGTTTTAATATTTAATATTTTATGTTGATATATAGGAAATCTAACAAAACACTAAATATCTCAGAAATATATTTTTGAGGGTTACCTTCTTTTTCCACTAAGCCTTTCAATTATTGGAATATTTGAACTTTTTCGACTTAATTAAATTATTATTAATAAATTGTATTAATTTATTAAAAAATTGTATTTATGAAACTTGATAATGTATTCCTAAAGAATACAATATATACTTCATTAATTATTAAAAGTTCAATATATTTTGTATAACTTTGTTATACCATCTTATCTAAAATAATCTATCTAATCTAATATAAAATTACCTATTAAGAACTCATTATATCATTTTAAATTTTTCTAAATGGAATGAATAAAGCAAATTCATTTCTAATTCTATTTAATTTGGATATTGATCTTACAAAACCATTTTTATATCAGTTTTCAAAATGTAATTATATAATTTTGTCTCCAATATATACAATATAGTTTTTAACTTATTTACTTTGTTCTTCTTCATTTCATTTTATTTATTTACTATATACAGTATTTCGTTCAGGGAATTTCTGAACTTCCTCAAACTTCTTTGAAATTCTCTGGACGAAATATTATAGTCTATAAAGTAAATAAATGAAATAAAATAAAGAATATAATTTTAAAATGAACATAAGAATATTACATTAATTACCGTACTTAATGTTTGTACAAGTTTTCGGATTGAAATTCTTATTTTGTTTATTAATGATCTTATTCTCTACTAAAAACATTAAACTTAGTAGAGTATTGATAAACAACTACTCAACAATTTCTCTATTTCTTCTATTTCTTCTTTTTACTAAAAATACTAAAAGGTCGACTAAACGTACTCTTATTACATAATTTCATAAAAGTATTCTAGAGAATGGAAACATGTCGATTTTTTTTTTTTGCAAACTACTGGATATTTAAAGTTAAACTGAAATAGTTAGTGAATACTAGAGAAATAGTGATGGTATCTATTTACCACATTATTAATTCTGTGACCGTCAGTGTGTTTTAGCGTTTCAAACCAGTTCACTTGTGTAAAGACACTTCCTTATATTTTTTATTTCACGACTTTTTCTAGTATTCGTAGCAAGGTATTTTTAGAAACGAAACTTTTATCGAAACATCATTTAGTTAGTCCACGAAAATAAATCCAATCTACTTTTTTGATTTTTTTAAATATCTGATAGGTATGCGAACATATTGAAAGATTTTTTCTGCAACAATATTTTACGAAACGAAGAGACGATAAAATATCAGAAAACCCATAGTAATTCTGTCCGGAGGTAGGTCAACATTCCTATGGAATTCAAGGATTCCCATAAAAACACCTGGGGAAAGAAACTGAGGTGGATTGCCGTAGCCTTCCTCAGGCAGCCCTTATGGAATGGCAGTCCGAAGAGAAAGTGAAGAAGAGGCTAACAAACACAGGAAAGGAAATTGAAACAACCAAGCCACGATCGGAATTCGTGGCCAGATTCCGACACAACGTCCGCCCGGCAGACCGCTGCCCAGACATATATATATATTTATCCGGACAGTGATATGGAATTGCAAAAAAACAAAACACAATACAAAAACCATATCACAATTTTTATTAAACAAGTAAACGCATTCTTTCAAATAGTCTACAATAATATTATTCAGATATTACTTAGATAAACAACGATTTTTTTCCAGTCTTATTTACTATGACAATAAATATGTAAAGTTCTTTGGAAACGTTCAGGACAGATATAAGCAGTTCTGTTCTTATGGTAATGACAGTCAAGGATAACACTGTTCTTTAAAGGAGAGAATATCGTATCCAGCTTGAAGCCATTGCCATTTTGTGTTACTTTTCTTTATCATGAGCAATGCAGAAGGTTTTTTTCTTTTTTTGTTTCTGAGCCACAAACTTGCACATTTCCGAAACATTCTGTTAGTCTGAAAATTCCGTAACATATTCCTACTCACACATATTCATATTCAAACATTAACATATTCCTGGTAGAAATGTGGAACCTCCAATATTTAAACTTAAAAATAAAAAATACACATTTAAATGAAACGTAGAAATTCCTGTTCATTTCAGCATTTTCCACCCTATTAAAATACGATCAATGCCGAGAAGATGATAAACTGCTCAAAAAATACCGCTCACGGAATTTGAAAGAAAACGAATGGATGGCGTAAAAGAAAGCGGCCTAACGTTATATTAGGTTGCCGAAATCGTTATGAGTCTTCAATGGTGAACAGAAAGAGAATGAGATAGAAAACCAGGAGATATCAAAAAATAATGCAATCCAAAGATCGGCAAGATTCAGTAGTATATCTTGATAATTAATATTGTATCTAATGTTTCAAATTCCATTGAACTTTATAGCTTTCAATTCTTACTCATCAAAGCGAACCTCTTCTGTGATGCTGTAAATATGTCTAAGCTTCTTTGTATTTGATGATGAAAATAATAAAAGCAATCGATAAAGGACCAATGAAGTCATAGAGAGCCATCGAGTTTGAAATGAGCATACTCCTCCTGTTTATAGTCCCTGTGAATAATGGAACAGGGGAAATAAGAAAGCATAATATCTATCATCTAACAGTCTTACTGTTAGCTCTTTATTTCGTGAATCTTCCCCTATGCCTGAAATTCATCAGAATTCCCAAGTCGAGCAAGTGTGGGATATGATTGGAAGCATCTGATCTTCAGTTGAAACAGAAAACTTTCCATGTTGACAGCCGTGCTTCGGCATTACACAAAACAACAGACATCTCTGCTTCTATAAGTCAACTAGAGTCACTTATGTACAAACTGACTACAAAATTTTGAAAATTTCCACATGATAATTAACATCTCAAATAAAAGTTATTGTAGTCAATTATCAATCAACGATGAGATTTTAATCTTTTAACATTTTACATTTTTTCGAACTTTCGTTAAAATTAATTTACTTTTGATTCTTCGGCTCCCATTTTTGTGAGGAATCTGGTGTCATTTTGGAATATCATTCCATCACTATTTTGTTACCGGTATTTGTTTTTTTCATGGTTGATGATGGATAACATTTTATGCTAAATAATACTTTCTACACAGTACAATATTAGAAATAGAGATGCTTTGAAATAAAAACGAAACGGCGTCTAGAATATCAAAAAAAATATTCTTTTTTAGATTTACTTTTTTTTTCTCTAAAAAAAAAATGATGGAAAGAATGAAAGAAAATTCAGCGTTCATTCATAGAAAAAATATAACGAAGAAGTTTTGAGGATTCCGATTACGAACAATGGCATAAATTAAGAAAATTATATGTTAAAAAGATTAAAAATAATTTCGGATGTGTAAAAATTAATAGGATTATAATTAGCTTTTTATTAAATTCGGTTATTATCATAAAGTTTAAAATGATGCTTGCAAAATGCTTACACTTTCTTTTGTGATTAGGATATATCAACAACTAGTTATCCAAGAAAGCTACAATTATAATAGTAAATTTAACTTAACTAATATGAGTTTCATATGATATGCATATAAAATGTGACAAAGGTAAGAAGATGGATTTAGAAACATTGTCATAAATTAAAGTGTTCCAAGCAAAAAATACTACAGTGGTTCTATTAAAAAAGTATTATTTGTGATACATTCAGAATTGAACTATCTTTCAAATATCTGAAGAAAATATCAACTTTTTTTAAATCTATAGTTTTATATCTAATAGTTTTTTCTGTAGGATCCCAAACCAAGTTATAAAAAAAATGACTACGTTACTCGTATTTAGTTCCATAGTCATGCAAGGGACAGAATCCAAACAAAACACATCACCAAATACTACAACATTAGAGAATTTTGCTAAAATGGGAAGAATTAATATTTTAAGGAATCTTTTCCATCCTTGTTTTTTTATTGGGTAATTATATACCTTTATGACTAAGGTTTGTGGCATATCGGCACCAATAAAGATCTAATGGAATTATTTCAGGAGCCAAGCTTGGTTTCAATTGTTAAAAGTAAAAAGGATTCAATGGGTAGGCCATCTTCAAAGGATGAATTTGAACCGTGGAGTTAAGAAATTCTTCATTGGAAACCCTGGTGGTAGAAAATTAAAAGGAAGACCACGACTTAGATGGCTTGATGATGTGGAACGCGATTTGAAAAAGCTCCAGGTACGAGGATGGAGGAGAAAGGCTCTATATAGAAAAGAGTGGGCACATATTGTTAGGAGGCCAATGCCCTATATGGGCTGTCGTGCCATGGAGTTAGTTAGTTAATTATGTATTATATATCATTATCTAATATTGCACAATGAGGTTCATTTCACAAATGATTAACAAAGAAAAAATAAAGAAATCCTACACTAATAAATCATCAAGGAAAAATCAATGTTACAACCATTTGAAGGCGTTAAAGGCGGCGGCTGAGCATTAGTTAAAAGTTCTTATATAAGAAATAGGAGAATACTTAGTTACATGTGAATAGTTTTTTACTACTAAAATATTCAGAAACAGTCAAAGAAATTTTAATACAAATAAGAAATAAAATTGGTAATTTGAGTGTAAAATTATAAAACAAAATAAAATTAGTTAACTTTCTCCTGTTTTGAAATTATTAAGCATATTAAAAAGAGCATGATTAGTCTACTTTATTTTTAAGTGATTTAATTAAGTTTGTGTAAATGATTTAAGTTTAAGTGAGCTTCTTTAAGTTTACTTTTCCATTTTAAGAAATTTTCATACCTCTTTTTTTTTCTTCTTGATCTGTTAAGAAGATGTGAAACTCATGTATCCCAAGGACGACATCATTTTCATCTTGCGTCTGGAGTCCCACCGCTGTCAAACAGTAGCCTGTCACGTGACTCTCTCCATTGTTGCCGAAGGTCCATCCGTTTCCCGTGTCCCACTTTGGAACTATTTCGCAATGGATCGTAAAGCAACGGTGAAACCTTTTACGACACGGGACAAGATCGACCCTCCCTTCGTCCCTTGATCCCTCAGTGGGCGATGGAGACTCCCCCGCCGACGAGAGAAGCGGATGATAGCAAACCATTCCATACTGTGCGTATCTATTTAGGATTCACTGAAATCTGTCCATTCTTAGTACTGTGTCCTCGAAGAATAGTGTCTGGAAAAAAAGAAAAGAAAAAAGAAAATGCCGACCATAAAGAAATTTATATGCTAGTGGCCTTTTTGAAGATTCTGTTTCCTTATTGGAAGCCATTTACCTTGGCGTTCCTTCAGGAACTATACATCATAAGGTAATTTATCAAACTGTTTAAGTGCACCCTTCCTTCCATCCTACCAGAAAATATGGTTATTTATCACAGAGCTATTCCGAATATTCAGCTTGACTCGATCGAAACAGCAGTGAAGCGTAGGTAACTACCCTTTGAGAAGGGAACATATTGAGACGTCCTGTGCTGAAGTTCCTTTCATTTCGAAGTTCCTCCCTGAATCTTCCCATTTCCTGCAGGCCATGCGACTGTCCCCTGCGAGCCTGGTCACAACAGGAGATGGAGCAATCTATCTTCGAAAGACTGCTCTGGGCAAGCTACACTTAGATTATAGCAAGACAAGGCTTCTTTAACCTAATCGAAACAAATTGTAACAGAAAATACTAATAGTCTCAAAATTTGAAAATTAATTTAAATTTTATTTAATTCAAAATTTTGCAGATCAAATTTGTGAATCAAGTAAAGAAAAGAAATTGGAATTAATAAATCTATTTAGAGGGCTGTTTTTTATGACAAAAAAAAAGTAAATTAACTGTTTTGTGTTTTCATTCTACAAAGAACTATCTTGAATGAATACAACCATGTAATTTTCTTATTCTAAGTGTCTCTTTCTCCATTTTTGTAATAACTAGATTATAGTCTTTGAAATACTAACTTTTGTTTTTTATTAAAATTATAAATTGCATGTTAACATTTTAATATTTTTAGCTTACGGAAACGGTTCTTATATGGTTCCTCTTTTATTTCAGTTTCTCGTCTATAAATTCAAAGTACTAGAAAATCAAGTAAAACAGAATGGATAACCTACATGCATCACTCAAGTATTAGCATTTCAGAACGTATCAAGTTAATGGAAGCCCTAAATGATTACCTGGAATTTTGCATTTGGTAATAAAATACAATTAATATTACAAAATTCTTAAGTTAAGTCAGTTCCTAAGTTATCTGGATGGAAGAACGGACGAGTTTCTTTTTTACGAATAAAAATTACACGCTAAAAACTAACATTAATCTAACATTCTTTATCAATATGTAAAAATTTAAAAGATTTGATAACTACGCTAACTTAAAACATAAATGCGTTTTGCTATTATTTCTTAATAAACTATTCTATTCTTATAACAAACTATAACTATTCTTTATAGTCGTATATTCTAAAAGTTGAGATAGTAAAAGTGTTTAGTTCAAAGACTGATAAATGGAACCAAATTTTACTATCATTTCTTCAGATTATTATTGAATTCCAGTAGACTAATATCTAGAGATTACATCTAATAAACGATTTTCTATACTTCTTAACCACATGGACGACTTTATAAAGAAGGAAATTCAATATATCAATGCCTGAATAACTGAAACTCTGCATAACACGTAAATTGGCATACTATACAGGGTGTTACAGAACTCTGTAAAATTTTATTGGTACGGGAACTTATTTTATTGGCGGAAACTTTTTTGTTAATGAACGTATGTCCGCTGAAGTCATATTTAAGCACTATGGGCATTTACATAGATCATGGTGGAGCCTGGACAGAACTAATGGAATCATTGTTAACAATATGTTCAGTCACAAAAGGTATTCAAAGTGGCGACTGGCAACATCGTTGCATGTACATCGTCCAGCGGTTCGGCAACATTTCGTCAAGGAACACTTAGTAAATCTGTGCATTGAGTCGGAGCGGCAGCATGTTTGATGCAATCAACATATCATCGACAATACCCGCCCAAACATTGACAGCGAACCGTTGTTGTGGCACAGGATTTTCTTCCACCCAAATGTGAGAATTGTGGGCATTAACCACACTCTCACGTGTAAACTGGCTACATCCTTGAAGAGCACGTAGATTGGAAAACTAGGCTTCACAAAGGTTTGCTACAGAAACCAGCATTCGATCTCTACGCAACGAGGAGAACAATCCTCGCAGGTTGTAACTTCTGAACCCAATGTCGATGAATAGATGGAATGCTGATTGTTCAATGCTCTACAAACGAACGTGTGATCCACACCGAGAATACGTGCTACAGCTCGCGTGCTTGGGCTTGAATTTTTCTCTATCCACCGCAGGATCTCAGCTTCCATGTGAGGATTTCGCACAATTCTCCCCCGATCAGTGTTAAGCTTGTTTGCACGAAATATTCATGCAGTTGCCGCTGCAAACCCCCGAATGTTTGGTGATTTGGCAGATATCAGTTGAGGAAGTGTTGGTGGTACAGCCCCACAACTACTCTTCCTTGTCCATTGGCAACCCTATTATTCAGATTCATGTCAGGCAATTCTGAATTTGTGAAACGTTATATTACGTCTTCTAATTGTAGAATGCTGACATTTATTTGTTTCCACTTGAAGCAGACTAGACAAACAACAACAAACGTACTATTTGAACACGCAAGCGTCTTCTCTTACCTTCTTTGAACATATTAGTGTGCGTTTTACATGTATTGTTGTGATTGCAGCAAGAAACACCAATGACTACAGCCCGTTAAGCCTGTTCGCTGAGATACACACAAAGTCGCTGGAGCACATAATTTACACATCTTACTAGTCAATGCGCTATAGCTTTTAAATATCATGTCAGATACATTCATTAATAAAAAAGTGTCTTAGTGTTCCGATCTACCATTAAAACTTGTACCTATCGTTTTGCAATATTATAAATAATTGAAACTACATTTTAAAATCAACATGGTTGATGTATTATCTACTCAAATGTACTGTTTTCTTCTAAAGAAAACCAAAAACTTAACAACAATTAAAATTGATAATTTGAAATTTAACTGTTTCTTGGATAGATACACAATAAATTTCAAAACTAGAGAAACTGGTTAGTTTGTGAAAGTTCAGTTAGATTTCAAGCGATCAAATAAAACTTTAATAACGGTTTTGCAGAAACATTCTTGAAGGAAATTCCAATGTGATTCTATAAAGGTAAGATTTAATTATATTCTCAAGGAGTCTCTTTCCTTTTCTCAATGGAATGTGAGAGACTTTATAAATTCCAAAGGAATCAATCTTAATCTCTTGAAGAATGTCGTCCAACACAAAATTCTAGTGAATTTGTTTTTGCTAAAATAAATTTTACGATTCGTAATGTAAATGTGAAAGAGTTAACATTGTAAATCTCCTTGATTTATATTATACAAGGTGATCGTAATTAAACTTGGCTTATTGAGAGCACACTGTAGGAGAATGACACCAAAGGATGCGGAAAAGATTATGCAAAAAAAAAAAAAATAGGGTTAAAAATAGTTTTCCTAGGAGGAGCTTTACAGCAAAATACACGAGAAAACAACAAAATAAACAATAATAAACAACAGCACAATCAAAATGCCTTTATTCTGTACGGAACATGCGATAAGGAATATTGTTCATGTGTTCCCCATCTTAAGCTGAAAAATTTGCAAGCGATGAACAGTGTGTTCAATGGCTGACCGCAACTAATTTCTTATGATTCTTCGTATATGTAGCGTAATACGGTCCTTTAAGTCTAGCAAATTTTCAACATTTCCTCGATAAACTGATTTAAATGACTCACAACCAGAAATCCTAAGGAAATAGTATAATACACTTTTGAGCTGTGTTGTTTTTTAAATAAAAGGCACAGAAACCTCCATTGAACTGCCATTCGGACTAAATGGAGACTGTTTTTTCAAGATATATTCCAAAAATACATAAATTACTTGGTGATTTAATCTCTTTCGTGAAAACTGCTGCACGTTGAAATTATTAAATGAAATGATGATTGAACCTCCTTTCGGGGAAATGCACTTTGAATGGGAAAATACAACTTTTCCCTTTCAAAAAAATTATATTAAGAAACATTAGTATTTTATTACAGATAAAAATAAATTTATTACGGAGTATTTTATTACACGTAAAAACACACAGAACACGAATTTATTAAGAATCAAATAAAAAAGAAATCGAAGAAATACGTTGCGAACTTCTATTCAACTAGATCCGCGGATGAAATGGAGCGGTCAGAGAAGGCTCGAGTACCCTCGAGTAAGGTTGCAGACCCTAAATTTACCCTCTAAATGAATTTCCGGCAAACCAGACCCAGCTAAAATCGCTTTATCGTATTCGAAAACGGTAAACCTCCCAATTCATCAAAATCCTTAGGTCCGTTTTCAAGATAAAATTTACAAGATTGTCTCGTTTTATAATATTAGATAGATAGATAGATAGATAGATTAGATAGATTACGAGAATGATGCAACAACATTTTGAAAAAAAAATCAGATAAACATATTACGTATGTAATACATAAAAATGCTGTCATAATTTGCATGTGTAAGCTATAATAAGCTGCTTTAATATACAAATGTCTATTAAGTTTTTGGTTTGTTTTGGATTTTTTATTTTTTTGTAAATACAGTCGGACCTCTATTTAACAAAGTCACTAAATCCCGAAAAAAAGTTCGTTATATGGAAAATTCATTAAATAGAGATTCACCATTTAAAATTACTTTAAACTACATAAAACAGATTTAAAATACATGAACAATAAATATTATTAAAAAAGTAATAATTTTAATGACATAAAGCATACATTACCACATGCGTGTTTAAATTAAAATAGTCTGTTAATTTTGTCTGATTTTTTTTTTTTTTTTAAAAAACTGTTTTTGCTTATAGTACGTCTCGCATCTTTGCGATGCACAAAAAAACCCCTTCAGACGTATTTTATTTCAAATTGTAATCCGCGTCGGATTGTTTCAAATGATTTTAGCATTTCATCATACGAAGGTTTTTTGATTTCTTTATCGTGATCATTTCCATTTTCATCATCTTTATCGCAATTCATTGCTGTATTGTTTTTATTTTTCACACTGTCGAAAATATTCGATTCAGTTAGTGTTTCCAACTTCAAAATCAAGTGAAAGATAATCATCAATCAGCACATCGACGTTAATTTCTTCTTTTTGCCTCAGCTGTATCGTCGAAAAAGTTCGTTAAATAGAAAATGCACTACGCTATTTGGAGATTATTTTACGAAGAAATTAGCAAATTGTTCTTGGTTCCAAAGAAAAGTTCGCTAAAAAGAGAAATTCGCAAAATAGAGGTTCGTTAAATAGAGGTCCGACTGTATTCATCAGGAAATTACCGTATTTACCGTTGTCCAAGAAGCATTTTTTCTTCCCAAAAAATTTTATCTAAAAAATAATTGGTATGTCTTGAATGTTTATATTTTCTTCAATATAATAATTTTTTCTCAAAAAATATGCCCCTAAAAATGGGTGCTTTTTGATAAAAACAGTTAAAAGGTTATGACAAAAGCTGTAAAAACAAAGTCAAGATAAGGGTTTGAAGATAGGAAAAACGTCAAAAAAGTTGAAATTTCTATCGGCCGCCATTTTAGAACGATATGATCCGATATGGTTGAAATACAATACCAGCCGAGGTCTTAAGGATATCTAGCACCCAAAAACGATTTAGCTGAAAACCCCAAAATTTGCGGTACTTATCCTCGTCACAAATTAGAGTTCATGCCCCACTTCAAAGGCCCGCCCCTAAAAACCAGTGAACAAATTTCGATTTTTTTTATTCTTATTTATAGTTCAACCAATGCCCTAAAATCTTTGAAAATTATACGGCGTGAAAACAACGTTAGGAAAAATCATTATAAGGTTAGGAAATATAATGACCCCTGATTGACGTTTATCGCATGATGCCGGATCATCTGTTCAGATAGGGGAGAATACAATATGTATGCAATATGTATTTTCCTTTGGATAATATACAAAATAAAGGAAAATAAACAAAATAAGATAAAGCAAAACTCAACTAATTTGAATTGGAAAGTTTAACTCATTAATTTAATTGTCAGTAGGAAATAAAAAAAAAAATGTAAAACAAATATAATAATTCATTACAATAATTTATCTCAGTTGCAAGATAAGGTACAGTCACCATTTTTTTACAAAAACAATTAATTAATAAACTACTGTAATGATGTAAAGGTATAACTACCTATCTGCAAGACTCAATTTATATGCGGAACTATGTTATTGCATTGTTATAATTTCTGTCATTAATCTTATATTATAAAAGCGTTATTCTGTCTGTCATAAGACTTTCAGTTTTTCCAATTTTCTGACCAAACTATAAGAGATAGAGTGGTCATGTAAATGGATAAAATGTAGAGTTTTTTAAGACAAACAAAATGCTACAAAAATCTTTCGAAAAATGTTTTTGGTTTCCAAGATGTCGCCTTTTAAAGGGTCAAATTTTGACTTTTTCTCAATTTAAACGAAAAGTATAAAAGTTGGAAGAGAACATTATATTGAGAAAATGTTGGTATTTGAAAGTTCTATCGAACGATATATCAATCATTCACAAATGTTTCTGCGTTTCCAAGATACATGCAAAAATGTGTGTGGAGCAACCCCAGGTGTAAGGCGCTAACCAGCAATTCACCTGAGTTAAGCAGAGAAGGCCACAACGGGTTGGAAAGTCATATATTCTCCGACTTCTCCGATCTCCACATTAATTTGCTAAATAAATAAAGGTTTTTTTTTTTTTTTTAATGCTGTATATGCAAGGGTTCCGGAGCGAAGCGACGGTATCCGGCTGTTATTATTATATATTATAAAAATATTATTCTGTCTGTTATTCTGTAAGCAAAACGTTAAATTACAATTTACTAAAAGGTCGGAGCAAGGAAATCTTTTGGAAAATGATTCAAGAATTTTCTCAAAACATTTTATTTATCATGAAGTTTTGTAATAAAATTTAATACATTTCGTTATCAAAAATGTGCTTGTGTTATCAAACATTAAAATATGAACATTTTAGCCATATATAAACCATCAAACATAAAGAAAGGTGAATTTACTGAAGAATTAGAGAATCTATTCATAAAAAATAATATATTAAACAACTTCCAACTATACAAATTGGCGACGTAAATATAGATCTTTTCAAAATGAATAAAAATAATGCAGTACAGAAAAACCTAAAACTTATTTGCAATAATGGTTTCAAAAATTGTCTTTACGGATCAACAAGAAACAACTGTACAATTCATGGAAATAGAAATACGAAAACAAATATAGATCATATTTTCATAAATAAGCATGATATCGAACCACCAGGAGTAAAATGTAAAGAACGAATCTAGGATAATAAGAGTTGAAAATGAGAAAATAACAGATCCAAATGTAACATATAAAGAACTAATCAATGAGGTTAACAAAACAGAATTCATGAAAATCTACCTATATAAAAGAAAATTCCTGACTCCCTCACTGACTGACTCATCAACGCCACCCCAAACCCTTGAACCTAGAAAGCTGAAATTTTGCACTGACATTCCTTTAATGATTAGTCAAGGAATAAGGCAGGATTTTTCGAAATCCGGGATAGGGAATAATGTGGCAAACTGACCATGAAGTGTGTGGCACCAACACGCAATACACCTGAGTTAAGCGGAGAAGGCCACAACAGGCTGGGACGTCGTATAGACTCCGATCTCAATATTAATTTGCTAAATAAATATTTTTTTTCAATGCTATGTATGCAAGGGTTCCGGAGCGAAGCGACGGTACCCGGCTAGTAATGATCGAATTCGTTAATCACGAGTAAAAATAAATACTTTTCAACTGAGTATATTTTGATGAAGCTTTGTATTTTAAGATTTTACAAACAAGACAAAATATGTTTTGTTAAAATAGTTCAATTATACTGGATAAATTCATTGTCTGTGAGATTTTCGCACTCCGATTTTCCTATATTCAACATTTCGGTCCGATAGATAATATTGAATTATTTTGACAAGTTGTTTTGCATTTAAAGCCGTATCCATTTTGTACATTTAGTAACACTTTATGGTGTGGAAGTACAATATATTTATTAATTATAAAGATCGGTACATTTCAAAGGCAAATTTTTTTCCTCTCAATATAAAATACGGTACTCAAAATAAAACATTTTTATTATCTGTATCCGTTACTTTATGTCTGTATAATTAAAGTATTTTATAAAGTTTCTGAAAGAGAATTAAAGACTACTTTCCATAAGATATAGTATTCTATATTTTTGTTGGTTTAAAATCATGAAAATAATATTGTCTTATTTTATAAATTAGAATTAAAGAAAAATCATGGAGGAATAACCATTGATCGCCTCTTGTCCATAAGAATGCATGCTAAGTTTCAAGAACTGCTATTCACTGGTTCAAAAGTGATTAGATGGAATTCCTACAGATATACTGAGAGTAATAACGAACCAAAATCTCTCTAAAAGCCAAATTAATCGTTTAAGCAAAATTTTAAGCTGAGTGTTTTATTTGTAATAAAGTCAGTTAATTTACTTTCAGTCTTCTTGCGAAAAAAACCCTGAAAAAAAAAGGAAAAATATCCAATCTGTTTTTCAATCAAGTAAAATTGCAGTATAAAAGTATTTTTGAAGGACCTTGTTTATTATCTTAGCCCATCATAAAGTTGTCGCAATTCATTTCGGAACATTGCAGATACGTGTTTGAAATCGTGAAGATATAAGTCACCCTTACGTGGAGGGTGAAAAAAGTTTACGCTCCCATAGAGAGGCGCCAAGTATCCATCGAAACGGAATTAATTCCCGAGATCTTCTCTAGGGAGGAACAACCGAGAGACTGGCAACGCTTTCAGCATAGCTAAAGATCCATCCAACGGCGCTTGTCTTTTGAGACCTTCTCACTGATAACAGAATTCATAAGTGTAACATGAATATTACATATTTTTTTTAACGTTCTTTGAATGGAAGAGACATTTTCTGATTTAAAAGTAGCTTTCATTTCATGCCATTCATCTGAAGTTTAGTTAATTTACTCAAGATTGATCGTCTTAACCTAATTTGTACTAATTTGAACTAACTTCAATTAATTTCTATGGAGGATTCGCAGGACAAAAACTGTAGTGGTACTTTTTTTTTTTAACAGCCTCGTTTAAAATAGCTGTTGTAAACAACGAGGGAGAAAAATAAGACATTGATCTTAAATCTTTTGTTTTTCAAGAACTTATTTTTCATAATCTTTATCCTTGCTCTAATATTCAAATATAATATGCAATTAATTACTAATAATGATATAAGACAAATCCTCTTCCTATCAACGTTATATTTCGCAGTTTATTACTTTTAACTGCTTCATCAGGCATAATATACATGGAAAAAACTCTTCGTAAAATATAACAAAGAATTTGGTAATAATATCAGAAAATCTTGGGAATATATACAACTTATATACTGTTAACAACATAAAAAAATAACAAAAAACACTTTGGATGAAAATAAATGGTATGGGAAAATAAAAGAATTCAAACAAAAACTGCACTTTAATGAGTTTCCTACTAAATTAGTGGATAGAGTTTGTAGGGATTACTTTCAAAAGAAAATAAAAGAAAGTCCAAAAAAATAAATCAAAACCATCATCCGGGTACCATATAACGTCAAAATTTCTAAACGGATAAATACGATTTGGCAATCAAACGAGATCTCGATTGTGAGGGTGGCAAATAAGAGTTTAAGATCTTTAATAATAAAAAAGAAGAGGAAATAGATAAATTAATGGATACTGCAGCTGTTATATATAAGCTAAAGTGTAACAACAAGCTAAAGTGTAACTGCGAAATATAGCGTTGTTATGAAGAGGATGTGTCTTATATCATTATTAATCTTTATCCTCGTCATTTATTTATGGATTCTTCAATTACTAGATAAACAATGTTGAAAATTAAACATTGAATAAAAACTCTGATCTATCTTCTGATTAAATAACTGCGAATTAAACGAATGTTTTCTACCATGTCCTAAAAATAAAAGTCCGCAGCCGCTCATTAAATGTTTGAAATAAAGTCGAATTTATTAAAGACACCAGTCAATCTTAATTATGATATGTTTTTAAATCCTTCTTCCACTTACAAAACATCTTTAATCCTCTATATTTCGATTCCTTTAGCAGAAATCTTCTTCATGGAAAACTACAGAAAATGTAGAGAAAAACCTAACATTTTCTCTAACATTTAAAAACAGAATTCTAAGCTTATTCAGGAAAGAAAGTTTGTGATTGTTATATGTTGTATGAATTTATTTTATTATTCAAGAAAGTTTGTACCATGTATGACTACATGATTGTTTAAGCTTAGAATTCTGTTTTTAAATGTTAGAGAAAATGTTAGGTTTTTCTCTACATTTTCTGTAGTTTTCCATGAAGAAGATTTCTGCTAAAGGAATCGAAATATAGAGGATTAAAGATGTTTTGTAAGTGGAAGAAGGATTTAAGATGAGTTATTTATATACTAAAGAAGAATTTTTGAATTTCATTATGATATGTTTATTTTATTTCACTTTAACTTGTTTTAATTTATTTTAATTATTATTTCCTAAGTGGATCTTGATCTTCAGTTACTGTCTCATTTACAGCGTTGTTGTTTCTTAGGAAAAAAAATATGAAAAAGTCGAAGATAAGACAAATATTAAAATAACATTAAAATATCGTTTTGTAAAATTAATTTTTTTATTAAAATTGTAATGCAAAAAGAGTCCTGCATGCAAAATTTATTTAAACATTTGTTATTTACAGTATTCAATCATTTCTTTTTATATTGGCAAAGGGATGCAAATTGAAATTTCTCGAAATATTCAGATTGTATACTATAGATACTTACATTATGTAAAAAAAAATTTAGTTTCAGTGTTATTGTTACATTTAGTTGAATAAGAAGTCACCAAACACATCAAAATTTGTTAAAAAAGTTTATGTAATAAAAATATTTTAAAAATACATTACAGTAAAACCAAGTCGAGAGCTTTCGTAATCTGTGCGATTCTGGTTTTACTGTAATGTATTTTTAAAATATTTTTATTACATAAACTTTTTTAACAAATTTGTTGTGTTTGGTGACTTCTTATTCAACTAAGTGCAAATTTTTAACACACGTTAAGCTTTTATCTAATATCTGTTATTGTTACAGTGATTTTAAAAATATTTTCTAAAACTACTGCGAGGATGTATAGTTCTTAATTTATCTTAATTTCAATGATAAAGATAATTAGTATTTCAAATTAAAATTGCTTTTCGAAACTTTGTTTTCTAACCCTCTTTTCTTTCAAATGGATTTTCAGAGGCATTGCAAACGTAGATTGGAAATCCTACGAAGATGTAATGTTTTCACCACAAACAGTTTGCCATAGAAGAAAATGAAAATAACTGCCTGGAATCGTACATGGAAGTTATTAAAAATTTGAATAAAACAAAACAATTATTAAGGAAAAATGATAAGTTAAATTTTTAATATTTTTTATTACTATTTTCTAAAATTTTTACAATTACAGTCCTACAAGATTCTTATTTCAATCCAAATGCAGGTCTGAGGGTAACTTGATATTAATTATTAAAGAAAATATACATGAATGATTATTTTATAATTATATTATTTCTATTATAATATAATTATTACTTTAGGAGTTATGAAGAATTGTGGTTAGATTAGTGGCAGTAGCTATGGGAGGATTTTCCACAGGATAGCATTGGACGTCTCTATGACTCCGTACCAAGCCGTATCACCATATATATTCATAATAAGGGACGGTATGACGCAGAACTAAATAGACTATTAATTTGTTGTGTTGTGTCCGAATAAACAGATCATTTACTTTAATACTGTTATTATCAGTTTTGCTCTAATCAGTTATTTGCATCATCATTTTAATGATACATTCATGGCCAAGTTCACCAAACTTCAATTAACTTTGACGGCTGCATTGTGGACATAGCTAAAATTAGTGGGGGGTGCTTCTCCAAAAACATTTTAGCCTTTGTTTTAAAATTGTGTGAGAGGAAACAAACATGTATAAAAAAAATTATTCAGAAACTTGATAAATTTCTTTTTATACATGTTTGTTTACTTTGACACAATTTTAAAACAAAGGCTAAAATTTTTCTGGAGCAGCACCCCCTAATAATTTTTGCTACGTCCACAATGCAGCCATCAAAGTTAATTGAAGTTTGGTGCATTTGGCCATTAATGTGCCAAGTGTCATTCCATTTCGACTGATGCTTCTTGGTGAGTTAATTTTTTTTTGGCAATGAGTGTATAGTAGATTAAATTAAATTTTTATTTAGATTCATAAACAAAAAAATTACAACTATACTTGTAATTGTTGTTTATAGTAGTTTTTTCTAGTTCAGTTTTTCAATAATAGATATCGGTTAATAATCCATTCCCTTGTGTCCATAGTCCATTCGTATTGCTTCGTTCATTTGTATTCTTTTATGATCTTAACTATAGCAACTATATAATTATAGTCAGCTACAATAAAAACTTAAGAATGTGAAACAACTGTTAATTGCTTAGTAAACAATTTGGTCTCACTCATTGTTGCTTATTAATAATTCAATACTCAGATTGAATTTTTTATGATTTAAAAAAGTTCATTTCGGCCGGCGGACTGCTGGCACATGAATTTTCTCACTAATTTTTCATTTGTGAGTTTTTATTCTTTATTTTTTTTTTGAGGCACCACTGCGCTTCCGACGAACACTGTTAGCCATTATTGTTTCTATTTCTATCCTTTAATCTAATCCACTAATTTAGAGTTTCTCGATGTTATTAAGTTAACCGAATTTAAACAACTTAATAATGCATTTTTAATTATTATTTTTTTCAAAAAACTAGATGGCTAACCGTCAGTTTGCTTCGGAAGCCTCGCGTATATAACGAAAAAAATATTTATTCGCGAAAACGAATTACTTCAAATAAAAGTTAAAACTTAAAACTAAAATTAAAAGTATATCAAAGTTTAAATTCTAAAAAATAACTGCAATACAACAATGAAATTTATTTGTAACAGTCGAAAATTTTTTCACCCAAAAAAAATTCCAGGAAATAAACTGAAACCTAAAATTTAAGCCTAAAACTAAAAACAAGTGAATACAATTGTGTACTAAAGCATAAATTTAAGGGCGACCCAAAATAATATAAAAAAATTAATAATAACAATAAAAAAAGGAACTACATTAACGTAAAGAAATATTAAAAAAAAAAAAGAAAAAAAAAACGTTAGGGGAAAATAAGAAGAAAAAAAATTGAGAACAGAAGATTAAGAGAAAAAAAAAAGAAGACAAAAAGGAGATATACGGATTCGACAACCTTCAGTAGCCTATGTGAGTCGGAGACCTTAAGCATCAAGCTATAGCTGACAACTGAAATGAGATGGTTGTATTTCTAACATTTAAGCTAATAGCGGAAATCCAATGAAAACAATGACAAATATCTCTAAAATGGGGCCGTTGGTCCCTGAACATATCCCATTCCTATGTGTTGGGCCTCTGAATACGAATGCGAAATCCGTTTGTCGATCTGACTTTCCGTTCGGGAGTTTTTAGGGGTGGACAGACAGGGATTGACATTATCTGACAAACCGCAATAGCTACCGATTTTGGTCGCTATCACAATAGCTTCCACACAGGTTGATAATTAAGTTTAAATTGTATAAACATACATCCAGTAGAATATTGAAATCCATTTAAACAGTCGGAAATTTGCAAGCACAAATACACACATTTTTTTAAAATTCAGCAGATACTATAATTGTAAAGACTTATAATTTAAAAGTAAACATAATCTTTTCGTTTCTGTTTTTCCACGACTTTAAAAAAAAAATTAAGAACAGCATTTTAAAGCATGGAGGTTTTAAGGTCTTTTATGAACTTCTTGTCAATATTGAAATATTAACAAACAGAAGTTTTTATAATTACAGTGTAATGTCTTATACCGTATGTCTTACATGAAATACTTATTACTATATATTTCTTGTATGACAAGGCATTAAACTATAGTCTTTAATTGTTTAAGGGAAAGATCTTAAGGCCTTTTGTGTTGCAACATCGCTTTTGAATTTGTTTCTCTTTTCCAATAAGACACCGATTATTCTTTCTAAGATTGGAAATTGCAGCATTTTCTAGCCTCGTGGTTATTGTCGAATGTTCATGCGTCTAATCGAATAATCTCCTTGCGCAAGAGGCAAATGGCTTACTCCTCCGATACCTTTATTCTATTTGATAAAGAAATTTTTTTTCTATTTTTTTTTATTTTTGTCATCTAGCTGACGTTTTAGTGTTACTTTAAAAACTACTACAGCTTTCCAGCTTCATTTAACTTTTTTATGGTTCATATACCATTTACACTGCTTTCAATGTTTCCATTTCCTATAATTCCTGTATTGCAAAATACTATATATTTGCTTAGTTAAATAATTTATTTTAATTCTTCAAGTCCAAAAACAGTTGATTAGCATTGTTTAACTGATTAGCATTTTATTTCGAGTTGCCATTAATGAGCGATGACCCATTTCTGGCAGCAACACTTATATACCGAATAGACAAAACATTATACAGACTCCTAGTTAGAAGAACGTGTTGGTTCTTCTCTGTGGCGAATAGCAGGCTGTAAAGGCCGAGGCATTTACTCCAACAGATGCTACAGGGTTCCTGGAGAAAGTGCCAGTCCATTTGTCCACAACTCCGTCAGTGCAAGATTGAGAGATGAATTTAAACTCAGAGGAAATTACGGGTCTCTGGATGGTCCCAAATTTAGATGAGTGTTCCTCGAGCCATACCTATGTGGTAGAGGACCGATGAGGTGGCTCATTATCCTCTGAAACCTTGGCTGCAGAGGCCAAGAAGGAGTGTAGGTGGTCAGTCAGCACATTCTGATAGTTCTGAGTGTTTAAGGACTTCTTTGGACACGTAAAGGGATCTAATGTATCGCATGAGAAAATCATCACAAGGCCACCACTTCCTTGAACGCAACAGAACTTGAGGACGGAACTATAACGACATGCTATTCCTCCAGCATGGTCCCGTCAAACGGTACGGCAGATAACGGCATTCATCTCGACCACGCGACTCGGCGCCACTTTGCAAAGGTCCAGTTTTGATCTCCAGTTTTTGATGTCCAGGCGAGGCGCAAAGCTCGATGAAGAGCAGTCAACAGGGGCACACGAGTAGAGTCCCTCTCATTGCCTAGAGTAGACAATGAGCACCCTGCCGTTTGCTCGCTATTTGGTGCTCCGACATTGAAACTGGATATAATCTGCGCCGCCGTTGCTCTAGTATCGGTCTGTACGCCAATCCCGATCACGAATGGAGTGTGGGCAGTCATTGCGCTCACTGACGCTCGAGACGTCCGTAAATGATACACTCTTGGTGTACTCGCAGCTTGATACAGTTGTCTTCCAACTCCCTTGGGCGCCAGAATGACCTCTCTGTCTTTCATCGACAATGGTATCATACCAAGTCGCTAAGGTCGGGACAGTACCGTTTGTTGATTGCGGTTCATTGAGAATTCAGGATATCTCCTATTTATTGGATGCATTTGGTTTGGGTACCGTATATGCTCCAATAAACGCCGAGTCTCTTATTGTCGCCGGTTCTAATAAGCGCCGGGCTGCTGAGGGGACACGGCCAAATAGTAGGCGGTCTCTAATAGTAGCCGGGTCTTTGATATTTGCCTACCGGTACTAGTGTAAGCGTCCGTATCTTTATAGTCGTGCGTAATACCTTACGGTACATTGCCTTACAAAATACCGCCGAAACGGTCATTTAACATTGCCTTTAAGATTCGCGCGGTGGAATACGCGAAAGAGAGAAAGAGGCGGCCGCCCGTCATTAGCGAAAGGTACAGAAAGACATTGCCATTTATCTTTAGCAGTCTTATGTAGCAGGTGAAATTCAAATAAAGTAGCTGTTTGAAATATTAGCCGGTATGTAAAAATATTGCTTTCTGAAGGTTTTTGTTAATAATGGCCGGCCTCTAATAGCAGCCGGTCTCTATTAAGCGCCGGGAGCCGAGGATAGTTTTGCAAATAAACGACGGGGGCCTCTATTGGAGCATATACGGTATGTTCCTCTAAGCGCTAGGGGTGCTAGTATCAACTTCCCATCACCCAAGTCTCTAATGTATTGTCTATTCAGTGTTTATGATTACTGAAATACTAATACACTAAATGTACGCTTAGTTATCACTAGTGAGGACTTAGGATGCATCAATTTTGAGGAATGAGAGAGGAGAGAAAACCAAATAATGGTGCTCTTATTTTAAGTTAGATCATAAATAAGCTACATACCAAATATCAAAGATATTAATCTAGCCTTTGTAGAGAGACTTCGAGGATGGAAATTTGGAGATCTAAATAAATGAGCCTATGTTTGAAATTGGACTAAAAACAAACTATTACTAAATGTTAAAAAAAATCCGTGCAGCCTTGAAACATGATGTTCCTCAATGCAGACAACAGACAGGCGGACAAAAAGGCCAAACAAAAGTGAAAAATTATCAATAGTAAACGTCCCATGCTCAGACCTTACATTTGCTCATGATGCAAGAAATACATAACTGAAAGCTTCAGAACATCACAATGTGGTTGCATCAATTAACATGTGGGAAGTCATTACGGTATTCTTCAGTCAGGTAATAATTCACAATATTTCTGCTCAGTCACCTTGAGTACCTTTCAAGAGAGTTTTTAAACACTATATTGCGACTGTTCTGATCGAAGACATCAAAGGTTCCTGGAAGAAACTGGTCTATTAGGGACAGGAATGTAAACAGGGAATTGCCCTTGGCAAAGGGTTTCATTGTGTAGCTGGGAAGAAGTGGGATATGGACCGAGTTTGACATATTGCTTTCTTACTTCTTCCATTTGTAGATCTCGATATTCCTCGTTTGGTATTTGGTTGATTGTTTTTTTTGTTTTATTTAATTTTTTATCTTAAATTTTATATGCATTTTTAATAAGTGTTCTTTTAGTTTAATCGACTGATTTTTCTTTACTTAAGTGTTATGCTTTCTTAAACAGCTTCTCTCGCCCTTTCCCGTTTTGTTTTGTTTTTTATTTCGTTAATCATATTGCCTCTCACTTTCGTTATTCTTCCTTTTACTTGCGGAGATTTTGTCATCCTCAAGGAATATTTTATTATTTCTCTACATCAATTTCCTATCCCGATTCTTCTTTCTTTGTTTCTTGCTTTGTTTTTGCGTATTTATTGTATTCTCACAAATGTTCTTCTCCTTTCAAACAATTTGCATTTCCGATTCATATTTGATCCATCTCATACGTCTATTTATAATTCTCTTCGCAAAGGCAATTCTAGTTTTTAAGTTGTGATCTCTCTCCCGACTGCTGAAGATGGCGAAAGCGATGGAAAAGAAATATTGAGAAACTACTGGCCGTAATAATTAATCTACTTCTACGATGAAATATATTTCTCTAGATGTACGACATTTTAATTTATGTTTAGGTATTTCAAAAAAAAATAACAATAGCAATGTGAACAAGATTTACAATATAGTTCCTTTAATTATTTTTATATGTTCCAAATTATTTCTTCGTTGATTATTTTTTTCTATTAGATGTTTTTTTAATTTTTTTTATTTTCCATTATTTTTGTGTTTTAAATTTCAGGATCCAACTGGCTGAACAGTTTCGTTAAAATACTATTATTGTTTCTAAGGCGATAATTATTTTTTAGATTATCTTACTTTAGTATATTTCATAGCTTGTTTCTAGTATTTGTTATATTAGCAACTGCCATCATTTTATTATTATCAATAGAGAAGTTTTTTGTTATTAGTGTATAGATTATTTTTTGTTTTGGTAATAGAATTTTGTGTTTGATTCTTATTTAACGTTTTTGTTGCTCGTTTAGAGAAAATTAAATTAAGTGTTTCCTTTAATAGCCTTTCAATGGTTTTTGTTTCTGTTTTGAAGATATAAATCCAACAGTATAATCCGTAGGTTAATAAGGAGTCAACAAAAGCTTTGTAAACAGTGATCCGCATAGGCATAGCCGTTGAGGTTTGTAGTTCAGTAAAGAGAGAATTCAAATATAGGATAAATAGAAGAGGTCCAAGATTGGAGCCCTGTGGAATCCCCTTCTTAATATTGTATAACTTAGTTTGTCTTGTCTTCAGACAAAGGACAATGAGCAAAAAGTCTCTCGGAAGTTGGCCCATCCTGTGTAGTGATAAGATATATGCCTATAGAAAGATCTCCTTAAATAGAACATATTTTATTATTATAACTTTCTCAATTATTAGTCCGATCGGAGTTATATAATTCTAGATATGACTTATATTTTGTATTATGTGGCGAGTGTGGGTTGCAGGGTGGGGGGTGCTTGGCTTCCCTGCAACCCACACTCACAGAACGTAACATAAAATGAATCATATCTAGAATTATATAACTTCGAACGGACTAATAATTGAGACAAGGCGTAAAAATAAAAAATCTTCAATCTAAGGAAATCTTTTCTTATGTATATATCTTATCGCTGTACAGTGGTGGGGCTGATCTGCCCATACTATGCTAAATTTTCTGTTTTTAAAATAATTTTCTATCAGTTTATTAATTTTACTGCTTATTCCGAGATTAAGAAACTTCTTTACTAAGATATTGTGATTTATACGATTTCACCTTGATTTTACGATTTTATTATAAATTATATGTTATAATTATGTAAATATAAAATCAACAAGAAGTTACAGTATACAGGGTGTTTCAAAAATACACGGCATAATTTCAGGTATGTATTTCCCACATGTAGACAATCAAAATAGTTCATTACAACATATGTCCGGAAATGCTTCATTTCCGAGTTATGGCCTTCACAACATTGAAAATCACCGGAACGTTTTTCGTATTTACAGATGAAGCACAGTTCACACGAGATGGCATAACAAATTTCCACAATCAGCCTGTATGGGCGTATGAAAACCCAAATGCAACTGTTGTATCTCATCACCAGGTGCGGTTCTCCCTCAACATGTGGGCCGGTATCATTGGTGATCGATTAGTTGGACCCCATGTACTTGTAAACAGACTTACGGGGCAGGCGTACACAAACTTCCTGGAAAACACCATACCTCATGTTTATGACGACACTCCACTGATCGATCGTCAGCACGCTCACTTCTTGCATGACGGCGCTCCTGCACACTTCAGTCGTACGGCTCGCCGGTACTTGGATCGAACGTTTCCTGATCGATGGATAGGTAGAGGTGGCCCAATTGCTTGGCCTCCACGCTCACCTGATCTGAACCCTCTCGATTTCTACTTGTGGGGCCATTTAAAATCATTGGTTTATTCGTCTCCGGTGCCTGATTTGGAATCCCTTCGGAATCGAATTGTGGCACGTTCTGAGGACATACGCAACATTCCTGGAGTGTGGGATCGTGTTCGCAGGTCATTGAGACATCGATGTGAGGTCTGTATTCAAGCAGGAGGTGGTCATTTTGAACATCTTCTGTAATGGCAACGACCGGCGGAACGAAAAACGTTCCGGTGATTTTCAATGTTGTGAAGGCCATAACTCGGAAATGAAGCATTTCCGGACATATGTTGTAATGAAATATTTTGATTGTCTACATGTGGGAAATACATACCTGAAATTATGCCGTGTATTTTTGAAACACCCTGTATAGTAAATAAGATTTTGACAATCCAAAAAATAATTTTGGATTAAGAATAAAAAATAGATTAAGTAACAAAATTTTTGATCAATTTTCATTTGAAATGAAAAACATTGGAAAGATGTCTACTTTAAAAAAAATAATTTATGAAAAAAATAATACTGGGACAAATTAAATGGGTTGGTTAAAATGGGTTGGCTAAATTGGAAAAAAAAAATATTACTATTTCACAGATTTTACCTAAATTTCTCATTAATATATTTTATGCTGTTTAAAATTTCAAAATTGTTTCTGTCTCTGTAACTTGTATTTATTGTAAATCTCAGCATCTACAACACAGGTTGTTTTTCTAACAACCTAATAGGACTGAATTGTACTTTTTGTTAACAAAATTGTTAATTAATTAATTAATCAATTTATACAATCAATAGCTTTACTGAAATCAGTGAATATTACTAGATTGTATAGGCTTTTCTTAAGATTATGATTTATAATTTCAATAAAGTTATCTAGAAAGTTAGGCTAATAGTTCTCGAATTTCTTGATAGATATAATGTTCTTCTTTTAATATATCATTAATATTTATTACATTATTAAAAATTACTTTTCGTAGGTAGGATTCCAATATCTTTGATACGTCGAATAGAGTTGAAATGTATAATTTTCTGCATTATCTGCTATCATTTTAGCTATTTCCATTGCTGATGTGTAAATAATCAAATTGTACGTAATTTTAAACAACTCACTTATTAGTTCTTCAAAAAAATCTCCTTATGTTCCTTGATTTCTTTTGATTTGTCCTTGAGTTCTATTGCCATTGAATTTTCGGTTTTCATAATGGCTATTAAACTTATTACTTCGTTTCAAATAACTAATGCAAGGCTTCTGGAATAAAGTGACTGTAGCCCTATAGTACCGATATAATTTTAAAATTTTATAAAAAAATAAAAAAATCTGAAAAAGTACGAAGTCATTTAATTCAAATTATCCTAAATGTACAGAGAATAATCGAATGTAATGTAGGTAGTTATAAGAATACAGGAAAAAAAAAATCAGTATTTTGGCAGTTGTTTCAAAATTTTTAGTATATTGGAAACACAATAACTTAAAAATCATATTATAATTAAATCGTTTTTACTTAAAAAAATATGAATTTAAATAGAATTAATTAAATAAAGTAAAGTTTTAATAAAAACTTAATTCGATATTATTATTTTTTTATAAATTCATAATTCACTATAACTTTTTTTTGATTAGCATAAATTATGATTTGGACTAGTTAATTGAAAGATCATTGTTATAATAAACAATAATTTTCAGTTACACAAATTTGCCAATAAATTTAGATTTTTTTTAAAAATTTTGGATAATGTTTTAAAATTAGGGCGATATAATGAATTTCAACTTTACATCTTAGTTTTTAAGGATTATCAACAAGATTTATTTTACAGTTTAAATACATAAATAGTTTCAAACACTGACTTAAGTAGTTTTTTTTTAAACTTGTTCTAATGCATTGCTACAACATAAATTATTATTATTTTAACACTTATAAATATATTATATAGCTGGTGAAAGCATGGATTAGATTTCCTAGAACAAGTTTTCCCTCCGACTTTGGCTTGGCTGTGATAAAAGCAGGGAATGGAAAGGATCAGTCGAGGAATAATCCCTCGAATTTCAGGGACATTCGAGTTATTACTTTACTGGGGAGGGGACAGGATAAAAAAAGGTATCCCAGCTCCTGCAGACTGTTTCTTTTCAGCCACCATGGATCTTACGAGCAGCAATTTTCAATTCCCCTATATTCATTCATTTTTTTTTATTTTGGTAACTCAGTCTTATCCGTTTTTGATCTTAAAAATAGAGAGATATTCAGAAGTACTACAATGCAGAGAAAGTTATCTGTGATTAATTTTATAGAATCATAACATGAAAACTGCACTTATGACAATATTGTAGATATTTTATAATTCATTTCTATTAATTTGAGAAATCATCTCACTACATGGATTTGCAAAGAACAAATTTTATGTAATAAATATGAAAATTTATTTATATTTTGTATAACAAATTAGAAATCTACAATCTTCGATTTATAAAAACAATTGATAAGTACATAGTTTGCAGTAAAATACTTTGTAAATCTAAAAAAAGAATACATATATAAACAAACAAATACTTTTGAAATATCCATAAAACTCATCACATTATAAGACTTGCTAAACTTATTAAGGTATTGTAAGTGTTGTAATTGTAATTGATAAGAAAATTTGGAAGTAATTTCCTGTGATAAATCAATTAGATTAGCTACACATGAATAAAAAGATAAATGTTAATATGATAAGCAGTCACATGAAAACTTGAGTTAAGGAAATTTATATTTTTGATACTAACCAAAATTAGTATAAGCGACCAAAATCAAATTTTTGCATTTATATAATAAATTAAATTAAAAACAAAGCTTTAATTCTTAAGTTTAAAAATCGATTAAGGAGATTCTTCATCCCTTAAAACCCTAGATAAACCTTTATAAACAAATTAATTAAGAATAAAAGTCCTAGAATTACCATCGTAAATCTTCGATTACTTTGGTATGATTATTCTTTTATTCTTTTAAAATAGAAGATTATTATATCTGATAAGTAAAATTGAGGAACATTAACTCAAAAAAAAAAAAAAAAAGTAGCATCTACCTCAATCACTGTATTTTGTTTTTTGATAATGCATAATTTATGTTTTTCTGCTTTTTAATAATTTGAAAGGGCTAGATAAGAAAGGCCAGGAGAAATTTTCAATTTCGAAATGTAGATCATCTCCTGTCTACAGAAATGCATGGCAACTTGAAAGAAAATCCATTTCCTGGTTCGAAAGTCTCTCTGTGGGGGTGAACACCAGACAGACTGCTTTTTGTTTTAAGCTTACCTTCCATACAACATTTGGCTATTTTAAGTACAATGTTTATGAGCTAACGATATGTCCAGTGATTATTTTTTTATGTCGAGTGATTATGAGGTAAATATAAAAACAGATGTAGCGAAACATCTATCTTTATAATAAGGCATAATGATTTAGTGAAATTAATAATAATAAATTTAGCAATAATAATAAAAAACAGCAAATAATGCTTAAAATACATGGCTTATGGCACACATGGTTATAGCATATATAAATACTCGGCACAAAGTATTTTAATCTAAATAGACTAATCATAAAATCAAATAAATCCTGAAAGAATTTGAAACCTGCTTTCTTAAATTTAGGTTTTTTTTTTCCTTATAATTGTGAAAACAATTTATATGAATTTATATTTATAAATTTATATTTATAATTTACACAACATCAGTCAAAATGTAACATTAAATTTCCATTTACTGAAAATTTATAAAATTTATAATTTTATTTGGAGACTTTGATCTATTAAAAATTTTGATCAAGTGTAAATTAATCAACAAGGATCTTATTTTCAAATTTAATGAAATTTTAAGAAAATCAAATATTGATGTTAAGATTGTTTATATTCGACTGATACCATTTCACTTTTCTATTATATTGTTTTCCTGGTTAACAGAAAGTAAAGAAAATTTCTCACATTACAAATAGAATAAGCTGTACATTGTACAGTAACTTTTTATTATCTACTTTGTATATATTGAAATTACAGCACTACATAAGATTCAAGTACTTCAAACGATCTTTTATTTAACTAATTTTCTAATTTTTTCAATATCCAAAGTTCATATACCTAAATAAAAAACAATCTGAACAATCTGACCTAATATGAGTATGTTCATACTCACATACTGACACACTTTTTTTTTAAAATATTTAAGTACATTAGCTTTTAGCTTTGAAAAAGAATAATTTTAATTAAACAAAGACTGAAGAAAACATTAAATTTAATTAAACAACTTAATTTAGCATTAAACAATTTAAATAATGCAAACATGAAATTGTCTATAAATTCATCATGGTGTTTATTAACAAAACTGAATTAAGGATTCTGCACTTCATTATTTAGTGAAGCGAAGGATTAGATGCGAAAATTCCAGCAGATTATAAAGAATTCAGAAGCCAGTCCGAAGTTAAACTTAGTTAGCCAAATATCTTAAAGCACATTGCAGATTATCTCTAGAGTACAGATACAAAGATGGATGGTAAATACTGTAAAATTATTCAACTTTTTACAATTGCATTGTCTGATCAAGCATATTCAATTACACTCAAGAGAAAATGTTTTGCTATTTAATTGCTTGAAGTCTATCAAGTTAAGCCATGATCTCAGATTTTGAGACCTTGTATGTAAACAATTTCCTGATATGATACTAAGTAATCTATGAATTTCCTCGGGAACTTTTTGAAAACGACAGTATTTATTTTACAAAGGTACTCGATTATACATCCAACAATAACAATGAGAGAATTTTATAGCGATGTTGATGCCGTATTATTTTGGTTCTTATAGCAAAGGACTGCGGGAATTTACATGAATTAACTGTTTCAGAAACAATACAACAGCGTGATTTTAGAAATATAAAAAGAATCTAGTAAGTTTCAATTAATAGCTTTTTTTGCAGTCGCCTTTTCTAATAGCTTCTCATATTGTATATATGTAGTTATCAAAATAATAATCTTCATCAATCATGTTATACATTGAAAAATCTTCTAAAAAACCTTTCTTTATTCCACAATATTTCGCTTTCATGTAATTGAAAACGTCATCAGAGTATTAGAGGATAGGCATAACTTTCTTCATCCTCTGGAATTCGTTATTAAACATTTGAGAATACTTCTTTTACAATGATATATGTGCTTTCTATCCGTGCAATGCAACATGTTCATAATAATACTTCTCACAATAATATGTTGATTTTCTTTCTGTTTTTACAATTCAGCTCGTTTTAACAATTCTTAATTAATTTACATTAAATTCTAAAATAATAAGTTGACTTTCTTTCTGTTTTTACAATTCAGCTCGTTTTAATAATTCGTAATTAATTTACATTAAATTCATTTATATTATCCGGGTCCGCGTTCTTAATATTCTAAAGTGACAGAGTATGACAAGGATATTTGATTTAAGATTAGTAACACCAAAAAATAATAATGTTTTGAATTGAGAAAATTAAAAGTTTCGTTTTTTATTACTTACAACTGTGAAATTCTTACATTTCACAGTGATAAAAATCCAATTTATAAACGCTTTTTTAATAAAGAGCCTAAGAAATGCTCGGTCATTAAAAAGTTCTGACAACTGCAATAAGATAAGAAACGTTTCTGTATTCTAGGAATGTTATATATTTATACTGCAACATCAAAATTTTGCTTCTTTTTTGTTGTTGTTATATAGTTGAAGTGCTCCAAATTAGTGCTGAAGGATTTTCGTAAAAACTTTTAAATTTAAACTTCCAGGTGAATATTAAGATTTCAAGTTAAATAACTCTTAGCAATGATGGCAAAGCTGTCAATCGTAAATAAATACTTAAATATTCTCCAGTGATTTGTTAGTGAAAAAGAAAATCTAACGTGATTTGAATTTTTGATGTTAGGTTATGATCTTATTAGGAATAGCCAGTCATGTTCGGAGAATCACAAATATAGCTGAAACTTTGCAATTAGGCTACATATGAACTTTTGTGAATATATAACGGTGTTAATTTAATTAAATTTGATATTATGTAATCGCTCTTGATAGCTAAGAAATTGAAAAGTCGAATATAAAATGTTAAGCAATTATTAAAGAATGAAGTACTCTTTCTTTTAAATTTAAGAAAATTTACTTTCTGTATCTTTTTTATTTGTACAATTTTTCTTAATGATTCATTAACCATTTCATTCTACATTTACATTGATTCTTCCGATAAGCAATATATAAATACATATTTGAGGCTAGTAACAACAAAATAGTTCTTCTTAATTTGATAGTATATCAACTAGAGATCTCGAGCAATTGCGTCTCTTCCTAGGAAATGAACTTACTCAAGAAATTCCACATTTGTTTTTAATGCTGGTTTTCTAGAGACTCCGAAGGTGTTTACGACTGACGCGAAATTCTGATGCAATTATGGTAATTGGCCACCCAAAGAAATAAATTGTATTGACCTTCTTCGGCTAAAGTAAGAGACGTTTCACATGCAGGCGAACAATTCTCGAAGCCTCGATTCATTTCTTTAAATGCTAATTGCTTCGAGTCTGAAGGAACGACATTAAAATGCAATGTGAAATCATCCTATGATATTTTACAAACATATATATAGATATATAATATAATACATTACAATAAAGGTTTCCTTCTTTTGTTAGTAACATATAAGGAATTTTGTAATAACAAAGTTCCATATTTATTTTCTAAGATATAATTCTACTCTTCTGAACTCTTAATCAGCTAAATTTTCCAGTAAACTTCAAAAATGGAATTTGAATGAGGAAATGGAAAATTTGGAGCTTCGAATTACTGGAGAAGGAAGACACCAACTTTTGTAATCTCTTTGCAATTAGTAAGTTCAATATATAACATTCACGTTAAACTAAAAAAAAGTAGATGATAGTTTATTCATTTATTACGTATCAGTAATCAATAAATTATTTAAATCGCTATATACATCATTTATATGTTTTATAGATGACTCAGTAGTTCCATTAGTTTCCCAGATACATTTCAGTTAAAAAGTTTCAAATGTTAGTGAAGCACGTAAAGAGTTTCATTTAGTTAAAAGAAAACTTATAAATCAATAAATTAGAAACATTTGCATAACCTTGGCTGGTGTTGCTGCTTCAGTAATGAAGATCCCATATAAAGGCTGTGTTTAGCCGTGCACTCATGTCATAAGGCGCCAGCACGGTCATTCGCCAGCTTTCCTTTTAGGGAGGTCTTTTTTACAACAGATTAGCATGCTATTCGCTGAGGATGGCCAATAAATTTCTTCCAGTCATTCGCCAAAGAACCGACTTAATGTCTCCAACTAAAGGAAGATCATTCCAATGCCAAAGCGAGCAAAGCAACATTTCTCAACACAGCTGACAGCAGGATTTTTGCCAATTTTTGAACAGTTTAAGAACTTTTCTGGCGAACTCCGAATTAAAATATTCGGTCTTTACCCTTTGATGTTTTCATCTTTCTCAGCTGAAAAAATCATTTTCATCAAATAAAATGTACTTTGTCAAGGAAAAAATCGTAAAAGAGAGTCGAAATATTTTAAAATTACTTTACCTAATTCATGAAGTAATGAAGTTACCTAAGTAGCACAGCAACAAAATGGTGGAATAATAAAAATAGCGAATACAAAGTTTAAAATCGAGAAAATTTATTGCAATTCTTTCAATAACTTAGTAATTACATTACAATTTATTAAGGCTAAAGTGAAAATTCTTAAAGATGTTATTTATAGATTAAAATGTTCTATTTTTGATAATCATGTATAAGAAAATATAGAACTTCTATAAAGAAAACAAATTTGTAAATTTGATGTAGAAAGTTTTAGAAAATAGGTCAAAATTGATATTCTATAAAGATATATAATTGATTCATTCTGTAGAGTGTTATAATGTAAGATGTTTGTATATTTTGAAATGATGGAGACTATTTTATCAATTCTATAGTCATTTTAATCGTTTCTGTATTTGTTCTTTGAGACAGAAATAAGTTAAATATTCAGTTATAAACAAAAAGGTTTGTAAACTAGGGTTTATAACTATTCTTGCGATGATAGCAAATATAAATAATGTGCATTTCGAGAGTACTTTTAGAAGAATTTATAAAAGCAATTGTTATCCATAACAATGTCAATAATTTGCTCTATAATACAAGTATTATGGAAATAAATTTTCTATTTGCTGACACACGGCGCGAGCACCTTAAATTTCACAGAACCAATTAAATCAAAAAGAAAAGAAAATTACAACATGTTTAAGTTCTGTGGTAGTTACCTATCCCAACACACACACACACACACACACACACCAATAACCAAGTCATATAAATCCTCATAAGGGCCAAGAATTAAATACTCCCTTCAATAGAACTTCAAGTCGAAATTTCACAACCTACAACAAAATAATAAAGGGTCATTCCACGTCAAATCAGCAAAAAAATTTAAAATTTCTCAGGTGACCCTCTCCAATTTTAATGAAATTTGGCATAAAGGTACCTTTACTCCTTATATGAAAGCCTGCCAAATATTATTGTCCTAACCTTAAACATTTCTGAGAAATAGCATTCAGAAGTAAGGTCTGCAATTTGTAACTGGTTTTCCATAAACTTTTCGGGCATTTTTAAAGCTGTATAGCCTAAATAAATAACTCTAGCTCATGTAGCCGGAAAAACAAGCTTTCATAAACTGAGAGAATGTATGTATATCATAATAAATTATGCATTAAAATTAGTTTGAGTCTTTGAGTTATCCTGAGATAGGCTTAGAAAGTAGGCATTTTATAATGTTATCGAAAACTAAAGTGAATTTTTAATCCTTCATAGATTTTGAGATTCAAGCTGGATACGTACGAAATTTTAAATAGAAACTCTATAGGTATTTTCTGATATACAAAATAAATATTAAGCAATTCCGTTAGATTTTTAAAATAATATGAGGTTCTGAAATTGATAGTAAAGTGAAAAATAGCAAATTTGGCTTACTTTCAATCGACAATTTAGTAATGTAGACAATTGAATTTAAAGTTGAAATTTTGTCCAGAGTTTCATATTCATACAATGAAAATGTGGTATAAAATTCAAAACCCTATCAAAATCCTTTCCCTTTCAAATTTAAAAGAAATGGAGTTACGCTTTTGGGCAAAAAAACAAAAACAAGTTGAAATAGTTTTAAAAAGCAGCAATCTACTTTATTTATGAAGTCAACTTTAATAACATCTCTATAGAGAAAATCTATTTTAATACAATATTAAATATAATATTTATTAATTTTCATTTTGATGGAAGCGTTAAAATTTTTTGTTCTGACCGAATTTGCATCTGTCCACTGTGAGTTTGTCGAGTGGGAGCTTTCACTATGCAGATGATATTTGTATATAGAATCCAAATTTTGTCTTTTGTACAGAGCCAGGAAAGTAAATGGGATTCTGCAGGTGACATACAGTTAAATTCAACATCATTATTTTCGTCTGCTTGTTGAATTACATGTCCTACAAGTCATTCCTTCTGTTGATTCCCTCTGTTGATAACTCAAAGGCATGTTTTTGTTTATTTATGTGCAGTTGTTGGTTTTCATTTATTAAAATTTACTTACATTCACTTAATTAAAATTAAGATTTAAATTTACCAGAGATGCACAACGCGCGGCCTACCGGTATATACTATATGTTGCGGCCCGACAGTGTCCAACTTAAAATTAAATTTGAGCCTTTCCATTGCTGCCAACAGATACATAGAAAAATCTCATAATTTGCAATAGGAACTGTCTCAGACTTTACTATTGGAATGTTGGTGTGAAACGTAACTAGCTCATTATTTGGTAATTTGAAGTTTATGTAAATTACATTTATTATTAATTATATATTATAAAAGTCAGTTATTTTAAAAATAACTGACACAATGAGGAAAAGAAGAGTGGCTTTCTACGGACACATTAAAAGAATGAGTGAAGGTAGACTGACGAAGAGATTATTCACCTTCTTCGACAGAAACCCCAAGACTCAGATGACATGGATCAAGGAGGTCAGAAAAGACATGGAAGAAATGAAAATAGATGGAGAAGAGGTGGAGAGAAGAGAAGAATTCAGAAAAAAGATCAGGGGATTCAAGGGTTTTCAAGAAAAGGCAAAGAAGAAGACGGGAGCAAAATGGACGGAAGAAAGAAGGAAACAACATAGTGAAAGAATGAAAGAATACTGGAAGAGAAAAAAGAAGAAAAGCGTTATTTTGTCTGTCATAAGACTTTACGTTTTTCCAATTTTGTGACCAAACTATAAGAGATAGACTGGTCATGTAAATGGATAAAATGTAGATCTTTTTAAGACAAACAAAATGCTACAAAAATCTTTCGAAAAAAGTTCTTGGTTTCCAAGATGGCGCCTTTTAAAGGGTCAAATTTTGACTTTTTTTCAATTTAAACGAAAAGTATAAAAGATGGAAGAGAACATTATATTGAGAAAATGTTGGTATTTGAAAGTTCTATCGAACGATATATCACTTATTCACAAACGCTTCAGTGTTTGCAAGATACATGCAAAAATGTGAATTTTCGGTGTGTGACGCCAACCCGCAATACATCCGAGTTATTCGGAGAAGCCACAACGGGCTGGGAAATTATATATTCTCCGACGATCGCAACATTAATTTGCTAAATAAATAAAGTTTTTTTTTAATGCTATATATGCAAGGGTTCCGGAGCAAGCGACGGTACCCGGCTATTATTATTATATATTATAAAAACGTATATTATAAAACGTTATTTTGTCTGTCATTCTGTAAGCAAAATGTTAAATTACAAATTACTAAAATGTTACTGAAGTAGAGAATCTATTCATAAAAAATGAAAATATATTAAACAACTGTCCACTATACTGATTGGCGACGTAAATATAGATATTTTCAAAATGAATAAAAACATTGTAGTACAGAAATACGTAAAACTTATGTGCAATAATGGTTTCAAAAATCGTCTTTACGGGACAACAAGAAAGTGTACAATTCATGGAAATACGAAAACAAATATAGATCATATTTTCATAAATAAACATGATATCAAAACACCAGGAATAATATATAAAGAACGAATCGGATAACAGTTGAAAATGAGAAAATAACACATACAAATATAATCTATAAAGAACTAATCAATGATGTTAACAAAACAAAATTCATGAAAATCTACATATATAAATAGAAAAGTCCTGACTCACTCACTGATTGACTCATCAATGCCCACCCCAAACCGTTGGATCTAGAAAGCTGAAATTTTGCACAGAGGTTTCCTTTATGATGTAGACAAGGAATAAGGCCGGATTTTTCGAAATTCGGGATAGGGAATAATCTGGAAAACTGACGATGAAGTGTATGGCGGCAAACCCAGGTGTGTGGCGCCAACCCGCAATAAACCTGAGTTAAGTGGAGAAGGGCACAACGGGCTGGAAAGTCGTATATTCTCCGATCTCAATATTAATTTGCTAAATAAATAATTTTTTTTTTTTTTTTAAAGCTATATATGCAAGGGTTCCGGAGCGAAGCGACGGTACCCGGCTAGTTATTATTATAAAGGAACTTTCAAATCATTAATTAGTAAGACATTTATGTAAATTACTGTATTAATAATAATTATTAAAATAAATGTTATTATCAAATTATTAATTAGTAAGATATAGTAAGAATTGGAGGATGAGGTACTGTGGCCCTCCATCAGACCTTTCATAAAAACATTAGCCCTCATACTTCTTAAGGTTGTGCACCACTGACTTTAACAATATAATATGACACTACATATCTAGAATTAAATTAAATAAATTTTTGAGAAACAAAAGACAAGAAACAAAAGAGCAGCACTTAAATTAATTGGAAATTGCCTTTACGATTCAATTATTAGGAGAGGAGTTGGGTACGGCCGTTTCGTCCTTCTACGGACTCATCAGCCCAACCCTGCCTCTCCCGATAAAAGACTCCTAATAATTGAATCGGAAAGGCAATTTCCAATTAATTTGAGTGCTGCTCTTTTGTTTCTTGTCTTTTGTTTCTCAAATTCTTTGTACAGCACGTTAAATTTTTGGCTTCTTTTCTGCCTTATTTCTTAAATAAATTTTATTCTCGACACTTTTCTATGAGCATCTGTAATATTTCCTCAAAATCTTTACATTTGGTACAGGATTCGCTTTCAAATGTTTCCAGTTCCGAATCAATGCTTAGGATTTTTGTATTTTTTGTTTTACTACATTGGTAAACTGTTTTGCTTTAGGCCGGTCGTCCACTGGAAGCGACAACGCGCTACAAATTTGTAGCGCTACAACAAGCGATAGCTAGCGACATTTGGCTACAACGCGATACACGAATCAAACGAATGTAATTCTATTATTATTATTTGAGACGAATGTGGGCGGCAGGAAGCCAAGCACTGGGACCTGAAAAATCTTAACGAATGTAATAGTATTGGAGCTCGTCCAGTGAAAGAAGCGTTTGTCGTGCGACGTAGCGGGTTATCGCGCTACATCGCAAAAGATGCATTCAGAGCGATGTGAGAGAATTTTATATTTGTAAGTATTCATAAATCATTACCTTTTCAAGACTTTCATGGGTTATATTAGTCAAAATCTTCATATTTCTCTTTTCTTACGGCGCCGCCATCTAGGCATCTTGTACAAACGACGAGTCACGTCAGCAGTTCTCTAAAATCAATCGATTTTCATATTTTTTGGGCGAAAATATGGTAAATTTTGCAATTTTACAATTATACACCTTTTCCAAAATAGAAGACCAAATCGCGTTATATCCGAATTCGCGATATAAACAACCGTGTTTTAGCCGAGCTTCACTGTAGTACATCGCGAACTTGATTACAGAGCTGATGTGTGCAGTCACTAGCGGTGCACATATCGAGCATCTTTAAAAACTTGGAGAGTTTCTCTACATCTCTGTACAATTTTTTGATTATATGTTAAATATATCCACAGTACAATCATGAAACACTCCAATCATTTCTAGACACCCTGTATTGATGAAACTTAACGTTTCCTCGTGTCAGTCTATAAAAATGAAGAGAGTAACTAATGAATAACTAACTGCTTCTGTGGTTCTTTTTTTAACTGTTTATTCGTTCGGATTACTAGAAAAATCTCCCGGTTACGTATTATCTTGCATACTTTATAATTCACTTTTGTGAACATTTCACTGTACATATTTTACACGATACGACGACTTGCTGTCTTTTCGTAACGCCCTAACCCATTTGTTTTTTTTTCTCATTAATCAATATCTCGTCGTCCGGCAACAGACCAATTTTTATCGTGATTGTATTGTTTCCATTGTTGCTGGAACTTTTTTTTTTATTTACTAGTAGCCTACAAAATGTTTTAAACGCTTATCAATTATTATCATACTTTATAGATGACATTCTCCACAAATGTGATTCTATTGGAATTTTTGTTAAAGAAGTTTGATGTTTTTTCAATGACACACATACACAAAGGATTACGATTAATTAATAAATCATCAGCTGCTGCTGAATTATTGCCTTTATTATTTTTAAAATCAATACTATATTATTTACTGTTAGATTTATTCTTTTAAACAATATTTATTTTTTTATATTTTTAAGCTGTAATGTGGTCTGAACAACTCAGAATAACTTTTTGCTAGCACAAACTTTATAAAAAGGTTCTAATCCCGTTTTAATCAAATTTAGAGATATCTATTTATCATTAAACACTTGTTATTAAATTTTTCTTAATAAAAATTTAGCGCCTTTATTAAAATGTAGAGAAAAAATTTTGTTGATTACTTTTGAACTCGCTACCAAAAACATCCAATTGAATTTCCAAAGACTTCATTAAGACCTGGTCATCTTTTTTGGAAATTTTAATCAATTACCGTTAAATACTACTAACAATTAAAACTCAATATTAAACAAGCAAAGGCAATTAAGCTATGAAACAACAATTATTAGTTTCGTTTTTAACTGCTCCTTATTTATGCAGCTGCATACATTTCGAATAATGACCCAGCACAGCCTCATCTGAAAGTAATATCTCCATTAATTACCCACAGCTGTGCCAAGCAATGACTGCACTTAATAATCAGAGACACCCGGGGGGATCTTCTGCTTATGTGATCGAATTTGTGCATTTGTATGCAGAATTCACTCCAACAAGATCACTTTTAGAAGATCGGAATATTAAAATATTTTGAGAAAAACTCTTGGAAAACTTTGCAAATTTTTGAAGTAATAACATCAACTGTTAACATTCTTAACCTTAAAAAAATCAAAATAATATCGAAAGTTTGAAAGAACTGCACAAATATTTAAAGAAATAATTAGGTTACTCTTTGTAAAACTAGAACTACATACTTTGTGAAAATAAAATTTTTAGCATCTTTAGCGGGAAAAAAAAATCATAGGATTGTAAAGATTTTAGAGTAAAAGATAAATAAATAAATAAATAAATAAATAAATAAATAAATATGCTTCTGCCAGACATTTTTATACATAAACTATCACTGTGATAGGGAACACACTAAAAGACTACCATGGGATCAAATGACACGTTGTTAATCGTCCAGGCTCCAGTTTTGGTTTTCTCTGCACCATTATGTCAATAGCGATAGGTTTGCGAATTGCAGCTTGGCCGTAGTTACTGTGAATTCCGGATGACTATTCTTGTTGAAGTGGCATCTTCCTGACCGATATTTAACTCTACTGTTATTTGCTCTGCCACGGTTTTATATTTTCAGGTCACTGTTTTACATCTTCTTCTACTCCATGAACAGCCTTAATTTTAAATATTGTTCGTGTTGCAACACTTACGATTTCGGCCTTTCAAGTCACAAACGTACATCAATAACCATGCCTTTTTGGTCACTGATGTCTGACATTATTATTGCACTTTACAACAGGCATCATATCTGAGATTTTACAGCCGATAGAAGGCAATTCACAAGCTTTCCTATTCACATACGATTCATACCGTCCAAGTCGTGTAACACCGACGATTTTCGTAAGCTTGTGTTCGTGCTTCTTTTTCGGCGGATGTTTCCATTATACTGTCTAAAGTTGTAAAATTACGATTCTGTTCATTTACTGACACTTTATTAACATCAACTTTAACTTCAATCTGGTCAAAATTTTGAAAAATCTCAAAACAACAGATACGACGGAAAATTCTGAAAGAACTTAATCCCTACTTTGCTTAAAATGTTATAAATTTTTTTTTTTTTTTTTTTAAACGAGACGAAGCAAAGAGCCTCAGTTTATTTTCAAATTATAATATCTACTGAATACCAAAAGTACACTTCAGTATTTAAGTAGACTGAAAGTACACCTCAGTATTTATTTATTAAAAAAATTAATTAAAACAGTACTATTTACTAAAATTGTTTAGAGCCGATAAATTTTAAATATACAAAATCATTGGATTAGTAAAAAGGGAATTGCCGATTCTTTAAGACACTGATGGGAACCCATTGTTTAGGTTTTAATGCTTTTCTATGGAAATTGTTGTCATCTTCTAGCGCTAATTTCTCAACAAGGACGAACTTGGAAAAGATTTCAAATATAAAAATTAGATGGTCTGTAATTCTTAAATACAAATACCATTGTTTCAAGAAGATCTGTCCAAAGGTTCAAAATTTGTTAAGGGCAGAGGGGACGTACCTTCACAGTCTGACAGATTTGTTGAAGCTTTCTTTCCTACGAACTAGTAAAAAAAAAACGGATGAATTTAAAAAAGCTAACACACTTACTTAAAACTTTTTTATAATTTTTTTTTTTAAAAAAACTAAAAAATCTTTAAAGAACATGTAATAGAAGAAACCAGACCTAAGTTTCAACCTGTTAACAAGCTTTCATCAGTGAATCAGTGAAGATCTGACTTCTTCTATTACAAGCTTTTTTTTAAAGATTTTTTAGCTTTTTTTTTAAAAAAAATGTTTTAAGTAAGTGTGTTAGCTTTTCTAAATTCATCCATAACGATATTCACACGTTAAATTTTTATCCTTATAGTAACAAAAAAGCAACTGAAAATTCTATTTGCATTTTAGATCATCAGAAGTGAACATCATCAAAATAGTTATTGAGAAACTAAGCTAAAATACAATTGTATGTTTTATAAAGTTGATATTAAAAATAAATAATAAAACCCCTGCAGCTCAATTTCAACTTTATTTCTGAATACTATTAATTTTTTCAAAAAAATTGATATTTAGAAATTTAAAAAAATTGAGATTTTTACGAATATTATTTTTATGAAAAATAAATTAACTGCAAAAATAAGAAGAAATCTGTCGTCTGTTTATCGCTACTCACCATCTGTGCATTCTCAAAATTGTTTATATAAGAATATTCTTTAGAATTCTAAAGCGAAGTGGAAGCTCTATTTATATGAACATGATATTTAATTAAAAATTGTTTGTTTTGTTTATTTCTTAAAGAAACACAAGAGAATCGCTAGAGACAATTGAAATTCAGAATGCTTGTTTTAAATGCTTAGCTCTCCTTTTCGCTATCTTCATTATTCGAGTTATTTGATGAGGCTACGAAATTTACTGCATTAAAAGTGAAAAACAGGCCAAAAATAAAAAGATTGTTTTTCTAATTCACCATATCAATTCACTGCAGAATTTTGATTTTATGCCGTTTAAAATCTATAAATTTATTTTAAAAAAATAAAAAAAAATTATACTGATTGCTTATATTTCTTAGGTTATAAAAATTGTAAAAAGAAATGCCATAGGAGAGTTTACGTAATTTGGCTTACTGTTAATTTTTCTCTAAGGTAGGCTTATACTCTACTTTTGTTATAGTTCTTCCAATAAGAACTTATTAAATTTTTAGAAAACGAAGAGGTTAATTTTAAAACTAAAAACCTGATTTTAGAAAATATAAGATCGGAAAACTTAGTCAGGCAGTAAAATATAGTGAGAATCCTAATTCTTGTTTTTTGCTTTCTATAAGAGCAACGAATTGAGGCAATAAGTTGGTTGCCAAAAAGAAACTTTACAATTGATCCAGCAACAGTTGAACCATTGTTAAAGAAACAGGAAATTTTGCAGATCCTCCTTGATGTGAAGATCCAAAAATAAGCAAATGATAATTTATAATCAATGACAATCGAGAAAGATAGTCAAGTAGAAAAAAAACAATAGTTTTTAAATAAATTAAATAAGAGTTAGACAAGGATGTAAGAAAATATTTTTGACATCATTTCAATAAATTTAATGGTTCAGATTATGCAAGAAAAACATATTCAATTACAACATCTTTTGTGGGACGATGTTACTTGATTGTGTAGTTTATAAAATCTATTCTTTCTAGAAAAATTCAGTTGTAAGTACCACAGAAATTCCAGGTTGTAAAAATGTCTTTTAAAGTCCTTTAATGTATAACTACATGATAATAAAGTCGTAGGTGAAATGCAATATACACATCCAAATGTTTTGAAATCAAACTGAATTCCAATCTATCATTATAAAACTTTATAAAACTTACGGATTTGAAAATTTATGTCTTTAAATTCAATATCAAGTTTTCTTTTACTGATGATCTTATTGATGATTTAAGAATGTCATTAGAATAAAGAGTAATTAATAAACTGAAATTTTTCTGAGTTTATGGAAATTTCGTGCTTTAATTGCTTAAAAGGAATAATTTAAAATATACGAATGGTAAGGTTCGTCTCCATGGTTCGCTGTTGAAAATCACACAAATATGTTATAGAAGTTCCAGAAGAAATAAATTGTAGGCCCTCATCTTTAATCATTTGACGTCAATAAAGTGCCAAGAAGTCATGATGAAAGACGCTTATTTCCTTAGTAACGGCTTATTTCTTTACATGAATCTAATAGTGTTTGTTTTGTAATCTCTTTCTAAAAGAAAGAAATCGATTTTTTAAAGAAATTCTGAAAAATAAAGAGAAAAGGTTAAGTGTTATAAATGTTTAAAAATATAAAGGAAATAGATTTATAGTTATTATTATAAATATATAGTTAGCATATACAGATATATGGGTATATACTATCTAACAATAGATTGCTTTAAAGTGCTTGAATTTAATAGGTATTAAGTTATTGTTTAAATTGTTTTGATATATATATATATATATATTATGTTTGAAATGATTTATTAACAACAGCAGTTAAGAAATGTATGTCTTCTGATGAAGCAGGGCAATAAAGGAGCCTGTGAAATATTCTAAAAACGTAGAAATAGAAACGTAGCAACATACATATTAACGACATTGAATTTTACTAAATTTCCATCAGATTTTCTTCCTTCGATATTACTTTGTAAGGTGCGTAATAAAGATAGAAAATTACTTATGGAATTGGCAAGACAAAAGTAACTTTTCGAAACTTTAAATGGAAACGATGAAAATAATAATGTACGAAACTGGACTTATATTGGTGATACAGGATGCTCAGTGATCGACCTTGTTAATGAAAAATTCTTACACAATGATATTTATTTTGAAGTAGGGGATTGTTGGATATCAGACCATCTGCCAATCTCAATAAGAAATAGGTTATTTGTAGAAAAATTATAGTTGAGAAGGTAAAAAAGAATTACATTTGAGAAGTGAGTTTAATAGGGGAGAATATAAATAAATATAAACAGATAATTACAGAAAAATTAAGTGATTTAAAAACGCATTTGATGAAAGTTTTACAAAATTATTAAAAGAGTGGGTACATAGTATAAGAGAAAAGAAAGAAAATATAGAAGAAAAGGAATGGCGTGATACAGAACTTAAAGATTTTAAAAAAAGGTAAAAAAAAAAAGTTAAAAAATTTTAAGAGTGAAAATACAATGGAGGAAAGAAAAAAATATATAGCATTGAAAAAGCAATTTAAAAAAATATGCAAAGAAAAAAAAGAATTAAGGGAGAAAAATATAAAAGAAACTTTTGATAGGATTAATGCGGGTAAGGAATTTTGGGACATGATAAAGAAATAGAGATAAGTTAAGAAATTGTGACTATGAAAAAGAAGTAGATAGAAATGTATTGGAGTAGCATTTTATCACGTTATTGGAGTATCGAAGAGTAAGAAAAGTAATAAAATAGAAAAAGGGAAAGAAAAAGAAATTGTAATTAATTTAGTGAAGATAGAAGAGGAAATAGAATTATTTAATGATGAAGTCAATCTTACAGAATTAATGTCGGTTTTGAAATGTTTAAAAAAGAATAAAGTTGCGGGTCCTGATGGAATAAAAAATGATTATATTAAGAATATGCCTATAGAAGGGATTACAGTATTTTTACAATGGATGAATTGGATTTGGAAGACCGAAAAAATAACAGATAATTGGAGAAGTGGAAAATTATCCCTATTTACAAAACGGGAAATAAAAGCGATCCAAAAAATTGTAGAGGTATTACATTATTAAATGCATATTTTAAGATATTTGGAGAAATTTTAAGAGGAAGAATAGAAAGATGGTTCGACGAAAAAAAACTTTGATTGTAGAAAATCAAGCAGGATTTCGAAAAGATTATTCGACAATAGACAATATGTTCGTTTTAAAAACCTATATAAATACAAGGTTAATGGAAAAAAGAAAGAAAATGTATCAATTATTTGTGGACTTTAAAACGGCATTTGATTTCATAGATAGAACGATATCATTAAAATGTTTAGAAGAAATAGGAATAAATGGTAAAGTTTGGAGAATAATTAGAAAAAACTATGAAGAAACTATAGTTACAATTGGAATAGGAACAGAAAAAATTAAATTTAATAAAGGTGTAAGACAGGGATGTGGTCTAAGTCCAGTTTTATTTATAATTTTGATTAATAATCTAGAACTAAAATTAAGAGAAGAGGGATGGGGAGGAATTAAGATAGGAAAAGAAAAAATTTGTAGCTTACTATATGCGGACGATTTGGTCTTAATGGTGGAAGCAAAAGCAGAATTAGATAAGATGATTAAGATACTTAAGGAATTCATAAAAGTTAATAAACTAACAATAAACTTAAAGAAAACAAAAATTATTATTTTTAGAAGAGGAGGAAAAAGAAAAAAATGGTATTGGGATAATGAAGAAATTTTAATTGCAAATATTATCAATACTTACAGTCCGCCAAACCAGAGAACGACCGTGGCCACCAGATGTCGCAATAGTAGAATTTGAATCGATTGTATATGTCTGTGTTTATGGCGGGAAAGTAAACATTTAGGGAGTTTGAAGTTTACGGAAAAAAGACGATATTTATTTTCTTGAACTATTCTGATTTCTCATCAAATATAATTTCAAAAATTTATTTTTATTCATTCGTTCGTTTCAATCGTTCAAAATCAGTCTCTTACCTTTCCCAATTGGTTTTTTGACGACATTGCATCCCTGAGATCGACAACACAAAGACGAAGATGGGATTCTTTTACTCACGTCTCGTCTTTTACTCACGGCACTGGGATCGAAAACAATTTCTCTGATGTGCCATAAGTAAGCATGTCATAAGGCCTTTTCGAAATAAGAAGTAACGTTAGCAATAACTTCCGTTGTTTTGCTTCCAACGGTTTTCTGTGTCAGAGAGTCGCCATTTTTAATCTTCTCTCTCTTAGTCCTGGAATGATTAAGAGATCATGGGTCTCTTTCAAGGTCAAAGTCATCCTCTGGTTTGTCCAACTGTAGTAAGATTTTTTTATAACACAAAACGATATAAATGAAAACGTGAAATATAGAAAAGAGAAAGGAGTTGTAGCGGCTTGGGACGTAATTGAATTAATCAAAATTAGAATATTTGGGTAAAATTAGATTTTTATTTAGAACAATGATAAAAAGCATAGTAATTTATGGAATGGAAATTGATGGATGATTAAATAGAGAAGAACTTGAATCTATGCAGAATATTTTTATGAAAGTTGTGTGGACGATAAATAGAGATGTTCTTAGATATATTGTTAATGCGGAATTAGGTTTGGTACCTCTTCGTATTGAAATGTTAAAAAGAGCATTTGTTTATTAGGAAAGAATTTTGAATTTAAATGTAACAAGACTGCCGAGAATATGTTGGGAAGGTATGATTGAGAAAGCAAAAATTTCTTGAAAATCTTTTCACATTTATCTTATCTTTATCTTAAATTGTTATTTTAATATTAATTTCATGGTAAATTAATCATTGAACAACTTTAAATGAAAATTTCGAGGAACCATGAACAATTTTTTCATTAATAGACACCGAAATCCTATAATTTCCATACCTACATCTGTTCTGAAATATCCCAGAAGCATTTTCTGTTTTGTCCATTTTGGCATTCAGTCAATTCTGGAATTCTCTTCCGCTTCTGAACTTGACTACCTTAGCACAGATAACTAAAGACGGAATATTGATTCAGGACGAGGTCTTTAGTATTGATTCTCTCTCTGCAGTGGCATTAACAACTACCAAGTAAATAAGCTCTAATTGGCTTATTCATGTCCCTTAATTTACTTCTAGTTGCACTGTGAGTAATGCAACAAATGTGTTAAATTATGTTAATTCTTGGTCCGACGGCCCAGAGAAGAAAATCCTGGCTTTAATGGAATGTTTGCGTAAAATGTAAATGGAATTATTCTGAGGAACCATAGCCAAAGCAATTTGACGAAATTTGAAATATGTTTGTTCTCTTCATAAATAATTATTATCGAATAGCAGTGAAGTTTAAAGGGGAAGTTATGCCGCAAGTTTTATCTCGCAAGTTCTTTCATTCAATGGCTATTCGTTTCTAAACAAACACTGTTGCTTTGCACAAAGAATCAAATTGATAAAGAAAAAAATATTGAAAAACAAACTTTCTTTATGCAGTTAAATGCGTAACTTTTGCAAAGTGAAGTGACTAAACAATGTAGTGTTTCTATATATCTAATTAAATACATTCCAAAGTAATATATATTTACAAATTACTTAGAAAAAAATTTTTTTATAAAGAATATAAACCAAAATAAAAAGAATCATTCAAGAGAAAAACGCCATTTTGTTTATCAATAGTTTTTGCGGTAAGTTAACAAAACTTTTTGGATTCAATATTGATTTAAAAGTAGTAATAAGCTAAAATTAATTATTATTTTTTCAATAAAAAAATGTAATAAACAATATATATACTGGGTGATTATGATTAAAGTTCAACTTTCAACATGCTATACAAAAGAACCACTGCTCAAAATGACCTGAAATTTGAACTGAATATACTCGAAGAAAGGCGAAATGATATGGCATAAGAAAAAAAAATAGTTCCAAATGTTAGCAATAGATGGCGCTTTAAGCGTCATAATATAAAAAATACAAGACGTGTCATGCGCACGACACATTGCATTTGTTATAAAAACGCGGGGTACATATTGCCTCTGAGAAGCTCGCTATGACTCTCTGAATGAAGGATTGCGCGCTGCCTGTGAAGCTCTTATACAAGAACGGTAACTATGCGCCAGTAGCTCTGAAGAAGTTCGGGACTGTAAAGGGTATAAAAAAAGCTGTGATTCGATGTCTGCCAAGGGTCTAGAGAAAATGATGAAGAAATTCGAAGAGACAGGTTCTTTTTAAATGAAACCTGGCAGAGGCAGGAAACCAATTGCTTCGACGTCAGTAGAATATGTGGCCACAGGAGTCCAGGAAGAGACGAGGGGTGTTTTGCAAACTATCCATACAAAATTACCAATGTTTGCTCTAGAATTTCTTGCTCGCCTGAATGTGGACAATGAATGCCCATGGAATATTTTGTGGACAGACGAAGCCCAATTCCATCTCCAAGGACATGTCAATACATGTCAGATTATGGGGAAAGGAAAATCCGTTCGCACATGAACCAGTACCTCTTCATTCTGCAAAGGTGTGGTGTGGGTTGACGCCAGCGTTTATCGTAGGGCCGATATATCTATAAATATTTATAAATAAATCTAAAATTATTTTCTTTCTTTCTTTGATCTCATCTATATTTCAGTCTGCGTTTTTTTTAATGGCACAAGAGCAGATGTCAACTGCGCAGGAACAAGTTATGAAACTAAGAACACGTTAATTTCTCTTCTAGATGTGTCTACTCCTCTTTTGAGTGGCTCCCGAGATTCTAGATGACTCCTAGACTCCTAGTAATGGCTGCTAAATGAGTACAATTTCAGATTTTGTGAACCATCAACCCAAATGGTAACGCACTTGACTGCGGCCTGGAGGATTTGAGTTTAAACCCCGGCGGAGATATAGCGTTTTTAGACATTGATTTCTCTTCTAGATGAATCCACACCTCTTTTGAATGACTCCCGACATTTTTCCCGGAAGATGGGCGAGCATTGAGCTGATCATCCGACCTTACTTGGCCTTGTTGTCAGGGAGCCTTATCTTTTGCCACCCTAGAAGTAAGATACTTTATCTTTAATTTCAAATATTACGTAAATAGACATGTCATTAATTTTTTGAATTGTTTTATATCCTTAAGCTATTGAATGTGCAACATTGAAAAAAAACTGTATTCTATTATTCTTCTGTCAAAACATACTATTCACTTTTCAAATTGTTTAATATTTCAATTGTTTATTATTGTTATTTCAAACTTTGATGTTAACTTAACTTCTGACATTTATTGAAACGTCTATTACTTATTGAAGTCAGCAAATATTGTATTATTCTACTGTAAACAAGTATATTTTGACATTTAAAATTGATTAATATTTCAAAGTTAGGCAAAAATTAGCATAATTTATTACTTTGACTGCTCTACTTTTTAAAAACTTTTTCAAAAGGTTAAACTAGGATTTACACATTTTAACCTAGAAAATTCTCAGATGATCTAACAAATACAGCTTTAATTTATCTAGAGAAAGATAAAACAAAAATATACTTTCAATTAAAATCTAATCGAAATACTAATCTAATCTAAATACTACAAACCTTTTTTATTTATAGTATCTAAACTATTCGTTCCTCTTCAGTTCTATGAAACTAAGAAGACTGCATTTTGAAACTGAATTTTTTATGGAACAGTAATCAATAATTTGTCACCACAATTGTCATACTGACCAGACGATTAAGTATAATTAAGTAGAATTCTAATTACTTTTATCAGTCTCAGCGCAATCAGTCTCAGCAATTGGCCAATTACTGGTAAAGTATGCTAACTCCCAATTTCGCTATGTAATATTATCACCATACCCCAGAAAAAGGTTCATTTCTAAGGATATTGCTTGTCTGTAATTATAATAACACTGTCGTAATTCTGGAATTGTAGTATTTAAATAACATTGTTTACTAATTCTCTTCGTTTCATTCTTGTTTTTGAAGAATTCTTCTCTTGCAGTGATTTTTCTTGCCTGTAAATACCTGTAAAAAAATTTGCAACAGCTGCTTTTACATGGTTCCTTTCAGATTGTCTTTAAATATCTATCTTTGCTGTCTTGTGAAGAAGAGATCATATATTTTCACATTCGTTCAAATGTTAAGGAGGTCAAACATGTTATAAGACATTCAAGAAAAAACGTAAAAGCATAGGAAAGTGATATGTAAGGAAAAAATCATTACTCAAACTGCCGAGCAGGTTTGCTATGTGTATGTTTGTGTGTGTGTGTGTGTTTTCCTCTTATCTGAAAATGGTGAAAATCTATTTAACTCTGTTTATTTTTAAATAAATTATGTAAATGTCTAATGGTTTAAGCCTCCACTAAGCAATACATCACTCTTACAGATATAATTTTCTGTTATATTCTTAACTCATTTTTAATAAAACTCTTATGTAAGTGTTAATACATAAGTATATTTCATACGAATAGTTTTTGTTATTAATCTACCGTTAAATTACAAATTTGAAATATGAATGAAAAAACGAGTGATATTTTACGAAAGATAATCACAAATTATTTCTGCCATCTCAGCATCTATGGCTTATTTCTAGGAAATACCTGTAGATGAAAAAGATATTGCGTGATTTTTCACTTATTTCATTACAAATAATTGTTGATTCTAATATACGCAAATATGTAGAACGCTTGTTCCAATCTATTAAACACTAATTCTTCAAACAGAATTTTATGCTGACATTGAAGATTTTCTGTAGATCTATAAACAGATGGCATAGAAATCAGTTATGAGTGGACGAAGATTTGTGTGATTCTCCACAATGACAAGAGTCAAGGGTCACTGAATAGTCAATATCTTTCCTGCAGAGAGTTTGAGACCGATAATGTCTGAAGGGAATTCGGAAGAATTTTGTCAATCTATTAAATATTATTGAGACAGATATGGAAGATGTGATAATTTATTTACATTTTTAAAATATGTTAAAATCAATTCACCCTAATCTTAACGAATATTAGAAACAACTTCAATTTTAATAATAATTTTTCTCTAGAGGTTTACTGGTCAACCAAAATACGTATTCGCATTGTGGAAAGGCCTGAAGCCAGTTTCTGAATTAGATTATTTCGAAAAGCTTTAAGCTACCATTCTAAGGCCCTGATATGCAGTAATACGTGACCACAGACATTTTTAAGCCGCATTTAGTCCCGAAAGACATACCTTGCGTTCAGCCTTTGTGCGATTATGGTGAAAAACTGGAGAAAATGGTGATAAAGAAATGCTTATTAGATGTTTAATATTCTGCAAATAAACAATGATTTTTCAAATATTTTCTGAAAAGTAGTAAAAAAAATACAGCCTGTGTTTCAAAATAATCATTATTATTTTAATAAAAACTTCACCTAAAGTACTTTTCCTGACTAAACTTTGAATTCTCAAAAAGTCACTAAAAATGACGAATTTCATCAATTTTATTTTATTCTATTTTATTTATTTTATCAATTTAAATCAATTAAAAGTTTTTGAAATTACGAAGTTTTAACCATTGTTAGTTTAAATTTATGAATCACAGTTTAAAGAAAACAGAGTCTAGAGTAAGGATAAGGATTAAAAGAAGGGTCGGATTATCATTTTGTTTCAGCACAGGGTTCATTCTGATAAAAAAATTCCTCTCAGAAAATCCATGACATAGAGTCAATGTAGCCTTGAGTCTAGCGCTCTATTGCATTAATTTGATAGCAGTTATATATTCAATGAGTATTGTAAATGATTTGCCCTTTTGGCTTTACAGAACACCAAATGCTGAATACTAAATATAATGAATGTAGGCATGAAATTCCTCCGTCAACCTTACTGTCCCTCGTCCATTAAAGGATAAAAATATTATTGTTATTAATTCCTACTTTACATTTTTTTTCTAATAGTAAATAGTTTGATTTTAAATTTAAACTCATGCATCATGTGTAATTTCTTAATATTTTGTTCTTAATTGTTTCCTTGCTGACAAGGAAACTTAAATTTTTACCAAATTTTGATTTTGTTCGTTTTAAATTTTCCTTCTATACTTTTTATCTTATGTATTAACTAAAGATCCCCATCACTAAAATTGATGATGAACCCCTAAAGAAATTAAAAAAAAGGCATTTTATATATACAAATATCAAACATAAGATAATATACTAAAATTAAACGAGTGAATATAATTTTGTGCTAAAGTCTAAATTTAAGGGCGGCCCCTAATAATAAAAAAAAAATAAAAACAATTATAAAAAAAGGAAGTACATTAACGTAATGAAAAATAATAAAGAAATTAGGAAAAAAAAATTAAAAAATTCGGGAATTGTTGGGAAGGACAGACAGGACAAAGGCAACAGCTATCGATATTGGTCGGTACCACAGTAGCTCCCAAAACCCAATTGGGTAGCTAAAACCACAAGATATTATAGTAAAACTAAAATTGAAGAAAAAGTTTCATTTTAATAATAAACTAAGAAAAGGAAATTAGGAATTCTTAATTAATTAAAGTTCTAATATTTAAATTTACTGTGTCTTAAACAAAAAGAGATGTTTTGTTAATTGACAGGTTTTAGTCTGAATTCATTTAATTTCATAATAATAAAAATCTGAGCAATCTGTAAAAGTTCTACAAGATACATTGATTGATAAATTGGCAAAGGAAATTTTTACAATTTCCCTGGATAAAAGCTTTAAATTCGACTATTTCAGGTATTCCTGCAAGTTCCTTCTCAAATCAAATCTAGATTTAAATAAGAAGTAAGTGCACCATAATCAGTAATAATGATGAACATTATATCATTCTTAAGATAAATTTCTTCATCAGAGACAGATTAAGAGGTATGAATCAAGAGTAGACTATATGAAATTATTTTTCATGTAGGCCTATTTAGAATTATTTTGAGCTCTAATAATTTCGTTGTTGAAAATTTTTAGAAATTTATGTATTGCTAAATATTTCAAGCTATTTTCTAAAAATATTTTTTCTACAAATAAAACTTTAAGAAGTTAAACAATATAATAAAAATAAAAATATTATTATTATTATTATTATTATTATAACTTCTAAAACTTCTTTTGAGAAATTGTCTATTCATGAAAATTAAAAGTGAAAAAAAAAAAAAAAAAACCTGAAATCACGGAAATTAAATCCTGTTGTCTTTAATTTAGAGATGAGATAATTTAGATAATCTTAATAGAATTTACTGCGGCTGAAGCCAAAATCTGTAGAGATAGGAGTAGGTATATGAAATTCTTTATCAGGAGAATACATTTCATTAGTCCGGAGAAGATCGTACCGGCATTGACCGAGGTAAAAATTACCTTGAATCAGGTCCCTTGGGAATACCAAAGGATTACAGGGTCTTTAGTTAGAAATAGCACAATCGAGTACATTTCCCTTCGGCAGCCATTAGAGACCTTCCGGAATGGGAAACTACACAGAACTTGTGGACCTGATTATCAAGTTGGCACACCGTTAACTCGGAGAAAATTAAAGTGAAGCTCTAGCAGCAGCTGGGCGGCGTCGTAAACACTAGCAGTCTCATTAGGGCGAATCTCACCGAGGACAAAACTCTGATGTAATGGGACAAACCAGATGGTAAAACCGAGACAATGTGGGACGTGCTCCGTTAATGTGGGTCGGAGGGTGACGGCGAGGGGAGGCGGGAGCGGAATTATATTCGGCTCATCTTCGCCGTTCTAACGACACAAAATCGAAAACTGAGCAGCCTACTGTTAACTTCGCCTTATCGGGGGACGCTAATTGAACTCTCCTCAAAATCTTGTAATTTCGCAGAACTTACTGCCAGAAGCCCTATTACTGCCTTCGTTGCTAAATAGACCGAGGGCTTGCTTTTATACGCTGCATAAATTAATTCTCATAACGGCGAACCGAAATATAAAGCTCTTTTGGTAGCCTTATTGAGTTCCACGTAAGAAATTGAACGGACCAACCTCGCCATCTGCTTATTTTTTTTTTCTCTCCTTTTTTTTTCAACAGAAAGGAAAGAAAGAAAGAAAAGCCTGACATATCCTATAAATTTTCACTCAAAATTTAGAACTGGGAAACAGCTTCCATAGAAGCTGTTCGGAAACAGCTTCCATAGAAGCTGTTCG